>CM022539.1:12860551-13520551 GCA_012273795.1 Dendrolimus punctatus
TTTGAAGGTGCTCACACATTATGTGATGCGTTCGTCGGATACGTCTGTTGGACGCGTCCGAATAATGTACACATCAGAACCGTAACACACTGTCCAGATTACTTTAGGACACTGGTCGGCAAACTTATTAGCCAAAGAGCCAAAACATTAAAAAACAAATTGGGAGCCAAATCTGCTTGTTTAGTAAACTTTTATTACACTAAATAAGTAGTACACTAAATAAAACTAAATTTCATACTTGTTAAATATTTATTAATGCGAACAATGTGCTTGCATCTCTTTGGCAAGTTTGAATAAGTCGGGTTTGTATGTTGTTCTTTTTAATTTTAGGCATGCTTCTAAGTTCTTATTAATAAGACGACTTCTCAGCTTACAAACTTAAACAAAATATTATACATGTTCCCGATTTATAGAAGAATTTTAATTTATCAAAATAGGATGTAATTTTTTTCTTACCATGTTTCTTTTAATGAATATATTTTTGCGTCTTCCGTGGATATTTGTGCCAGAGCCGCACTTAAGGAGCCAAAGAGCCACATGCGGCTCTGGAGCCGCACTTTGCCAACCACTGCTTTAGGACATCCGAACTGTTTTCAAAATATATTAAAAACAATTAGTTTGGATAACGGAAATTAGGACTGTAATTTAATTAAATGACACAACTAATTTCCGCTCATAAATCAGTTATAATGAATTGTGGATCGTTTTTTGCGAGTAACAAATTTGGGAAGTAAAAATGATAAAAATCATGAACCATATTTATTTCATGTTTTTGTAAAAAAACTATAAAAGATTGTGAAAGTCATCATGTACTATTTTAGGTCGAACTTTAAGTGCGAATAACTTTTAACTGAGTTGACTTAGTGAAAAATTATACCAGATCTTTTTTGTAGGCCGTTCAATTTCCTACAAAATTATGTATTTACTTTTACCACAGAATAACTCGTTGAGATACATCAAAATTTGAAAAAAAAAATCCGTGTAATTTAAATGGGAAATCGAAAATGACGATGTGACACCTCTGAAAATTAATATTAAGAGCTCAAACTATCAGATTTTTTTTTCGTCATCTTGGACGATAATTTCGTGGTAGTTAAAAGTTTTTTTGGCCCACCCTAATGACGCTATATACTATGGGAGCTATACGCTATATACTACTCGATATAATAAAAATATATATTAAAAGGCGCAAAATTTCAACAAAATTAAATAGTTATTTGGAGGGAGAGGGAGGAGAGGAAAGAATATGGTATTTTAAAAGTATAATTATCGTAAGGGGTTAATGCGCCCACTTTTATATTTTGAACAGTATTTTAGAATTTATTGTAGTGTGTCACCACATCACAATTATGCGTTAACAACAAGATTAATATTATAAATAAAAATCTGCTTATGTGTATCATGAGTAGTAAATTTTTATTCACGTGTGTTATCGGATCATCAAATGAGAGAAGACCTAAAAAACCCAAGTGACTTTCAAAACTTTTTCTAGATGGCAACTCCCAGTGAGTTAAAGTGTTTGACGTTCTCCAGCCAATCGCTATTTGTTTTTGTTTACGAGCCACCCAGTCTTTTATTTTGCGACCAGATTACTAGGCAAATGTCCCTAAAAGTTTGAAGGACTTGGTAATCGTTGGAGATCCAGTTTCATGATTCTCTAATGTTATTATCATGTCGATGTTTAAATGTTTTGAGTTACTTTTAATTCGGTTATTTGCATAAAACCATAGATTGTAAAGATGTTACATTTTAGTTTAAAAGATACACATGTTCTTGCCAGATTTTATTGATTTTTACATCCATACATAAAAATTATCACGCCAATTTCCTATCGTGATAGGCACAGGTGTTAAATTCCACATATTTTGCTTTTATATGCAACTAGCGGTTATGACAGACGACGTCCCTGCCTTGAAAAAATTTAGTAACCGATTGCAATGCCACCTGCCGGGTCTAATTGTGAACCTAATCCATCCTCGAATCCACTTAAATACACACAAAAAAAACATTCAAATCGGTCTAGCCGTTTAGGAGGAATTCACTGTCAACACACGTACAGAAGAATTATATATATAATTATACTAGCTGTCCCGGCAGACGTCGTCCTGCCCGGTAAAAAATAGGGGTTGATCGTAGAGGGTGAAAATCTAGGGTTGTATGTATTTTTGTATGTTGTATCATAAAAAAATAGAAATTAAAAATTTTGTCTAAAAAATAAATAAATAAATTTAGGGGTGGACTACCCTAACATTTAGGGGGATGAAAAATAGATGTTGGCCGATTCTCATAGATACCGGATAAGCACAAAAAATTTCATCAAAATCGGTCAAGCCGTTTCGGAGGAGTATGGCAACGAAAACTGTGTCACGAGAATTTTATATATTAGATATATATAAAGATAGTAGTATAGATATCGAATCATTTCAACTACTGTATTCAACTAGTGTACTGAATGACTTTATACCGAATAATATAGATAGATAGATAATACTTTATTGTACACCGTTAAAGACAACTTACGTACTTAGGTGGTAGGGCATCTGCCCGACTGGATGGCTACCACCCCTGGTCTAGAGTATGTCGCCATAACAACCTTGTGTTGTGTTCCGGCATTAGTGACCAGGTTCCAGGCTCCCTAAAGAGAGCAGCAGCGCATTCGTAGCACCTTTGGTGTTGCAAATGTCCATAGGCGATGGTAACCGCTGTCCATCAAGTGGGCCGTCTGCCTGTCTGCTAAACTCGTGCAATAAAAAAAAAAAAAAAAAGTACTAGTATTAATCTAATTGGGCCAAATTGTATTGATTATTATATTATTTGATTATCAAACAAATAAATTACATTATAAAATAATATCATAATTTTACAATAAGCAAACACATACATAGTATTTTTAATAGTTTGTCTTGTTTTACTACAGTTTTCGTGATGTATATTATGTCCGTGATAGCTTTAAAACAAGCAGCGGCCAAGTGCGTTTTCGACAACATACTTTGAAGATTTCCGCAGAGATGACGAGTCGAGGAGGTTGTTATCTTGTCTGTATTTATTTTTATTTTATTTTCGCTACGAAACCTTTAAAATATTTTTCGAAACATATCGCAAGATCTTGTCGACTATTGATTAAACTAAGGTCAGTAAAAATGTTTCTTAAGTTCAGGTTTTGAAATTGGACAAGTACATTAGGAATCTGCCCGTGACACTTCAAGTTAAAATTTTTGTTGCTATTCATTTTGACATATGTCAGTTGAAGATTTTCCACTTGTTCGTTGCGATTCGTTTTTATACTTGTCCGTTTTTGTTTCATAGTTCAATAGATAGAGGAAGGGGACACAATTGATTTTGTGAGTTAATATCTCCTATTGATTTTGATTTTGGTATGATTAGTATGTTTTGTACTTAATTATGTACAATACATATGTATAATGCAATGTTTTTAATATAAATATCAGTGTTATGTCCTCTATAGCTTGAAATATTTTAGAAACTTTTAAATAAAATGTGAATATAAAATATGAAAGACTTAAAGCAAATTTTACTTGTATCAAAAGATCTCGCATCTTCCGATACAAGTAAAATTTACTTAAAAGAAGATTCTAGCAACTGATTACAAATTGTCCTTGTGTTTCTCAAGAAACAGATATTTTTATTTTCATTGATTTTAATGAAAACGTAACTTAAACAAATCAAGTGAAGAGAGGATACGAGAAATAGGATAGAAGGAATGGAATGGTATTGGAATAGAGGGAGAGGTTAAGTCCGTCACTATATAGCTTATCGAATGTACACATGTCTTGCCTTGGTCGCGATTATCGCTTGACTCCCAGCTCTGCATTCGGCCATTGCTTTATCATGCACCGATGCGATATGTCTACCTGGCAAGCGTCGACGCAATTTCCCAGAAAACGTAATCCGTACACCTGTGGCCATAAACGAGTACAATAAGTGGGCCATCGGAACTCTCACTCATCGCACGAAACGCGGTTAGCTCAAAGCTAATCGTTTCAAGCCGATATTCGGTGAGAGCGTGGCATCACACCGATCGAGCCGGTACTAACAGCTGTAAACCAGATAATAATTACAGCATCACGTCGATCTTTCAATTAGTATGGTAGCATTTCTAATTTCTGTCTTTTCACGTTTTCCTACATTATTATATAGCGGCATATGGAACAACGTCATTCTTCCAAAATTTAACGACTAAAATTAATTAGTTTTTGACAAATAAAAGCTTTTATGTACATGGATAGACAGATGGACACAATAATTGTATGAGGGTTGTTAAAATAGTCACGGAACCCAAATAAGACATTATAAAGCACTGTTTACGGTAAATCACAAACTGAGATTAATTAAAAGATACTTTATTGTACATATTTGAAAGTACCTGTTTTAAAATAGGTTGGAAGGACCTACTGTTATCCAACCTTCAAAGCAAAACGATATAATTTTCCTTTTACCGTGATTTTTTGCCCGGGGTATCGTTATCTTATACACACAAAAATGTTTGGTTTTCTTCGAGGAAAACACATTATAACTGAATAAGGTAGAAAAAGTCTTCTCGGGGATGAATCGAGAAAAATAAAATGCAAAAGTTCTAATTTATACAATTATCTTAATCAGATTAAAAAGCTAACTTCATCAGAGTCAATACAATCAATATTACAATTATATCAAAACTGTATGTTATATAGGTAGAATTTTCTTTAATAAGAAAAAAGTATTTTATGTAACTAACTTGATAATTATGAGTTATCCTATTTACATACCATTCATACATAAGGTTTTAAAAACACATTGCATTTGTCTGAGCCAACCGAAAATTCGTCGCTGGGGTACGCAATGAGTTTCTCCGCAATCAGAAACATTAAAGGAAAGTCTTGAACTGTTCGGTCAAGGAGACTATGACTTCGATAAGCCACCACCAGTTTGAGCTGTGGACCCACAGCCCAGGCGTAAGCATTAGAAGAATCATTGATTAGGTCGCTCATGCAGAGCCCCAGAGAACTAAAATCGCGTTGATTGTCCAGGGCTGCAGGTCTCTTGGTAGATTCCGCCTCGATATAAAAAGGATTCACCGGAAAAAACCCAAATTAAAATGTGTTTTCTGTTTATCCTTCTGACGGTTCCTGTTACTTAACTGCTCGCTCTGGTTATGTATTATGTATGTATATTTATTATTATTTTATCTTATTTTCACTATTTTAATACTTCTTTTTATAGAAAGGCTAAATTTTAACACGCTTTTATTAGCTTCACCTGTATGTATGTATGTTTGTAACCGACCCCTTTGAGCTCGATTTTGTCCTACTTTGAAAGATCAGATTGAATTCAAACTTTGCACACCTGTCAAAGGTCGATGACAATGCAATAATATAGTACCATGGAGCTGATCTGATGATGGAGTGGGAAGGTGGCCATAAGAACTCTTGTACTAAACAAGATAGATCCTTCGTGTTTGGGCTCGTATGTTTATATCGCGTGATAATGCAATAATATGGTACCATGGAGCTGATCTGATGATAGAGTCGGAAGGAGGCCATAGGAACTCCTGTACTAAACAAGATCGTCGTGTTTGGGCTCGTTTTACTTGTCTTGGCTAGCACTCTGCTGCTACATGATATGCAGGATCTCAAAAGCTCGTATTTAAAAACATTTAAAAAATCCAACTAATAAACAGAAAATAAAATTTAATAAATTTGGTTTCTGATGAATGGGGTCTTAAAAAATGCGTGGGGTGTATTCAAAGCGCTTTTTAAGATATTAAAGAAGAAGAAAAAGTTTTTTTTTAAACTATTATTTTTAATTTTTATTAAAATCAGTCCTGAGACATCTTTGAATATTTTTTGTTATATTTGATACTTGGCTTTACTTGAAATAATCATCTTTTAATTCATTGTATAACTGCAAGGCTTGAAAAACAGTAAAAATAGCCTTACTATATGCATAGGAACTTTTCTTTTCGGTTTTGTCTTAATTTTAACCCCATTCAAACGGTTTTTGGTAGCAACATTTCGTTAAATAGGTTTTACTGTAAAAACCTGTTTCGAACTGTTTTTGCCGCATATCATCAAAGCGCAGCCGTGTGGTAAAGCATATTTTTAGAACAACACATATTTATTAGTAACAGTTATCAATAAAGCAATCCTCGTCTAATAAGCCGGTTGGCGGAGGTTAACACTCTTTTACGGTTTACAGTGTACACATCGATTGAAATAGTTGACTAAAACCGGTTGTAACCGAATCATAGTTGTTAATTTTAAATTGGTTCCTAGCCTTGCGTATAATAAATGGAGGATTATATTTTCTAGAGGCTAGTATACAAAGACAACCAATAGCATAATTAGAGCAAAGAAATTGGCCATACTCTTCAATGAGGCAATGTAATCCATAAATAATGTAAAAAAAATTGTTCATCTGAGTCATTAAAACTTTAATAAGTAATCACAAGTCTTCCGTGTTGTATACGTTTACTCGCAACAGCTTTTATTATTTTTTATTAAACTTTCTTACTTTCGTGTAACTTGTTGATAAGATTCGGTGCAAATATTTAACATCAGAATGAACATTGAATTGCTTTATAATATGTTCACGTTAAAATTACAAACATTAATAGCGGATTGTGTTTACTTGAGATATACAATACAAGAATTCTCAAATTAATTTGAAAGTCTATTAAACGTCTAAATTATACTTAATAACAACCTATAGAAGTATTATAGCTGTTCGGGCTCGCGTGGGTATCGGAAGATATAAAGGTATTGCTTATCTAAGGCGCATTGGTGGTTGGTTTTCTTATTTTGTTGGGTAGGAGGTTAACTGGGTGATGGCCCATCTAATGGAAAGTGGTTACCACCGCTTATATAGGTTTGCGACACCAGATGCGAAGCCAACGCTGGCCCAGCCTTTATTTAGAATGGGATAGGGGAATGGTAAAGGGAAGACGGGATAGGGAGGATAACATAGTGAAGACGGGACATGGAGAGGCGAATTCACTCATCGTACGAAACACGATTAGCTCGTTCAATAATCACATTTGTTTCATTGCAATGTTCTGTGTGTTTGATATCTCAAATATCAAGCCGGTCCTTATAGCGGTAATCAAAGTAATTCAGCATGACTCTAGTACGTCGAAAAATAAAATCGTGAAAAATATTTTCTCTCCCCTCCCTCCAATAGTCACTCCCTTTGAAAATTGGACAAGAAATGCATGTATTTCTATATACACTTAATCACTGATCATAATTGTTGTTTTCGCAGGTTTATGTAATTTATATCATTATAATCTATTTAATTATAGTAGTCTATATGTTGTTTTATTCTTTAATTATATTTAATTACGATTGAATTAGTTTTAATTTAGTTAAATCATCAAATATTAAATTTAAAAAAAATGTGTAATGTCTCCTTCGACACCGGGTTGCCTGGAAGAGATCGCTATAAGGGATATTAGGCCGTCCACTGTTGTAATGGAACTGTATTCATATTAAATGTTTAGGTTTAAATGGTCAGCAATAAGGAGTTTTCATTAATTCATTCATTTTTAGGGTTCTGTATCCAAATGGTCAAAACAGTGGATATCTATGACTTTAACAGAGCCTTTTATTTTGTATAAAATACCTCGCGCTCGAATTTATTAAATGGATACAGTTTTATATATCTGACTGCCACTGAGATAAATAGAATCTGGTTATAGCCAAAACTGAACTAACGTAACAAGAACCAAAGACAATTTTCTTCTGGCAAGTTTCCGACAAATGTGATTACCTACTTGCAGATACTATGTTAAAACTTCTGTAATTGTGTTTTCACAAGTTTTTGGTTATGTAAATCTTAATTTACATTATTATTCGAAGAACGACGCTCGTGTGGAAATTGTTGATAAAAACTTTTCAAGACCGTTTAGTACAAAACAGGACTTGTATTGCGGTAATATTAATGTAATATTTTAATATTAAGTAGTTTGGTTTTTACTGGTATTAGATTTTAAATTTCTGGATAGCCATGTTTGTCATCATATATATGATATAGCTATGTATGTTATGTTTCATACGTACAGAAACAGAAGAAAGAAGAGATGAAGGGATTGACATGACGATTTAGTAAGGATTCTATTTTGACAAACATGGCTATCTAGAAATTTAAAATCTGATACCACAAAAAGTATATACTTTTCACTGAAAATGTACTAGCTCTATATAAATATTCGACAGGAATATGTACTTTGTAGGTTAGGCATATGTACATTGTTATACATCTACACACTGACATAGCGAAGACAAATCACGTAAAAACTAAAAATTAGGGCTGGCCGCTATACTTGTAAGATAATAAGATATAGAGACAAGAAGAGAGGGATGAAAGATTTATCTTAGATCTAAAAATCAGTGGGATATTTTGTGATAACTTTATATTGAAGTTAATACTTAGGGACATAGTCATATCTCAAAATCCTAAAATATATTCTCTTCTTCTTCGTCTTCTCTCCTCTTTAATATTCGGATGCTAGAGTTTCAAATAACCACTTAACTGCAAATTAGTTTTAACAAGGCTCGCTAAATAGATTTTGAGACATGGGATACTCTTGAATTGCTTTTATAATGTTTCATATCAGTGACAAACAGAACCCCCGAATGCGTTTGAATTGACACGCATTTTGATATTTTCGCTGTGTATCGCTTTGCGTTTGACTACATTCTCACCTTGATGTAACTAACATAACATCAACTCGGTAGATTCCACTGCTTGGGTCAGACATGTCAAATTTTGGAGAATAGACGGTATACCCTCACGCTTGTTCAACGCAAATTTGTAAGTTTCAGAAAACGACTATCTATGATATGATCCAATGATGAAAGTGGACAAAATAAAGGAACAAACATAAAAAGCACAAAATAAAATAAACACTAGATATTTTATCAACAACTTACACAAAATCCATCACGCCTCCAACATTCGAAAACGAATTTTCACAGCGAATACCTCGAAATCCTTGAATTTGTACAATTTAATCAATACAATTGTAATCAAAGATAAATAGCTTCGGTTCTATCAGTGAAACAATTTTTCTGTAGCGGCCCTTCACCCGTTTTCTACAAAAATTTTATTTCGACCCTTTGGCCGACAACAGTGCGTCGTCGCTGTCGACCAATCCAATTGAACGTGCCTCCTACGTTTTCAGACGGAACTTTGACCAAAGATACGTTTCTTTTCGTGGCGAATGCCTATCTATATCTACTGTATCATATTGTTTTTAGTAAATATTCGAGATTGTCTTGGCTTTAATATAGACACTTTAAAGCAAATTGGATTATATAGAAAAAATGTATCTTGAGGCTAGATTGAACACGTTTTATGCTATTCGCACAAGTCGTATTGCAAATTCTAGACCAGTGATGACCGGTATAGAAACAGTATAATTCCGGCCATAGCTAGCAGGCTACACCAAACAAAAATGTATTGGGACTGGTTGCAAAATGCTGTATGCGGCATTTTGCAACCATTCAGATTTATTTTACATTAAATTAATTATTCTATGGAATAGTAATTAATAGTTTAATGTAATATGTAAAATAAATCTGAATGAAATTCTTTAGTAAAGGACTTACTGACCCATGAACATTTTTAAATTTTTATTTTTAAGGTTTAATTTAATTATAATAATTTCTTACATTGTATTCAATAGTATTAAATTTTATAGTTGAAAAAAATCATGTAAATATACGCCCATTTATGCTTAAAGGGGCCTACTTTAAGCATAAATGAGATATTTAGACTTGTTAAGTCGATTCATCTGTGTACATAATATCTATTATTTTTCTTAAAACTACTGGTTCTAGATATGTAGACGATGCTTGTTTGGACGATTCATTTTATTTGGGGGTACGCAATGGTTTACCGGATTCGTAAATATTAAGTCAGCCATGTGTAAAATATTTTTAACTGTGAGATTAGTAAAAAAACTTGGATGGACCAATTAAAATTTAATAACTAATATCTGGCTTTGTGTACTATGGTGCCCAGTTTCAAGGCTCGAGTTTGCCGGGATCTTGAGGTTGAACATGAGAAACTGGTTCAGAATAAATTTATATTTGCTTTATAGGTTGGAATACCACTGTTCACTGGCAGGGTCGATCACCAATGTTTTCATTTCTTTTCATAGGCATTTGATTTTTGTTTTCAATAATAAAATTAAAAATATTATTTTTCTATGTAGGTACTACAGACTAAAAAGGTTAGAATTTTGAACGAAATTTAATTAGAACTAGATAGATCCCTCGAGCAGATTTTGAGATATTGGTTGTTTCTAGATTAAATGTCTTTTTTGGTTTTGTAATTAAAACACAGAAAAAAAGTCTCTGCAGTATACTCCAGATATTTATTTTCTAACTTATATTAATATCTTAGCCTACATCCGCCAACATATTACAAATCAAAATAAACTTCTTAAGTATCACTTTCGATTTTTCACTGTTTTAGTGTAAAAAATATTATTATCAGTTTTATTTTGGTCCAAATTGGACCTATGTTTAATCATCGGTCTTATCGATTCTCTAATTTGTGCTGCACAATTTAAAATCGTATCCCATTCTCTCGCAGGCCTAGTTATATAGATTTATGTGTTAATCTCGTTTTAGTGTCGCTTTTTCGTTTCATCGAGTTTCAAAAAACAATAATTCTAAAGAATTACACTTTAAGAACCGGAAACATTGGTCACTCAGACTAACCCCTTATTCATGAACTGAAACGATTGGTTAATTTTTTTGATTAAACATTTCCTGCAGAAATTATACACAAAAAAAGCACTGACTTGGATCGCAACAAAGCGATTGAAATCTCTGAACGAATATATACGAGTATATATAAACTACACCAAGCATTTAATACTTTTGTCAAAATCGTTTTTGTTTAAACCCGTCACTTTTGAAGGAATTGTCCTTATTTATCTTTGTTGGTAAAAGGGATGAGAACAAATTTTTCCCGGGTGAGATGTTTCTTTATCCACATTCCAGTCTTTTGCTTCTGCAAATTTGATTACAAAGCTATGTCCAATAAATGGGCGATGACCTAAATGTATTAAATATGACTAGTTTTTATAAAATTAAGTAAAACATGTGATAGACATATTATGAACGAATACGCAGGATATTATTATATAAAGTTAGAATAAAAAATAATATTTATATATTCTTGTAGCGAACACACGTTTTCAGAAGTTAACGCGATTTATTATAAAATCACCTCTGTAACCTAACTATAGGAGAACAATTACACCTTTTTATGTATAAATAATATAATAGAATATAAATAGAATAGAATTTTAGTGACGTGAGGAAATGCATATTTACGTAATTAGATAAATACAGTCTGTTGCACTAGAAAATATAAAATTGTCCTGGTGGGACAACTTCTACTACCTCAGGACAATGATGTTAGTATTATAATGCAGTACAGGAACAGGATAAATTATAGGAATAATCAAGTTGAAGAAAAGACAGAAAACTATTTATTTTGTACATATTTCGCGGTGTATTTTTAGTACATAAAAACACAAGTTAAAAAGGCATGCCCATAACAGTTGGTCCATTTGACTTTTTGCTCCGATGACAAGGGCCTCAAGTTGGGAAACTTATATCTTTTGCAAATGCCAATCCATTTTTGTCCAACATTAGGGAAATCCTCACAAGCCCTATTTAGGAAATTGCCTCTTTTATCGCGGTTGTGGCTAACACAGTTAGGGGTGACCTCGATCTTTGAAGGCCCCATTTTATTTTTAAGCTCCCAACTTTCAGTCTTTGTACGTTGGTATTGCTTTATGCTTCAGTGAAAGCTTTAGAACCCAGTCCTCATATGTAGGTATAATTAATACGTCTGTAGACGAATTAATGATGGTTGATTCAATGAATGAATGAATGAAAACACTTTATTGATCACCAAAATTAGAACTAGGTTCTTAAAAACTAGATACAATAAATGCTGAACAAAGGGCGGCCTTATCGGTTAAAGCGATCTCTTCCAGGCAACCCTTTAAACTAAGGAAAATAATTAAAACATGACAGTGGCGGTGTAGACAATAGATAATATAAAATATTCAAAATATATAAAATAAATAAATAAAAATCTCAATTATATAGAGGAGAAGGTGGTAATGTGGTCCCCGCAGGTATTATGGCCCCCTTCGATATTTCTAGTTTTGAATCATGTCATATAGCGAAACTTTTTTTTAACGGGGAGCATTAATGATAATTTCGATTTAATGCAAAAAAAAATATGGGGGGGCAGCACATGCGTTTGTTATTCGAGCTAGTTTGAACTTGCAATCGCCAAAACTTTTATATTATGTTGCATTTAATTGCATAATTCTGAAAATACCGAGTTTATGCATCTGCGATTTGGATATTGTGTTCGATGAACGTTTACTTATTGGATTTTGAAGGTACGTACGCAAAATATTTAGTGTTACATATTTTTAGAGGTTGGTTTGTAGATTCCACGGTACTGGTAATTTGGCCCCCTCATATTGGTTGTATTACGGTCCCGGGGGCCATATAACATGCATTAGTGATATTTATTTTTTTCTTTATTTCCAGATGCCTCGACTAAGTTTAGTGTCTCCAACTTCTAAGAAATGAAAAACTTGGGACCCTGAACACATTAAAAAAGACTATTGAAGCAGTGAGAACCAAGACCATGGGCTATAAAAAGGCGGTAAAAACATTTCCCGTACCTAGGTCTACATTAAAGCGATTAGTAAAAGACTCTCAAGAATCTTTAGATTTACTTGTTCATAAGCCTCTTGGTATATATTTTATTTATGGAGTTTAGATAATATGGATATACTAGGATAGATATTTGAAAAATAGTTTTTCAACTAGGATTGAAAAATAATATTGGAAATAACTTCAGAAATTAAGTAGCAGGAAGAGTGTGGTTGGATCACTTTTTGAGGCGACATTAATAGCTGTAATTCCTGAAGACTCAGATACGATTTGTATATTTTGTGACAATAATTACTCCAGTGACAGACGTGGTGAGGAGTGGATTCAGTACATACCAAAGCTGCAACTTATAGGCTCATACTGACTGTGCGGGCCCTGAAGGCGAATATTATATTTGCGATTTTTGTCGCTAAGTATAATACATTTAATTTGGCCCCCTGGGTGCCATATAACCCTCACTTGATCTCAAATTGTCAAATTTCATTTTTTTTAAAATAAATATATTGTCAATTATCTAGTGCATTTTTATTTGTTCCATATTATGTCGTGTATTGCCAAATAAGCAAACTAATGATGTATTCATTGCAATGGCTTTCCTTTTATTTTTTACATGAAACCTGAAAAACAAAGTGGGGGGCCACATTACCACCTTCTCCTCTACTATATAAACTTTTATAAATTAAGTTGTATATATATTACTAGCCGTTCCCGCCCGCTTCGCCCGGCGAATGACAAACAAACAAACAAATTGAGAAAACATGAAAAAATATATAGCCTATAACCATCTACGATTAATTCCGCGTCGAATGGTTGTGGTTTCATGCTGATCGGTCCAGTAGTTTTCGAGTTTACCTCGGACAAAGAAAACAAACTTTGCTTATATATATATATATATATATATATATATATATATATATATATATATATATATATATATATATATATAGATTAGAATAGGATGTATTATTATATTTGTTTATTTTAATTTTAAGTTTGTCTATTTAAGTTAATGTAAATTTTGATTGTAAAAAAAAGATATGTTATACTATATAAACACAGTAATATACATACAGAAAAGCAGCACTAATGATTTATTGAATAACTAGTCCATCCTCTCTGTTTATACGTAATGTGTAAGTCACCCCACCGCTCGATGAGATAGCACTAGGGCAGTGTTGAACTCCCGATGATGTGCTCGAATCTACCTGCTAAACCAGCTTTGTGATTCATCTTATCGCCGTATGTTAGGACTTCTGAAACCAAGGATATATACGCGTCTATCCTGCCTGACTGGCTCTAAGAGTCCCTCCTACATAAAGAGAGCATATATCCCCCCTCTCGTAACTTTATTTTGGGTGCGTAATGCGCGTACGAGAAAAAAATGCAATTGTACCCCCATAACATCGTTTATGGTCCTTGCTGTTGTTAGGGTGCAAGGAGCTGGTAATAGTTTCTGTTAAAATAAACCTCTCATTTGAACAAGAACCTTTTTGGCGTTTTCTATATTTGAATGCGAATATGGTACGTGTAGTGTATGCGGTATAGCAAACATACGCTGTCTCGTGTGTCCATGTGTTGGTAAGCTAGACGTCACTGCCACGAGAGCCTCGGGCGGGAGTGGACGGAGGTTTGGATATACGTGGGCATTGCCGAGCCAGTGTTGTACTTATACTTAGGTATTTACACCGTTAGATACAGCTGCTACAGTACGTCTTTGCTTCTCTTTTTATTAGGTTTCTAAATGAACTGTAATTCGATACGCGTATGTAAAATG
This sequence comes from Dendrolimus punctatus, assembly GCA_012273795.1. NCBI lineage: Eukaryota > Metazoa > Arthropoda > Insecta > Lepidoptera > Lasiocampidae > Dendrolimus > Dendrolimus punctatus. The sequence continues at coordinate 12,875,042 of CM022539.1, forward strand.
TAGGAAAAATCTGCTAGTATTCATGTTATGTGCTGTATTATTTCCTGGTCCATAACCAACAGTTCCACGTTTGACACCCTAATCTTAGCCAACGAATTCAGGTACAGGAAGCTCTTCCCTCCCGTTCTCTTTACGCTGCCTCTTTATGCGATATCAATGTATATTGTCTGTCTAACTAAACTTAACACACGGATTTAAAACTGTTTGGTTTCTATTTGTAGATATTTTATGTGTTCCTCCACGCATTGTCAATGACAATATGCATAAACACAGTAGTTTAATGCCGGAAAATATGAGAGGTTTCGCATGATATAGTTTTAGTCTATGCGAGCCAAGCTGTGCAGAATAATTTAGTATATATTTATGTTTCTTCTTTGACATACAGTTGCCAATATGGAAAAGTAAGATGTTAAAATGGCACATCAAAGATACTGTTATATGTAACTGTGTAAATGTGTGTGAGTACTTGTGTTAATTAATTTTAAAAATGTCACTATGTATCATAACCTAATGTATTCTATACGATTCTCTGCGGCACGAATAAGCCCACGAGGATTGTGTCACAGTCGAATATGTTTTTGTGTATGCATGTAAGCATACTGGAAAATAAAATTTAAAAAATGAACGAAACTACGAATTTCCACTTACTACGATTTTGTTACATAATTTTCGTTTTACCTACCATCATTGTACTTTTACCCTTTTAATTTTTACTTTATTTATTACAATAGAGTTAATTGCATTAATTGAAATATCACTTCAGTAAGCGATTATTATGAGAGTAAATTAACTCTTAGCATTTATTTTCAAACGTAGGCTTTTAAATATTTAACTCCTTATAATTTATTAAGTAACTTTAATAAAAGGTCCCTCGATTCACGTTTTTTGCAAGTCAAATGAAATAGAAAACTAATTTCTTTCTAATAACATTTAAATTACTCAGTGAAATTGGAAAAGTTAAAGCAAATATTAAGGTTTTATTGATTTAAGCCAATGTTATGAACGTTGATTTGAAATTTATTTTGATAAGACAATATTCCTAAGTCGAATTTATTATTTGAGTGAATAAAATGAATCTATAGAGATGTATGTATACAATACATAATACGACAAAAGTCTGTTCGAATATACAAAGTTATTTATATTTATTCAAAACTAATATATAGGTACATAAATGTTCATAAACAATATGGTAGGTGTCGCAAATAACTTGTGTACTAGCTTTTCTTCGCGGCTTCTCGTGCGTTCAACTTATCCCACAGGAACCGTGCATTATTCTGGGATAAAAGTAGAGTATGTGCTATCCCCATCTATAATCAATTTCATACAAATACATTCAGCGTTTTGACGTGATCGTTTCCTATCTCCTGCGTTATAAGTATAGAATATAATAAACTACGTTTTAACGGTTTGAAACGAGTACCGCATTTCAAACCGTACTCCGTAGAATATAAAAAATATTAATTTCTGTAAATACAGTGATAAAGTAAATCGCAAGTAAATTATATTGATGTAAAACAGCGAACGGAAAACATATATCTGACCGGGTAGTAGCTAAGATTTTATTATTTATTGATGTGTATACGCAATGTAGTCGTCTGTCGTGATCAATGTAAGTTTTTAATACTATAATAAATAAAATATATCAATGACAGACATGGTCAAATGGATTTAAAATTCGTCAAAAATCGATACCTGTCTTACCTCAGCGCTCATCACGTCCACCACTTTGAGCTTAGTGAGTCCCCGTATCATGCATGACAGGTATAGGGGCCTCAATGTACAAAACCTCAGGTCTGGTCAAATACATACCCGTAGCCGTTCACTAGCTCTTAAACCATAAATAAATTTGAATGTCAGACTATCACTATTACGTCACCCACAATAATAAAGTAAGACAATTATGTCATTTGTTTCACATGGGCTTTATTGTCAAGAAATATGTGACTTGATAGTCCGAAAGTCAAAAGTTAAATAAGCGCTTGGAAACAGTATACTCACTGCGATGAGCTGTATATGTGTATATATTTGTTTGTGAGAATCTTTTGTCCGCAGCGCCATGATAAGGTAGGTGACGTCCTAAAACTTTGTGCGAACAATATTTATTACTCAATAACTTACAAAAATACGCCTCTTCGTATTGTGTTTCCCTCTCGATTTTTGCTAAACTTGAATAAAGGAATTGTGCTAGAAATTAGGGATAAAATGAAGGGTGAATTATTGCTAAAATTTATTACAAGAACATATATCTCTTTACTCTCTGAATATATATCACTGTCTATAAGTTGTTAAATTAATTATAATTAAAATATTCCAACGTACCGATAAGTATACAAACTCAATATACGATACTTATGCCAATAAATATAATGTAGAGTTTAAGATTGTTTTTAATTAAGTTTATACGCGCGACGTGTACTCAATATATTTGATTAAATTTATAGTATTCTGTTCAAACCGTATTATTCGTGTTTTTGAGAATAAGTAATTAAATTTAGATTATAGAATATATGTTAGAAAGTATATTGTTGAGTACTTCATGTAAGCTAACCTTTCCTTTAAGATTAAAGTTCTTTAATTTCATATAATTTTTTTAATGTTATATGTAATATTTGTAAGATATGAATTGTTTTTGAGTAAGAACTTTTTGTTTCTATTGAAAAGCTCAATTGATGACCTATTCCAGCTGCCACAAGAACGTCGACGTTTGGAGGATATGTGTTTGGAGCACATTTTAAAACTATTCATTCATACCTCACACCAATCGAGGAAAGACATATTTAAAAAGAACAATAATATATACAATGAAGAAATCATCTATAATATACATCTATTTGTTATACATAATCTATAATTTATTAAGTGATATAAAGTTAGGCTAAAACGATTGTTTGGGCATTTATGGTCTTACAAGGCATATTATTATGTTCATGTATTGTGTTTGCCAAAACATGTAAAGTCTGTAACAAAATATGATATGTCACAATAGACTACACAAATATTTATGAAATGGTATATCGCTGAAGTAGTTTAACATATTGTTATCTGTATCATTTTTCAATATGATCGTTACTATATTTTGTATGTATTAGACTGTAAGCCTTCCTAAAATAAAAAAATGTACAAAGCTCATATTGAATGTTTTAAAAATAGCATTTAGTTTTCATCACCAACATCACAAGTTACTAAGAATCTTGTTTAATATTAAACGAGTAAAGAATGACTAAACAGATAAGATATACAATGCAAAAGTGGATAGTTGCAGAAGTCGCGGAAGGCCACGACACACCTTTCATGATCAAATTGATCATGTATTAGCAGAAGGTGATGTCAGGAGCCTTAAGAACAGACGAGCGTGCATCACAAGAGTTATGAATGTCAAAGAAGCAAGTGAGGTGTGTACTAATAACCCTAAATGGCACTCTGTTGTTCGTGCCTACCCCGCAAGGGACCTGGCGTGAAGTTATGTATGTATGTAGTAAAGGTGTATAATAAAATATAAACATAATATCTTTTATATGCATATGTAAATAAATCACCGCGACTACGAGTCTGTATTCGTCTAAATTAGTTTCGTACTTGATGCCGCAACATGGTGACTGAGAGATAAATCGACGCAATGATAAAACATTACGTAGATTTATATCTCTTTACGGCGTCCTCCGCCACCCTTATACAAAAAGCGATTTACCGGCCAACATCTTGCATAATGTTGACTCTGTTAACTTAATTTTTGTTGCAGCTTGGAAGCTGGTTTTGCTTGTAAGTACTATAGTTCATTGAAATGTTACATGAGCTTTGCATTTGTTAGAGGACGCAATTTTATTTTTGGGACATGCGTGGGGGTCAATAGAAGCTTATCCTCAAGTTTGTGGGGTCGCAACCCTTGTCCCCCGGCCGCCCTTGGATAAAGGGGTTAGAACACTTTTTTCGCGATATCTCGGAAACTATGGGTCTTACAAAAAATTTGTAAAGTCATAATTTGTAGCAAATTGTTTTGCCTACAAATATGTTTATATAAGTTTTTGCCCTAAATTAAAAATTAAAGAAGTTATAAGCAAAAAAGTGAGAAGTTTTTTATTCTATCGCAGACACATGGTAGAGATGCTCTGCTTTTATGTACAACAGAGGACATTATTTTGTCGTACACCGCTGGTACCTTAGTTTGTTGCGTTGCTAACGTGGCCACTTATAAACTACATTAGTTAGTATACAGTAAAGATAATATTGTTACGAGCTACACAGGACTCGAATTAAAATGCCGTCGGAATCACTATAGAGTTTATTCGAAGTGTACAAACACGTATAAAACAGGCACAGTACTATAGAACTGGACACAGCCAACAGAAACTGCATGATTCAAATAACACGAGCAAAGTCCGTCACTATATCGCTAATCGAAAGTACTACACACGTCTTGCTAGTATCGTAATTGTCGGTTGACTGCCCCACCCCTCCGTTCGGGCATTGTTTTATACTAAACCAGTGGTTCCCAAACTTATTTTGTATACCGCCCACTTTGAGAATAAATTATTTTTTAGCGCCCCCCTTTTTTCACCTACTTAAAAACCACAATAATGTCAAATTAAATTAATTGATTATTGAGAGCTACATTAGCGGAGATTAAACATTAATTCTAAACGAGACTTTTACTATAGCCCGCAAGAGTTAACTTGAGACCTAGGCGCAGTACACAACGGCGCTGAGGTCTCAAGTTAACTCTTATGGGCTACACCTGCCAATATCCATTTTTTTCTGGGTCTCTTACCGCCCCCTTTTAGGCCTGCAGCGCCCACGAGGGGGCGTTATCGCCCACTTTGGGAACCACTGTACTAAACTGTATAATACCGACAAAGGGGCCGCGTTCACTGAGTTAATCCGCACATCTGGCAAGCTTCGACGCAATGAAATAAAAAGAAGGATTAGTTTGACACTAATGACCGCCTTAAAATAAGTACGTAAACAATAGGATGTTTTTAAATTTTGAACATGAAGTAAACAAAAGAACTCCAAATGCAGGAAAGGCAACAAAACTGCGTTTTACGACAGCCAGGTGTGCCTTCTTTGTCGGTATGTAAGAATATACAAAGAAGACAATTCATAAACTTTTCCATGGGTGTATAAAGTATATGCACGTAAACATATTTTGCTAATCTGATCGATATTTATATTTTACCCTTTATACGCCTCACTAACTTTATGGAGCCATGTTTTTTCCTATGTGCTTACACTGTTTTCAAATTTATGATGCCATAAAGCTTTGGCCGCATTTCCCTTTTGATGGCTTAACAAAAGGTATTCCCTGTAGTTTGTAAGACATTCTACTTTATCAATACAATCACAATAAAAGTTTGACCATTAAAAAAGCTTTTGTATAAGTTTTTAGTTTTTTTGGGTTATCTTGTAGATTTTTCATTAATAAGAAAGAAAGAAAATATTTATTACTAAATATGCGACACTTAACAATAATTTATAATAATAAAAAAGAAAGTGTTGTTGGTTGGCACTCAGTTTTTGCGGTGGTGTATATCCGACACAGCACTGATTTTCAGTACCCACCTCCTTAATCAGAATTCTTAATCAAAAGTCATGCGACCCTCGGTAAAAACATATAAATTAAATTGTAGTCTATGTATACGTGAAAGGAATAACAAAGAAAAAAAGCAGAAAATAGTGATAGCATAATTAAAATAAAACTAAAGATAAGTAACTAAAAAATAAATAAACCTTAATAGAGCACTTTATTAATAGTAACATATTTGGGAAAATGAACATATTGAAGCATACTGACACATGAGTATTTGACAGATAAGATATGGCAGAATAGACAAATATGCTAAGAAGGGCACAGTAAATAAGCAGACTCCAGGCGATTGCAAGACTGTCAAAGGAAATAATAAGCCAGCCACTTTAAATCATTAATAATTTATTTACTTACAAAATATTCCATACATAAAACATTTAAGTAAACAATTAAATTGCTTGAAATGATAATCACTGGATGCTGTTGGCGCAATGAAAACTAATAATAAGTTATAGCAATTTGCATTGCCGTCAGCGCATTTTGTATTCTGAAAATATATTGCCGTGTTGTTTATGTATTGTGTGTGTTTGTTTCATATATTATCTTTATTAAAATTAATTTATGAGACAGAAAATGCTTTTAACTTATTCTTAATTAATAATATAGTGACAGACGCTCAAAATTCTAATTATAATTTTCAAGGAGACTATTGGTAGACTAGTAACTGAAATTAATTAGGTTAATCACTAGTATTCTGTTTCCATAGATACCTACTAATTGTATAAACAAACTCTATCTAAATAAATAAACTCTAAATTGTTTTTTTTGTAGGCTTCATTAAAAACCTTAAAGAAGCCTACAAACTTACTTTTCTTAAATATGAATAAAACCGTTATTTTTTGATCTGCAAAAATAAAAATATCTATTTGTTTAAATATTGAGTAATAAATATTGAAGTATTCTGAAATTTAAGACAAAATGTTTTTTTTGTATATAAAACATAAGATGCAATATAATTACAATAACATTGCAATAGTAAAATTCCCACGTATTTAATAATACTTAAAAATCTATTTTAATTAAGATCTAACGTTGTTATTTCATATCAAATAGAACCGCATCCTAAGTATTTACTTTGTTATATAGAATATATCAGCGTCAGTACATATTTTTTGAAATTGCCATAGTTTTCTATTAAAGAAAGAAATAATCAATAATTGAATAATGTCAATAGTTTCATTTATTTCATTTCATTCATTGATGGTTTTATAGTAGTAGTTTGTATAGTGTGGGTGGGTAGGTAGTTTGTAAGTGCCACTGATTGTCTTATTCCCCCTGATTGTCTAGCCAATATGTGATGGTTAAACACTTAACAGTCTTCAACAGGTGATTCGTTCAAACGTTTCTGTTGTCCTGTGCCTAGATTCAAATTATAAACATTTCATGTCATCATTTTACATCAGATGATAATCTGATAAGATATTAAAAACTGAGGGCAAGTTTTATCTTGTGTAAATACGTAAATTATGAAAATATTATGTTCCTCTCTGAGATTCGTTGACGTATAAAAATATATATACAGTAAAGAAATATATTGCTAGGAAATCACATATCGTATAACAGACAGGGAGCCATAAATATTAGAGAATATCCATTTATGAATATCCTTTTTTAATGCGAAAACAGCTGTCAGGCTGAAGACCTACCTGATGGTAAGCGGTTACATCTATGGACATTTGAAACATCAGGGATGTTACTAATACCTTAACGTCCTTGAAGAAATTTTATGACACCATTTTTGAAAACCGATATCGTAACACTGTGGGAAAAACTCAGCTGGAAGCTTATTCCACTGAACGTTAAAAGACGTTATAAAATACTAAATACCGAACTAAAGCTGGTTCAGAAAGAAGCCTTGCTTTTATATTGTATGTAATAATTATCAATACTGTTATATATACATATATGAATGTTCGTGTAGTCATTTGTATATCCTGTATATATTGGCGCAAGTTGATGTTTAATTAATGTACGGAAAATATAAAACTTTTGTCAAAAACATCCCTTGGTTTTTCGTTTGACATTCCTTTACGGCAGTTGATCATGACAAGCTACACTATGATTTGGTATTGATATAGAATGTGTTTATATTTCAAAATTAGCCAATTTGATCCCTGATAAGAATAATTGATTTTTCAAAAATCTAATGATACCAGTTTAGTTTTTGTTAAAACCGGCCTAGAGACTTCTTTAAACGGTTTTCGCTATTTCATATAGTTTACGATTTGCCCCTGAAGATCCACTTGAAAAATTCACCTTGTTTACGTGTGTATATACGTATTGCACCATATTAAAAATCTTTTAATTTAATTTAATCCCTTCCAAGAATTGCCTGGAAGAGATAGCTTTTTAAAGATAAGGCCGCCCGTTGTACGCTATCTCTTGTATTCTTCTACTACTGTTTTTCTGTTTTCGGTGTACAGTAAAGAGTTCTTTCTATTTAGTTTCTTTACTTCAAAATATACATCATAAGTTATAAATAAGACGAAGAAAAACTCAAGTACTAAATACTTAAGAATAAACTAAATTATAAATAAATTAATATAAAATATGTAACAAATTGCTGCCAGAAGGAAGCGTGCCCAGAAAGCTGGCTGCATTGCCACTGCATATGGCAATGCTGATTCGTTGTACAAAATACGAACTAGCCTTCAGATTATGGGTGGTATCAAAGAGTTTATTACAAATTTGTTTAAAGTAACCCCTCTACCGATGGACGCCATGGACCTAAAGTTTCAACTCCAAACAGCACAATTATGTAACACCTTCCTAGGGTTTCACATTTGTGCCGTTTGAGATCTTCAGCTATTGAAGCAGCATTGCCAGCTCCTGGCTTAGTCACTATCTTTCTATCCATTTAAACCTGTAGTAAATAAAGAACCCAATGAACTTGTAGTCGAGCTTTAAATATTTTCTCTTAGCAAGATAAGTTTATCGCTTAATGGCGCAGTTATAGTGATAAGTCAAGGGTAAATCAGGGTCTATACAGAGTTGAAGATTCGATCGTTAAGCTGAATAAAGTTGGATAAAATCGTAAGCTCATTTTCCCGAGGCCGATTTTGGCCCTTCCTTTTGGTAACGCGATGAAAAATGATATTTTTAGGTATTTGTGAAGCTTTTCATAGAATAGTACATTTTTATTAAAACGAAAATGATTTGCTAGTTTAATAGTTGTTTACTTTTAAGGCAATAAATCCTTACAGATTGAATTATGTAATGTCTATTTACTATTCATCATATTATTAAGGGTCGATTTTTCAGTTGTCAGATAAAATTTAATAGTCGAATAAATTATAATCTAAATAGATCCGAAATGAAGAAACATCAACTGTTTTATTCATGCAACCGTCATTTTTAATTTTCCCATGTCGTGTTTTATTTTAATAAATAACTTTTATGTGATGATTGGAAAATTGGTCCTTAATATACAATTTGTAATTTTGTGTCTAAAAATAGCAAGTAGTCGTTATTGGGTGTAGTTGTTGGAATGAATGAATGGTTTTTAGTAGTTTCTTACAGAAGGAAGTTGGATTCGTCACTTATCAACTATATTAGCAACTCAAATTCATAATAACTACGAGAGTTATTTATATAGGTAAGCGTAAGCATTTTGAGTACGTTCAACAGTGCAATTACAAATGCTGAATATTCCACCCGGTTTTGTATTCTATATAAAACGCGGCCTGAAAACTCTTAATTAATTTTTCCAGTACATACATTTGAATATAAAAAGTATTTAAATTGACGCAAGGCAGTCAATCTCAATCAGAGTGTTAGAAATACGCTGACAAAAGCTCTTTACAAACGACCCCCAACTTTCGAAAAAATAAAATCTTTCAGTATACACACTTTTCCTCGATTTTATTACGCGATGTTGCAAAACTCAAAAAGTTTTGACAACTTAGCTCATGTTTTTCGACGTAGATTGATGTTAACTTCGCCATGAGAAATAAATATTAATCGAGGCGCTACTTTCTTCTGGCTTTTAAACGACTGTTACTAACTGTTCTTTGTGTCTTTGTTCCTATTGGACAAGTGACTTTTGTTACATTTAAATAATTTTAATACATTTTCCGATAATACCAATTTCTTATATATAGACCGTATAATATAACCTGATACAATGGACAAGCATACCGATTCAAGAATTTCGCTTACGTTGGTTGGTATGTTGGTATAGCAAGGGTTTCTTGAAACTGGCTAGTTACATGGGGAACAAGTGTCATGGCTAGACACTTGTTCCGTCCGTCTTCGTCAAATGTCGGTAGAAGAAGTCATTTCACGAAATGATGACGTTGCATCGTAGGGGATGACAGGCGTGCAGTGGTTTCAGTTTGAGGCATATACACTGAACGTAACTTGGTTTTAATAACGCTAGGGTAATGAAAATAACGAAGGAGGTATACCGATGTTCAGCGTAAGTTCACATTTTACGTGGACATGAAGATGATAGAAAATGTTTAATTTGTTGCAGGACTGTATGAGGTAAAGTTTATAATGAACTGTACGAGGATTACAAAACTTTTCTTCAGCTCTCACAGTATTAAAACTGAATTCATAAGAGGTAAGTTGTTTCCTGCAGCAGTTCCGGGATCGCTTACGAAATTTATTCCTGTCTTTTGAGTTGTCTGCTGTATATTACAATACAGAGGTATTTTAAGTTGCTTAATATGGAAATATACAATGCTTGTATTTGTTTTCCGACTCATTACTACTATAAAAATACATTACACATGAGAAGAGTGTATTCAAGAGTTTACTTCTATACTCTGTTCTAGAACATAGGCTCACGCGCCTGAAACCGACCTGCTTATCGAATAGATGTATATGTATAACCTGTCAATGTATAAATGATGCCCGAGTTGGTATGCACTCAAAACATTCTTATCAAGGACAAGGTCAAAGAAAAACAGCTTAAGAATGTGAGATTGAAAATCCATATTTTATCAAGTGGTGTCCATATTAAAGGTGGAAAGGGTAAAATTTTAACGACTCAATAGCCAGTAAGAGGACTCCTCATTCAAAAAAGTTTTTGATCTCGCTGAATACGTATTATAATGAAGCATAGATTTACTAGTAAGCGCTGAGCTAGAATATGAGTATAAATGTAAGTATATATATATATATATATATATATATATATATATATATATATATATATATATATATATATATATATATATATATATATATATATATATATATATATATATTTATATATATATATATATATATATATATATACATATAAGCAAAGTTTGTTTTCTTTGTCCGAGGTAAACTCGAAAACTACTGGACCGATCAGCAGAAACCGCAACCATTCGACGCGGAATTAATCGTAGATGGTTATAGGCTATATATTTTTCTAATTCTATGAGCCCTTTGCCATGTTTTCTCAATTTGTTTGTTTTTTTAATTTATTTGCTCCCATAAAACAAAAGACAGGCATTTATCCTTGGTTCATTTGTTTTCTAACTCATAAAAGAGGAACATGATTTAACATAACCTCTATGTTAGAAACAACTATAGTCTTAACATATAAAGCAGAAGAGCCTGAATGTATGCTTGAACGCGTTAATCTCAGGAACCACTGTCTGATTTGAAAATTCTTTCAGTGGTAAAGAACCCATTAGCTATATATCATCAAGATAAGATCAATAGGAGCGGAGTACCAATGAAGAATATTTCAAAATCGGGTTTTTTTAGCTTACCTTCTTTTTTGTTATTCCACGCGGACGAAGCCGCGGGCAGAAGCTAGTGTAAGTATATGTAAACATTACAATTATTCACAACCACGTAGCAAATAAGGCTCCAACTGAACCCCTTTGTTTAAATTAACAGTGTCTTATTAGAAGCAGCTCAATATTCTATGCAGCGGTCGTGTTAGTTATTTTTCATTTTCTCACGAACACACCCGTCGGCGCTATAATTAATGCGTCTAAAGCCGTAAAAACTCGAGGCTACGAATGCATGCCGAACAGCAGTACACAGTACATATCGCATGTATGTAAATATATATATATATATATATATATATATATATATATATATATATATATATATATATATATATATATATATATATATATCTAATATATAAAATTCTCATGTCACAGTTTTCGTTGCCATACTTCTCCGAAACGGCTTGACCGCTTCTCATGAAATTTTGTATGCATATTGGGTAGGTCTGAGAATCGGCCAACATCTATTTTTCATCCCCCTAAATGTTAGGGGTAGTCCACCCCTAAATTTTTTTATTTATTTTTTAGACAAAATTTTTAATTTCTATTTTTTTATGATACAACATACAAAAATACATACAATCTTCAATTTTCACCCTTCTACGATAAACCCCTATTTTTTACCGGGCAGGACGACGTCTGCCGGGACAGCTAGTATATATATATATATATATATATGTACATATATATATATCGTCGTCGTCAGCCATTCACCGTCCACTGCTGGACGTAGGCCTCCCCAAGACGGCGCCACTCATACCTATCTGCTGCCTTTCTCATCCAGCGCCTACCGGCGACCTTGCGTAAGTCGTCGGTCCATCGGGCTGGAGGGCGTCCGACACTACGTTTACCGAGACGCGGTCTCCACTCCAGGACTCGTCTGCTCCAACGGCCATCGGTCCTGCGACAGACGTGACCGGCCCACTGCCACTTCAACTTGCTAATTTTGCGAGCTATTTCAGTTACTTTGGTTCTCTTACGGATATCCTCATTTCTAATTTTATCCATAAGAGAAACACCCAACATAGCTCGCTCTATAGCCCGTTGAGTGACTTGGAACTTGTGGACAAATCCTGCCGTCAGTGTCCACGTCTCGGCCCCGTAGGTGAGGACGGGGAGGACGCACTGCTCGAAGACTTTTGTCTTCAAGCATTGCGGAATGGTCGACGAGAACACTTGACGAAGCTTGCCGAATGCCGCCCAGCCCATCTGAATCCTCCTATTGGCTTCCCCCTCGAAGTTGTGTCTACCTACCTGTATTTTTTGTCCAAGGTAGACATATTCCTGCACAAATTCCAGAGGGACGCCATCGACGTTTACCGGTCTCGGCATGACGTGTTCATTGAACATGACTTTCGTCTTGTCCAAATTCATACCGAGACCGACCCGTCGGGAAGATTCATTTAAGCTGCCCAGCATTCCGGCAAGTTCCTCCAAAGTCTCTGCAAAGACAACGATATCGTCGGCGAAACGGAGGTGAGAGATGCGCTCGCCGTTGATGTTAATGCCCCGTCCAGCCCAGTCCAGAGTTTTGAAGACATCCTCGATCGCGTTGGTGAACAGTTTCGGGGAAATCACATCCCCCTGTCTCACCCCGCGACGTAGGGGTATAGGCTTCGTCCTCCGGTCCTGGATCTGGACGGTCATCGTTGCGGCGTCATACAGACATCTCAGCACCTCAATGTATCGCCAATCAATACGGCATCTTTGCAAAGACTCCAGAGCAGCCCAAGTTTCGATGGAGTCGAAGGCTTTCTCGTAGTCCACAAATGCCATACACAGCGGCTGATTATACTCTTCGGTCTTTTGTATAATCTGCCGAACAGTATGGATGTGGTCTACGGTGCTGTAGCCTTTTCGAAACCCAGCCTGCTCCGGTGGTTGGAACTCGTCAAGTCTTCTGGCGAGACGATTCGTGACGACCCTCGAAAACAACTTATAGACGTGGCTCAAGAGTGAGATAGGTCTATAGTTTTTCAAGAGAGTGTTATCACCCTTCTTGAAGAATAAGACCACCACACTCTTGCTCCACGCCTTCGGCACTGTGCCCTGGTGGATAACGGAATTGAAGAGCTCAGCCAAGGGCTTGAGGATTGGCATTCCTCCTGCCTTAAGGAGCTCAGTCGTAATTCCGTCATCCCCCGGAGCCTTGCCATTTTTAAGTTGTTTGAGAGCCGCACTAATCTCGTCCACATCGACCTCCGGGATGTCCTCCGTATAATGGCGCGTGAGTGGCGCACGTGGATCTTGGTTGCTTTGCGTCGCAGGCTTCTTCGCCCGCGAAGAATACAGCAATCGGTAGAACTTTTCTACCTCCGTCAGGATCTCAGACCGAGACGTAAGCTCTCTGCCATCCGCTGTCTTCAGCTTTGCAACGTGGCTCCTCCCCAAGTTTCTTAAGAAAACTTTGGACCCCCTGTTCTGCTCTATAGCTGCCTCAATGGCACGCGTATTAGAGCAGCGGAGGTCCCGCCTAACAAGTTTTCTTATTTTCTTGGAGAAGGCTCGTTGCTCTGGCGAGGCAAACAAAGCGGGTGGCATTTCACGTCTCATTTTCATGAGATCCAGAGTTTCGGTAGAAAGTTCGGACCGTCTGTTTCTTCGTACAGGCGGAAAATGCCTGCGACCCAAATCCTGCAACGTCTTCACCACGTTGTCGGTTCTCTCGTCAACATCGCCTGTGGTTTCCAGCGATTCGAACCGATTGTGAAGTTCCAGTTGGAACTGTTCGGACCCGTGGATCATTTGGGGCGGCGCGGGTCGGAGAGTAGATTTCACCAGGCGGAGTCTTTCAGCCTTAAAATTTATATTTAGAGTGCCTCGTACAAGTCGGTGGTCGCTACCGGTATTGAACCTGTTGACCACTGAGACATCTCTAAATATATGCTTCTTATCTGCCATGATGAAATCTATCTAATTCCTCGTCACAGTGTCGGGGCTTTGCCAGGTCCATCTTCTTTGGGGCTTCTTCTTGTAGAAGGAATTCATCAAGAAGAGCCCCTGCATTTCTAAGAAGTTGACCAGCATTTGCCCCCTGTGATTTCTGCGCCCCAATCCATAAGGTCCGATTATCGGTTCGTCGCATTCTTGTACTCCCACTTTGGCGTTGAAGTCCCCCATAACAACGTTGTAGTGAGCGGAGGTTGTGCCATGTATGGCTTTAGTAATGTCGTCATACATAGCCTCAACCTCTTCGTCAGAGTGTGCCGAGGTCGGCGCATATACCTGTACAACCTTCAGGGAATACCTGTTGGTGAGTTTCAGTACTAGGTATGCTACCCTGTTCGACACACTCTTGACTTCCACAACGTTGTTAACGAGGGTCTTGTTCACAAGAAAACCGACACCACCCTGGGAGGCCCTGTCACCTTCCCGGAAGTAGAGTAAGTGGCCAGACTCTAGGGTTACCGTATCCTCGCCCTCTCTTCGGACTTCTGATAACCCTAGGATGTGCCAGTTAATTCGACTTAACTCTACTTCCAGTTCTGTGAGGTGACTGTCCAGCCTAACCGTCCGTCCGTTATACGTTGCCAAGGTTAATTTCGTGGGTTGGCAGCCTCCCGTAACCCGGAGACTGTTAGCACCCTCCACCCCGCCGTTACCGCGACCGCTGCCGTAGCCGGGAATAGCGGGGTCACCGGGAACTGAGGGCCGTTTTCTATGGTGCGTTCTCATGGGGGATATATGCCATAGTTACCACGCTTGGCATGCGGGTTGGTAACCGCAGTGCCGGCCTATTTGCATCGGAGACGCTGCTGCCCGTCTCCGACCAGGGGATTTCTATAGGCCGGCTTTCTTGCGATGGTTATACCGCCATCTATCGGTCGCCAGAGCCTCGTTTGCTGACGGCAGGGGATACCGCGAGCAGGTGAGGTTGACAATTGAGTCCACAAGATATTGAGCGTAGACCCCTTACCCCCCATATATATGTATATATATATATATATATATATATATATATATATATATATATATATATATATAAGTATACATATGACAATTATTCACAGCCACGTATCAAATAAGGCGCCGACTGAGCCCCTTCGTTTATTAACAGTTTCTTATTAGAAAAAGCTCGATATCGTATGCAGCGGTCGTGTTCGTAATCCTTCATTTAGCCACGAGCACAACAGTCGGCGCTGTAATTAATGCGTCTAAAGCCGTAAAAACTCGAATGCATGCTGAACATCAGGGGCCCAATTCTGCTATTTTAATACGTTGGCATTATGAAGATATTCAAAGTACGATTCTATTGTGATAGTGTCAAAAAAGCATATTATATTAAATCCACAATGTCTTTTTGATATCGTCGCGGCAGAATAATCGTGGAAGAAAAGGATTACCATTACTAGAAATGGCGTTAGCTGAAATTAATTTTGAAAGGCTATTAATAATATTTAATATTTCGCGAGTTTTCGCTTATGAATACATAATTATAAAGAATGGGTGGAGTAATACGGGCATGCCATAGGACTTTACAGAATACCCACGATCGAGTCGACAGTGTCAGGCGATTTTGACGAGGTAGTAATAGCAGAATTGGGCCCCAGTATATAGTATAGATGTCGGAGTATACATCATGACGTCACCTGGTCCCTACGTGATACAAAGGAGGGAAAAATATGTTGTCCAATTAATTAGGTACTTTGAATGGATTCCAGTGGGCTCTGGTTATTGGTTGGAAAATTAGGGCTGGAGGGATTGATTGTTATTGTATAGGTAAACGATTATATCGGCTACCCTTCTGTGTTTCATTATTGTGAACATTTTTATTAAAACAATATGGGCTGTGGATAAATATGATTTTACTAAAGGTTCCCATTAGCCAGACAAATATCCTAATGATTATGATTATCCGGTCACTCTAATATAAATAAACAAACTAACATATAAATAAACAAAGATTCTCACTTATTATTTTTAGGAATACTACTGTTAATGCCGACTAATGTGGTCACCACCTCTTTATTTCTCTTTTGTTCTTTAACCGTATCTGTCACCATGTAATGTAAGGTCTTAAGGCAGATTTATACAGGGTCAGTAGCTGTCGTCAGTGCTGGCGCCGAAAACTGCCTCATACGATTTACACGCAGTCAGTGTTTCGTCAGTAGTCGAGGATATTTCTTATGGTGTACACACGTTTGTAAAGTCAGTGCGGAAAAATGAAATTTCGAAAACAGTAAAAAATCAGAGTTAATAGTAATGCTGTTGCGCGCATTCCTTTATTTCTATAATTTTGTTATTTATTATCACACAGGCATTCATTATCGCGGTATAGTTGAATAATCTTTAAGTTCTCTGTGTCGCTCATTTTTCGCATCATTCTGTGATGTGGTGCAACGCAGCGTGGTCGCCGTACAATAAAGCGGCAGCGACTGACTTCGGCATTTACATGGAGTCAGTTGCACTGTCGTGGGTGGTAGGGGAAGCGGACTGACGCCGAAAAATATGAAGCGGGAATATTGAAGTCAGTACTGACGCGACAGTACTGTTCTGATTTGAAATCAATTTACATGATGGCAGTGCCAGGTCAGCACTGACTCGACAGTGCACTGACGTCAGTTACTGATTCAATGTAAATCTGCCTTTATGTTCGACAGCTGTTTTCGCCGCTGCTTCCGCGAAAATCTCGCGGCGTTTTGTGTCATGCCGCATTCTTTATCCGCTCATAATAACCCACGTGCTGGAAGGTACCCGCTGTGCTGCAGTAGGTCCACTCGTCGAAGGAACCACAAGACGTGAAGAGCGTTTAACAGTACGTAATGTAACTTAAAAAAGAATTTTAATCATTTATATCAATGGGATCAATTCAAAAGTCTTCGACTGGAGTATTATAATTGCAGTGCTTTTGTTAATTTATTTTTTAATATATTAGATAATTGATACAATCCTTTTCATATTACTAACATGGTGAATATAGTAGGCATTCTCGAAAACAAATCACGTTGAAATCTCTCCATAAAATTCACTGAGTCCTTGAACCTTTTGAATTGGAAGGTTTTCCTATCAAGCCTGTAAATCGACCTCGTACAACTCAATTTGACACCTAAATACTATAAGGCGGAATCCCGGTTCGGACCAAAGTCTGTAAATGCGAAATAAATCTGTGAAATGGCCCTAAGGGGTACAACGAAAAACTTCCTTGGAGCTATTAACTTTATTTAAGAGCGTTATAAAGTGCTTACAGCGTTATCAGTATCCCTGGAGCCTAGTTTGTGCTGTCCTCCGGTTATTAGCATCTTGGGATTTAACCTACCTTACAGGTATTTCAAACCAACCACACTTAAATAAGTAAGTTCTAATTATTAATTAATAGCAAATACATTTCTTAAATTTAGTTAATGGACGTTTTTCACAGAAGAGAGCGTAAAAGGCAATTAATAATAATTAAAGTTAAATTAAGAATAAAATCGGTGCAGAATTGGAGAAAGAATACAATTTCCTGCGGTTGGGTGGCCTGTCGAAGGCTACCCCTGGTCTACAGCATGCCGCCACAACCATCTTGAATTGTGATCCGGTATTAGTAGCCAGGTTATAGTCTCCTTTTAGAGAGCGGCAGCATATTGATAGTATATTCGGTGTTACAAATGTCCGATGACGATGATAGCCGCTGTCCATCAGGTGAGCCGTCTGCTCGCGTGCTGAAGTCATGCAATAAAGATAAAATATTATTTTATAGGTAAAAAATTAGCAAGCTGAAGTGGCAGTGGCCTGGCCACATCTGTCGCAAAACAATGTAGGAAGTGTGTAGCTAATGTAGAAAGCCCTCCCGCCCGGGCGATGGACGATTTTGCGTCAGGTCGTCGTTTGGGGCTGGATGAGAAAGTGGAGGATCGGGATAAGTGGCCCAAACTAGGGGAGGTATAGTCCAGAAGTAAACTGGTTGACGACAATTAAAAAAAACTAATTTTCACAACATAAAACATTCGGCAAAGTGCGTGACAGTTCACGTATAACGAGGAAAGTGAAAATGAAAGTCACTTACTTTTCGTCGTTTGGGTACAGAACTAAAAGTAATTTATATGTTAGAAACCACTCAACAGATGATGTACTCAGTGAGTTTTTTTATAACTCAATATTTTAAGTTCTTTGCATTCGCCAAGTTAAGAACGATTATCGATGAATGGCAGTCAAATCAACTGAGATATTTTTATCATCTTACAAATCGCGAAAGCCCTCTAGATTTTGTACAAGGTATGACGTCATTTCATTTACATACAACTTTAATTAAAATCATTCCTATAATGATATTAAAAAAAGTCATGATAACGTGGTACCTATTTCACAGCCCGCTCTTTTGAGTTTTAGAATTTATTGTCAAATGTTCCAAGTACGTTACTCTCCTGGAAAGTATCAAAAGGTCTTTAATGGTGCGACGTGTACTATAGGTTACATTAACAAAACGATAAATCACAAAGAGAATATAGGAGCTTCGTGTAAGGTTCCCTTTCGTCATATATTATATTAGAACACAGTGAGCTAGGCCATCATTAGAGTCATGGCCCATTTCACCTCTATAGTGGGTAACTAGTAGTTTCGATTTTCGATAACGAACAGCCATAAAGGTAAATTGAATGAAAGCGGGGGACAATCTTAATTCACTTTTGTCCCGAACAGAACAGAGCAGAGAAGGGCCGGACATCATACCCGGAAACGGTTTTGCGATGGGACGTAGAAGAAAATTTAATGCCTACAGGGTAGGGTGACAACAACTGCAAGGAAATGAGGGACTTCCGACTATTGGCACCTCGATTCAATTTTCTTTGAGTACAAGCCCGGTGAAGGGTCGTCATTATAGTTGTTTATGTTTGTGACTTAGAGCGATACCGTGCTCCGCATGCCCCATATGTATCTAAGCTTACGCATCAAATATTTAGAGTAGGCACATATTGAGGTTCAAGGTATAAGTAGTTAAATTGCTTTAAAAGCTCCGGACTTGTAATAAAATTGGTCATGTTTTAAGAAGCAACATTTTTTTTGTACGAGTTATTTTGATATCTTATTTATGATCAGAGACAAGTAAGTACAATTTTGCAATTTATGTGCCGCTTGTTTTGTTATTTATATTTCTATAATAATTTTATAAAGAGAAAAGATTTGTATATTTGTAACGAATAAACTCAAAACCTACAGAACCGAATTCAAAAAATATTTTACCATGCGAATGCTACATTATCCATGATTAATGTAGGCTATATAAAAATTAGGGGTCCCTACTAAAACTTCAATAACTCATAAGTCATAACCCATCAATCTAAACAAAATATTTGGCATTGGAATCAGGTGCTACGATTTTAATTAAATTTTATGTGTGTTCTAGTGGGTCCGGGTTGGTTAAGATTAACAGTTAGATCCGGTTGGTGGCGCTGGATCGAGTTTTAGATTTTTATTTTTTTAGGCCAGGATAACGTCTGCCTTGACCGCTACTATTGGATTGGAAAACTTCATAACTACGTGACTCTGGATAAACCAAAATGGAATAGAAAAAAGTAATGGTATTCGGTTTCTTTGATTGAGTGGGTTAAGCCTTTGCCAGCCTACCTCAATGCTGCATAGAGACTTCTGGATTTGATTTCATGTAAAATTTTGTAACCCGTCTTTTCGTTATTTACTATGGTCTGGGTGTCTGATATCGGCTTCAGGATAGTGGTCTGTTGTATATTACTTACAACTTGCTTAGCTTGGCTTTAGGACACAATGCGTATGTTTTGTCCGCAGATTATAATATTTATTTTAGGTTGTGTTGTTACTATGTGTCTACGAGAGTTATTACCTACGTACGAGTATTTAAATTTGAAAGTGGTTTTGAATGTTTGAATGTTTATATATTTTGTATTTCTTCCATTCAGAATGCCGTGAACGGCATTCTGAATGGACCAATGGTCATGAAATTTCGTATATAAGGCTGAAAAGAATGGATTAGTATAGATTAAAATATATCTACTCTTTATGTTATTTTGAAAAATGGCAAATATTCAGGGTTTCAAAATTCACGAAAAAATATTTTATTTTAGAGTGTGTGTGTGTGCATTATTATGTATATTTATTTATACACATGTATATGTAAAATAATCCAGCGCACGGTGAAGATGAGGAATCCACTTTGTACATCAAAAAGTCCATACTTTAATTGCTTTTCGGCGTGAATGACGTCTGCCTAAAATTTTCAAGCGGTTTTAATTTCCGGTGTTTATGTCTTGTTTTTATGAAGTCATAATTAGAAAATGTAGATATGGATTTTAATGTACCGGAGTTTCCACCTTTGAAATAATTATGAAATAGGGACGTAAATGCTTGCCCGAGAAGGGTTCGCGGTTGAATGCATGAGGTAATATGGAAGAATGATGACATCGTAGAATGGTTAACCGTTAACTTTCCTATGTCCCACGAATACAACAACCGGCCAAGTATACCAGCCCATTGTACTGTAGTGTTCTGTAGAAGTGATAAATCATAAAAAATAAAAATACGCCATGTGTTAAAATCAGTCTAGAGGTTCTTGTAAACTAATTCATATTGTAGGTGATTTTTAATCTCTATTACCTTGCTTAGTGCACACCTACTCTTTTGATGACTTTGAAAGACTTTTTTTGAAATAATATCTCTCAATCCCACTATGATTTTTACAGAACGATAGATACCTACCCAATATCGCTATTTATATTGAAAAAAAATCAGTAAGTACATGTAAGACGGTTATTATTATTTTCTATTTTCCCTGATTTCACTGTAATATCGAAAAGTGAATACATATATCATCTTAATTTCAGTAGCTTTTGAGTAAGGTGCAAGGTCGCCGGTACTAAGAGTTGAAATATTATTATGGTATTCCATAGTAACTTGACCATGGAATAGAAAAGACCTAAAAGGTAGAAATTCTAGAAAAACTTCTAGATAAAATAACTTAAAAACTACGTTTTATTAGCTGTTTGAAAAAGACACGTTGGGTAGTAGTTAATGTATGGAATTATAATTCAAATTATAATCCATAGGTGGATCGACCGCTATCATAGACACATTATCATCCATCATCGACACTGTCACAACAGTTATCGTTACACTAGCCAATCCTTTTACGCTAAATAACTTTCACATATATATCATATATATATATACATATAACTTATGGCCCTACTTATAATCGTTTGTTAAATTTTAAGAAACTGCACAGCAACTGATTAACGAAAATCTTACCCATAAACACCTCTTAAGGATAAGAGGTGGTGGTAGTAACTCATATATAACTGTCAAAAATAACCAACATCGAGAGGTAGTTTAAGGGACTGCTAAGAGGCAAGATTGATTTGAAACAGCCATTGATTAGGGGCCTAAAAGTCTCTTATTTAAGAGATGGCTAATCCTTTCTTAACGAGATTATTATATATAAGGCCCTACCTAAGTTTTGAAATGGTGGTTGTAAATTATATTAGGCTTCCATAGAATAAATAATAACCATAAACAAAATGAAACTAAACAATTAAAATGAAAGTTGGCGATCGGCTAAACAAAACTGACAATACTCATTGATACTTGACATCTTTGTCATCCGTGATCACGGCTACTGAAAACTGGCCGAAACGTAGGAATTATACAAATTAAATAAATTATCGCCTTAAAACCGTTCAAATGTAGTTTTATTATGTACACTAGTCGCGAAAACTTAAGAAAATATTTACGACTAAAAATAACAACAACCTTTCGATTAACTTGCTCCCTTTACAGTACATAACCATAGAAAATCATGTGTATACGGTCAAAGGCGTTCGCTAATATGATTTCCGTTTGAAGAGAATCCTAAAAATATTGAAGTCTGTCTTAGTGATAAGGGTTGACCCCGAATTGACATAGCTCTTGGAATGTTTCAGGGGAAACGTAATCAAACTGCTATTCGACCGGAGAAATATATGTTTCTGATTGAAACTTTATTATATAACAATAACGATAAACAAGGAACGCGTTACTATGTTATTTTGGTTTGGTTTATTTTCTCATTGTGGAATATTTATTGTTGACTCATGTAATAAGATTGCTCTTTTATGTATGAAGTTACTTGAAAATATGGGTAGAATTATTTCATATTTCAATACTAATTTTGCTGTATGGAGGTAGAGCTTTGCTGGAATTATTATGTCGTTTATAGATTTTAGGACCCGTTCGATCGGTATGATGCCACGTACTCACATAATTTCGGCGTGAAACAGTTAGTCTTGGGGTGATCGTGTTTTGTGCGATGCGTGAGAGTTCCGATCACC
This sequence comes from Dendrolimus punctatus, assembly GCA_012273795.1. Lineage (NCBI taxonomy): Eukaryota > Metazoa > Arthropoda > Insecta > Lepidoptera > Lasiocampidae > Dendrolimus > Dendrolimus punctatus. The sequence goes on from CM022539.1 coordinate 12,897,619, forward strand.
CACTTCCTCCCTCTGTCTTATCCTCCTACTCCTATCCCATTCCTTCTACCGCATACATCTATCTATAGGAGTGACCAGAGTTATCATGTAAGTATGGAACTTCTGATCACACCCACACGTGCGCCTGTAGCGTGATGATATACTTAGCTGTATAGTGGTTGTAACAAGCGTCTTCTTATTCATCGATACCAGGTTCGATCAGATAAGTGGATTAATTGAATACATTATTTGTTACTGATAATTACAATGTTTGATATGCACTGATTATTACGTTAACCCAGGGATACAGTTTGTATTCGAGAATGGCTTTTGATTTTAAAAAGCCTCAACGAGCAGAGTGCTGCCGTTGAATTTAGCGATTACTAAGTAGCGTGTGGTCTCGATGGTGTTCTTGCTATGTCTCTTGCATGCCGAGGGCGCACTTATATATTACTTCGCTTGTTGTAGACGACGCAGGTGGTCAGTGCAGTTGATTCATCGTTCCACAGGACCGTACTCACCACAGGACCGCCTTCGATTTCATGCTATGGGGAACGATATGATATGATCATGATTAAATGGTGGATGCTTGGTGCACCACCATACATCCAGTCTGATCCTCCTATCCTATCGAAAAGGTTGGCATTGCGTTGGCTTCGCTATTGGCTATTGTAAACGCTTACAGCCGACGGTAACGCCTTTTCATGATGAGCTGGGGAGTCTGCCTATTTTTTAGCTTCGGAATAAATATACACTGGAGTTTTTTTCTTTTTAAATTACATTTCCGCTTAGGTTTAATTTAAAATCTTGAAAGCGAATTTGGAAATCAATATAATGCAATTTTAAATTTGAACGAATTTGACGTATTTACTTTGATCTGGGAGTCTGGGATCGGCCCCATAGTAGTCTGTTGTATATTATCCTATAACAGGGATTAATCATTTATTTATTTATTCTTTGTTTAATTTTCATTTTTTCTTTCTATTTTTACTGTCATCTGTGGAGGTTTATTGCTAGCTTCTCGTGGTCTAGCTTGTTTCTAGTTAATATTGTTAGCCCCCAAATAAATAAATTAAAAATATCACAAGCGTAACTTGCCTAATTTGGGGATATACTAAATATTGGCTGGTGGTAGGGTATTTGCCCGACGGGATGGCTACCCCTGGTCTAAAGTATGTCGCCATAACAACCTTGAGTTGTGTTCGCGCATTAGTGACCAGGTTCCAGTTTCCCTTAAAAGAGCAGCAGCACATTTGTAGCACCTTTGGTGTTGCAAATGTCCATAGGCGATGGTAACCGCTTTCCATCAAGTGGGCCGTCTGCCTATGTGCTGAACTCCTGCTATAAAAAAAATAATATATTATTTTTTCTGCCAATTTGATTGTCATTATCATCCTAGTTTTGAGTTTCGTTTCGGTTTGGATTTTTCCAGAGCCCGAGGTTCAGCTATATATATATAAGCTACCGATCAACCTGATGGAAAGCTCCCATTGCTAATAGACATTTGCAAAACGAAAATCCTAATTGTTAGTACGAAACTGATGTTACTTTGAAACACCTACACCTTTGCAAACACAGTTCAAAAGGATTAAAGAGGTTGCTTAGCCTTTAATTAGTTTTATAAAATCCGCATCACTTTATTTTGTTGTTGTATAAAGTTAGCAATTTAATTACAGGTGATTAGATTGGCTTTGATCTAATCAGGCCTGGTGAACTGATCAGCAACTGATTAATGAAAATCACTCCCATAAATTCCTCTTTAGTCAAATATTTTGGGCACAATGTACGTTAATCATTCAAATTTCATTTATCTCTGTTCCCCATAGGTAGGTCCACAACAGGTAATACACATTTATAAGTGAAAAAAGGAGATATTAATTGATTAGGGACTGATTCTGATTCTCTTACTTAAGAGATGCCTAATCGTTTCTTAATGAGATTATTATAAGTAAGGCCGTACATTGTTTGTTATTTTAGCGATAAAAAAGAGGACCGCTTGGGGCTACCAAAACGTAGTTATGATTGAAAGATTTGTAACTGATAATTCATGCAGTTCATCTTCAATGATTTTTTCGTGCATAAATGAGAAATGGATGACATTGGTTACTTTAAAAGAATGCATCATTCTGTATGAATTATCAATTTCTTATTTAAATGTGATTCACATTATAATAGTAAAGATATGATGACAGCCCACAATTGTACTCAAGCCTCCCAATTCTTTATGGGAATAGACCAATATATTCGCCACACTGATCCAAGGTGGTTTGGCGGGTTTGAGACATCGATTATCTTGATGTGTGATGTGAAAGTTTCAGTGCAAATTTTGATTTTTAAAAGGTCGTTCATAATTTTTTTCATTAACTAGTGCATTATTTTCGATTTTTTTGAGTTGTTCTTTGAAGGCAGTTCTTAAAACATCAAAAATTAAAATAAAAAAAATTGACGGTTATTATGCTCCACCCTAATAGTTAGATATACGATGATATTTTAAATTAGATATGTATATACTTAAGAACAATATACAAAATTCATATAATGCAACAATTTCTATTTAATAGATCAATAATGGTCAGTGATCATATGTTTTAATGTAGTCATTGATTTAGCTTGTCTGATTGGTAAGGGGAAGAAGTTCCACAGTTGAACAGCCTGTAGGGCAAAACAATGTCCTACGAACGAAGAAGTATGTGCAGGTATTGTTAACAAAAGATTTTCATTTTAGCGCAAATTACAAGAATGAGATTGATAGAGAAATCTAAAATTTTCCTTTAAGTATGAGGGAGTACACAGATTGTAAAGGATATTGTGCGAAAGCGAATAGGTAACCATTTAAGCTTATCAAGAAATCCAGAGACATGTTCATATTTACGCAAAACAAATATGAACCAGACACAAACATTTTCATTGCATTCTAGCTTATCCAGTAGTCTCTGGGTCATATCTAGATAGCAGACATCGGTATAATCAGATAAGTGGAGAAGCAAGGATTGTGCAATCATACCCTTCTGAGTGAAGCGGATGACGCGAACAAATAACGCGCAAATAATAAGTTGTGAAAGTTATAACGAACACTAACAATATTTTCAAGTAACGGAAGTCATTTCCTTGAGTGCTTCACCATGATTATTAACGGTAAGTATCTTAAGTTCACATTTCTAATAACATTAGTTATGTCGGAATTTATATACGGCGAAGATACTCCAAGTAACACCCGTGCCGGGAATAGGATTAAAACATTTCCACTCGCGAAACACTGCATATGGGTATCGCAGTACGAAATTAAGCCACGGGTGGTAAACGTCTGTTCGGGCGCGTTTCTAGTAACAGCTGAATTAACCTGTGTATTATTGCCTTTTAATGTGAAACATCATCATTCGTGAAACATGTGCAGTCCAGTCAAATTACTGCCTCGGAATAAAAGCCGATAAGACTTAAGAGCTGTCTTAAGTCTTCTAAGGTCTTGTATTCACGTCACGTCACGTCAAAGATCCAGAAAAACAGTATTTTGGAAATATCTCGCATTCTAAGCTTCGAAGGATATTTTCTTGTATAATAAAAGTTGTAGAACATAAAACTCTCTGTATGCTTGTCTTTCAACAATTTTCTACATATTTAGCCGTTTTTGAGATAGATCGTGAAGAATGCACATAGTTCAGTCACTATCGCGTATATCAAGGTCAGCCGTAAATCTGGACACGTACTGTAGTTAATATAGTATTAAGTTAATTAGTATTATTATTAAAAAAACAAATATAATTATTAATCAATCTTGATAATTTTATACTTTATATTTCTAGAGGCTGTGGTATGCGTGGGGGCTGCTCGTAAACCTGGAGCTGTAATAGTATTAAAACTACATAATCCCAATGTGAATGATGTCTATATTCTCACTACGTTTAACAAAATTACAGTCTTATATGCTACATTTAAGCTACGTGTGCAAATTCTTAATTATTGTGCGCTGGCCCCCCTTACAATGAACAATACAAATTATTACATACTACGCGATAAATAGGATTAAAACATTTACACTAGCAAAGCATACTGTTTACGGATATCACAGTACAAAATTAAGTTACGGATTGCTAACGTTTCTTCAAGTGCATTTCCAGTAACGTTCAATTTAACGTATCCATTGCGTTCTATTTAGTGGGTACTATAACTTCATTATCAGTGAAACAGGAGTAGCCTAATCAAATTACTACTTCGGAATGAAAGCCAGTAAACTTATAAGTTTGTAAAACCTTTTATTTTGGTATTTTGAAAGTTCTAGAAAATCTCATGTCCGCTCCTTAAGATATACTAACTCAAACGCCCCAAAAAATATTTTTTAGTAAATATCTCGCATTTTAAGCATTAAAGGTTATTCACATGTCATGGTAAAAGTTGTAGAACCTTTTTCATAAATATATAGTCGTTTTTGAGATAATCCATTAGTGCGCAAAGAGTGCGCAGAGCTCAGCAGCATATCATCATATCAGACATATCTCAAGGTCCAGCGTAAATATGGGCATATAATGTAGTTTTATAAGTTGTTATTGACTAAAAATATATAATTATCTATACTATTTATTACATTATATATATAATATAATGTAATAAATAGGTAAATAGGATTAAAACATTAGCGACACATAGAGCATACGGGTAGCGTGGTCCAAAATTAGGTTACGGATTGTTAAAGTTAACGTTTTGTTCGAGGATGTTGCTAGTATCGTTCGAATTAATCTGTGGATTGCGTTCTAACGATCGCTTTATGAAACTTCATCATCCGTGAAACACAGCGCATTCGTGAGTTATGGGGTTGTCATATTTTGACCCCAAGCTTATCAATTAATGTATTCCGCACAAAGTACCGGTGATTATACTCCGTCGTCTCACTCTGCTGCTTTGTTGTCATGAAAATAAGGATTACCGCAAAAATACCCATTTATCTCTGTGTATTTTATAAGAATTTTAATATTTTAAGCTTGTTTGTCTTCGGGCGACGTTGTTTCATGGACCAAAACATTTTTAATATCCCCTTTGAGACAGTTATATCTAATGGTTGCTTTTACTTATAAATTTAAGCCATGTTAAAACATGCTTACAAATTGAAAGTTTTCTTTGTGGTTTGAATGTAAACACATTAAGAAAAAAGTACACACGTAACCAACCTTCTGCGAACCATAGCCCATTTACTTCGATGACCTAATTTAGGCTCAGTATTTTATTTATAGACTTGAGGGCTTGCTATAATACCACATAAATAAAGGCCATTAATTAATTTTTATGTTTTCTTCATTGCTCTTGTTTATAATTTATGTATATTTTGATGGAAATAAATTAGGAATTTCGATATATAATTGACTAGTGGTTCCGGCAGACGTTGTCCTGCCCTGAAAAAATAAATATCTAGAATCCAATTCCAGTGCCACCTACCGAGTCTAATTGTGAATCTAAACCATCCCCGAACCTACTCAAACATCAATTTCTTAGAACTTGGATTACATAATTGAAGTTCAGTAGGGATCTAACTGTAGCATTCTAACAGTGAAAGAATTTTTGAAATCGGTCCAGTAGTTTTTGAGTTTATTCGTTACAAACGTACAAAAGTACAAATCCTTTCTGTTTATAATATTAGTATAGATTGATGTTTAATAAATTATGAAAATTTAAGTGAAAATTGCTACTTATTATACAATGCTTCATCATATATTTTCAGCATTTGCGTGTTACAGATGTTTTGAAATGAAATGAAATGAAATTTGAAATGTCGTTAGTAAGGTTCAAAATGGCCTAACGAATATAGAGGAAAATTTTAGGGATTAAGACACTAATTTTAACTTAATTAACAATTTTAAACATACATATTCTTTAACCCTACTAAGATTATATTAATTATTCATTGTTATTTTGTCTGTCATCTGTGGAGGCTTATCAATAGTTTATCTTTATACACTTTTGTAACTAGTTTTAATTTTTAATTTTTATTTTAAAATAAAAATAAATTATATGTATATATCATTCGATATCTTGCATATATGAATATAAAGTCAAAGTCCCGGACAAATGAAGTGCTAGGCAAATACTTGTCTAGCATATAATCATATATTCGGTAGTTGTAAACTAACATCCTTTTCACATGTCTGGGTGGCTATACGTGACACGGATAACACGTTAGCTCAAGCCATTAGTCCGAGTACGCTTTGAGTTGGGTCGGCGTGGTTTGTGCTCAAAGGCTTCCCAGATTCGTCTTTTCATCTTACCTCGCACGTCATCGCACAGCCTGGTTACTCATCGCGGATACTGTGATGTGATAATAAATAATCCACCGCTAAAGAGGTTCCTGTCGCCACAAAGTTTTGCTTGAGATAAGTAACCACCGCGGAGGTCGGCGGTGTCGAGTTTTCCGCAGTTTATATTGGGTTTGAAATTTATCCGCTAATAAAGTTTGCTGTGTTATTATGAAAGTTATATGTATATTAATTACAGTGTTTACTTTACAATATACAGACACGCTTTGTTTTCAGTAAATATCTTTCATCTATCTGTACGACATAATAGAACAATGTTATTATATATTAATAGAGAATAGAATATACTTTATTGCATAGCATTAAGATACAATTCAAGAAGTTTATGTACAGAAGATAATAGGCGGCCTTATCACTAAAAGCAATTTCCTCCAGACAACCTTTAGGATGGATTAGAGACAAATTGTGTAACATGTGGGTTTTGCAATGTAAATAGAATAAAAAAGTATTACATGTAAGATTTTGTTATGGCAAGTATCAACAGACAAGGAAATAAGACACACACACATATATATATATATAAATAGATAGATAATAATAATAATCTATAGAATTGCGTAAATATGGGAGATATGTAGATGATATTATTGACTTTAGAGCCCAAGGTAATAATCCTTCACGAATCCGTTGAACGCCTGATTTGCACCGGTAGCGCATTCCACAAGTACACTGCATGATTATTGTAAAATCGCAAAAAATAATAATAGTACATACATTACAGGATTCAATAAACATTTTCGCAAAAACGGAACACTTATAAAATCTACATGTTCGTCATTTGTTTCAGAAAACTATATGACAGAATACTATATTCTGTATGTGGATTGGCGTAGTGGAAATCGACATACAGAAAATGTCATTAAATTTATAAATATTTTTTGACAACATTTTTGAGTTTATCAGCATTTAAAGTTATGTATATCGGCCGGGAGTCAAGTTCGATTATGGATTTTCAAAGTAAATTTGGTGTTATTAAAACTTTGATCGTCTGAAATTTCTATCAAGTTGAAAAACAAGCCTAATTTATAACTTTTGAAGGTGAGGCTTGCGAGTTATTGTAAGTCAAATGAGTTGAACGAATTCGAATTAATTCTATCTAAGTGGTATATTGGGTAAAAGTCTGAAAGAGGGGATCGATAGGCTACGAGGCTAGTACCGAAATTAGTAATTTACTTTCGATTCGCCAAAACTTTCTTTAGTGTTGAGGATGGGGGCCGTTTCTGAAATTCTTAACTTGCCCGAGACTTGAATGGATTCTTTTGAAGTAAGTTAAAGTTCAGAAATCATTAATAAATAATTGTTGGGTTTTAATTAGTTTCCAACTAACTTCAAAAAAAGAGGGAGGTTCTCAATTTGTTCGTTCATGGAATATTTACTTGAATTTATATTTTTTGATGTGTGTTCGCGTGTAATTTTTTCATGAATCGTTTTTTCTTTTTTCGTTTTCTCTTTGCGTTGGGCTCAGCATAGCTCCAAGGTATTATTTTAATTTTATTCTGACACTTTGAAAATAGTCAAGTGAACTTTTGAACGACAAACGTTACGAATGTGTTGATTAAGTAATTATGGATATTATGTCAATACAATAATAGGTATCTTTTACGACCAAAAAAGAGATGCATGGGTTGTGTGAAGGCTGATATGATGATTGTGGTGTGACAGAGGATGTATGTCAGAATAGAAGAGTTAGATAAATATATCATCTATCTAGATGTTATTTTCTTTATTGTTCACCAAAACACGAGTTACAAAAACGCACAACAAGACAATATTTACATACTTGGTAAACAAAAGGCGGTCTTATCACTAAAAGCAATTTCCTCCAGACAACCTTAGGATGGATTAGATAAGACGTAATAAATATATAACAGGCAATTTGAGGTGGTCTATGTATTAACTCAATTATATTAAAACGTTTAGGTTAGATTAGAATAAATAAAAACTTAAAGTATTAAAATAAAATAATAGTTTAAAATACATTTTACATCAAAAAATATCCTTAGGTCCAAATGTCGCTTGGAATAAAATGGCAGTAAAGGCCTGATGTTTTTTTTGTTATATTTTGGTCTCTGTAGACATTTTGGAAAAACAAAACACCTATAAAGTCGTCATGGATCATAGCCGCCCGTCCGTGTAGTTTGTCTGCGTTAAATGAAATTGTTTTCTTTCAGAAAGTCCTTCAACTTTATCCTTGTAATTCAAGGTTAGTACGAAATAAAACAAAGTTTAGCCCGTCTAGTCCTCGAAACAGTTTCACTCGTAATCATATAACGAGTGGCCGAAACCAGCTGGGCATAAGGGCCAAACGTAACGGGAAACTTTTGGAAACCGGCACAAAGTAAAAGATACGAGTATTGCCACAATAAAGGGTCTTTGTTTAATTAAAACAACGTTTAGATTCTCCAAAAATCACATCACTTTTTAGCTTTTTTTATTACGAAATACGTGATAAGTCTTGGAAGTTTAAAAGAGAATATAATGTAAAATTATTTATCGCATTGACCGTCACATATATAGGTACGTATAATTTAAGAATGAAAAGATTGTATTTTTTGTAAGAACGAAAATTTTTGCTTTCGAACGATACAGGTAGTTTATGTCGCCTAGCTTATTATTGTCTTGTTATTAAATAATAATAATAATAATAATAATGTCAGCCCATAAATATCCCACTGCTGGGCTCGGGCTCCCCATTATAGGGCAACGGACAGTATACCCGCCACGCTTGTCCAAGGCGGCTTGGCAGGTTTGACACATCGGTTATCTCGATGTGCAGGTTGCATCACGATGTTTTCCTTCACCGTTTTTATCACGTGGTAATTGTAACAATATGCACATTAGATCAGAAAACTGACTAAGAGGTGCATGCGTTTCGGTCAGGATCGGACTCGCGCCCTTCGATTCAGGGGCGCTTGCGCTAACCATTAAGCTACCGTTATTAAATTATTGTATGTTATTTATTCCAATCAAAATAAAAGAAATACATTATCTACAATATTATTAAAATTCTAAGCATGCCGTCTCTGTACATTGAATGTACTAAAAATCTGGAATAGACTATATAAATTACGGAGAACACGATGAATTTTTTGATTGATGATTCACGTAAAATATAGTCCGTCAATTTTGATGCGGTTTTCGCTGATTATGTTTTGTTACTTTTTAGTTTGAGTGGCATTAGTTTATCACATGATACAACAATTACCTGTCTTCACCTACCATGCTACGTTTCTTCTTTTCCTTACATCCTTCTCTGCTTCAACATTACTCTGCAGCAGTGAATCGAGGTATCTGAATAAGTTTTAGGGAATAATAATATAGAAATACACATTCCAAAAAAGAAACTGAAAAAATTGGATTTTAAAACAATGTGAAGAGAAACCCGCAGTTGCGTTGAAAAGGTTAATGCAGTAAAATCAACGCACAATCGCCCTCAAGGGGCGTCGGGCCGCCGGAATTCAGGCCAAATCTATGGGAAGTTTATATGCATGATGTGTGGATATGTGTAGATACAGTTCTGATAAAAAGCTTACAAACGGACTCCTTTTCATGAAAATTTTAATTAAAGTCAAAAATTGCCAGATAAATAAACTTATTTCTTTTTTGGGGTATAGAAATGAGTTTAATTTCTATATCGCCTTATATTAAACTAGGATATGCCCGCGACTTCTTTCACGCTTGACTTGAAATTCCCGTGGGATTCCCGGGATACATATGCAGTTCTATGTGCATTTAAAAAGATGTAAAAGTATCGTTTCACTGAAGACTGTGTCTGAATAAGCTATTTTTTATGAAAATGAACAAACACAAGCCGCTCTTGGGAAAATTATCTGTTTTTATCCGCGCAGGAACGGAAAAAGAATACAATTTCCTACAGCCGGGCGATCTGTCGTAAGAGGCGACTAATCAACCCACAGCCAGGTGGTAGGGCATTTGCCCGACTGAATGGCTACCACCCCTGGTCTAAAGTATGTCGCCATAGAAACCTTGAGTTGTGTTCCGGCATTAGTGACCAGGTTCCAGTCTCCCTTAAGAGAGAGAGCAGCAACGCATTTGTAGTACCTTTGGTGTTGCAAATGTCTATATGCGATGATAACCGCTTTCCATCAAGTGGGCCATCTGCCTGTCTGCTGAACTCCTGCAATAAAAAAAAATCACACAGTCGTAAATTCATTTTTTTTTCAGATTGTACATTCCCAGATAAAAAACGCAGGATTCCCAGATTTAAAATATAGCGCACGGTTTAAGTCTACGCATTTGCTGTCGATCAACGAAAATAGCTTCAAAATCGGCTCAGTAACTTTTACGCGAATCCCGAATAAACAGACAAGAAATTATAAAAAATGCATCGTATTCGCCGTCGTTTATATAGACTATTCCACTTGTTTTTTAAATAGTTTCAATGTACAGACAGGCATGTTTAGAATTTTATAATATTTTTATAGATGATGACGAAACCTATGATTTATCACGCTTACCTAGAAGATACTACCTACTCAATCGTGACTTGAAGACATGGATTGTATGATCGAGAAAGAAGAATCAGTCAAGTAGTTCTACTCGGCGGTGTGCATAAGAAACCAACGATTTGTTCTAACTAATGGTATGTCCACTAAAATAACGGTGGCGTAAATGGATTTTTCTGGTATAATTAATAGTATAGATCAGTTGTAAACTAAACAATATTGTTATGACGTAGTGATTTTTATCTCATGTAAATACACCGATATAACCTAGAAAACATTTTTTTTCCTTAAGCAAACTAGCAGACGGTCTACGCGTTGGAGTACGCCGAGTAGTCTGCGGTTTTTATAATGTGACAATGGCTCATCGTTTGCTTTATAATTGTTGATTTTGCCAGTCGGGATAAGTAGAATACCAAATGTGACAAAATTGACAATTATTAAGTAAACGCTCGATTGTGCCGCCACAAATGATATAGCAGACCTGGGACCCTGATCGTAAGTGATTACTATTGTCCAAAGAGATAAATAGAATAGAAGAATAGAATAGAAAACACTTTATTGTTCACCACATACACATAAAATAAACAATTTACAGTATTTACATTTAAGAGTAAAAGTAGGAGCAATGGGCGGCCTTATCGCTTTAGAGCGATCTCTTCCAGACAACCCGGGCTCTGGATTTTATGAAATGGAATTTCAAGTGTATGACGGTGGTGTGCTAATTTAATACACAATACATATAAATAGGATATATAAATGTCACATAATACATATACCTGAAATGAAACAAAAAGGGAATAAACAATAACACATATTAATATTATATATATACTAATATATACATCATTAATATGTGTATAGCAACAGCAATAGCTATACAATATTAATAATAGTATTAATACATAATATATTAATATTATATATACCTACTAATATATATAATATTAATATACAAATAAACTAATAAATAAACATACATGTAATATGGTATTGAATATTTATTATAAAGTCAGATAATATTCAAGAAGAGATAAATACACGGAGGTAAAAAATAATAGTCAAAGGCGTGATGATTATTATATATTTTTAGCTTTGGAATGAGTGTTGTGAAGTTCTTGTGTACTGGAATTTTAAAATGTAGTGGGACTAAACACGGGAACTCTCAGAACGGCATATCAATCTAGCATTATAAGCTTAGCAGCTAACTCTTCAAATATTGTGGATTGCTTGCTTGGAATCGTGCACCATATAGCAGTTTCTTTGATATAAGCTACACTATGTTACAATTATTTCCATAACGTGAGAGTGAAGAAAAACATGGTGATGAAACCTAAACACTTAAGACAGATAATTGATGTGTCATACCCGTCGAAGAAAAGTTTTCTTTGACATATACCTTAACATGGGATAGCCGGAGTCCAATAATAGAATGTTTATGAGCTTATATTATTATATAAATCATAGTATTTACACAAAGAAAACAGGATAAGTTTGAAACGGTATAACAGGGCACAAAAAGGTCACAATTCTAGCTTTGAGTCGTTCTTCTACTATCGCAAGTGCACAGGTGAAACCCTTAGCTAAGCTGATTTCCCTTTTTGGTGAGTTTCAACCGTAAAACGTATTCACCAAAATTTCTCGTTAATACATTTAAGGCCAAATACAGATTCGAAGCCTGACACTTTCGACTTCTTATGTGTTCCGTTTTGTTTCAATCGCCTGTATCTTTGTATCGCTTAATTTTAAGATTAAAGCATGACACGATCTCGATCACGATACACGATCACGATCGGTGTATTTATAACATTAAGATTCTGAGTGCCACTCTCATTTCTCAAATAGATGCATATATAACTCACAAAAATATTATGTCAGTAGCTAATACAGTACGCAGAGGGTCACCAATGCCCTGCGGGTGCAATATGATAACGGCTTTAGGATATTTATGGGGCTGCCCCGATTCTGCAGCGCATTAGGTATGTTTAATGAAGCACGAGTTGATGATTACTACGAAATCGTTAGAAAAAGAGTAGCCTCGTTGCTCTGCAGCATTTGGGCCAGCTCCAACCAGAACTTGAAAGTCCTGACTGACAAGCAGGTGCGATCAGCCAATACTCAATTATTGTGCTAAAAAAATATAAAACCTAGCCACAACTGTTACGAAATACTAAAATACTCGTTCTACTAATTCGAGTTATAAGAATTTTACGTAACTCTTAATAACAATTACGGAACCTATTATCGTTTGCTTATACTTGGATATAAATATTTTCTTCTCTTTTCAAATACATCGTTTCTAAGGGTTTCATAATTGACGTGACATAAACAGAATCCTAATAAAATAGTCAAGTTCAGCTATTCATCTGTAAGTTTACTTTTGTATATCACATTTATTTTGCTCAGAAATTGTTGTATTTATATTGATGATATTTGGAAAGAAAGTGTATTTATGCTGCTATACTTTAGTTTCGTATTATTAATAACGTTTTGCTTTATGTGGTGAGATACTTTCACCTAAAGAAGTAACTAATAACTGTCCGCCTTTAGCTTTTAAACTCTAAAGTGAAAAATTATGATAAAATTCAAGAGAGCACAAAAAATGTAATGCAAATTGATTTGTATATTACGATTTGTGTATGATTTTTAAGACATGTACTTGTTTCGATTACTTGGTTTTGCGTTTTGTGTCGGTCAGTTCTAGGAAACTTTTCATTGTGGGTTTAATCACACACACTTCGTCGACTTATATCTGCTTTATTCTAAACTAGAACTGTTTATGTAGCTTCATTTGCATCATAAGATACATACCTATATATACATCGTAACTATTAGAAATAATCGTCCCCGCCTACCCCTATGGGTACCAGCTGTCATAATATGTATATAGATATATATCTATATACATATATTCAATATATGTATATACATATATTGAAAGTGCACACATACATACAAACTTTTTTAATATCGGTTTATTCAGATCCCCTTATGTAATTCAAATTCCGAATACGTTAGAAACTACTTAATTATTTTCTTTATAAACAGGTCAGTCTTGGTATACAAATTCACGCAAAGATTCACGTTAATCCACCATGGCATTATACTTCAGTATATTACACTTAATTAAGTTAACCTTATCCAGTTGGTATACAATGTGTATATGTATGTATAAATTATAAACTGCAGCTTATGTGTCCTCGCCCTATTCGCACACCAGTGAAATGGCAGCATAAATTCAAACCTTGCTAATGGTTTAATTTTACCTCGAATTTGTATTACAGATTTTAACCGCATTACTCATTTTATTTGTGTTTATAACGTTAATCCAATTTAATTTATAAATGTTAATCCATTTTAAATACATATACCAAAGAAACTAATTTTGAATATGTTTGATATATATTGCTGTATATATTGCTTGCTCTATTTTAAGGATCTGGACAGGAATCGATTTATGTGAAAGTTATAGACATTTAAAGAAAAAAGAGAGAATAAACTCCGTTGACTAGAGTTCATAGGTCATTTGAATAAATGCTCTTTTTAGAATTGTAGTCAAATATTCTAATTTTATTTTTTGTAAGTTAGGTATAATTTACGATTTATTTTCAATAACTTATAAATTTTGACAGTTTCGTTTAAGGGAATGATGAAAATTATTTTATAAGAAATAAAGTTCATTAACCCGAAATAACAAAAACTATAGATGTTCGTTACCATAGCGAAACCTTCCATAGAGCGTGAACTGACACGCAAATGGCTAATTAAAAAACACCTATTATGTCATTAGATCAGACTTCAACAATGACGTAGAAATGTTTTTGTATTTCCGATATCTAAGTAGGATCAATTAGCAAGAAGGAAACAGAATAACGTAGAAAACACGCTCCTAACAAGGACCCGAACCCCAAATAACCGTAACGACCATGTGCTATTGTTTATTTACTGACTAATTACAAGGAGTGGATGTGTAGGGGACTTTAGTTAACACGGATGGGAAAAGCTATACGTATATACATATATACCATGCATTTATATATATATATACGGTATAATATTGTTATACGATATGCGTATCCATCCCGCCGTATGTAGAGTGTGTTCTAAAGAAATATTTGATGCGGTGCCAACACCATATGTTCACCACCGCACCACTTGCCATGGGCGGTATGTTAACCCTATTTCGTGTATAATAACGACGAGTAAGAAAACGATAAGATTTGATATCGATTTAAACTGAAACAAGGGGAGAGAACTAGGACTAGCTTAGGTGATATCCATAGAAGCTGGAATAACTCCATGCGATAAAGAAATAGATAAATCGGAATACACTTTTGTTCGAACTTATATTATGCCTCAATCAACGCTGGGCCTACATATTACAGAAAAAAATGCAATATAAAACTAATTATTATATTTCGGAAAGTAATTTCGTTATGTAGTCACCTGAATTTCTGAAACTTTGGCAAGATTCTTATGTATCACGTAAATAAAGATTTATAGCGCAGCCATCCGGTGCACATAGCATGCCTATATTATATGTATATTTAGATATGTAAATTATTTTTATCACTCGTAAGCCCCATCCAAAATTAAAATAAATGGTGTATGATTAATTATAAGGTATGTAAATAATTGAAAAGCGTTTTTTTATATATGAGTTCAAATTGGACTTATAAATTCATATTGCTCAATGATAGAAACGCCTCACAACAGCACTAGGCAATACCACAAATAAGTTAAACTATAATTAAGGGGGAGTTGCTAACTCTGTTTAGATAAATTAGTGACCCTTTTCTAAAATGTCAGCAGAGCCCATTAAGCGGCGGCCTTGAAAAGGGTAATGTTGACCACTGCCATCAGAAATGCTTTACTTACACACTAAAAGTTGATTTAACGGATGATACTTCATACCTACTGCTAGCTATATATAAACTAATGAGTTTTTCAGAGGTTTTGTATGTATGTAAAATTGTAATAAAACACTTTATTGTTCACCAAAATACACAATTACCGAATGGATAATTACAATAATTTAACGGCAAAATAAAAGGCGGCCTTATCGTTTAAAGTGATCTCTTCCAAGCAACCTGACTGAGACCTTTCAACAACTTATGTCTAGGTGTAGTTAAATTCGAAAGAAGTAAAATAAAAAAGGAAGAACAGTACAATGTGGATAGTAAACAGAAAGGTTAAAAAGAATAGAAAAAAATGTATTTTATAACAAACTAAAGTAATGGTTTTTGACAGATTTTTAAATATGGCAACTGATTTAGCTTTTCTGACATCTACGGGCAAATCTGAAATGATATGTGAACACTGACAGAAATGTGAAGGAATATAACATGTTGTATATACATATTTTGGTACGTGTAATAAAAAGAGATACAGGTCAAAATTTAAGAATTTGGAGATTTTACGATAAACACGGGTTTTGTGTTATTCTATAAGAAATTCTAAAATTCGACTTCCAATTTTCACTTCTCTCTTTATAATTAACATTAATTCTAGAATCTAACTCACACACATCTCTGAACTCTTAAAATTTGACTTAATTTTTTTTTAATTAAACACGCGATTTGTATGTTTTCACAATATAGAAACTTTAAAATTTTTGAAGGATAAACAAAAATATACTATTGTTAATATATATAGTAGAATGCAGTAGAAATTAGACGGGGTAATCTCAAGCACTACTTACTAACTTCCCGCCAGTAATCCTTTACCTTGTACAATCATAGGGTTGTCGATTTTAAAATAAATACCAAACAAATAATAGTTAAAACTATTTTTTTTTACAAATCCTAATGAGGACCGTTTTGAGAATTTTAGTATAATTATGTGTTTGTAAGTTTATCTCCCATAGACTTTGAAAGGACTCAACGGATTCCAATGAAAGTTTTAAGGATTCGGCTAAATCCGTACAATAGATTTTTCATAAAAGCGTAACAGACAGACAGAGCTACTTTCGCATTTCTAATATTATAATTGTCTTAACACTGCAGGTGGTAGCCCTGATATTGCTTCCGGTGGATTGTGCCACGTCATATAACTTGTTCCGTAGCTACTCAACTTTTCAATGCAACGGGTAGTATGTACGTAAAGTATGTATATCTTTATGCAATGACGAAATAAAAATAAACATTAATGCTATTAGTGGTATTAGTCTTTCTTTCATTCTGTATACATAAAGGTGTTTTATTTTCATAATATTTGAAAAGTAAGACGAATTGTTCAATTTGATGACTGATGGCCGAATCCTATACCTTATGATACATACTACTCTCTCCCTACTCTTAGTTGAATGTCGACATTATTTGTATGGAGCTCAAGCTAAATTTTTAACCCATAGTAAGGCAAATGAACGGCTAATGTAGGGACAGACTATTAGTAATGTACATTATCATAACAAAAATATTTTGCACACCATCAAAGGGTAGAAGGTACAGCGTTCTTAACATTATTTTCCATCTTTTGTATTACGTTTTAGCAAAATAAATGAAAATAACTATGATTTAAAATAATATAGTTTCTATAATGTATGGAATTACAAACAAATTAATAAGTTTCTTTGGTTTAAATGTTAGAACTTTTACATGATTTTATTTATATATCTGTAGATTATAAAATACAATTCTCACAAATTAATTGCTTTTGTAGGTGAGGCCAGTTTTGACTTTTAAAAAGTCTTAACCCTCGTGAAATAAAGTGAAAAGACCACATACATAACGTTTGGAAGTATTCATTAGTTGTAGATTATGTTAAAAGGTATTTTTATTTTTTGTTTAAGACTCTTTTTTATTTATATATATGAACCTCAAAAAATAAACTATGTGTATTCTGTATATATAATTTTAACTATTTTGTAAGTGTTATCAATGACGTATCTACTGCAACAATGGTATGTTTATCTTTGCTATTCTCTTCTTCTTTGTATCTTTTCTTCATCTTATATTTTATTGGTGAACATAAGTTTATTTTAGTTTTTACTTCCAACAGTTAAAAAGTTAGGTAAAGAAAGTACAAACAATAAAATAAAACGGAAGTACAGTGGAGCCGATGTATTTACAAGTTTGTTTAGAATATCAAAATCTTACAATAGTCATAAAATATGTAATAAAAATATTTAGGTAATGTGGAATTATAAACTAATGTCTTAAGTTCGCATTTTAATTAGTGGATACAGACTCAATACGAAAATGAAATGATACAAAGGTATGACAAGACTATTCATTTATGCAAGCATATTTGCTGGGAAGGTTGCAAATAAAGTGTTTATTTGGCATAGTACATTCTTAGGACTGTTTAGATAAGGTTGGAACGAGTCTTATAATACTATTGTCTGAGCCATAAATAATGTGTCCATTTCCATCAATAGCAAATCCCCAAACCGATGGATCTTGAAATTCAGTCAATTTTTCAACTGATTTTGATTTTGTCTTTATATGATGTAAACTGGACGGAGTTGAAAAATATAGTTCGCCGTCTCTGTCGACATTAAAAGCATTTACAACTATATCTTCAATCAACAAAGTTGCTTTCCCAGTGGATTTCTGTACATAAAACAATCCAGTAGAATTGCCGAAGTAAATAATGTTATCGTTACTAACTCCAAGTACTCTCATTCTAGGATTATTATCGTCAGTCAATTTTTGTACCTTATCAATAGATTTGCTGTAAAATGCTTGTTCTTCTGGATCGAAAGTTGTAAAATAGAGCCCATCTTTGTAAAACACTTGCCAAATACTTTTTTCATTGGCATCATTGACATCTAGTTTTAGAGTTTTTTTTGTGTTATAGTCAAACGTGTAAATGCCATCTTTACCTCCTAAATAAACTTTATGGTTTTTATTATCTATAGTACTTGTGATTAAATCCTTGCCGTCTTTGATTTCAGCATCTTCAAGAGTATCAAGGTTTAGGTACGCTGTATGCGAAATCGTGTCAGTACCATCAACTTCTGCATAATTGTAGAACAAATTGTTTCTATCGTAATCCATACTTAGCTCTGAAGGATGCTCTATGTTTGTTTTAAGTACTTGTTTGTTATAAGTCACGGCAATATTTGCAACATTAGAGTTTTGTAGCGCAAAAATGCCAGCTGCATGCGACATTATAAATATAGTAAACAAAGCTTTTAACAGCATCTGAAAATATAAAAATTAAAGTTATTGCTATTTTATTTGTATAAATTACATACGTTATATACATTAAATAGATTAATTTTGCTAGAAAAAGGACGGGAAGAGTTTCGGTCGGTAATAGAGATGGAAATAGCCTGATAGCTGTCAACTACAGTTTGTCAGTTAACCATTTAGCCCTACTATTGATTAACATTTGAGATAAGTCCATAACTTTTGTAAAATTTTAATTGACAGTAAAAACTTGACATTACTTGTATGGACCAGTAATGTCAAGTTTCTACCGATAGTAAGATATAGAAACAGGGCACTAGAATATTAATAGGCTACTGACGTGCAAATGTGATCTTCAAACATAATTGAAATGCTTGACGTATTTAAGAAATCGATTGAACAGTAAATCATAGTTATTAATTTAATCACTGTCATTTTTAAAGTAGGTAATGTATTTATATATTGTACAGTTGATAATGAAATAAAATTTACTCACTGTTAATGACTGACCGGTAACACAATTGCAATAACACTAATAAATGATTCAGTTGTTTACTTTTTATAAGAGGAATGTATGAAATTCTCAGTATGCTATCTGTCGTCATTGGCCTCTTGACTCATAAATGATTGTCGGTAAAGAAAATACTATAATATTATGTAGAGAATATACATAAATGAATACCAATGTATGTCTTTAATTCCATTATCGTAGGAATAACATAATACAATTTACCTACTTATTTTTACTAGCTGTGCTTGCCATATGGCATGGCAATGAACACTAAAATGCGGAAAAGTCTCAACGGCTATGAAACCCGCCACAGTAGGGTAGTTGCCAGCTAAGCTCAAGTCGAGGCAAAGGTTTCGCTTGAGACCCTAACCTCCTGGTCGCTTCAAATGGCCCCAAAAATGACGAAGACTACCCAGAGAGCTTGTTAATACGTTCGCGTGGCACCTTGACATTAAATACATAATCTTTTTTTTGTTAATTTTCTCAACGTTGCAAGATATCGAAATAATATAATTGTTTCTAAACCTATTAGATACAAACTTATAAAACGATCGTTAGACAAAGATTAGAGAAGTGACTTTTTATGAATAGTTATATAAATAAAAGTTTATTTTATATTACTTTGCCATTTATTTTGAAATCACAGACCGGCATTTCAATTTTATTGATATAAGAGATATGGTATGCACATGTCAGTTATCATTGGGCGATATTAGATATTAGTCTAATTAGCATTGTGGCGTTTAATTAGAGATGTGAATTGCAAATTTGTAAGTGGATTTAGTATATACCAATTATATGCTGCTATCAAATTATGTATATATCTAGCCATTGTATTCTAATACCTACGTAACTCCGAAATCGGGATTTTATCCTAATATACTTCAACAAATAAAACAACCTTCTACATATTTTAAATCTTAGTAATAATGTTATTAGAGTATCAATCTATTTTTTCAAGTTATATAATAATTCCGCTGCTATAATATGATTGCATTCACAAAAATCAAAAAGTAGTCAATGAATTGATTTCCCTTATTTTTTAATGGGATGAGTTCAGCAGACAGCCAGATAGCGCACCTGAGGTAAAACGGTTACCATCACCTATGGACATTTATAACACTGAAGGTGCTACCAATGTGCTGCCGCTTTGGCGACTGGAACCTGGCCACTGATGCCTAAACACAATTCAAGCTTGTTATGGCGCCATATAGACCAGGGGTGGTAGACACCAAGACTGGTAAATACCTTACCTGGCTGTGCGTTGTTTTATCGCCTCTTACGACAGGAAATTCTATTATTTCTCTATTTATGTTTTTCTCTTTAAAAGACTGAGTCATAGTGAAGGGTAGCCATGTTTAGATAGTAAGTTAATAATAATAAAAAAAGATGAACAAACAAAGGCTTTTAATTTTTGTTTATAAGTATAAGTTACTAGCTTGTTTTTTAGCCAGCTATCGAACCACCTTTGAAATTGAATGAAATTGAAATTTTGGTTGGTTACCCATCGCTGTTAACAATCATTCTAATGTACTGAGCGTGATAGAAAATATCTTCAGTAAACCAGCATAATTAAGATTACCAATATGCGAAGCCCGAGACTAGCAGTAGGATGTTTGCGGGTTGATACTTTTATTGTTTGAATAAACAGCAACATATCTGATTCGGATATCGGAGGTCAAGGATCAACACCACCTATCTCAGTTTTCTTGTTTGTATTTTATTGTCAAGTAACCTACCCTTTTTGTTGAGATTTATTTATAGCAATCTTATCTATATCCAATGAATTGCGAATCTAATTTGTAAAAGGTCTTTCAGATTAGCATGCATTATCGGGTTTTAATAGGGCTGCAAAGCAAGGTGTCGTGTGTAATTTATGTATCAAGCAATCCTCTAGGTACTATTTATATTTTCTTTTCACTTGTCCTTTTGCAAAAATGAAAATTTATTGTCTGTGTAACCGGAACGTCTCGGCTGACCGCTAATGAAATGTTATATAGCCCCGCTTCCACGCAAAACCAGAGGGGCTGAGCGAAGCGGTGATATATTTGTTGCGAAGCAAGAATTCTAACCGAGCCGTGGAAGTTGTTAAATATGGGGACAGATATTATATCTTACTTTATGGATAAAATATTTCTCCTTTGGATTACAGCTGTTATTATCAACATTATAATCTGGAATATTATAATATTTTAGTAGACGAAAACTTTTCTAGCGGTGAGGATGGCTGTTGCAGTTTTAGATTTCGAATTAATGTCCCACAGAAACTACCCCCCGGGAAGAATGTTGTGGTAAATAAAGTTTAAATCTATTTCTGTTACAGTAACATCTATGTCTGTAACATTACTGTATTGCGAGTATTTGAGGGGACTTTGAAATTTTATAAAATTATCACATTCGTACGACTTCTTTATCATCTTCTTTACATATAATAGTATTACAAGTTACGCAGGACACGAATTAAAATGCCGTTGGAATTACTATAGAATTTATTAGAACTGTACAAACACGTATAAAACAGGTACAAATATAACTGGACACAGCCAGTACAAACTGCACGATTCAATAACACGCCCGCCACTATATCACTCATCGAATCTACGTCTTGCTCGTATCGTAATCCTCGCTTGAATGCCCCACCCCTCCGTTCGGGCATTGTTTTATAGTAAACTGTATATTACAACAATCCACTGCGTAGACTGAGTTTTTCCAAAAAAACTGTAATCTGAACACCTGCGACGGGTAAACAAGTACAATAACAATAGGCTATATTGTCTAATTGAAATTTTTTATCACGAAGTAAACAAAATAACTTCGAATGCGGGAAAGGTGAATAAACTTTACCTTTTCCGGCATGTAACAATAGTATAAAACGGACTAAAGCATTCTACGTCTGTCTGTATATCCGCTAACGCCTAAACCATGCAAAGGATTTTTAATCGGTTTTCATCATAGATATTTTTTCACTGAACTGTTTATATATAAAAAAACTAATTAATTTTTTATTTAAGTAAAAAAAGCTATTTTGCAACCGAATCGCCGAAGTGCTCTTAGATAAAAAATTAATGCAATGTAAACTGTGTGAAAGAAAGTTTCCTAATTAAATTAACAACGGTTACGTATCGGCATTTGACCTGCGGCAAAGGCACGGAGAAAAGACTGGTATTTGCGTAAAGTTCATCGTAGTGATTTTGATCTGCAAATAAGTTCTTTGAAATGTCATGTTTTTTTATAAGGTAATTTATTTTTTAATTTAGAACTTAATGCCTCCTGTTCACAATCGGCCATGATCGTTACTCGTTGATTATCTGTCATCGGCAAGGTAATCGTCACCATCATCGTACAAGCATTCACACGATCGTCCTTGTGGGCACGTGCTCGCCACTACACGCGAATTCTCTTTGATGCGTGCCCGAAAAAACGACAAGTCACCGATCGCCGCGATCACGATGGCGATTATGGGCGATGATGGGCGACTACAGACGAGTAGCCCTCTACACGACCGTACTCGCGGATAATTGTCTGTGATCGCCGATTGTGAAGAGGAGGCATAATAAAAGTAAAAATGATAGACTTGCTATCATCTTAGAATGAGTCTGATTTCGATATTTTTTGTACGTAATTAGCAAATGTTGGTATACCGTAAACTTTACCGCTCCTACTTTACTATACCAACATTCTAACAGCTTAAAACGATTTTTGTGTTCCTTTTTTGATACTACAATAATGTAGCACACAAAAACATTATTTAGCGCGCTTACATTTTAACCGAAGCTCCAGTATATGAGGCTTTTAACTAAGTATGAAAAAGCTTTTTGCGCTGCCTAAAGAGGCTGGAATAAGATTGTGGGGAACGATGAAATAACTATTTTTCACGAAATATGTTTTTCTCTAACATGAAAATAATTACTATAATGTATGTATACTAGCATATAGTTATGTTTTTTACATGTTTTACATTATTGTTGATGTAAAGTTTAGGTAAATCTCATTATACATTACTAAAACAGTTCAGATTGTGTTTTTTTACAAAAGTATT
Organism: Dendrolimus punctatus; assembly: GCA_012273795.1. Classification (NCBI taxonomy): domain Eukaryota; kingdom Metazoa; phylum Arthropoda; class Insecta; order Lepidoptera; family Lasiocampidae; genus Dendrolimus; species Dendrolimus punctatus. The sequence goes on from CM022539.1 coordinate 12,921,045, forward strand.
AAATTTATGAAATACGCATATCCTGTAAATGTGAAAGAAGCAAGTGAGGTGTGCAAGAATAAGCCTAAATGGCGCTCTGTTGTTCGTGCCTACCTTGCAAGGGACCTGGCGTGAAGTTATGTATGTATGTATGTATGCATATCCTAACACTACATATGCGAATGTGAAATTGTTTGTTTGTAACGTATTCACGCCTTAATATCACAACAGATCGACACGAAATTCTCCTAACACTTTTGCGAATAGTTCATCCACAATACCTTAATCCAGAAAAAGTAATGTTCCCAAGGTATAGACGAATATACAGGAAAAGATATAGCTACTACCGCGTATTATTGGAGCCACAGCTGTAGTTCTGTAGCAAATAAATCGCCATGTATAAAGGCCCCTGTATAAGGAACGATTTGTCGTTTCAGACTGATCGCTACGACCGAAGAAGCGATGGTGTATAAAAATAGTTCGCAACAGAAACCAATACAATCACGAATACCGTGACGATAGATCCAAGGTGTATGTCTCGGGTGGTTTATTCTCATATAGTTCTGCCAGTCTTTTGGATAGAATCTTAATTAGTTTAAAATATTTACATATGACTGTTGATTTCGCTTTAATAGTTATTTTTAACTCACTTTTCAAGGTTTCTTTTCTTCTGTAGCCGGATTAAACTTAACGCTACATAGATAATGAATAAAAGTACGTTATCTATTTACAAAGAAGGCACGTATAGAATTTCTGTGATGACACACGTCTTTTTTCGAGTACGAATGATCGTGAACAAACGATCGCACCGATCAATCGTATCGTGTGTTGAGCGGCAATTCGACGCGATGGATCATCACGATTTTCTTCAGTACCTTCGTAACGAAGGATCGATACGTATATGAGAGCCTTAAAACAGAACTGCCGAGTTCCATTTTTAATTTTATTCTGCCCTTTTACAGTACAAAAGTAACCAGGCAACTTTTGATTGCGGCTACTTTATCTCAAATTGGTCTATAAGTGGCGAGGCGCTAATAAGCTCTAATTCTGATAATACATAATATAAAGTATTTGCTTTTAAACCCAGTACTATTTCGTTCAATTTACTCCTATAGATACAAGGGCTATTTTTTACGCAAGCTCCTATTCAGTATCTCACTAGAAATCTTGTACCTATTTTCAAGAGAAAAAAGTGCTTTCTACCAAAGTTATCCACGCGGCATCATCCGCATAAATTTCGAATTCTTATTCTGAAGAAACTAACCTATTTTCTGGGATAAAAGTATTTACAAGTTTCTCATCCGTTATCAAGATACAACATATATCGTGGTTAACATCCACGTTTCGTACTACAATTACAAACAAACATACGTCTTTACATTACTTTTTGGTAAAAAAGCTTTTTTTTAAAGGTTTTTAAATATAAGCTTTTGATATCCTGGATATTATGTAGCAGCAGAGTGCTATCCAAGACAACTAAAACGAGTCCAAACAAGACGGGTCTCTCTTGTTTAGTACAGGAGTTCGTATGACCACCTTCCGACTCCACCATCAGATAAGCTCCATGGTACCATATTATTGTATTGTCACGCAATATACATATGCTTGCAAAATTTCAACTCAATCAGAAATCGGGAAGTTGGTCAAATTTAACTTGCAAGATTCCAACCGAACTTACATACATATACAGGTACATCCATTGCAAGTTAAATAAAAGCTTGTAAAATAGGTGGCCTTTTCCCTAGCAACCTTTTCCAATCGTCTTAGTGAAAGAATGTTCTTAGCCAAACTGGTGGTGCAGATAATGAATAAAACCTGTAATTTTCGAATACCTATACTTTAATTAACTAATATGAAAGTTGATTAAATAAAAAGTCTCATCAATAACTATTTTGTGTTGATGGACAGCGTTTTCTCTTTTGCCAACTGTACAATCATCATTGTAAAATGCATTTTGTGTGTAATATTAATTTTATAATAAGTACATAAATCATTATAATAATGAACCATCTACAACTAATATAATTATTTCAAATAATATAAGAATATATATGTATATATAAAATTTTTTTCGCTGTACTTATAAGTATTCATTTATGTGTATAAATGGATACTTATAAGTATTCATTTATGTGTATAAATGGATACTTATAAGTACAGCGAAGAAAATTTTAACTAAACCTTATTGATTAACATGAGTAGGCATTAATAATAAATTAGTCATATTATAATTATATCTTTTTAAGACTGAGTTGAATACTGATCAACGTATTATATGAATCCAGAAGTTCAGAAGACTGTTTTCTCTCGCTGGGTCGCCATACTTATTCGTTTTCTAAAGTAGGCAATATGCTGAATGAGATAGTACAGTACCCGTAGTACAATATTACAAAAGTTTTTCTTTCGCTGAATGGATTAAAATAGCATCAGATAATGAAATTCCTTTTCGCACCAGAGATGGACTCTAGCAGAGAGGATAGAAACGGGTTAATCCCTTTTCAACTCTATTCGAGTAATCACAATCGTTGCGCAACTTACACAGACTTGTTCGAGTCGATATCGAGTGTTATGGGCAAACTAATCTTTATAAGATTCTCTCTTCTGAAGATTTTTAAGATGATTTGTGACATTGCTGAAGTTTACTTGAACTTACTAAGATGTAGAAGTACAAACTAAGAAAATTCTTTTGTGTGATGTACAAGCTTCTGTTATATTCGTACCGTATGTCAGCCTATTATTTAGGGCCGTACTTATAATAGTCTTGTTAAGAAAGGATTAGTCATCTCTTAAATAAGAGACTCTTAAGCCCCTAATCAATGGCTGTTTCAAGTAAACTTGCCATTTTTCCTCTTAGCAGTCACTTAAAGTACCTCTCGATATTGGTTATCTTTGACAGTATTTATGAGTTACTTTACCACCTCTGATCCTTAAGAGCAGTTTATGGGTATGATTTTCGATAATCAATTACTGAGCAGTTTCTTAAAATTTAACAAACGATTATAAGTAAGGTCATGACTGTCTTACTCATATTGAATTGGTTTGTAGGCTTCTTTAAGATTATTTTAACTCAATATGAATAAGACTATAAGATGTCAGCAGTCAACGTCCATTCTGCCCGTACAACGTCGTGTCACCATATCATTATTTACTACTGCCCTGGCGCTTGTCTGAAGTGAAGCTCCCTTTCTGCGAGTTTACTTCATATAGGCAATAGGATTTGCTTCTACCGTCTCATATAATCCAATATTATATATAATTCAAATGAAAAGATCATACTAGTAATCCTGCATTTTTAGTACCTATTAGCAAGTGAACAGAGAATACTCCGTTTGCCTAGCCTTGTTAGTTCTAATGTAAAAAATCGAAACATTATGTACTAAGTACTTTGATACATTTTTTTGGAATAAGCTTCAAGCTAATAAACGCTAGGTGAAAGCCGAACGTTTATTAAGTTTTCTATTTCGGCCACAACTAAATATTTGGTTTTCAACTGTAGCTAAGAACCTTTCTGAATATAAGGGAAATAGAAAACTTGGCTCAAAACCCACACTTTCCCTTGATTTACTATTCGACATTCTTTCACAAAAATTGATCTATACAAGCTACACTATGATTTGATACTAAGACTACCTGTACCTATGTTTATTTTTCAAAAATCAAATGATACCACTTTAGTTTAATTGTCGAAATTGGCCTTGAGTTTTCTTTGATAAATTTTCACTATTTGGTATAGTTTAGGATTTGGCCCTGAAAACCTACTTGAAAAATTCATTTTGTATAATCTAGAATCTTGTTATCCGTGTAGGAACGGAGAAAGAATACAGTTTCCTGTGGCCGGGCGGCCTGTCGTAAGAGGTGACAAAACAACTCACAGCCAGGTAAGGCATCTGACCGGTTGGATGGCTACCACCCCTGATCTAAAGTATGTAGCCATAACAACCTTGTGTTGTGTTCCGGCATTAGTGATCAGGTTCCAGTCTCCCTTAAAAGGGCAGCAGCGTATTCGTAGCGCGCTTTGGTGTTGCAAATGTCCATAACGATGGTAACCGCTTTTCATAAAATGAGCCGTTTGCCTGTCTGCTGAACTCTTGCAATAAAAAATGAAAACAGGGGAATATATTAAATAAGTGTATAAATTCATAATCCCGTAAAATTTTCACGGAAATCGTAAAAATAAATTTAAAAGTAACAAAAGTAACCTTCAAATAAGCACAGAATGAAGTAAAATCGACTGGAGGCAAATTTAATTTACGAAGACGTACAACGTTTGGGGACGCCCCTTTTTATTAACAAAAGGAAATACACACTTGAACGACTCATTTCGATGTAATCATAAGAAGTATACACGTACCTGGCCGTATTTATGCTTCAAATTTTGAGGAAAATTTGAAGCATAAATACGTTTTAAGCATAAATTGTTTGCTTCACGATTAAGAAGGATTTTCCTTGTCTTTTGAGAGACAGAAATATAAATTATATTTGCTTCTAAATAGCATTTCATGTCAATGTTATTAATGTGTTTATGGTTTTGACAACTCTTCAATGAAATTAATTATTATTCGTTACTTCATAAAATTGCTGAGTTGAATTGAAGATATTTTGAATTTAATAATTAATTAGATGCTGGGACTATATTTTATGGTCAATGTAGAAGACTTTTTGTTTAATTCCTTGTAGGTACTAAAGTACAGATTTGAATTTACTTGTTTGTTTGTTTGCTCTTTAACAGGCTGAAGAATGGACCGAGGTATCATGAAATATGGCATGTACAATTAATTGTACTCTTCTTTGAATTGTAGGACTAATAGGATAATTGTATCCTAACATACGGAAAGCTTAGCATTATAAGTCACGATAATGCACGAGGAACTCTTCAGTTGATCTACATATATATAAAGATAAATTTTCTGTGATGGTGTACAATAAAGTGTTATCTATCTATTTAATAACAGCTTTTTAGTAAATGCATATGAAAGTATATACAGTAGGTACTTATATCGAAAAAACAATTGTTCAATTTTTTCCTGTCCCTGGATGTTCCGGCTAATATTTGAAATGGCTGGATACGATTGTGAAGGGACTTTTATTGGCAGATAGCTGATGTTACAAGAAGTAACTTAGGGTACTTTTTTAGGGTTCCGCAAAAAAATGATCGACGCGGACGAAGTCCCGGGTACAGTTGGTTTAAAAATAAATATTGTAACGCGAAGATATTACGACGGGCTCAGACATGTACGGGAGTCGTCGCCTGCCGCGTCCCCTCCGCGTCTCACGCCGCTCCCATCTGGTGCGCAGGGGCCCACGCTCCCCAAAGGATGCGCAAGCCGCAGGAGTGGCAAGTCAGTCGCACTTATGACGCAATACTAGATGCTCGCGCGTCCCGACACCGGCGCCCGCGCGAATACGTATCGTCGTAGAAATAGTTTTCATGATTTATGTATGTAACAACATCTTGAATAAATGATGTTAATAACTACATTACAATGACGCCCAACTAGTGGCACGAATTCATAACACAGTAATCGCTTGTGCCCAAAAGTGAATTCGCGTGTCAAAGATATACCTCTCGTGAAAATGCCGAGAAGGAAGCAACCGCCAAACAGCGAGATGAGCGACGACGGAGCTAGTCAAGACGAAGCCGAAGAGCTACGCACCAGTAGTACCAGCTTCGTTATGACGAATCACCAGTTGTCAACCCTGGTTGAAAGCATCACCAGAGGACAAGCCGAAACCAGTCGCACCCTCATGGAAATGATGGCTCGGATGTCATCATCACCGGGTCCTGGGAACAATACCCCCACCCCATTAGCGGCGGGAGGAAATTTCGTGAAGTGTACCGCACGTTTCGACGGTGCATCCCGTACCAAGGAGGAGCTGGAAGCCTTCATAGATGCCGTGGAAGTATACCAGGAGTGTGCCAGCGTGAGCGAGGAGCATGCGCTGAAGGGCCTCCCGATGCTGCTGACAGGCGACGCCGCCGTGTGGTGGCGAGGCGTCAGGTCCACCGTCAACTCCTGGAACGAGGCGCTGCAGAGACTGCGCGCCATGTATGGTGCACCTCGTCCGGCGTATAAAGTGTTTACCGAATCATTCGCGACAGTGCAAAATCCGAATGAACGTTGTGATCAGTTCGTTTCGCGTGTGCGCGCTTTGTTAACCACTTTACCGTATGAGATAAGTGATGTGATGAAAACTGATATGATTTACGGCTTATTAGATAGGCGAATCCGAAAACGCGTGCCTCGTGATTCAGTGAACGGACTTGACCGTCTAATAGAATTGGTTAGAGTCGCGGAGGAATCTTTAGCCGAGGTTAGCGATCATTATCAGATTAAACTTAACCCCGCGAACGGCCACAACCCGTCCAGTGCCGATGGGAAAAATATTGTGAGTGATAATAATCCCTCCGCAACCAAAACTGTAAACTCGTTGTTTACTGATGATAAGGTGTCATCCCGTGATGAGTTTAAACCCATTCGAGTTCGACCTAAATGTAAGCATTGTCGGATGTTCGGACATAATACGGACCAATGTCGGAAAAAAGCCCAGACGTTCGAACAAAGGGAAACGACCGGGATTAAGACTGATGATATGACAGATAAAGAAGAAACTTTTAGCGGTATTCGTTGTTACGGATGCGGTCTAGCAGGGGTCGTATATTCGAAGTGTGGCAATTGTAAGGGTGCGTCCACCAGCAGTAGGGCTGACATTCGAAGTGCACATATGACGTGTTCCGATGACCCTATTGTATGCGTAGAGATTTTAGGTACCCCGACGTTGGCCATATTGGATACGGGAGCCACGAACTCTATCGTGAGCCCCCATGTGCACCGCATGTTGCAAAAGATGAATGTTAAGTTTGACGAAACAAGTCAAACCGTTACTTTTGCCGATGGAACACAGGCAAATACTTCGCTAAAATGTACCGTACCTGTAGCAATGTGGGGTCGCAGTGTATCGACGTCCTTCTTGACATTCCCTAGGAGTTCTGCAAAAACTCTACTGGGCAGAGATTTTATGAAACAGGCCGGTATTGTTATGGATTTGCAAAAGGGTACCTGGAACTTTTCAGATGAGCCCAACATAAAACACGCTTTTGTAAACAAAGAGGAATGGGACGCTTCAATGTCCCCTAGCGACTGTGAGTTGCTACACGTCGGAACGACGGAATTTACTCTTGAAAACGGCGATGGAGTAAAGCTGACCGCCAATCAGCGAGCACAGCTTGACCAGCCTATAAATTTGTCAACTCGGATGCGAGGACACCCTATCCGAGTTGTAGGGGGGGGATGTAACGCGAAGATATTACGACGGGCTCAGACATGTACGGGAGTCGTCGCCTGCCGCGTCCCCTCCGCGTCTCACGCCGCTCCCATCTGGTGCGCAGGGGCCCACGCTCCCCAAAGGATGCGCAAGCCGCAGGAGTGGCAAGTCAGTCGCACTTATGACGCAATACTAGATGCTCGCGCGTCCCGACACCGGCGCCCGCGCGAATACGTATCGTCGTAGAAATAGTTTTCATGATTTATGTATGTAACAACATCTTGAATAAATGATGTTAATAACTACATTACAATATTCAATTGGTTAATAACTCTTTTTGACGTTCCGCACACTTTGCGATTGTCATATTTGCAAACTCTAAGTATAAAGGTACTAACATTTATTATTAAATGTCAGTAAACTATATAACACAGTAAACATCAACTGATAAGGTTAAACCGTCTGCGAATAAAGGCAACATCCAATAAAATAAATAAACGGATTGTTTACGGGCGGCATCTATTTTATTATTCATAATAGTATCGTGTCACGTGAAACCTCATACATTACAATAAGTGGCACGTTGTCATATATAAAGCATAGGTACTTTTTAACTCCACATTACGACACGTTCTGTTTTTACTTCAGAATAATAACGAAACCATCTTGTTCAAAGGAGCCTCGCGAGGCTAGTTTTTCAAGTTAGGCTAACAAGCTCGTGCTCCTAAACTAGTAACTCTGGCGTGTATACAGAACTAACTTCATTTCTAGGCTAGTAAGCTAGTGAGAAAACTAGTAAGCCAGCATTTTACGCTAGGATGGTTTAATAGGATGGGGTTCTATTTTTTGAGCTAGTAGCGCGTGATGCGTGATTTGGCACTAAAAGTGAGTGTGTGTTTGTTTGGGTGTGTGTGTGTGTGTGTGTTTTTGTGTGTGTGTTTGTGTGTGTGTGCACATAACAGGTAGTAGAAATTAAACTTCAGAGAATATACTCACAGATAATTCTTCTCTAACTTTTATTAATATAAATATTATTCCTTTAGCCTAACATCCGTCAACATATTATAATTCAAAATAAATTTCTTAAGTAGCACTTTTAATTTGCACTGTTTTATTTAAAAAAAAATATTATCAGTTAAATTTTGGTCCAAATCGGATTTAGGTTTAATCATTGGTCTTATTGACTCTTTAATATGCTGCACAATTTAAAACTCGAATCTCATTCTCTCGCAGGCTTAGTCCTATAAATTTATGTGTTTATCCCTTTTTATTGTCGCTTTTTCATTTCGTCGAGTTTTAAATCACAACAGTTCTAAAAAAGTTTCACTTCCAAAAATATCTGGCAAAGAATTGTGACTGGGGCATACAAATGACAAAACAAGTTATAAAAAAAAATCATAACAAATGTTCATAAAATGAAAAGTACTAGGCCAAACTATGTCAAATTTGTAGGGGACCAATTAGGAGCTATTCCGCGTCGAACACAAAAGAATCACGTAAATCGGATTATAAATCTGGGAGTAATCGGTGAGCATACATAAAAAAAGATCCTGACGAATTGAGAACCTCCTCCTTTTTTTGAAGTCGGCTAAAAACAAAATTGAGAAATCAATCAGACGTAGAGCAGGTTCTCAAGAGGTATATAAATCAAAATTAAATAGGTTTTTTTTACGAATGCAGTCCATTTAATTTCATAGACGTGTTGTTACCTTAAGCGACTGCAGTGGTACTGACATCAAATTTCCTATCATCGTGTACACAGTATTGCTAGGTCAAGACAGCAAGCCAGGATAGTATACTCAGGTTCCACCTTGCTATCCGTAGCTTGGAAAAACTAGCCTCGTGTATTGTGGAAATTAAGGTTAAAATGGCCGGAGCAGAGAAATAGGCTAGATTTAGATATCTAGTCTGTCGGATAAAAGCACGCTACCAGGTAGATGGCTCACCTAATAAATGGTCACCATCGCGTAAAGATTCGACACCCCAGGGTTCTTGTTAACTTGTACGCCAGTCATACTCCGACTTTTCTCCGTTCAACTCGCGTGTCAACGCAAATATTTAACCAACATATCTACGCATAGCTTCGATGACGTTATCTCGGCTGTGTGTGACGGGCCTTCGCCACTCATCGTATACGTCTCAGGTTTCCATTGGGCATGGTTGTCTACTTGAGAAACACACTCGTTATCTTCAGTTTTGTTGGACTAAATTAATATAAGATATCACATTTTCTGTCCTTGGAGCCTTGGCTATTATAGTTAAGTGGAGAGTAGATAATAAAACAATGGTAACTTATTCTTTCTTTCGGTAACATACGCTTCACTATTCAAATCCGGAAAATAAAGTGTCCAAACATGATGCCGAAAGTCACTATTGAACCTAAGCCTTGATCGACATAGAAAGGGTATTTATTTACTTGTGGGCTTTCTGTAAATTATAACGATATACAATCACGTTGAAAAATACCTGCACATTAATCACCATGTGTCAGTAGTTAACACGAATTGGATTTGGCTTTAATATATAGTTCGTTTCTGTCAAAATAATATACCAAATTTGACCTTCACAAAATAAAATCTATATATATTTCTACAAAATTAGGCAAATATTGTAATAATCATAATGTTTATAGATAATAATAAATTCATAATGAAATTAATAAAAACAACGTAGTTGCATTGCTTTTTAAAAGATTTAAAATTATATATGTAATTATACAACAATATACACTTTATTGCATTTCATTAAAATACTTTGTTAGAAGTTATCTCTGGAAAGTTAAAGACTTAATTTTACAATAATTTTAGGTTTGATTGGGAATGTTTTTATCACATTATCAGACTTGGAAATGAAGGAATGCGTTTATGAATTTGTATGGGAGATACGCCTCGTAGCTTGAACCTATTTTCTATTCAATCTCATAAATAATTCAAAGGCATCACAATGCAATGGTTGGATATCGGTGCAGGTTCATATTTCACGAGACAGCACCGTGCGCCGTAATTAATGTTCAAGCGAACAAACGGCTCGGTGCATGCGTTTGGCATAGCTGGTTACTCCCCGAGCGGCGATCTGCATCGCCACTATAAACAATGATTTATGTCATTTTACTAAGAGAAATTTTAATAATGAAGTTTAGAGTTGGAAGCGGGAACTTGAAGGTGATGCTTTCTTATGCAATTTTAAAAGTAAATAACAATAGGATATTGCTAGTTTTAAGCCAGACTTGTAATCCAATCTCAACTTTTTGTTGAATGTTCCTTCTCAAGTTGCCACAAGAAATTCCTTGTGTGACATCAAAAGTCTTGCACCAGGTGCCTATTTCCTTAAATATTATTTTAAATTTTGAAAATTCACTATTTATAATAGAGATTGGTTAAATACTTGAAGAGCTTTATGTAAAACGAAGATAATTTCTTGTTTCCATTGTTTACTTTTTTCTAAGAATCATTTTAGCTAAGAATTAAAGAGTTAATGAATTTATTCGAAACCATTCACATAGTAAAGAAACTATTTCGTATCGCAAAAAACTGCTATAGTATAATACTGTGGTGCAGTTATATACAACTCGTTTGTTATACATTTTTTTGAAGTTTATACATTTGTAAATTTTCGTGTTAATATTTGTAATCTATGTGGAAATGCATAGATGTGTGAATGGGTGTGTATATGCATATGGAAAGAGTATGTGGTGTGTATGTGTATGTAGTGTATATGTGTGTACAAGTGAATGAGTGAGTGTGTGGTTACAGACTTATTAGACCGGTGTAATCAGTTTAGTGAATTTTCGGTGTCGTCATAAGGGAGTTCTATTAGCCAGTTGAATAATTTTAATTTACATTCGCGATGAGTAAGAGAGTATTAGTATTTCGAGGAACGGAACATCCACACCAATCGACTTTTCAAATGAGTGTATATTTGATGTTGGGGTGTTTTAATAATGGAATCTAGCAACACTCTAGCATCTTTACTGATCTAATTAGTTTCTCACAATTATAAGGGTGAATGAAGAGAACTATAGAGAGGAAATCTGTACATCGACATTACTGATGTGTATTACCGGCTAATCATGGGCTAATCCATCTTGAATAAGCGGAGCGGCTATACCGCCCGTGTGTTCGTTTTTTGGGAAGTCTCGAACGAAGCTTTAGGATGTCCTATGGATTTCTATTATATGTTGAGTGGTTTCTAGATTGCTGCTATGATTATTATGAAACAATTCAGGTATTTGAAATTTGGTAATAAGTATTTGACCAATACATAAACAAAGGGTTTTATTTGACATTATTAGTACATATTCGTAAATTAACCTGAAAATGAATTTTGTTTAGAGCTTTGTAAGTTTTCTTGTCTTCACGGTTTTCAATATAAGCCGACTTACATGAAATTTTGTAAGAAAAAAAAGAAAAAGAAAAGATTTTAAGCGAGACATTTTGTAACATTTATATTTTTATTTCGACGTTTTATTATGTCTTTCATTTATTTATTAATTTTAATTATGTACACTAGTTGCGAAAACTAAAGATTTTACTAAGAAAATTTTACTTTAAAATCTTAACACAAATATTATTTTTGTACTAAATAAACTTTCAGACCTGATTAAGTGAATCAATTTTAAATAAATTCATTCTATAAAGTAATATTTTACTTAAAACTTTAGAGCACCTAAAAGTTTTCGTGACCCAACTTGGTTATCAGTGAAAGATTGCTTTCGTTGGGCGGCTATCAAAAGCTTTCGAAGCTTAATCCTGAGGTTAGTTTTAGTTTAACCTCGCCCCACTTGAGGTTATGATTCCCAAATGTCTCAATTATAATCCTAAACTGGATGTTAAGATAGGAGGGAATTAAGGATTTGACAGAAGGCTTAAGTTCCTCACTTATCTGTTAAGGGCTGGATAAGAACTTTGTCAAAATAGTGTTGATTATGATGACAATGTAACAAAACATTTTGTTAATAATAAAATATTTGTATGAAGACAAAATTATTACTAATAGCATTTAATAGGGTGGGTGTTACAGCATTGTTGGAAGTGTGGAAAATTGAGCATCATGAACAACATGGCATATTTGAAGTTTAAAGAAGTAGCTGTTGTTCGGCTTCGGCAAGTCGAACAACAGCTACTTCTTCTTTAACCGATCTTTTTTATGCGGGAAACTGGAGGTAAAGTGGTAAGATCAGAAAATATGGAAAGTGGAAGGGAGATGGCAATAAAAGGTGGGAGGGGTTGGGTGTCACTGCAATGGAACATGCGGGGATATGACAGTGATCGCGTCGCATTACATTATTTAAAAAAAATTATATACATATTTTGTCATAAGGATTGAAAATAATTCCAATATATCTTCTCATAAATAATTAATTTAAAATTATTAATAACAATTTTCTTAACTAAAACCATTTATAAAAATTGAAATATAAATAAATGCTTTGAAATAAGGTCCTAATGTTGTAAACAAATACTAATGATATTGTTACGTACGAGCGGGGGTACGCTCTTATGGATTGGAAGAAAACACCAGTTTTTAACTAAGAGCTTTTATTGACTTACAAAGCCGCGCGCAGTACCTCCCTGTAGGGTTGCTGTCCTTAAATACATGACCAACGATGCACAGTCCCGTCGCCGATATTCCGTAGACCACCTCCGATATTATCGCGTGTAGCTCGCCTCTGGTTCCTCTCTCGAACTAAGCTACACACTTCCTTCACGTATCTGACCACCAAACTTGTCACTAAATTCACCACTTGATTCGTCTCTGTCCTCTATTAATCTTCTCTACAACTCTTTAGTATCGCACTTGTTGCTTCACCGTCTTGGTCTGAACTCAACTTTAAAACTACCCGGTAGGCGCGCCTTACGCTTTTTATATACCCGGAAGAATTTTCTAGAACCCATCTATCTCTGTCTCTTCCTTCCCGAACCTTCTGTTCGGGAACTTTCGTTTATACATCTATCCCTTTCTAACATCTATCTATCTCTTTCTTTCGGTCATCGTCTATCCCTTTTTAACATCTATCTATCTCTTTCTTTCGTTTATCGTCTATCTCTTTCTAAATATATCCGTCCTTGTCTTGTACTTCTAGATTGTTCTGGTTGTTTCTAAAAGTTCTAAGACTATCTAGATGGTTCTACCATCATTCGCCACAATATATAATTGTATAAGACCAAATATTTGCAAAGGTAATTAATATCTTTCGTTCTTGAACGTTTATGCGGTTTAAGACAATTTGAATAGTCTTAAAAACATTATCAATCAGCTCAAAAGCTGGCCTCATTGCTACGTTTTACCACATGTTTTTCTAAATTTGTTTTTTTTAATATAAGTTTCAAAAATGTTAGTTGTATAATGAAATGATATCGTCCTTGATTATCTTAGTAATAAGCCAAACGTGGTTTACACTTTCACAATATCCATTTCTAGTGTTAACTGAACTGTCAGCTTTACTATGAGCACCCATTGTACATTATATTCAACTTGCATTGTTATTGTTGTGAATGCAAATCATTTCCCTGAAAGCATGATGTTGTTACAACAAAGGCAGAAAGCGCTTCGAATAAATTGAACACTATGCACTCTGTTGTGTGTTGAAATGCATTCTGAAAATAAATAAAATTGTTTATTATACAATTTATATTTTTAGTTAGTTAGTAGTAGTAGTTAGTTAGTGTGTAGCTTTGTGTTTATTTCAAGTATTAGTTTTAAAGTTTCAACCGCCACTTTAGCTAAAAACTCTTATACCGTGGTCACGTTTGTTTGTCTTTACGTCTGTCCGTCTGTGCGATTGTCCAAGTGACCCAAAAAACGCGTCATTGATAAGCTATTAAGATACTTTATTTGAAATGATTAAACTATAGATTTTATTTGGAAGCCAGGTTCTGTATTTAGATAAGTTTAAGACATAAAAATGAAAAAAAATATTTAATTATATAACTAAATTTCACTGAAAGTAAGTAGCTAGTCTTTCTCCCCTTGATATAAATGTAAGAGATATACATTTTTTTCAGCCACATAGCCTAGCATAGGCGGGGTTCCATCCTGTCTTAAATAATCAAGATGACGTTCTTTAGTAACATTTTATTGAAATTAGCGAAATATTCAATTCTTATATTTAGGCTAGTAGAACTTAGAAACATTGTTTCAACAAAAATAGTTTCAATTAGATCCATTGAGTAATATTTTTTCCTAAGTGCTTTTCAAGGTTTCAAAGCCTAATTTAATACCGTTGGGCGTATATCTAATACTATTTAACGGATCAACCAATTTGAATTATTTTGGTTGAAAGACAGAATTGGAAGGACATGATCGCATTCTATGACACTGAAGGATTCCTTATTACAAGCTTTTATTTAACTTGCAATGGATGTATGTATGTAAGTCGGATGGAATCTTGCAAGTTAAATTTGACACACTTCTCGGTTCCCGATTGAGCTAAAATTTTGCAAGCATGGAGCTGATCTGATGATGAAGTCGGAAGGTGGCCATACGAACTCCTGTACTAAACAAGATAGACCCGCAGTGCTTTGGCTCGTTTTACTTGTCTTGGCTAGCACTCTGCTGCTACATGACCTCAAAAACAAAAAAATTAAAAACCTTTTCATAAAAGATTATTTACATAGATCACTTTGTTTGATGTATTCGAATTGAAAGGAAAGAAATGAGTCTAATATGGACTTAAAGGAGCATTTGTTGCAAGTAGACTGTCTTGTTTTCGATGATATTTTTGTATTACGACATCTATAAAGACACCATAGATGCCCTCTGATAACTTGAAGGGATGATTAGGTATCATGAGAGCTATTTGTAGAGGTACAAGATCCTACCATCCAAGCGTTTCAATAGGTAACTTCAGAAACTAGTAACTTTTCTTGTGATATTAGAAGTTACTTTCTCAGAAAGGACTTGTATCATCTATCTCGTAAAACAACCGAACTAACTAAAACAGATTTCTCTCGTATTATATAAAGAAAGTATATCACTTAAGCACACATCTATTCCGTCTGTCAGCTCGCGGCAAAACTAATAGTGTAATATTTTGTATTACAACACGTCCTGGCTATATATCGCGTGGCTTTCTTCGTCCGAAATAATGTAGCCCATTAGCCGCAGTTACAGTGATTAAATGACTGGCCAGTGTGAAGGGAAGTAATAACGCGCTGCGAGCAAACCCGTGATTATAATGTGGGCCACTGTCGAGGGATAAACCAAGATAATACCCTGAATATAATGAACATCCCATGATAATTACAGTAACTATTCCAATTTGAATTGCGATTGCCGCAAGTTTGGATTTTAGAAATATTTGAAGAGATTAATGACTGCCTATGTCTTTGTTGAAATAAACCTCTTCATTTCAACAAGAACCTTTTTTGTAGGGTCTTCTATATTTCAATAATACTATAATATAGACGTACCTACTCGTGTTAGCGTCTGTTGTTTATTAGGTTCCCAAGAAAACTGTAAACCGCTACGCGTTTAAGATTGTCAAGAATAAAATTCTGCTGGTATTTGTAATATGTGCTGAATTGTTTCCCGGTCCATAACCAACAGTCTTACTATTCTTTCACATGGTTTACCATTGGTTGAATTTTGATATTACTTGTATGGAGCTTATATCAAATTTTAACCCATAGTAAAGGAAATAAACGGTCTGTATCAACCATATAGAAAACCGCCATAAATTAAACAGGACATTATTTGTATATACTAGTATTACTATACTACATTACATGATTATATTCGAGCTATATGCTATGTCTTGAAACTCTTATACTGGTTTTGATCAAATTCATAAATGTAAAAAAGTAGATAATTTTAGAGTAGTTGTTATCCAAAAAGTGTAATGAATTTGATTTTTTTTATTATGTATTAGTTTGGATAACAGCTAGTGTAGAGATGACTTAAGCTAATAGTTGATCTTTTAGGAAGTGTTACATTAATACAAGATTTGCAGGACATTTGTATACACCTATATATAAATAAAATTTTATGTATTTATGCTAATAGCAATGGAAGTAAGAAAAAAAAATGCTAATGTTGAATTGGAAGTAATAAGCAATTGTCAAAATGTCTGCACAATGTTCCTCATAAAATTCTTTAAAACTGTTTATATGCTTTAGCCTCATTTTTATTTACTGCAGATCTAGCTGTTGGTATTTGCCATTCTAAGCATTCAGGTAAAACCACGCAAATAAGGCTAAGATGATATCTTTATATTTAACTTTTCACAACGGAATCATATCCCATTTGTAAACTTAATATAAACATTTTTCTTAGTGATTACTTAGTAATGTTTCTTTAATTAAAAGCAATCTTGGTTTGTCATCAACTTCTCTGGTGATCAGAGGCTTAGTGTCTAACTCGGTCAATATACCCATAAATATAGCGAGTTCATCGAACTAAACTTTTATCTGTATTTTTCTAATTACAGAAGTCAAATTAGATTCTGTGTCTTACTTGAGATACAAGTTTCAGTAGATATTTCAGATCTAAAAATATATGTTAATGTAAATTAAAATTTATCTGTATTACTTAAGCATATATTAGACGATTCATTTTAGTCTTTCAATTTGGATGAATCAACCTAACTAATCCATATAAATATAATATAGAATCATTCAATTTCGTTACAACCAAACCTGACACCATATCTTTCAACCGAATCGATTCAAATTGATTGATCCATATAATATCAGCATTATTTATTAGAAGATTAGTTTTTCTTCGTAGTCCAATTCACCTTTACTTTATAAATTAAACGAAAGAGATAACATATATCGAATAGCAAGCGATGTGTATAGAGCGAGACTTGTTAAATAAATCAAACAAAAAATGAAATAATGCATGAGAAAAAATCTGAATACTCAATGTTTTACATATTACAAAAACACGTGGAAAATTCAAGTATGTGTTAGAAAAAAACCATGAAAATTATTACCAACTGCCTCCCTATCAACCGTAATAATTTTTCGTCCCTTATAAATCAGTATATCAGTTTGAGCTACTTATCGTGGAAAACCGTGAGATGTATTGTCCCGGGAGTGATATATACCCTGTGCCCTGTGACTTTGGCCTCTAGGGATGGTGTTCCGTGTTTTCGCATCAAAAAATCGATGGGACGAAATATTTTTATATTACCAAAAGGATACAACGCGAATGGGAAAATTTATGGTTACAGTTTCTTTTAAAACAACCGAAGTTTTACTGAATAAAACGTGTTTGTTTTATTTTAATTTTATTTATTAAGCTTGCCAACAACTGATACGTTGAAATGCTTAAATCCCTATCCCTATTAATCCCTATTAATATTATAAATGCGAAAGTAACTCTGTCTGTCTGTCTGTTCCGTTTTCACGTAAAAACTTCTGGACCGATTTGGCTGAAACTCAGTATATATATATTTTCGATACCGAGGATGAACATAGGATACTTTTTATCCCGAAAAATGGGATAGTTTCCGGGATAAAATGATATTTGTCTGTTTGTTTGTTATGCTTTTACGGAAAAACTACTGGACCGATTTGGCTGAAATTCGGTACGTATGTAAATTAAATACTGAGGATGGACAAGGGTTAATTTTCATTTTGGCCTATTTGGTCATTTTGGCCTTTTTGGTCATTTTGGCCTATTTGGTCATTTTGGCCTATTTGATCATTTTGGCCTTTTTGATCATTTTAACCTTTTTGATCATTTTGGCCTATTTGGTCATTTTGGCCTATTTGGTCATTTTGGCCTAATTGGTCATTTTGGCCTATTTGGTCATTTTGGCCTAATTGGTCATTTTGGCTTTATTGGTCATTTTGCATATTGTCATTTTGGCCTATTCGGTCATTTTGGCCTTTTTGGTCATTTTGGCCTTTTTGGTCATTTTGGCCTATTTGATCATTTTGGCCTTTTTGATCATTCTACCTTTTTGGTCATTTTGGCCTATTTGGTCCTTTTGGCCTAATTGGTCATTTTGGCCTAATTGGTCATTTTGGCCTAATTGGTCATTTTGACCTAATTGGTCATTTTGGCCTTTTTGGTCATTTTGGCCTTTTTGATCATTTTGGCCTTTTTGGTTATTTTGGACTTTTTGGTCATTTTGGCCTATTTGGTAACTTTGGCCTATTTGGTCATTTTGCATATTGTCATTTTGGCCTTTTTGGTCATTTTGGCCTATTTGGTCATTTTGGCCTATTTGGTCATTTTGGCCTAATTGGTCATTTTGCATATTGTCATTTTGGCCTATTCGGTCATTTTGGACTTTTTGGTCATTTTGGCCTTTTTGGTCATTTTGGACTTTTTGGTCATTTTGGCCTTTTTGGTCATTTTGGACTTTTTGGTCATTATGGCCTATTTGGTAACTTTGGCCTATTTGGTCATTTTGGCCTATTTGATCATTTTGACCTTTTTGGTCATTTTGGCCTATTTGGTCATTTTGGCCTATATGGTCATTTGGCCTATTTGGTCATTTGGGCCTAATTGGTCATTTTGGCCTAATTGGTCATTTTGCATATTGTCATTTTGACCTTTTTGGTCATTTTGGCCTATTTGGTCATTTTGGCCTCTATGGTCATTTGGCCTATTTGGTCATTTGGGCCTAATTGGTCATTTTGGCCTAATTGGTCACTTTGCATATTGTCATTTTGGCCTTTTTGGTCATTTTGGCCTTTTTGGTCATTTTGGCCTTTTTGGTCATTTTGGCCTTTTTGGTCATTTTGGCCTTTTTGGTCACTGTTGCCTTTTCGGTCATTTTGGTAATTTCGGTCAGTTTGGCCTCTTTGGTCATTTTGATTATTTTGGCCATTTTGGTCGTTTTTGCCGACTCCGTCATTTTGGCCATGTCGGTCTCTGTGGTCTTTTGGTCATTTAGACCATTTTGGCCTTTTTGCTCAAGTTTTGTAATTTATTTTGTTGAAAGATAGACGGGGGATGGTATAATTAGCGATATAAAATGAAGTGAATCTTCCGTGGGCAAATACATAAAAAATGTAATATAATATAAGCTTTAGCACTTGCTCTATACACAAGAGACACGCACTAGAGGTTAACCCGCGGCGCAGCCGCGGGGTAATCTCTAGTTAAATATATATGGTGATTAAACTAAATGTACAGTCTCTTACAGGCTTATAACTTTTATAGAAAGAAAATCAGGCTAAATATTGGACTAAGTTTTATTAATTAATATATTTTTAAATTTGCATAGAGATATGATGTATGTCTAAACTATCCATATTATGAAATAATCTGCATATACGAGGACTAAGCGAGTTTCAACCAAGAGCTGTTTTAAGTAATGGTGGTGAATTAAAGTGAGTAACGAATAGACAACATTAACATTGAAAATTTATAAGTAAAAATAAATGTTTATATTTTTCTTTAATGCATGATTTCATAAAACCGGTATACGGCCATCTTGATGGAAAGCGGTTACTATCGCCTATAGACATTATGACACCAACGGTGCCACCGATGTGCTGCCTCTGCCTGAAGGGCCACAAGAACTTGGCCACTAATGTCGGAACATAACTCAAGGTTGTTATGGCGACATACTCTGGAGTGGTAGTCATCCAGACGGGCAAATGCCCTACCACCTGACTGGGTTATTCTGTCGCATTTTGCAACAGGACGCCCAGCCGCAGGAAATTGTATTCTTTAGTAAGGATAATTTTAGGAACTTTGTTCTCTATACGTTTCTAAACCTTATATCAGATTGATATAAAACCTTACTAGGGTGTTCTGAGGATGCCCACGAAGGTTTGTACCCAAAAACAAATTTTATAAAATCATAGTAATAATTATCTATTAAATGATTTAGATGTAATCGTATATATTATTTATGTACTCAACCCACGTAAAGCCACAGCTATCAATATCGTTAGTTTAAATCTCGTAATAATATATTGGGCAACTCCATCAGGCACGTTTAATATGCAACCCTTAAATTAATCCCTCCCTTTTATTGAATCTCGTTCTCAAAATTAATAACAACGGTAAACAATGTAGGCGTAAATAAATTTATTGCTGAAGTTTATTATTTAACTTCCACCAATATGCGGTGAAGAGGGAAACTTGTTTATTGCTTTGAATCAACTATCTGTTCCATACTTTGTTATATATAGACGTACCAACCTTTATATATAAATGTTTCTTATTTCCCCTTTGGTGCGAACAAGTTTGAGAACTTAAAACGAACTGAGAAGTTACATATAAGTTTTTGTAACTTTCTATAGGAATCCGTGGTTATTTTGAAGCAAACGAAAATTTTATACATTCTTATACTATCTCCGCAAATTGCTATTGCGCCTGGCCGTCATTTTGGTGACGTAAGCGTAGCCGAATACTCAGTACTGTTAGCATCACTGGCCGGCGAGTACGCGTACATATCGAGTTGCGGATGACGTCACGTGAATGTTAATTTGACAACGTTGCAGCGCATTAGCAATTTGCGGTGATAATATGCCACAACAATTTTCCTCAACAACAGTTTTTGGGAATAAAAGCTAGTTAAAAGGCGTATTCTATACGACGCTACATGAAAGTGTAGTGAAAGAATTATAAAATTTGGAGTGGCAACCATATATGTAATTGCGATATAACTTTTCTAATGAAAAGTAAAAATTAAGATATAATAAATGTATTTAAAAATAAATAAAATAAATAAAGCATTTATTTGTGATGACTGTTATAGCATTTTTAATACATTGACATCAGTCAGATGCCGCCTTGGCCTCCTCCAAAATATGTCATTTAGTGCAATCTCTCACCAATCGGGTAAGTGACTAGCAGGCAAGGACGAACTATGACGTGTTTCGTACCTGCAGGGCCGTCTCTATCCGGGGATGGAGGGATCTAGCGGATTGAATGTAGGTAATGTTAGTTATAAATGTATACTGTCGAATTAGCAAGTAATACAAAGCCTGTATATAAAATCTAAAAAAAAGCTGGAATAGTCTTTATAAACGATGGAGAACACGATGCATTTTTTTTAGATTTCTTGTCTGGTTGTCTGTTTGTTCGGGACTCACGTAAAAACTACTAAGCCGAACTCGATGCGGTTTTCGCTGATCACCAGTTAATTCTTAGACTTCAACTTTACGCTACGGTTTATTCCAGGAATCCCGCGGAAAAAATTTCTGGCAATGATTTAAAATGGCCAGATTAAAAAATATCAAATTCCGATTTTATTACTGATCAAATTTAACGTAATTCTGATTTTTATCCCGGGAATCGCGAGGGAATTTACTCGTGAGCGGATTGAAATTGTCCGGATGCATAAAGATAAGCATATTCCGACACAGTTCCCTAAAGACGATAGCTTACATTCTTTTTTTTAAACGCTGCTATAGTTTGTGTCCTGGGAATCGTGCGGAAATTTTAAGTCAAGAGTTGACAAAGTCGGTGGCATATCCTAGTATAATTTAAAAATTCAAATATTTAGTAAAAAGTACATACTATTATCCAAACATCAGTAGGTACACATGTTGGGATGTAGATGTGGAATAGTGTACACGTTTAATTGGTGTCTGAACCAACGCAGCGTTCGCTTCCAGTGGGGAGTGAATCGGAATCACACTCAAATCGGCAGACGCCAACACCAGGAAAGCATGACTATACTACACGTTATAAATCAAGGCGCCCACGAGAGCCTTCTGCCGACCGTTTCCGGAACGTTTCCTATTCCCAAAGGGAAACGATTTATGTCAACAGAAAAACTAGTCGATTTCACCAACCTGAATCGTCGAGGACATGATCTATCACCTGTGCCTGTGAAACTGGAAATTTATAGGTGGTCGTCCTATTCTTTGTGTTTGTGTGTATTTTTTGTAGAAAATAAAATAAAAACATTTTCTCATATTAAAACATTTTATATTATTACTAGCTGTCCCGGCAGACGTTGTCTTGACCTGAAGAAATAAAATTTAGAGCCCGACTGCAGCGCCATCTGTCGGGCTTATTTGTAAATCTAAACCATCCTCGAATCCACTTGAACACACACAGAAAATTCATTCAAATCGCTCCAGCCGGCTCGGAGGAGTTCGCTCTTAACACACGTACAGAAGAATTATATATATAAAGATTATAGTAGTAAAGGTTTGCGTTTAACTATAATCTCGCTCAAAGCAGAGGGGAGATATGGTCTAAGATGGAGCACGGTAATCTAGAAGGTGTCTATTCACACAACCTTTGAAAGAACTCAGGTTGTATATGGACATTAAGAGAGATTCCAGCAATGAGTTCCACTCTTTTGCGGTGCGAATGAAGGGTTTAACTCGTATAGCTGGAATATCCATCATATGCCGGTGCCGCATGCCCGTATGTCTGGTTATCTGCTGATGGAAGACAGCAGGATCAGATCGAAAAGCTCCGTTGTACACTCTCCTAAGTGTATTCGATGGCAAACCGATAACCTGGCAATGTTATGTTTATTAATTGTGAAATGTCTCCTTCGTTCATTCAAGTTTTCAATTATTATGAAAATTAACAATGCCGCTGTAATCTTGAGTTATGAAACTGATGACAAGTTCCCTATCTGAACCTCCTTTTGCCAAACAAAGCATTAAAGAAGCTCTAAAAACAATGTAAGATAAGCCTTTTTACAGCCTCACTTTTTTGGACTCCACAATTGTACTGAAACTAATTAAAATGGTAGATAAGAAAAATACAAAACAAAGCTTTGTTTGTATTAGTAGTGATAACAGAGGCGATTTAAATGCATCCGCGAAGAGAGCTTTGCGGAGAACTGCGTCGTTACCCTGCATATACTTCCTTTGTATACATTGACAACAGTAATGCCTAAGCCTCCTAGTAGGTGTGCAAAGAAAACTTCCGTAGTGAATTCTCGTTCCCCGTCGCCGCTATCAGGAAGGAAAAGGTTTTTAACTTTTTTGTAAATTATCTGTATACATTATTAGTTAGTTAGTAAGCTGTATAATATATGTTGTTACTATACAGTTTATTAGAGTATACAGTATACAATCACGTATAACACAGGTAAAAATATAACCGAACACAACAAATCCAAACGTAATGCAGACGGTCGTAATTCAATAAGACATGCAAAGTCCGTCACTTATTACATTCCAGATTTTCGTACACACGTCTCGTTTCGCTCGTGGTTCTCGCTCGACTGCCTCCCCCCTCAATCAGGTCATTGTTTTATACTGCATAAAAGTAATATGTCCGCCCGGAAACGTGGACCGAATTTCCTAGAATCAGTTTTTACTTTAAAATCCGTAACACCTGGCTAATAATTACAATACAACAATAGGTCATATGCCAATAAGTAATAAATGTGCTTTGTTTTAGATATACAGGTTGATTTTGTTTTTGTCGGGACCTGAGTTGTAACAATATGTATTAATTTTATTTAGTGATTGTAAAATTTTGAGTGCAGTGAATACGAACATTTCAAATAAGACTGTTTGGGATATAAAAATGTCAGCACTATTAAATTTAATTTGATTTAATATTGAGTTCTCGTAAGGCACTGCGGCGCGGTCGGCATCTGATTCTAAGATCGGCATCCTTCAGGCTTCAATTTGAGAGTCCGAAATTCCGTTATTTTATAAATGGTCTAACATGAAAATGTATTTCCACCTAAGCGAGATTCTCTTCCTTTATGGATAATGTAAAACGGACTATTCTGGGGCTGATCCGAGATATCCAGACAATAATAAACATCGGAAAGCTCATTTACGAAATTTGCCATGCCAAGAATCGAAGTCTGGATCTCGCGTTTCAGTGAGTTAGTGGGAAAAAGCCAAGACTTACTCAACTACCAGTACAGACGCCATATTAATATAAAAGTTTTTATTACTGTTATAACATAGCTGTCAACTATTGTAATAATATTAGTATTGTATTTATTGTAATTGAAGGAAGTTAAAACGGGATTGTAATTGAAACATCTATTTTTTTTCCAAATATTAATATGAATTTTCATATCCCTACTCCCCTACTAAAGTCGTGGTAGCGTAATGGTTAGCGCACGCGCCCCTAAATCGAAGGGCGCGGGTTCGATCCTGACCGAAACGCATGCACCTCTTAGTCAGTTTTCTGATCTTATGTGCATATTGTTACAATTACCACGTGCTAATAACGGTGACGGAAAACATCGTGATGCAACCTGCACATCGAGATAACCGATGTGTCAAACCTGCCAAGCCGCCTTGGACAAGCGTGGCGGGTATACTGTCCGTTCCCCCTATTATGGGAGGCCCGAGCCCAGCAGTGGGACATTTATGGGCTGATATTATCTAATATATAAAATTCTCGTGTCACAGTTTTCGTTGCCATACTCCTCCGAAACGGCTTGACCGATTTTGATGAAATTTTTTGTGCTTATCCGGTATCTATGAGAATCGGCCAACATCTATTTTCATCCCCCTAAATGTTAGGGGTAGTCCACCCCTAAATTTTTATTTTTATTTTTTAGACAACATTTTTAATTTCTATTTTTTTATGATACAACATACAAAAATACATACAACCCTAGATTTTCAACCCTCTACGATCAACCCCTATTTTTTACCGGGCAGGACGACGTCTGCCGGGACAGCTAGTTTATTTATATATATCCCTACTAACATCAGAAATTATGGATTCGCTATACAAATTTTATCCCTTATTTCATTCCATTCAAATTTATTTTTAAGACAAAAGCTGGTATATGTATGTTCTAACCCAGAATATAATATCCAGCTTCCAATAAAACGATAGCTTACATTATTTTTTAAATGCCGCGATATTCTGTGTCCCGGTAATTTCGCGAGAATTTGAAGTGTAGCGTGGATGAAGTTGCGGGCAAACCCTAGTATTTTATATAATTTATATTCAAATAATCTCTAAAATAATTACGAAATATTATAATCCACACAAAAATGTACTCCATTTCTTACGTTTGAAAAGTTTCATAATGTTCCTGACGAAAATTTCTCATAAATAATATATTGCTTTCAAGGAAAACTCGAAGATATTATCATTTTCGTTTTTATTAATATTTCATTCTTGACTCTATATGGATACATACATACGCTTTTGCGAGTTAATATATTTCGCACTCCCTGCCTGCCCTATTTTTATCATAAAAATATGATACAACGTATTATAGGAATGTTTACTACACATAATATAAAGTTAATCCCATTGTTATTTCGTTTAGTACATAAACATTCACATGTGAATATGAACTACGGTGTGTTCATGTCCATTACCACAAAAAATAGTAAATATAAATTTGCTTTAAATGGAAAAATATAAAAATAAATAAGAAAGAAAACGAATTGAAGAAAAAACTCTGTCTCATCAAAATCGAATCAAAATTGGTGGTTCAAAATCACAGGAATTCCACAGACAAATTCTCATACATTGCATTATAGTAAAGTAAACAATCCCCAAACAGGCAACCAGAGGAAACTAACCTAAGTAGACTCCTTGTCAATCAAATAATCCAGTGCTTTAAGGACAACTGCGTTAGAAAAAACGACAGCCAACGTATAATACCATAAACTAAATATAATTGCTCTGGTGATGTATAAATTGTTGTAAGTAGATATGTCCACCAACCGCTTTGGAAAACAGAGCTTTTATTTTTTATTTATTGCATAAACACAGCAGGCTGGATGACGGTCCAACTGTGATGGAAAATGGCTATGGAAATTAGCAAGTAATAGAGTTGAAGTAATTATAATACATATCGCTTGCTGTAACCATTATAATAAGTCTGCTGAACTCATGGAATAAAAGAATAATAATAATAAGTTACCACCGTAGTAACAAAGATATAGTTTACCACAACGGATTGCAACTTTCTGAGCCTATAGCAATAAAGCAGGTCAAATAACAAAAACCGCCCGGAAATTCTTTCAACGTGTGCGATGTAGTGTTTGTTACTTAAAGGTAAAACTTTACTTGTTTCCAAAAGAAAAGTCGATGTACTTTCAAAACAAAATTAGTAACTGTCTGATCAATAAACATGTCCTTACTATGTCATGGAAGAGCAATACTAGCAATAATACCTATATACCTAATCATCCAACAAAAAACTATTCTTTTGAAAAGATCCTGAATAGTACATCACTAGAAGGCACTACCGACTACTTGTTTCTTTATGGCCCTTCAGGCCAGGCTCCTCCTAACTCCGCCAGGGACATTAAATAGCTCTTTTTGACTAGGCATTCTTTTCTAGTTCACGTTCATCCGCTCTTTGGACGCATGTTCTTTTACGTCATATACGAGTATACTTACTTATCTTTATTAACACACATCTTACTTCTATACAATCTTGTCCTTTTTCTATTTACATTTTTATTTCAATCCATATCCTGTTTCTACAATATATGTTTAATAATAATATCATAATAAAATATATTCAATAAAAACATTTATATGTGACAGAATTCTTGAAAAGCACTAATATTTCCACTGAAAATAATATGGGATGGCTTTGTCTATCTTATGTAGATACTATTATTTACATATCAAATTTTGTACTTGATATGTAAATAGTAGTATTTGATATGTAAATACTTTGTTATTTATATGTTTATATATCTTCTATACGCAACTTCGTCCGCGTTGAATAGTGACTTTGGGCTAATGCTAACTTTGCTGCGATGTTATTTTAAAACTGCGATATCTCCTAAGATATTCATTGAAATCAAATGATGTATATGGTAATTTTGTTTTAATTTAAATACTTGTGAGGAATAACGTATCAACTTGGATTAATATCAACGATTAATATCATCTTTTCATAAACACCTTCGCAAATTATGTATTATTATAGAAAACAGTTGGTTAGCATTAAAAAGGTTATAGTGAGTTTACTTATATCCTTAAAAGTCTGACATATGCTATCATGGACTTGGATGCACATGGTTTTTGTGAAACTTTAGCCGTTTACGCAGCAGAAGCTCTCAAAAAGAAAAATATCTAATAAAACTCCCACCAATAGGTATTTAATTAATATAATTCGGGATGGGCGACCCCGAATATGTATTAGTGAGCAAATAAATAACTGTTATTTTTCATATTTAATTATTAACGTTCTTGTAACATAATTAGAACTTTCCTTAACAGAAATGGATCTTAAATAAGCTACACTACGAATTGGTGGCATGTATGTGATTTTCATTTTTCAAAATCAGCCGATTTGAATCCTGGCAAGAGTAATTGATTTCTCAAAAATCTTAATATTCATCAAAATCGGCCCCGAGACTCCTTTAAATGTTCACTGTTTCGTATAGTTTAAGATTTGGCCCTGAAGGTTCATCAAAAGTAACTTGTATTTTAAGAGAAGAGCTTTTGAGATCCTGGATATCATGTAGCAGCAGAGTGCTAGTTAATACAAGTAAAACGAGCCCAAAACACGACGAGTCTATCTTGTTTAGTACAGGAGTTCTTATGGCCACCTTCCGACTGCAGCATCAGATCAGCTCGATGGTTCCATATTATTGCATTTTCACGCGCTATACATATGCGTGCAAAATTTCAGCTCAATCGTAAACCGGGAAGTTGGTCAAATTTAACTTGCAAAATTCCACCCGTACTTACTTACATACATAAACATAGGCACATCCCAAAAGCTTGTAAAAATCACTCATATGTATAGGCCAAAAAAGTCATTAGTAAAAAAATCTTCCTTACGTCTTATTCTTCCTTACTACTTACTTAAATCTTTTTAGTATTATTTAACGACATGTAATATAATATTACATACATACATAACTTCACGCCAGGTCCCTTGCGGGGTAGGCACGAACAACAGAGCGCCACACAGGCCCATTCTTACACACTTCACTTGCTTCTTTGACATTCATAGCTAGCAAATAGCTAGCTATAATATTACTACTACAAAAATGTTGACATAAAATTTTGGAATCAAATATTAATAATATGGTACACGGTTGATACAGTTAAAATGTATGCAAGGCAGGTGAAAGCATATTTTATTAAAAAATAATTAGAAAAAGAAACAGGAAGTCAAATACGCTACAAGCAAAGTAGTCAAAACACGGAATTCATTTTGTTTGCAACGAACGTCTGAAGAACTAAGTGAATTACAAAGTCGAACACCCTAAAGGCTTTAGAATTAAAATAAAGAAAAAGTTTCCTAACCCGTCAGCACTCCGTCTTACGTAAGCGATGAGATTTAAATTTGATTCTCGCAACAATTTTCATAGTCGTAAAAAGTTAAAAGTGTAAATTTCGTTTCCTTGCTCTAATTCTAATGATCAGAATCGTTTAGTATTTTATCTATTTTAATTAATTACCAGTACATTCATTCATATTATTATCGCGCCTGTTTACCATCGAGGTAGGCAGAGACTATAGATCTCCACTTGCGACGATTCTGAAAAACAACTTTCACTTCATCTACTTTCATTCTTCATAAATGCACATGTATTTGATGCTTTTTATCTGACCCAAAAAGAAAAACATTATACAGTTCAGTTCTCTTCGTCTATCAACTTGAATGACGCTACCAAAGTGTGCGGTTTGTACACTTCCAAAGATATCGGGACTTAATCGTCGATAACGATGGACCCCGGTTGAAGGGTTTTGCTAAGCCAAACCACGTCGAGTTGTTGTATGTTGTTTATTAAAGTCGTTTGATGACTTGAGACGCACAACTTGCAGTACACAAGTGCCGTACGTGATGACGAGGTTAATACGCTGTGCGAACGATATTGGCTCGTACACAAAGTGATTGATGTAAACACTCAATTGAATCATTCACTATCGTTGAATGACGTCGTTTTCTTTTTCATCTGTGCCTTTGAGCCAAATTGATTCAATTTTACTGTACCGTGTAATTCAGCTTTAACGAGCAATTACTAGAATAGAATAGAGTATTATATATTGTACAAACTGTCAGAAACATAAAATTACAGAAAAAGTGTTGTTCTATTTTTTATTTTTTTTTTATGTTTTGATTTATATATTCTTAGGCCCATTTTGTAAAAGGATAAGAGTGATTTTAAGATGTTTTTTATTTTTATTACAGGAGTACAAGTAGACAGGCAAACGGCCCACTTGACGGAAAGCCGCTACCAGCACCTATAGACATTTGCAAGGCGTTACAAATGTGCTGCTGCTCTCTTAAGGGAAACCTGGCCACTAATGCCGGAACAGAACACAAGGTTGTTATGGCGGCATACTCTAGATCAGGGGTGTTCACCATCCGTTTCGAGCAAATACCCTACCTGGCTGTGGATTGTTTTGTTGCCTCTTACGACATGGTACCCGGCCGCAGGAAATAGTATTCTTTCTCCGTTCCTGCACGTATAAAAAATCAAATATGTTTTATTATGTTTATATTTTTAATAATTATAGTTGGGTTAGTTAATTTTATTGAATTAATCGTGTTGTATAATTGTTTTCATATTATTAATTGTTAAAATTCATTCATACAAATCAATTATGGTAATATATAACTTATTTTAGTTGTGACCTTATTTTTTATTTTTTTTTATTTGATGTTTTTCATTTTTAAGCCATATCAACTAATTACACTTCTTTGGACCATAAATCCCCGTCTCCTTTGTGAGTATATGTAATGTTTAAAATATTTGTGTTTGTACCAAGCGAGGTCTCTGTACACGTAAGGGTACTTAGCACATGTCAAGTGTCTAGAGGTGAAAGCCATCACGACCCCTGTATTTTTTATTGAAACACTTTCTCACAAAAACAAATCTAAATTCATAATTGAAATACTTTATAATTTTTGTTTTAAAAGGTGCGAATTTATGTATATAATAAATAATAATAGGCCATAAACGTCCCACTGCTTGGCTCGGACCCCCCACTATTTGGAAATGATTGTCCACCACGCTTGTCTAAGGAGGCTTGGCAGGTTTGACACATCGATTATCTCGATGTGTAGGTTTCATCGTAATGTTTTACTTTACCGTTTTAAATTACGTGGTAATTGTAACAATATGCACATTAGGTCGAAAACTGCCAAGTTGTGCATGTGTTCCGGTCGAGATTCGAACCCGTGCTCTTTGAGTTTACGCTATCACGACTTGTTTAGCAAACTACAGGTGGTAGCACAAAATCCTTCACAACAGACATATTGCGAATATAATAAAATGTTCCAACTTTGTCTTCAATGTAAATACCAGGTGTGACACGATTAAATTTTTTTGTACTCTTTTTCATATATTATAGATACATAAATATACCTGTTGCAGGTAGTGCTTTTTCGTCATGTTCTTAAATATTGTTAGTGATTTAGCTTGACTATTAAAATATAAAACAACATAGCAAATGCAAACGTTTTACAAAGATTTGTAAATTTTTGATGCTTTTGGAATTTATTTATTTTTGGTACCTGTATTATTCATTTTTATAATTTTCCATATATCGGTAACATGTTAGCAATTAGATAGGAAAGCAATAGAATTCTACGCCATTTATTTATGATATTTTATTCGACAAAATGTATTCATTTGAATGTGTGAAATCGAATATTGTCAACCAAATTATTTTGATTTGCAAATATGGTGTATGTGGTACATTCCTATACAATAATGTGGAGAGGGTCTAACTTTAGGCTGTCTGTAAGGTTTGCAATCGTGAAACTAGGATCATAATATCCATACATTATTATCCTACAACATCCATATGTTCAAGGAAATATCCTCTTCAAAGGCTTGTGTTTTGGTGTATGTACTGTGGTATCAGATTGAGTCGCAATTGATTTATTATATACAATAATTAGTAAACACGTAAATCTACCTTATTTAACATTGTTAAATGAAGTCATACATAAATTGATAATTGTGTACACGGCCGAAAATAATAGGTTATCCAAATGCAGTGTACACCTAATATACCAGTATACTGTACACCTAAAAAATTAATGCGACAGCGTGAGTGTTAAATCAATGCAGTAAAGCAATAGGATTTTCTTTACATAAAATTAAGTATTCGTATTGCACCAATTTTTTTTTGAAGTGAAACTTCTATATAGACGGGGTCTTACGATTTTTCGCTCACGAATAAGCGTCACGGCCGCGTGTTCTAATACTTACAATTATGAACTCGTGATATCTTTCGAAGGAAATGTCCGAATTGAATAATTCAAACTGCACAAGCATATTTACAATCTGCCCGTAACACTTCAAGTTAAAATTTTGTTGAGATTCGTTTTGTCACTTGTTCGTTGAAGATTTTCCAGTTGTCCTTTGGGACTCGTTTTTCCACTTGTCCGTTGCGATTCATTTTTCTCCTTATCAGGTGCCATTCGTCTTTCCACTTGTCCGTTGGGATTCGTTTTTCCACTTATCCATTGCCAAAGGGCGCTAGTTCGACGCCTGGTCGGAAAGCATGCGCCACTTTAGCAGTTTTCTGGCCTAATGTGCATGTTGTTACAATTACCATTCCCCTATGAACGAAGAAGCTCGAGCTGAACAGTGGGATGTTATTATTTTATTATTATTCATTCTCATTATACATACATACTTATATACTATACCTATACAGAATTTCTTAGTTTTCGCTGACCGATAGCAAATTCCTGGTCTTGAAATCTGCGATAATTTATGTCCCGGGAATCTCACGGGCATTTTCTCGGTAGATGATAGGCAGAAAAAAAATCTATCTAAAAAAATGAATCAGTGGATCGACAGAATGTTCAGTAGAACAATTGTAGTTGTGTATGCCTTTAGTAACATTTTTTATCCCGATTTTTACGGGAATTTCCGGAATTTATTTTTATACTAAAAGCACGTCACTTTGCTGAAAATAACCTTTGTTATTAAATTTAGCAAAATCGCTTATCTTAGTTACCTATCCAAAGTAGACGAAGTCGCGGGAAAATGCTAGTGTAAAATAAATTTACTCATTATTTAATTTAATAAAAGAAGTCTAAATATAGTAAATTCATAATAAAGTTGGATTCGGTATAATACTTTTTCTTTTCTTTCCCGAGTGAAAGGATCGATAAGGCGCACCTGAGCACAATATGTGCCCGCCTGAGTGATTAATACGGTACCTAATTGGGCGTTATTACTAGCGAATATTTCGAATATTAAATTATACTCGTAAAGAGGACGTAAAGCGCCCTCTAAAATGGAGACAGGTCTACTTAACGATTAATTTATTAAAGCTGCCTCATGATTCAATTTGCGACACAAAGGCCGCTGCTCGCATGAGCCACTCGAACAACACATAGTACTTAGTACTTCAATTAGGCAGCGATGAAAGGTGTCTCGTGTTTTAGGGTTCGCTAGCAATTTCATTACAAAGGGAATCTTTATTAAATCGTCATGCACGTCCGTCTTTACTTCCATGTTATGTCACAAGCACTCTTTGGAAAGCGGGAAAGGAGGGAGTTGTTTTTCAACATAATTTCTATATACATTAATTAAACATCAAAATGCTCCGATAATTTGACGGCACCTCATTTGAACGCAAGCAATGTTTCCCCATTGACTGATTTAATTGATTGGGAGAAAATAAAATGCGTTTTGATTAGTAATGTATAGATAGATATCTATTAAAAATATAATGATTTTCATCATTACCATATACTTAGAATAAAATGGGTTGTAGTTTAATTAAAGTATGGAAAATAGAAAATATTTTTTCCAAAACCACCCTTTCCCTTGGTTTGCTGTTTGACATTTTTTCACAGAAATTGACCTTTATAAGCTATTGTTTCAATACATTATGATTTAGTATAATAAATAGTACCTACAGAATGTTATTTTTTTATTAAACGATTCGATTCTTGGCAAGGGCAATTAATGTCCAAAAATCTAATGGTACCTTAGTTTTCGTCAAATTCGGCCTCGAGATTCGCGCTATTTCGTTTAATTTAGTATTCGGCCCTGGGGGCCCATTTGAAAAATTCACCTGTTTATGAATGATAACAGCAATTAAACGTATAACAATTGGGGAAACCATAATATAAATAAATATTTAACAGAAACATGTTTTTCCGTGTTCAATACATTGCAGTAACAAGAAAAGGAAAAAAAGCAAATGAAAAAATATCAAATCAAGGCGCAGACACAAGTTATAGTGCCGCGCCATAGAATGCGCGCCGCAACACACGCTTTATAGGTAGGTATGAATGAATTTTAGTAGAAAGATGTATTTAATGTATTTGAAACTCATACTTAAAGGTATATTTTTCATTACTACGTATGTACTACATACGTACATAACATGTATATATTTTTTTACTTTTCATATAACATGACATGTAAATGACTATCTAGGAAAGTAGTTTTTTCCTTGATTATGAGAATACTTAGTTAAGCTTTGGGAAATTTATCATCGACGAAAACTGGCTGGTCGCCAAGAAATTCAGAACTTACAGTTCATTACGGCCCTTTTACATAAAGGCTTGACCGGGTTTTGTATAAAGCGTTGACCGGGTTTTGTACAAATGCCACTAATTGGGTAATATAGTTTCGTCTTTTGACTAAAACGTATAAAGGTCCCTCACCGCGAGAATTGGCCTTTAATATAACATTTATCATTCGATTTTGAGCGTTACTTCATTGCCTCCTTGACTGACGAGCATTCACCTGTAACGAGATACTTATGATGCGATTTTGAGCTTTTAGTCTATTCCACAGTGTCAAACAAAGCGATTGCTTTGTTTCAAGTTGTATCAGTATATTATAGATTTATATAATTTTATTTTGCGCATTGTAATGATTGATTCTTCTCCCTCACCGATGCAATGCTCGAATCTGTAACAATGCAGGTTGCGCACTGTAATACCTCGTTCTCCTCCTTCACGGATGCAATGCTCGGGTCTGTAATGTTACAATACAGGTGAATGCTAGCGGTGAGGGAGGATCTTAATTTGAATTATAAAGCAACAAGAAACAGATTATAAGTCTGTGATAGCATTTTACTATGTAAGATTTAAAAACTACTCTTAGTTACTTTTTTATTGCATGTGTTCAGTGGACAGGCAGACGACCCACAACATGGAAAGCGGTGCCATCGCCTATGGACATTTGTAACACTAAAGGTGCTACCAATCTATTGCGGCTCTCTAAAAGGAGACTGCAACCTGGCCACCAATGCCGGAACACAACTCGAGTGTTAAAGTTATTTAGTTGCATAGTCATTTCTGTTCAGTTTCTTTTGAAAGTTAGTAATTAATGTCGTAATGTACCCTCTTATTTCTAAACGACACGGCCATTGCCTTCATTGAATAATAATAATAGATTTTTATCTTTTCTGTGATTAGCGCCTGTTTTGTACCACCTTTGTATAGGTTTCCAAGTGCGACAAAAAGAAGTATTAATCAATATTCCCCACTCATACGATAAACGGTTTGTTCTATATTATAATTTATAATTGGGTTTTTAAATATTTTTTAAAGGTAACACAGCTCTACAAAAAAAAGTTTTAATTTGTTGCCCTGGATATCATCGCCAATTTTTACGTTTTCAAGTACCCAGATTACGAATGTATTCATGAAAGTTCTCAATGTGCTCGTATTTTCATGATTTTTGTATATCTTATATAGGTGGCCCACGAAAAAGTTGCATTTTAAAATTGCTATAAAAAAAGACGGGTGGAAAATAATTGAAAAAATAATTATTTTTTTAAAATTGAATACCACGTGGAAGACCACGTCATTCATATGGCTGGCCCGGTTGGCTTTGCAGTGGCCCATTCTGTCGACCCAATTTTTCATGACACTTTCGATGGTGTAGCCTTCAATGGCTGCAATGGCGACTTCAATCTGGTGCTTTAGGTCGTCAAT
Source organism: Dendrolimus punctatus (assembly GCA_012273795.1). Taxonomy (NCBI): domain Eukaryota; kingdom Metazoa; phylum Arthropoda; class Insecta; order Lepidoptera; family Lasiocampidae; genus Dendrolimus; species Dendrolimus punctatus. The sequence goes on from CM022539.1 coordinate 12,956,011, forward strand.
CGTCTCTGGGTGGTTGGCGTAGTACTTATCCTTGACGGCTCCCCAAAAATAGTCCAACGGGGTCAAATCGCAGCTGCGAGGCGGCCAGTTGACGTCACCATTTCGGCTAATTATGCGATTTCCGAACGTACCGCGCAAAAGTTCGACTGTAACGTTGGCTTTGTGACACGTGGCGCCGTCCTGCTGGGACCAAAGGCCGCTGATGTTTTCCTCTTCCATTCGGATAAAGAAAAAATCTTCCAACATGCCGCGATAGCGGTAGATTGACGGTTACGGCGGCTCGTGATTCGTTTTCGAAGAAAAACGGACCAACGATGCCGCCGGACCACATACCGCACCAAACAGTCACTCATTGTGGGTGCATTGGTTTTTCTATGATTACATGTGGATTTTCTGAGCCCCAAATGCGGCAATTTTCTTTATTTACATAACTAACGAGGTGAAAATGAGCTTCATCTGAAAAGACGATTTTTCGATAAAAATGCTCTTGCAGTTTCGGTTGAAGACTCACCATTTTGGAAGTAAGTTTTCAATATTTCACAATTATTTTCGAACGCAAACTTAACCATTTCGTAAACCGTAAACCTTTGAATCTCCATATATTCAATATACTCTTTGCCTTTGACTAAATATTTGACACATTGGCAAAGTCATTTGAGCTGTCACAGCCGAAATAATCGATAGTTCAAAAAGCAACTCATAGATGGGCCTTTACCACTCTTTATTTTGAACAATCAATTACTGCTGGTCTTTGAAAAGAGATTGTCCATTGAAAGATTATAAAAGAAAAGCTCATAAAAGGCGTTTTATGGAAATATAAAATATATTTTCGACATTTTCCTCTTTATTTACTTCGATGTATCCTAATTTTTCAAAATATTACTGACATTATAAATATATCTGTTATTTTATTTCTCGTTTTTTGATTTTTGTAATGTAAAATGAAAATAAAGATTTAAAAAAAAATCTGAGCATGCATGCAAAATCATTGATAGTTTCATGAATTGTATGCATAAATGGACCCAAAATCATCTTCATATCTAGGGCAACAAAACCACTGTAGACCAGTGTAATAAATGGAAAGATCTTAATATATAGAATAGCGTAGTACATAGTTGACGAAGCTATGATGAGTTTATGATATTTAAATTACCACAGTGACGTCATATTCGCACTCGGGTTTTTTCGGGAATTGTCGGTGTGTTTTGGGTACTTCGGGTTCTACAAAATATTTTAATCGATATATATAACTTTTTCACTATAGCGAATAAGATAAATAAAAATAGTTTTTTTAAATAACATGTATGTACGATCTTTCCATTTATTACAAAACATAAATTCAAAAACCAAATTAATAATTCAGTCATTTTCAGTAAAGTGAAAAATATTCTTCATTCCCTCCTTTAAATGGGTCACTAATTCAAGCAATTATCTATCGATAATAACGCTTTTAGGATGACATCTCTAAAATTATTTTAATAATCTCCTCGAACGTTCCGGTCTACGCTAATGGTCTTATATTTAATTCGAAGCCTCTCGGTTATTATATCTCTAGTGCTGTTAATTTCACGTTCCATTCGATCTTGTCCCTCAATTATGAAGGCATGCACATAGATAGACGCATAGATAGATAGCTGTATTTAAGGCGTTTTGTTTGCTAAATTATTAATTTATTATTAATATTAGACATACATACATATTATCACGCCTTTTTCCCATGGGGGTAGGTAGAGACTATAGATTTCCATTTGCCACGATCCTGACAAACAATTTTCGCTTCATCTACTTTCGTTAAATACATGCACGTTTATTTGATATGCTTTTTACTTGACCTCGTTTTAACACTTCTGTTATTTGATCATGGTGTGTACGTCGTGGTCCTTCGTTACCTTCTATTAATATTATATTGTGTTTTAAACTATCAATATGAAAAATATGTAGTCGATAATTCAAATATCTACGAATATAGTTGATTTTTTTTGTTTGAATTGATAAGAATTAATATTTCACTTATTTATCTAGATATTATTGTTACAGTTATTTAGTAGCATAGTTGTTATTGTCATGTTTATTTTAAAGTTAATAATTAATTTGTGATGTATCGTTTTTTTCTAAACTATACAATCGGTCATTCCCTTAATTGAATAATCTATACTTATAATAAAATTGTAGAGATCGAATTTCTGTACAATTAAAAAAAATGCTAAAAACCGAGTCAGGGGATGTAAGAAGTAAGATAGAACTAATTTAGATTTTTTTAGAATTTCTTGTTTCTCTGTTTGTCTGTCTGTTTGTACCGGCTAATCTCCGAAACGACTTGACCGATCTACATGAAATTTTATATGATGATAGCTTATATCCCTGGTCAACATATAGGATACTTTTGATTCCGAAAAATTAAATAGTTCCCGTGGGATACTTAAGAAGCTTTAATTACTTAAACAGCTTAGAACAGACTAAAAGTCATTTCTCTGCAACATAACATAATAGGAGCGGATAATTTGACAGGGTGTGTCAGTGAGCGAGTTTTATCTTATATATAGTATATAAAGCAGATAAGTTTGTTTCTTTGTTTGTTTGCTTGAACGCGCTAATCTCAGGAACTACTGGTCTGATTTGATTTTTTCAGTGTTCGATAGCCCATTTATTGAGGAAGGTTACAGGCTATAAACCATCACGCTAAGAGCAATAGGAGCGGAGCACCAATGAAGAATGTTTCAAAACCGCGGGTGTTTTGTACCTTCCTTTCCAGGCGAACGAAGTCGCGGGCAGATGCTAATCTTATATATAAAAACGAATCGCAAAATGTGTTTGTAAGTGCATAACTTTTTTTTTAATAACTGGAGTACAGCAAACAGGCTGACGGCCCACCTGGTGGAAAGCGGTTACCGTCGCCTATGGACGTTTCCAACATCAGAGATGTCACTAACGCGCTGCCGGCCTCGAAGAAATTTTATGACACTCTTTTTGAAAAACTCCATATCGTAGCGCTGTGGGAAAACCTCGGTCGGGAGCTCATTCCAAATCTTCACGGTACGTAAGAGAAACGTTCTACAGAACCGTTGCTACATGAGCGAAGTGGCTCGAGGAACTGGGGGTGAACTCCCAACCGATGGCGAGCGGTGCGATGGTAGAAAGACGACGAAGGCACCATTCTAAACAGTTCTTCGGAACACTCCCCGTTATACAGTCGGTACAATACGCAGAGAGAAGCAAAGTCTCTCCTAAGGCCAAGCGTATCGAAGCCGTCTGTGAGTATGGGATCATCAACAACGCGAACGGCTCGACATTGAATACAGTCCAGGGAATTAAGTTGGTAGGCAGGTGCTCCAGCCCAAAGGTGTGAGCAGTACTTCATATGCGGCCTCACCTGGGCTTTATAAAGCACAAGGCGTTGCCGCGGTGTGAACTACTGCTTGGACCGGTTTAGCACTCCCAACTTCTTAAAGGCAAGATGGCCCCTGAACTGTACATCGTTCGCGATGTCAATACCGAGATTCCCAATACTTTGGAGGTGGTAAGGAGAGTTCGTTGGAACTGAAGCGCTTGCTCGAATGGAGTTTTTTTGGCAGAGAATACGCAGACCTGTGTCTTCTTGAGGTTGAAATGGACAAGGTTCTGTCTCCCCCATTCTGAGACTCTCTCCAAAGAATGCTCAATTTCAGACACAAGTCTAACCCGACTTTCCAACACAAATGATTGAGGGACGTTTACACGACCAGAGTACTGCGCATAGCCAGTGCTGTTATCCGCATAACAATGAATGTTGCGAATAGCCAACATATCATTGATATTCAAGATGAACAACGTTAGCGATAGCACACAACCCTGGGGCACACCAGCGTTGATGGGCTTGATACTAGAGCAGCAACCGTCGACAACGACTTGAATGCTGTGCCCATCAAGAAAGCTGGATAGCCAGGTGCAAAGTCCCTCAGGTATCCCATACGATGGCAGTTTCGATAGAAAAGCTCTATGCCAGACCCGGTCAAAGGCCTTAGCAATATCTAGGCTGACTGCTAGTGCTTCCCCTTTGCCCTCAATGGCTTCAGCCCAACGGTGGGTTAGGTAAACCAAGAGATAACAAAGTCTTTTAGGAATTCAGAAAATATGGCGGTACGAAGTTCGCCGGGTCAGCTAGTAATGTTATATTTTTATTTATTCTGTGATTAGCACCTATATAGAGTAGTTGACTATAATTTTATGTAACAATTCTTATCTCTTAATATGGTCATCGTGTAGATTATAATTCAAAATGTCTCAATTGTATATAGACGGTATTCATTATATTTTATTTTCAGTTTGTCAAACGCGATAGATTTATACTGTGTTTGGTTCAAGGCGTACATGTAAAACTTTAAGTAAGTATAATATTTTATATAATATCTAATACCTGTAAAATATTATCTAACATTTCCAAACAATAATGTATTAGATTCTTTTCATTCACAACCTTTTAATCAAAATAGTTTATCAATAACTTCAATCTACTATGGGTTGTGCCAATTTGCTAAGTTTGATATACTGTTAAATTGTTGGAGGGATGGCGAGGTGTTCTAAAAATGTTTGTAAAGTGTATAAAATGTCAGTGTACTAAATGTATTAAAACTGTAAGGTTCTCTTATTATATAAATATGTGACCAGTTGCTGTTCTTTTATTACCATAAACCCTTCTGAGTTGTTACAAGTATTACATATTACATTATATCGGGCGATAAAATGTTAGTAAATAACAATTTGCTTTCTATAGTAGAAGGTGCAAAAACCAAACTCTGAAAACTTAGTAGTGGAAGTTTACCACTGATTTGATCTGATATTTTAAGTCTGGGTTGCTATCTAGTCATATAGGATTTAGGAGCCCAGAAATCAAATTTATGTGAAACATGCGTAAGGTATACATTTATGTATCTACACTGAAGAACGCGGACCATAAAAATGCCCCGGACTTATGGAGAGCTTGCATGGGGCCATGAAGGAAGGCCAACAATAGAGGCCTCTTGACAAATTTAGTCTAAATTTTTTAAAGTATAAATTCACAATTGACCGTTATGTCACCCGATATGGAGCGTAGATATGGTTAATATACAGGACGCTTGCCTAGAAGGTACCTATTAACACGGACTAGGAGGACACCAGGTAAGTATCAGGCAATTAGTTCCACGCTTTTGCGGTGCGCTGGATGAAGATAGAAGCAAAGCGCTTAGTTCGTACAGGTCGAATATCCACCAGTTACCACCAGTGTCGCTTGCCTGTGCATCTGGTTGTCCGACAATTGAGGAGAGTCGCCGGGATCAGATCGAAGAGCTCAGCTGCATGCTTTCCAAAGTGCATCTGATAAAGACCGATAAGCCGGTAACCCTGCTTCGATGTTCGAGACTTGACTTTTGTCGTGGAAAAGCTGGTAGTTACCAACTAGCTATCTGGCTCTCCGCTCAAGCGACTCTAGTGCATTAGCATGGACAATAGTATTATTAAAGCAACCTGCTACCTTCATATACCTACCACTAAGTTCTACTTCAAAAATTAGACGGGCTTAAAAGACGTACCCACTGCTCCTTTTGAGGCAGAGTATCCTAATAAGAACGAAAAGTGAGCATTAAACACGAAAGGGTATTAGATTGCAAATTTATTCCGAACGATCTAAAATTTAAATGGGATCTCATCAAAGTTTCGACTCTGGGAGTTGCTTGTAATATGTGAGTGCGTGATTGCTTTATATCTAAAAGAGCCTCGGGGTACGACCTCTCAGAGTAAAAATTTACCTAATTGGTTATTACATCTTGTATAATATCCTCGCTTTTTATTCTAAAGGGAATTTCGTATTCAGTGACTATTTCACTTTGTTACATGAATAGTAAAATTCTTCGTGTTCTTCATTAAGTCTTTATTCATATATGTTTTTAACCATTAAAAGTAATTGGTGAAATACCAACTATTTTATTAAAATTTTCCAATCTAGCTTATAGACGCTAATAAATAATTTAATTTTAACCTAATTTTCCACAAAGTAAATTATATTTAAAAACTGATTTAGTTTCATACTGACTTGGGAGTGGACTGACTTTAAAATATCGAGAATATTGAAGTAAGTTAGACTTGGTAGCACAGTACTGACTTGTAATCAATGTGCAAGATGCTAATATGAAGTTAGTACTAGCTTCCTTCGAATTTTAACCCAGTAGCTGGATCAATGTAAACCAGCTTTAAAAATATGTCCATTGGTACTTTATTTAGCTACTGTCTTTTATGGCGCATTCTCAAATCTTAAATATAATTTATGAATTGGTTTTATTTTTCACTATATACTACAGTACCGTGCAGGAACGGAAAAAGAATACAATTTCCTGCGGCCGGGCGGCCTGTCGTAAGAGGCGACAAAACAACCCACAGCCAGGTGGTAGGGCATTTGCCCGCCTGGATGTCTACCACCCTTGGTCTAAAGTACGTCGCCATAACAACCTTGAGTTGTGTTTCGGCATTAGTGACCAGGTTCCATTCTCCCTTAAGAGAGCAGCAGCGCATTTGTAGCACCTTTGGTGTTGAAAATGTCATCTGCCTGTCTGGTGAACTCCTGCAATAAAAAAAAGTATACTACGCTAACTCAAACAGGTTAGTTCTTTTAATCTTATTTGGCTTCTGAACCACGTTTATATATGAATTTCAAATAAATTTGGATTATGTTTTTATGTTTACAGGTAAGCAAACTGGTGGATTGTGTACCTGATGGTAAGTAGCGAACACATCGTTAAGACTTTAAGAACCTGTTTACGCTCCTTTTGACGAGCCGCGTATGCTCAGGAAAAACCACGGTAAAGCTAACTCCAGTTCCAAGTGTCAAAATGTGAATGAATTCTCAGTCGCAGGTCGCAGTCGATTGTTGCGTAAATTTTATTTATCAGGCATCAAGTAATTGTTTTAATTATTTTTATATCATTAAGTTTAAGTCAAAAATGACACTACGGAAGGGCCTCATTTCTTAGGTGTTTTTTATTTTTACTGGGGGTTTTTTAACTGAACAACGCATTATTATTAAAAGTTGACGGTGAAGGCATCTTAAGCGAACCTGCATGTTATGCATATTGCTGATGTGGGAATTTTAGACAAGCATGGCAGGTATAACGTCCGCTGACCCGAAACCCGGAGAACCAAGGGAGCTTGCGACACAAAGAAAGAACTTTATTTAATATAAAGGCTATTATATTAATAAAGCTATAATACAAATACCTCTTTATTGTCGTTTATTGTTCATTTAATGAAAGAAAAATACTAGTAATGATAATAAGGATACAGACATTATTAAGTTAAGACAAAATCTTACTTTTATTAATATGATGTTATAAAAATATTTTTGTTAAATAAATTAATGCGCTATTCGTCTCCTTTTACTTGTGCGTTGTTGTATTATAGAAAGAAAAATCAAACAAATCAACTTACATAAAGTTGATTTGATTGTCCATGCCACTTTCTTTTTTTATACCCTACATGTCACAAAAATCGATTCATCATAATTTTACGTATGCAGCATATTTTGAAATTCACTTATTACTTTTGATACTTGAGTATGAATTTGAAAACAATCTTCTTAAGAATTTTAATTTTTGACCGACTCCAAGTAGAAATGTTTTTTTACTCTAAATCTTTACTCCTGAGGTGGTGCCATGGTCACCCAGCCAGGGTCTAGTGAGTAGTTTCCAGGGAAATTGAGAGGCACCATTATTTATTAAAGAACATCGTACGCCTAAATTTTTGTATGCAAAAAAAACTTGTATGAAAAAACTCTTGTACGAATGTAGGCATTGCATTTTCTTTCACCAGGCGATTAATCTTTTTATACGCATGTAATGCGATTTCTCCGTCTATTTTGGACCGATTTTCCATATTTTTTTTATTCGTAAGAGTATACATCTGAGTAATTCTAATAATTACCAAGTCACGCTCTAATGAGTGGATCGCAGGTAAACCGAGAATAACCTTTGTTGATGAGCATCAACACCGAAGAGTGACATCCCTTGTATACGTCTGCCAGTAGTGCAATTTCGATAGGCGCTTAATATATTTTTTAACCGACTTCAAAAAAAGGAGGAGGTTGTCAATTCGTCGGGATCTTTTTTCTTTTTTTTATGTATGTTACTCCGTGATTTATGATCCGATTTACGTGATTCTTTTTTGTTCGACGCGGAATAGCTGCCATGTGGTCCCCTAAAAATTTGACATAGTTTGGCCCAGTAGTATTCATTTTACGAACATTTTTTTGTTCGCGTTTCTTGGGACCTATATTTTTAAGAAGCGCGGCACTACTCGTAGGTCCAGCCATACATAGCTAGAACTAAAAAGTAAAAAAAAAATCGTTTAAAAAAAACCGACTTCAAAAACTAAAAAGTAAAGTAAGTAAAATAACTTATTTCTAAAGCTATTATTATTAATATATATTATCTAAAACACCTTGACGTCGGTGCAAAGTAAAACATAAAAAATACTTTATTTTGAAAATTACTAAGCACCGACTTTAAGATGTTTTAGATAATATATATTAATAATAATAGCTTTAGAAATAAGTTATTTTATAGTATTTAGTTTTTTAAATCGGTTTTTTAAACGAAGTTTTATTTTTTCTAAAGCTAATTAAGTGAGCAACTAAAAAGTAAAAATATATCTTATTAATAAAAACAAAACCGACTTAAAAGTAAAAAAAATAATATTTAACTTTCCTTCTTTCTACAACACCTTGAAGTCGGTGCGAAATAAAACATAAAATTGAAATATTTTGCACATTTGTTTTTTAAACGTACAACAATTATAAGTAAGAAATGTTTGAAAAATCTTATTTATTATAACATTATTTCGTTAGAGGACCACTCACTTTCAAAATTACTTTGTACCAAAAACATCAAATCTATAAATTCATAATCTGGATATTTATAATTGAAAAATGAAATATAAAACGAAATAATTAAAACTAAAGAACTTTAAAACATTTTATTTATATTTTTAAAAATTGATTGGGCTGAATATTTTGTTAAACAGAAAGATACTCTGACAGCACTGGTTTTCAATAGTCTAAATATATTGAGACATGAAAAGTAATTAATTTTGAATCCCTATTAATATTATAAATGCGAAAGTAACTCTGTCTGTCTGTCTGTCTGTCTGTCTGTCTGTCTGTCTGTCTGTCTGTCTGTCTGTTCCGTTTTCACGTAAAAACTACTGGACCGATTTGGCTGAAACTCAGTATATATATATTTTCGATACCGAGGATGAACATAGGATACTTTTTATCCCGAAAAATGGGATAGTTTCCGGGATAAAATGATATTTGTCTGTTTGTTTGTTATGCTTTTACGGAAAAACTACTGGACCGATTTGGCTGAAATTCGGCACGTATGTAAATTAAATACTGAGGATGGATAAGGGATAATTTTCATTTTGGCTTTTTTGGTAATTTTGGCCTATTTGGTCATTTTGGCCTCTTTGGTCATTTTGGCCTATATGGTCATTTTGGCCTCTTTGGTCATTTTGGCCTATATGGTCATTTTGGCCTCTTTGGTCATTTTGGCCTCTTTGGTCATTTTGGCCTATTTGGTCATTTTGGCCTATATGGTCATTTTGGCCTCTTTGGTCATTTTGGCCTATATGGTCATTTTGGCCTCTTTGGTCATTTTGGCCTATATGGTCATTTTGGCCTCTTTGGTCATTTTGGCCTCTTTGGTCATTTTGGCCTATTTGGTCATTTTGGCCTATATGGTCATTTTGGCCTCTTTGGTCATTTTGGCCTATTTGGTCATTTTGGCCTTATTGATCATTTTGACCTTTTTGGTCATTTTGGCCTATTTGGTCATTTTGGCCTGTATGGTCATTTTGGCCTCTTTTGTCATTTTGGCCTCTTTGGTCATTTTGGCCTATTTGGTAATTTTGGCCTTATTGATCATTTTGACCTTTTTGGTCATTTTGGCCTATTTGGTCATTTTGGCCTCTTTGGTCATTTTGGCCTATTTGGTCATTTTGGCCTATATGGTCATTTTGGCCTCTTTGGTCATTTTGGCCTATTTGGTCATTTTGGCCTATATGGTCATTTTGGCCTATATGGTCATTTTGGCCTCTTTGGTCATTTTGGCCTATTTGGTCATTTTGGCCTTATTGATCATTTTGACCTTTTTGGTCATTTTGGCCTATTTGGTTATTTTGGCCTATATGGTCATTTTGGCCTCTTGTCATTTTGGCCTATTTGGTCATTTTGGCCTATTTGGTCATTTTGGCCTATTTGGTAATTTTGGCCTTATTGATCATTTTGACCTTTTTGGTCATTTTGGCCTTTTTGGTCAAGTTTTGTAATTTATTTTGTTGACAGATAGACGGGGGATAGTATATATAATTAGCGATATAAAATGAAGTGAATCTTCCGTGGGCAAATACATAATAACATTGTAATATAATATAACCTGTAGCACTTGCTCTTTAAACAAGAGACGCACTAGAGGTTACCCGCGGCGCAGCCGCGGGGTAAACTCTAGTTAATATTATAAATGCGAAAGTAACTCTGTCTGTCTGTCTGTCTGTCTGTCTGTTCCGTTTTCACGTAAAAACTACTGGACCGATTTGGCTGAAACTCAGTATATATATGTTTTCGATACCGAGGATGAACATAGGATACTTTTTATCCCGAAAAATGGGATAGTTTCCGGGATAAAATGATATTTGTCTGTTTGTTTGTTATGCTTTTACGGAAAAACTACTGGACCGATTTGGATGAAATTCGGTACGTATGTAAATTAAATACTGAGGATGGACAAGAGATAATTTTCATTTTGGTCTTTTTGGTAATTTTGGCCTATTTGGTCATTTTAGCCTTTTTGGTCATTTTGGCCTTTTTGGTCATTTTGGCCTATTTGGTAATATTTCCTTTTAAGTTATTTTGGCCTTTTTGGTCATTTTGTCCTTTTTGGTCATTTTGGCCTATTTGGTCATTTTGGCCTATTTGGTCATTTTGGCCTATTTGATCATTTTGACCTTTTTTGTAATTTTGGCCTATTTAGTAATTTTGGCCTATTTAGTAATTTTGGCCTACTTGGTCATTTTGGCCTATTTGGTCATTTTGGCCTTTTTAATCATTTTGGCCTTTTTGGTCATTTTGGCCTATTTGGTAATATTTCCTTTTTAGTCATTTTAGCCTTTTTGGTCATTTTGGCCTATTTGGTCATTCTGGCCTATTTGGTCATTTTGGCCTATTTGATCATTTTGGCCTTTTTGATCATTTTGACCTTTTTGGTAATTTTGGCCTATTTGGTCATTTTGGCCTTTTTGATCATTTTGACCTTTTTGGTCATTTTGGCCTACTTGGTCATTTTGGCCTATTTGGTCATTTTGGCCTATTTGATCATTTTGGCCTTTTTGGTCCTTTTTCCTATTCGGTCATTTTAGCCTATTCGGTCATTTTGGCCTATTTGGTCATTTTGGCCTATTTGGTCATTTTGGCCTATTTGGTAATTTTTCCTTTTTGGTAATTTTGGGCTTTTTGGTCATTTTGGCCTATTTGGTAATATTTCCTTTTTAGTCATTTTGGCCTTTTTGGTCATTTTGGCCTATTTGGTCATTTTGGCCTATTTGGTCATTTTGGCCTTTTTGGTCCTTTTTCCTATTCGGTCATTTTAGCCTATTCGGTCATTTTGGCCTATTTGGTCATTATGGCCTATTTGGCCATTTTGGCCTTTTTGATCATTTTGACCTTTTTGGTCATTTTGGCCTATTTGGTCATTTTGGCCTATTTGGTCATTTGGCCTATTTGGTCATTTTGGCCTTTTTGGTCCTTTTGCCTATTCGGTCATTTTGGCCTATTCGGTCATTTTGGCCTTTTTGGTCGTTTTTTCCTATTCGGTCATTTTGGCCTATTCGGTCATTTTGGCCGTTTTGGTCATTTTGGCCTATTTGGTCATTTTGGCCTTTTTGGTCATTTTGGCCTTTTTGGTCATTTTGGCCTTTTTGGTCACTAGCCTTTTCGGTCATTTTGGCCTCTTTGGTCATTTTGACCATTTTGATTATTTTGGCCTTTTTGGTCGTTTTTGCCTATTCCGTCATTTTGGCCATGTCGGTCACTATGGTCTTTTAGTCCTTTAGACCATTTTGGCCTTTTTGTTCACTTTTGTAATTTATTTTGTTGACAGACAGACGGGGGATGGTATAATTAGCGATATAAAATGAAGTGAATCTTCCGTGGGCAAATACATAAAAATGTAATATAATATAACCTGTAGCACTTGCTCTATAAACAAGAGACACGCACTAGAGGTTAACCCGTGGCGCAGCCGCGGGGTAAACTCTAGTAAAATATATAAAGTTGTCCGAATATCATGTTCCTAATAGCCTTTTCCATGCCTGTAAGGTGAACAAACTTAATGATTTTATTAAATCTTTCTCCAAAGTTGTTGTAGTAACTGAATGCTGTCTTAATAATTAGACAGGCGAGGTGCGTAAAATAAAATTAACAATGCAAATTTTCGAGTTAATTTGGTACTGATGAATTTCCCGGGCATTCTAATCAAACTTTTCATTTTGATGTTTTGCTTAGGTTGCCTTTTGATTGCGTAAAGAACGGAATGATTTTAAACAAGAAATATTTGAAGAAGAAAACTTCTAAAATCATGTACAGGGTTTCGTTTCTAAGCCGAGATAAATTTATCAATTTTAAGATCACGTACATCCATAGTTTTCGATGTAAAAAACATTCAATTGATTACACCCTCAAATATAACTTATGGAGAGTAGAGGTAAGGAGAACCATCTCTGTATGTGTAGAAGTATCCATCGAAATGCATTAAATTAGGGTGGCTCCACATTAGTATCAGCGTGAATTTTAAAGATAGCGCTAAAAGTTATTAGAGTAGTATTTTAAAGTATTTTAGTTTTATAAAATTAAATACTCAAAAAATAGTAAGTGAAAGTTCAGGAAATTAAACTCTTCACGATTTCGCATAACAATTCTTTGAGGTTATATTTACTAAATTATTTTGTACTACGTAAATAGTTGGTGTTTTTATAGTGTACTACAAACAACTCTGGTCGCCAAAGATATTATTTGTTTAAATTCGGCATACTTCAAATCGTCTACAACAGCTATATTCATATCTTATCCTTTGTCTGCACCAGACAGCCTCCTTTTGATCAAGTACGATCCTGTAGAACGATGAAGAACTGCATGAGCCACCCGCGTCATCAACAAGAAGCCAAGAAGTATATAAGGGCGCTCACGGCCTTCAGAAGGAGAGCTGAACCTCACATGAGGTGCCTTCTCGAGCGCGCTGCTCCGGGGCTGATCACCTCTGCTCCCACTAGTCGGGCAGCCCACCAAGGCCCCGGTAACGCTGAAACAGCGATCTGTGGCTCACTGGTTGGCTGGATCCTGCAATAAAAAAAACAAGAGGGACAGACGCAATAAGAACACCATCGAGTCCACTGTATCCAGTATTTGCTATGTCCAACGCCAGTATTCTGCCCGCTGAGGTGCTTATGTCAAAGCCATTCTCTATTCACTATTTATACTGAAATAACTATAAATATATTTCCGGTATGTGGCTATTGGCGCTCGTATTTACATACACCGTTCACAAGCAGACGCACATGACCATTCCATAAGGATTCTATTTTGCCCAAATTGCTATGGTAACTATGTAATCTTTGACATGCGGGTGATAAGGGTTGTCGAGCAATAAGTACGCGTACTTGCTCACACGTATATTACCAACTTAACGAACAAAATGTTTAATTATATCATTCCACCAGTAATTATTTTAAAAGTAATTAAAAAGGGATGTTTTAATAACAAGTCAATAACCAGAACCCACTTGTCTCTTAAGATTTTTAATTTCATTTGTTAGTACAGTTTTGATGGAGGAAAGTTTGGGTTTACGTCCAATAATGTATTTTTAGCGGAAATTAAACGCCCTCTGAAATCCCGTGTTCTCCCAAAGCTACTGCCACAGGGTTACCAGATAAAAAATACAATTTCAATTATTTGTGGAACGCAATGCTGGCATAAGTGCAATCGGCTAAAATCTACAGACTTATGAAAAAGCAGCAATGTTTAACTATATGCTCATATTATAAAACTACGTTTCACCGATTTAAAGCGCGGTTTTTATTTGATTTTTATTCCGACATTTCGGACACTTTTCAGTAGCCGATTGACACTTGACATCTTTGTCTTCCATGATCACGGTTACTGAAAAATGTCCAAAACGTCAAAACAAAAATTAAATATAATATCGGATTGAAAACCATTACAACGAAGTTTATTATGTTTACTAGTCGCGAAAATTTAAGAAAATATTATGTATGTATTATTATTTGTTGTGTGCATAATTATATGTAATATCCCTATTAATATTATAAATGTGAAAGTAACTCGGTCTGTCTGTCGGTTGTTCTTTCATGGAAAAACTACTGCTCCGATTTAGCAGAAGCTGGGTATGTGTATAAGATTTCTAGAATAGACATAGGATATTTTTCATGCCAGAAAAGGGACAGATTTATGTAAAGGTTTACCCAGAAAGTATGTACGGGTTTTTATGATATTATTTTCGTTAGTTTGGTCATTTTGGTCTTTTTTGTAGTTTACGATACTTGCCACAGGCCAGTACTTTTAATCGTAAAAATAAAATTAGACTGTAACTAGTATTGTATTGTATTGTACCGTCTTAAATTGTTCTCATTGTATTGTATTGCAAAAAGTACGAGTAAAGTAATTTATTTTTAAATGATACAATTTCAGATTGTTAAAATTCTCCCAACTTATCGGAAAAGTCGTGTCTAATCTGAGACGTTTGGAAAATTCCATAAAAAATATATGGCAACATTACCCACACCTCTCAAAGTTAGCGTGTTCGAAAAGGTAATTTTGTGCCTATGTTATAATTTATGTCGGCAGGTTTAAGGAAATAGGTTCGCATATGAAAAGCGATTGTGTGAGTTTATTCGGAGCACCTAACTTCCGCATCATTGATTCGTTCACTAACGCTCCAGTTATTTGGATGGCAATTTTGTTAATGTTCATTACCGGCATTAGCTACGGGTATTATTAAATACGGCTACGGTGATATTAGGATATGTGAAACGATTTACTAAAACGATAATTAGACTCTATATTCATATCATTAATAAAGCTATAGATGTTAGCGATATCGAACTGGGATAATGATTCCTTTACGCTCATTATATTGGGTCTTGATCATTAGGACGGTAGAAAGCGGCGCAAACAATTTAATATTCAACAAAATCTATGCCAGTAATAAATCTGTATCCAGGTAGAGTATGTATAATAAATTAAAGTAAAAGAAGTTAGTTAGTTAATTTGGATTCGGATATTAGATTTTTATTTTTCTGTCTCCAGAAAGAGAAACTCCAGAAAAAATCAGCTAATTCGGAAAAAAATTTCTTGTTTTACCGTGGGTCACATGACTTTTGTGATTGTGGGTACTGAAAATTAGTGCTGTGGACTATGTTTCGGCACAACAAAATACTGAGTGCCAACCTCATTTTGCAAATTGCGGCACACATTTTCATTATTATCTGTATTATTATTGTATATATATGTTTTGCGTGGAGACATAGGGGGGAGGCCAGCACGTAGAGGCCCTTTGACAAATTTTATGTAAATGTGGCTTTACACTGACCGGCGATTATCCCTGTCTACATTAATAAAAATGCACCCAAGGACACGCCCCGGCCAGTGTAGGACTAATGTGGGAAATGAGCATAAATAGTACCCGGCTATTGGGGTGAACTACTAGTGATACTAGGGGTCTGCGAATATGGGTACAATGACGTCTGCCCGTCGCAATGAATGAATGAATGAATGAATGAATGAATATGCTTTATTGTGTTTTAAAGATACAGTTAACAGAAACAAAATTTTACAATACAATAAGCGGTCTTATCGCTATCAGCGATTTCTTCCAGACAACCTTTGGACGGACAAAAAATTGGACAAGAACAGGGGTATGTTACATTATTGTCACTATCGAATCAGTATCTTATAAATATACATGTCTAATAAATGCATACATGATATAATATACATACATTAATAAAAATATAAATATTATACTAACACGATATATGTAGATACAATATTATAAAATACACTTACATAAATAAATATAAGACAAGGAAAATATGTCAATGACTGCTGCATCTTTAAATTGAGCTATTTGAGCTATAATAATCCTTCACAAGTTTATTGAAAATGCGCAGTGATTTGGCTAGCTTTATATTAACAGGCAGCGCGTGCCAAAGACGAACTGCTTGGACTGTGAAGGATTTCCCATAAGAGCTAGTTGTAATGTTTAGGGAACATGGAAAAATGGGCCACTCCCTGTATGGGCCTCAAAAATGCCATTATTACTCATTATTGTTAAGTGTCGCATTATTAGAAATTAAATATTTTTCCTACTTTCTTTCAAAATACAACCTAAGAATTTTAATATTTTCTTAAGTTTTCGCGACTTGTATACATTGTTTTAGGGCCTAAATTTTTAACACTCCCAGATAAAGCCATTTTTACTAGCATCAATTTTAATCATGATTAGCGACTTCATATCATGTCAATTGAGATTTAAAACCTTCATACAAGATAAATAACCTCGCAAAATTCAATCAATTAAGAGCACCATGATTGTTTTATGAGCTGGGAACAGCGTACACTGCGGTGTGTAAACGTCGAAAGATCCGGTCGAATTTGATTTATAGCTGAAATATTTATATGGCGTTATTATCTAGTGTTGGTTGGCCCTAAACAAACTTCTCTAATACTAAGTAAACTGACTTGTGCGGACCCTTAGAGAATTACCTTTACTCTCAGAAAACTTCGCAAACTCTTATTACCTTTCCTTCGAAAGTCTTGAACAAAAAGGAACGCTTGTTTGCTGTTTGATTATGATTTTTGTCGGTGCTCGAAATAAATGCTGCTGGAATTTAATTGGACTATTGTTAAATTAGGTATTATTGTAGGCAATATCCTTTGAGTGCTTGTCATCTGAAAAGGAAGCAGTTATCCCTTCAGGGAATATCAATTTGAGAGGTACCTTTGTTTGTAACTTTGAAGTTTATAATGGTAGAAGTTGAGAAGTACACTTTTTGCATAATAATGACTATCTATATTCTTAACTGGAAATTTTACAAATCTTTGCTATTTTCAGTGGTTACTGGGTATCAGAATTTATTTATGGATCTTACAACGTCTAGCATTATGTTATTGTGACATACCTTCTGTTCTTTGGAGGGCCATTTTCGTACTCTTCTTCTTCACTTCACGCAGTCTTGGCCATTCTTTATTATACCTAATGTTTCATATCCTTCTTTATAAGACCATAGACGTCAAGCAAGTATTTCTTGGATGTACTTCTTTTACCGACAAATGTCAGAAGCAGCTTACCTACATATTTGTTTATCATATAGATTGGCGAGTGTCTCTTTTGCATATTTTAATTTAATGGAATAAAGAAAATTTAATCAAACATAAAAGAGAGCCTTAAACTAGGCAAAATTTAAAGTTTCTACTTATATCATGTAGCTTCTGTAGCTAAATGAATGAATATTCTTTAATTATATGTGCAAATCAAACATATACAAAGGGAGGTTTTGTCGCCGCCGGCGATATTCTCCAGACCACGCTCACAATCAATGCTCAGTGATCTTAATTGAATCTAGACATTTAAAAATAGAAACTTCTACTTCACTTCATTCAGCTGTTTGTAGACAAATACAGGCTTGTAACAGTACAAGCGTGTATAACCTCTAGTATATTACACCAGTAACACATTTTGTTTGTTAGTATTCATTTATTAATAGAAGAACAGTACTTAGTCTAGACAAACTTAATCTAACGGTAATTTTCAAAGACAGCAGGCTTCTGGACTTTTACAAAACGCTGCAGTGCCCTAGATTATGTAAAAGCGTAACATGTTCCGACATCATAATTTTAAAGAGTCCATATTGTGTAAACAATAATTGTTTTAGTAATAACATTTTAAAATAAAATCATCAACATTATAGTATTTAAAAGATTTATATGAACAATTCTTAAACATGTTTAGAAATGTATTTTAAAGACGTTATCTACCATACATACCATATTGCTTCTTATTTTTTCCTACTCGTGTGTATATATCACAAAGAACAGTCAGTAATATCTAAATGTTTTTAATCTTAATCTTCAACCTTCTAAGAGATGCATGAATATTGAATGAAGTTCTTAAACATCGAACTATTTCACTTGAAGAGCTCTTTAGAAGGTACGTTGAATGTCCTTGTGAAAGCCAAACGGTAACTAAAGGAACTAGAAACTTCGAGCATCTATTTAAAATGGGTCTGCAATCTGATCAGTAAATCTATTTTTGTATTACAATGAATTTTGAGGTAATTTTAACAAATTCTTGAGGTGCGGTATACAGAGATATGAGACACTTTTATTTATTATTTGAGATGTAAAGTGAATTTTGGGTGGTTATAAAAAACTATGAATGAATGAATGAACTATGAATGTCAAAGAAGCAAGTGAGGTGTGCTGAATGGCGCTCTGTTGTTCGTGCCCCGCAAGTCAGTAACTGGCGTGAAGTTATGTATGTATGTATAAAAAAATAACCACGAAGGCTAACGTGAAAACTCCGTTTCGCTTCGCTACAGCCTTAGTCTACTAACTTGGAGGAAAACGAATCGCAACGGACAAGTTGAAAAGCGAATGGCAACGGATGAGTGAAAAAACGAATCGCAACGGAGAAGTGGAAAACGAATCGCAACGGACAAGTGGAAAAACAAATGGCAACGGATAAGAGGAAAAATAAATCGCAACGGACAAGTGGAAAATCTTCAACTTACAAGTGACAAAATTAATCGTAACAAAATTTTAACTTGAAGTGTTACGGGCAGATTGTTAATGTTCTTGTCCAATTTGAAAACCAGTCCGTAAAACTTCAAGTATAATTTTGGCATTAACTTATATGGACTTAGTTTCTTTGTTATTGTAGTGAATTAAACAAGAAACAGTAAAATTTTAATTTTATATATAACCTAATTTTATTTTATTTAAGTAGCATAGAGCTACTAGTCTAATATTAACTAAAGATGTCTCATAACTATACCTCATTCCATTCTGGATTCAGTATAATTATTTAAAGAATTAGCTGCTACCTTGTACCTTCATTTAATTATATTGTACATTTAATTATATAAACATATATCCATTAAAACAATTTGAACAGTTAAATTATAATATTATTATTTTTTTTATTAAATGTCAGTCGGACACTCATCAGGTCTTAATTTTGACAAATCATTTACATACGTACATATATTTTAAAAACGTCATCATTAATTAAAAAGTTTAATGTCTATTTATAACGTGTGAAATCATATACAACACTACTTTGCATGTAGGATGACGAATAGAGGATGGGCGTGGCCTAGTCATATATATTCCACTTCTCCTTTTCTTATTATTCGACCCTGATTTAGACAAAGGGTTCCTGTATACCACATTAAAGATGAAATAACCGCTAAATATATGCTAAATAATTCATCATTTCACTTGAAATATTATAATAAATTTGAATATACTATCTTAAGCTCTTTACTATCACCGTAGTGCATCAAACGTGAAGCTAACATAGAATACCGTTAAATATTTATATTGAGGACTTATATACGCTTATAAGCGTATATAATATATATATAATATTAGACTTAATTAAAACTGAGCCTATATTATATTGTTATGAGTTACGGGACTCGATTTAAAATGCCGTTGGAATTATTATAAAGTTTATTAAAACTATACAAACACCTATAACACAGGTACCAATGTAACCAAACACAACAAGTCCGAACGTAATGCAGAAGGTTATAGTTCAATAAAACGCGTAAAGTCCGTCACCATGGTTCCCGATTGTAGTTCACAAGTTTCGCTTCGATCGTGGTTCTCGCTTTACTAATTCCTTCCTCAATCGGGCCATTGCTTTATACTGCACAAATGCAATATGCCCACTCGGCAGCGTGGACCGCATTTCCTAGAACCAGCTTTTACTTTAAAATCCACAACACCTGGATAATGATTAAAATACAACAATAGGCCGTATGCCAATAAGTAAACAAAAGAAGACGACCATAAAATAATTTCAATGTTATTAGTTCAAATGCCGACGGGTAATAAATGTGCTTTGGTTCTGATATGCAGATGCATTTTGTTTTTGTCGGCGCCTAGGTTGTAACAACAACAATTACATTATTGTAATATTATAATTAACTTCTATACCTAATTAGGTATGCAATGTTTTTAGGTGTTGACTATCTAGAAAATATGGTATTTTGTATGCAATTATTATATAAACTGTACAAAGGGATTAAAATATTTAGGCATATCTGCCTCAAAACTATTTTTAAAGGCATTTTGCGTCATAAAACTGCGTTGCATTTGCGTTTTACCGACTTTACACTTCGTTTTTTATTCCTGTTTTATTATTGCAGAACCCTTAATGTATAAAATAGGAGCCTCAGTGGGCTATTAATGAATCTCGCACTAACAAAGAGGCAATTGTTAACAGGGTATCAATCTTGAACTTCTTAAAGTAGATAAGCGTCTATTAATGATATCAATTCAGCATTGTGTGTGCGAACAATGGAGTTTTAGAGATTTCACATTAAGTACTCTTTTCTTGTTTTGCTTACCTGAATTATTTCGTTCTTGGGAGTCGTTTATAACTTGAATCGGTTTATTGGGTGTTCGCTAGAAACATCGAACACCCAACACATCGACTGTATACGTACGCTGCCATTCGTATTTATTTCGATTACGTCGAAATACACAAAGATATTGCCCAGGTTAAACTTCAGTGATGATATTCCTTCTAACTGACCTTTAAGGCCCATGTCGCCGCAAAAGGTCGAAAATGGGGTGCAAACGAAATAGTAACTCGTTTACAATTACTGGTCAGTAATTTTCAATAAAAAAAAATCTTCGTAATTTAAGACGTTACGTGGTTCTTCCGTATTTTTAAAAAATTATTTAAAGAAAAAAAAAGAAAGCATCAAATCACCTCCAAATTATTGCAATGAAACCATCTTACTCATGCATTTTTTATTACAATAGGATAAAAAACATATCTACATCTTAAAAGAGAAATAAATAGTTTTTTTAATACTACTTTATTCCATACACAATAAAATAGCTTGTCTGGAAGAAATTGCTATAAGTGATATGAATATTTTCTTCTGTACTTAAACTTCTTGAATAGTATCTTAATGCTAAGCAATAAATTATATTCTATTCTTATAATGCACCTAAAAATCGACCGCGTCTGTGGAATCCAAGCTATAGTCCGAAAAATCAGTACCGGAAAATCCCTAATTACTGGCAAATGTTACGTTTTCAATTTGATTGTCAATTTGAGTCACAGCCTCGGACCTGAAAAGATCATCCTCATTTAGCTGAAGTAATCCACAGCTTCCTTACACTTAAAGGGTATAAGAGTATCAGCGTAATACCTGCGCGCCACTGTCTTAGTAGCCTTGGTAAGTGATGTCCGTAGCCCATGCTTCTATAGTGGCTGAAGGTTGTTAAACTGATAATCATGAAACTTGATGTTATATTGTATTGTCTTAAGTTTTTGCGATTAGTATATATAATACATAACAAACCTGTTTTAACGGTTTAAAGCGCGGTACATGCTTTTTCCTGCCGCTTCACAACATGTTGTGGCTTGAAGAGAAGAAGCGGCGCAAGAAACTCTTTAGCAACATGCCTAGCTCTAACAACTTTATATAATACTAGGATATGCCCGTGGTTTCGTCTACACTTCAGTTGAATAACCCGCGGGATTCCGGGGGCAAGGTATCGCAACATTTATCGCACATTTTATTGCTAACTGTCCGTAAAAATATCACATTGAAATTAGTTTTTTTTAATCTGGCCATTAAATCATTCCCTGAAAAAATCCTGCGGGATTTTCAGCATAAAAGTAGCGCAGAGTTTGGAAAGTTTAGAGACATTATATGTTATACTTCCCGTAAAGAGGATGTACCTACTCAGAATATTTTTGATTCCGAAAAACATGATATCCACAGGCGACGAATCCCAAATCCCCTCCAGCGAAACTGAGTAGATGTCTTTATTAATAAACGGGCTATGTCATGATAAATGGTAATGTAATCAAAAGTTATAACAATTTAATTAAACAACAAACATTGTAATACGGCATGTAGTAAACCATAAACGCCATGTTAACAGGATGGCAACACAGTCACATTTCATTACCAGCCGACATGAATGGGCAGAGTGAAGGGTGCTGACAACGGCAATAAGCCGGTTCCTAGCTTGTCTTTATGGTTCACAGTAAATCACTTTTACCTACTTGACCCAAACGAACGATATTCGACGAATGTTGAGGTGAGGCCTTCTGTTCTGGGCCTGTTTCTTAGGTAAATAAATAATTTTTTTTAATGTTTAGTCCTATTCCCGGTATTTACTTTTAGGGATTAAAAATCCTGCTCAAAGTACGGCTTGATTTCTTAACTCTACAGAACGCGCAACGATTTCTCATTTTCCCATATTAATTGCAGGAGGATTATTTTTATTCAATTTTCAAACATACAAGTTATAATTTTTTTAACATATTTCCGATGGATATATTCTTGTAGAAAATTTAATTACCTAAAAATGCTCTGAAATGCCTTTGTAGAAGTAATGTTACCTTACCGTCCACTTTTACATTACTTCGGCATTAGTGCTGGACTTTGTAACTACATTTTTTGGTGACATTATTGTTGTCGTCAAAAATTGTTATATATTACATTCTTATTTTGACGAAAAAAATAATATCACCAGACAATGTAGTTATAGGGTTCAACACTGACGCTAATGATTTGTATCTGTCAAACTTCCAGATACACAATCTTTTATTCTATTTAATACCAATACAATACACAATTCATTTTAGGTGTATCACTTTTAGATTTTTTTGATTCGACCTAAAACTATTTATATAAATAGACGACGGAAATTAGTGACCTTACCTTACTTGACCCAAACGAACGACAGCGACCGAACATTAAAAGGGTATGATTTATACCAAAACTTGGAACATTTTCACCATCTGTTGCTGAGTACACAATGTGAAGCAGTTTATTATGAAGGTGAACTCTTGCACTGTATCAAATCGAATCGTACAGTCCCTAATTCACCAGTTAAACTCGTTTGTTATACTTTGCTCTTTGCTTAACAGTTAAAGTTTATCACAAAGTTCAGTTTGTTGTTCCTGTGCTATGTGATACCAGTACTTAAAACTTTCACTGCAGTTTGTGCCGTCTTATTTCAAATTTGGAAGAATCTTCTTAGTCAAAAATTTATTCCAAAATTTCTTATATACATACCTACGCTAATACAGTCGACTTGTTTGGTCTAGTGACCCAAACGTTAAGCCGCTGAGTTCACAAAAAATATATAAAGTACCCTGGATTGATTTCCTTTGATCTGAATCTCTGGTATCACTAACTAAAATTAATTGTTATATTCGTATATTTTTTTTTTTAAATCGGCAGACAAACACACACATTGTATATCCCCAAATTAAGCAAGTTACGCTTGTGTTATGGGTAATATACAACGGACCGACTGGGGCCGATCCCAGACACCCAGACCATGGTAAATAACGGAGAAAATATGTTTCCGAAATTTACTATACCGGGAATCGAACCCGGAACCTCTGGGTTGCAGTGAGGTAGGCCGTCAAAGGCTTAGCCCGCTCAACCACAGAGGCCGTCATATTACCCATAACATACGCGTAATTTACTTCCTTGATATACGATGTCTCGTCTGACGATGTATGAAAAAAATTCAAAACTAAGTGCTAGTGGAATATAGGAGTTTCAATATTTATACTTCGTAGGCGAGCGAATTGAACTTTACTTATATATAAGTACCATATTATCTCCTGAACACCGCGATATCTCAAAATGAAACTGCCACCATGTATATTTAAGATAAAATGTCTTAGGTAATTCCTAAGATTTTAAGTGAAATCCTTTTCAGTGAAGTATGTCCGAGGCAAACCGTCATATAGGTTGACAAACAAATTTAATATTCTGAAAACGATCTTTTATTTTCAGATATTACTCTAAGATCCCAGTCACTCCGGATTTTCGTGATTTTACGAAAGATGAAATTTTATGATCGGTAGTTGAACATAAACTTAGAAAGGAATGGATACTCGCTAAGCTGAAAGCGGGGCCGATTTTCAGGTGGCAGCTATTAAAGGTGAAAAAAAACCATGCTAACTTACGTCAAAGTATATTTTTGTTTATAAAAATATCATAATTTGAATGACATATGTAAAAACTAGCCTTGCTACTTTGACGTATTTTAGCATGTTTTTTTTCCACCTTTGATACTTATTATCTGAAATACGGCCCCGCTTTCAGCTTAGCGAGTATCCAATCCTTTCTAAGTTTATGTTAAACTACCGACATAAAAAAATCATCTTTCCTAAAATCACGTAAGTCTGGGGTGACTGGGATCTCAGTCTATATCCGATATCCAACAGTTTATACTTTAATTTTAACCTTTTTTCAGTCTTATTTAATGGGTTACCTCCACTGAGTTCTTTATTAAAAAGAAAGTTTTTTTACTTGAAAACTTCATCGTAAATCTTGCCGAACTGCATTCTCGATTAAACAACTCCGCATATTGGCAATGGCACGTCCCGTCTTCTTATAACAAGTTCAAGCTAGTTGCTCAGATAAAGTAATGGCAAACTTTATAAGGCGTCACGCGACTTAGACAGCATTGTTTCCATATTGGCTTTGAAACTTGAAAAGACAAAACTACCCACACCCTTCTATAACATTCCTTAGACTTCAAGTGAAATGAGATCGTCAAAGTTCTTGTATACAGAATATGTCCCTATTGTACTGCCCTGGCGTGTATTGTAAAGGGACTGTTAAATACACATATAATTTAGGCCTGCTGGGTGGTTTTAGTATAAAGTCACATAGAACAAACATTCAAGGAATTTTTTTCTATGAAAGTGGGGTATTTAGGGGTTTTTGTGGCCATTTTGATCAATGCACATGCAATTGATGGTTGAAAGCATTTATACTTAATGTATAATTATCGCTCGAAGTATCGTCAGCTTAGGTCATTTCTACGTCTAGATAACATATGAACTGCACAAAAAAGTGCACTAAAATGGACACACTTGCTCCCTACGCATGTTAGTATCGTTTCAACTACTTAATTGGTTAAAGCTCCAGCGAAAAAAATCATAATGCCGTCCTGTGCTATTAAAATGTATCGGGAACTAGTTTAAAAAAGGAAAGAATAAGGATTAGATTTCAGTTTATCGGTAAGTTTCACACTTTTCTCATGATTGCTTTATGAAAACATGAAATTAAATTTCGATAAATCAAAGGTAAAGATGGTTTATCTTGAATGATTGATTTTGTCAGGTGACAAGTGGGAGGTATTATCCAAAATTTGGGGAAATGTACATAACGCCCTCTACCCACTATGAACCAATAGAATCGTTTCAATTCATTGTTACAACTGATTTTAATGACTTTTAGCTCGGGATAATCTTTGGAGTATAACTAGTATCGAATAACCTTCGTCAACATGTTGTGTAATACAAATGTTCCTTGGGGAATTTGCACAGATGTAGATACATTTTTCAAGGTTCAAAAGAAATGTGCTATGTGCTATGGTTTACATTTTCTGGACTCACAACTCTTGTTGGTCAAACTTTAAATTATTAAAAAAACTTTGAAACCACTGAGTAATATTAAAATTATAACACATAAAGCGATTAAATTATAACGATCGTTTAAACTTTTCACTAAAATATAAAATATTTAATTGTAAAAAATAGAGTGATATTTTTTAGCTGATATCTCCAAAATACGCACACATTGATAGTTTTTGGCATAGATGTATCAATAAACGAAGTATTATTGTTACATAAATGGTTTTTGGAGAGTGAAGTAAGGAACGTTTGTCGATTTTGTTGCAATTTTTTGCGGTGTTTTTTTGTTAGCAATGCTCTCCCTAGATATATTATACCTTTATAATCGTCAGTCAGGCAGTAGCAAGCGCTAGAAGGCATTGCAAAAATCAGCAGAACCAAAAAACCGAATACCTTTTTTGTGATTTCGGCGGGACCTATATCTAGTGCTGTGCCTTTTAAACTACAATCAGCTACACTACCACGTAACCCCGAATTCAGATACCTTGGTTCACCACTGCAGAGTAATTGTATATATAGAGAGGAATGTAAGGAGAAGAATAAATCTACCATGGATAAAGTGGAGACAGGTAGCCGATGTGACGTGAGACAAACTTATGCCACTGAAACTAAAAGGTCAAATATATAAATCTATCATACGCCCACTCATGCTATACGGGTTGGAATTTTGGGCCACTAAAGTGATAAACTATTAACATCTGCACTCAGCTGAGATGAGAATGTTGAGATGGATGTGTGGTGTTACAAAAATGGATAAGGTAAGAAATGAGTACATAAGGGGATCTCTGAAAGTTGCACCCGTGACTAAAAGATTGAGAGGAAGAAGATTAAGTTGGTATGGGCATATAATAAGGCGGGATGAAAGCCACGTGACAAAAATGGGTACAAATGTAAAGATAGATGGATTATGCGAAGGATGATATGATGATATGTGGTGTGACAGAAAATGTATGTCAGAGTAGACGAATGTGGAAGGAAAAATCTTATTGTGCCGACCTCAATTAATAGGGATATGGTGAAAGAATAGAAAAATAGAGAGAGAGAGAGAGATGTGATCGTCAGTCAGATCTTATAAATTTACTTATTGTTAAAATTTATTTTCCGAAATTAAATTTCCAGTCTGTTTCACAGGTACTCTTTGGTTGCTATAAAGTAACTAAAATTGCTTTGAAACCTGTGATGAAATCATAATTTTCTATAAGTAATCACTAAGAGTCAATCTTGAAATAGTGATATATAATAATTATATATTAAACTAGGATATGCCAACGACTTCGTCTACGCTTGACTTGAAATTCTAGCTGGATATCTGGGACACAGAATACCGCAGCATTTGAAAAAGAAGCTATCGTTTAAGTGAAAACTGACGGAATAAGGTAATTATTACATACCCGAACAATTATAAACAACTCCCGGAAAAATCTTGGGCTATTCCCGGAATAAAAAATGTTGTGTGTGTGTGCACTTCACAGGCAGTAGAAATAAAACAAAGTATGATAAGAGGTGGAACGGATCTACATTCCGTGAAATAATAATATGTAAACTTTAAAACACAAAATCTGAAGTATTAATGAATAACTTCAAAACATCTCTATCTGTAGGAACAAAGTGTTTAAATAATTAATTATAGTGTATTTTATCTCATTCTCTCGCATGCTTAATCCTATAAATTTGTGTGTTTATCTCTTTTAGTGCTTTCTTGTTTTATCGAGTTCCAACACAATTATTTTTAAAAAGTTTCGCTTCACAAATATTACACATTTTATTACATTAAATATCTTTTTTTTTGGCCATTTATTATTTTAATTTTTATTATTTTAAGCTGGCAATTTTGAATAGTTCCAGAGAAAAATACCTGCGAGATTTCCAAGTTAAAAATTCAAATAAATCCAGTTGTTGTTTTTGTAAATAGCTTTAATGTACACGGCATGGCATGTTTGGAATTTTATAATATTTAAAATTTATACATAGTTAAAGTTTCAGGTAGAATTATACTGAAGTAGTAATTAAACTGAGCCTGGTACAGTATGTACGTTTTGTACATCAGAGATGTACAAGACGCTCTATACAAAGTATCTGAATACAAGACAAAAGATACTATTAAAATGAGTATTTAAGATACCAGATACAAAATACTTTTGAAAATGATATTTTAAATAATAAATACAAAATACTTTTTAATAATAAAATATTTTTTGAAATAAATAAAATAAATTTTATGAACTTAACTTTATTACGTGAATTGCGAATAGATCGTGCAAATGTAATAAAATATCATATTATTAAGGTTTTTATTGATACCAGTTCATCACAAATGTTATCTTGCATTTTTCTTCGATGAGGTCTCAGTATCATACCCCCAAAAGAGAAGAAGGCAAAGAACTTGGCAAACAGATGTTATATTTGAAAAATATAAGTATTTACAAAATATACATATATACTCAACGAATACTATCTGAGTACAAGATACAAAATGCATTTTTAAAAAGTATCTAGATACAAGATGAAAATACGCATTTTGTGTCTTGTATCTGTATTTCAGATACTTGTATTTTAGATAGTCACATCTCTGTTTATAACATTTCTTGTTTGTATTGAACAAACATTATAAATTGCGCACAGAACTGCAATTTCGCGCTGTGTTTGCATAATTATTTTCAATGCATATTAATATTTGCTTTCTTAATGGTGCATCTTTACCCAATAATATTCAATATGTACGAAATTTATGTGATTTTTCTTAATAAAGTATAATCTGACAGGCGCCTGACACATAGTGAAGAGCTCTATGAATATGTTTTGAAAATCTAAAAATTTAATTGAAAATACTCATCTCAAACACTACTCAACAGGTTTCCTTCTAATTCATATTTAACACAGTTCCGAAAGCTCCTACTTGTCGTCTGTTGTTTTTTTGTTACTCGGTTTCTCCGTTAATTGTAAACCGATATTTTTATTCGTAAATGCATACTCCCGAGGTGGTCCCAGGAATAGATCTTGAATTTTCTTGCATATAAAGCGATTTTTAAGATAATAATGCGACAATAGCATTACCGGCATCTAAATTACCTACCCGCCTATAAATTTGAAAAACTATTTCCCCAATATGTTAGAATCCAGCAAGCGTATCGCTAGACATAATATTTTCTTGTGTAGTTGTGACAGTGCGCGGATATTTTTATCAGCGAAACAATTTTCGTAATTCCAGACGGGTTCTTCAACATGCTTAGAATAACAATTTTACAATCTTCCGTTGTCACGTACTCGCCACTCGTTGGACCCTGAAGGAGAAAAGTAATCATTTCTGGCAATCGGAAGGTCCAAATTTATATTCAGTGTACGTCTATTTAAATGTTTGGCCTTCAAAAAAATCATAATAATTGATAAGTCCCCCATAACTCGATTTCGTGGAATAACATTAAAATAACAGAATAATCTCATAAAATATGTAATATCTCCGTATCAAATAGTGAATGTCGAAAACTAAAATAAACGAAAACTAGTTTGTCTCTTTTTGAATTGGCTTTATAAAACATTGTAATTCATGGTATAGGTTTTTAGGAATGACCCTAATGGGTGAAGGAGAGAGATGGAATTTCGTGAAATGTTCTTCCGTCTCAAAAGTAAAATCACACAGTAAATTAATAGGAAGTAACCTTACCTCGCCTACCTAAACCCGTGTACATATTGTTTAGAGTAGGACCCAGCTGAATATCCGCAAATGGCTGTTTCAACGTTCCGGACTTTGGGAGTTCTTGACTCCGTGGGAGCGGTGGTGTTCAGCCCAGAAGAAGCGCGCTCGAGAAAGCACCTCCTGTGAGGTTCGGCCTCGGTATCTTGTATCTTTGCTACCGCTTCGCAACGTGTTAAAGCTGGAGGAGAAGAAGCCGCAAATGAAATTCTCCAGCAACACGCCTAAATTGATCGTTTATGGCCACTTGTGTCTGTAATGAGTGGGTGCGATTGGTTGGTCTTATACTAGTAATATATAGTTATATTGTTGTTAGAATTTTGTATATATTCTTTATATAATATGTATCGGGAATGGTTTGCGTCTTCAAATATTTTACAGCATCATCTATTGGCTTAGATAGTGTTCTACTACTTACTTATTTAGGTACATATTAGTACGGTTATTATGGAATATCATGAAATTAATTTTTAATACATATCGAGATATGACGTGTTGATAGTATGTAGTAGTACTGTAGTACATGTGAAAGTTTTTGCGGGATAGTAAAATAGCATCATATGGACGAATCCCACGTACAATGTTCTAGTATTATTAATTTAAAATGTATGAGGGAAACGTATAATAGATTATACTACCTAAATATATAAAAGTAAATATTGATAAAAAGGTTGTAACTGACAGACAGAGGGTTAAGACGATTTTAAAAGAGTTCTTTGTTTTTTCGAAATTACCTCAGAATACTACAGCTATAGATGTGAAATAAGTAAAAAATATTTAGAATTTGCTAAGTATAGCTCAAATATAAATTAAAAGTCACATAAACATACATATTATGTTGCTAACTCGTCCAGTCTGTAATATGCTAACATTGAATCGGGCTGTAAAGAGCTAAATCCGTTTGTAAAAAAATGCCTAACAAATTACGCTTTTTCAATTTTGTTTCACTGAAACGTATCGGGACCGGTTCGATACCCTTTACTTTGAAGTTTTGAGCTTTACAAAAGCGATTAATTAAAAAAGAGAGAACTCACAAGGGATTCAACATCTCCTTTATATTTAGAATTAAGGTATACGTTTTTAAACCTAATATAATTAACGCCGATCAGAAATTCACCCTTTGAAACCTAAATACTTCCATCTATTTTTCATTCTACCATTTTAGTAGGAATTTTAATTTATCTATTCCTTTTGATTCGATTGAAAGTCTTGCGAGACCAAAATGCTAGTCTGTATTATGGGCAACGGATTAGCATTGCCATGGAAATGCGGCCTGCATTTTGGGACCGACATTTTTTTTTATTGGACGTGAGCTCGGTGGGCTACCTGCTCGAGGCAGGCTCCCTAGGGAGCTTTACCTCGGCTGGACTGTTGCCATGAGAGGGATTGAATGTAATAATGCCAACCAGAGGGCGACATCAATGCACTAACTGAAAACGGGCGACGGATGATATGAAGCCCAAGGGGAAGGACCCCGGTGGACCGGGATGGGCACTTCGAGGCGGCCTACACTATCTTACTGCCGTTTCACAACGTGTTATGGCTTTGAGAGAATAAACGGCGATCCTCGCTGACAGTGACCTATAATACATTTTTAAAATGTAAATAAATATGTGTATACTGTATAATAATATTATATTATAATATATTAAACTAACTTGTAAATAAATTAAAATAATGAAATAGATTTAGTTCATATTTATCTAGGCTTTATTGTTTCTATCCCTTAGTACTAATATTTATTTAGATGTGACAGAGAAATAAATACCTTTCTATGTTTTTGGTATATACATGTTTGCTTTTCCTTCTTCGCGACCTTGGTAATGTTCCTCATATCATAAAATTTGGTCATAAAGTAAACTCGTTACTATAAACAGAAAATAACAGAAAAAAAATCTTGCTTATGTAAGGAATAAAATACAACTTAACTTGCTGATGTTTATTTATAAAAAAAGAGTTTAACATTATAGAGCACTATCTACATGTACTTCATCTACTTGAAATCCATTTTTGGACATAAGTTTAACAATATAAACCACATATTCCGGTTTTTTGCTTTCTTGTTTTTTGCCCTGCCGGCGAACTTGCTTAGGCTATCACTCTAACGTACTGGAAAGTGTCCTACACTACATTTGCCAAGGTGGCTTCCACTCTGAAACTCATTTGATTCATCAGCCATTGGCCCTGCAATAAACGTGACTGGCGCACTAACTTATTAAATTGAACTCCTTACATTTAAATGAATATAACTTCGACAAGCACGTATAAAATTTGCTTCGCTTTATATTGATACAGAAATACCAATCCTGCGTTAGTGGATTAATTTATCTCACTATAACTGCCTCTCGATTCCAAATACATTTACTAGGTATGCTAACATGCAACATCATACGTGTTTGACATGACAAGCCGGTATTGGCTTAATTCAAGCTTGGTAACTAATACACTTCAATATACATATAACTTGAATGAAACTTGAACAGTGTGTTTTGTTTTAATGTCTCAGTTCCATTTGGGATAATAAAATAATGTCTTTGATGATTATACGTACGGTTATCCCTGAATGTTAATTGTCATTAAAGCTAACACTACCCCAGATGTAGCAGTAACATTGAAACCTTATACGTCTGATTAAAAACAAAATAAGTTCATTGATTGATTTTTAGCAATAATTGTGCCTGGAGAACCTTTAAGAACTCATGACGTATGACTTCAGAAAGATATACAATATAGGTCGAAGTGATACTGATAATCAAAATATCTGACTAAGCTCTAGATATTTATTGTAGCTAATAGAAAATTTCACAAATTCTGAAATTATTTAAAATACTGTAAGTTGTTCATTTGAGTATATTACAGTAATTTTTACTAACAAACTATTAATCGATTTCAAAAATTTAAATAATGTTTGTGTGTTCATTGTCTTAATAAGAGTATTTATTTGTGTATTGTGCCTGCCAAAACACGTGAAAACGGTAACAAAACGGGCTGTTTCTTCGAAACGCTTTAATGGATAATTATGAAATGGCATGTCGTTGAGTTGTTGACCTTTTATTGTGCGATGTAATGAAATTGCTTGAGAAGCACTTGCTAGGTTATTGAAATTGTTCTATATAATAACATGCCGTTACTTTACAAGTATTTTTTGTGCATTAATGACTTATTAATTAATATATGAAAGTCAAACAGGATCAATAAATAAACATACTATGTTGCAGTTTTGTCGACTTTTAAAGCGGATGATAAAAGTGCGCGTAAGGATGGCGCCACGATTTTCTTTACTTCTGAAAATTCATTTATTTATGGTGACATACGGGCGAATAGGTCATCGAGTCTTAAGTTAGCGTACTTGTTCGCACATCTGTCATCTGAAAGAACTTGATAAGATACGACTTATAGGAGTAGAAGTTAAAAGACGATAAGGGGGCTATGCTATTATATTATCCTTATCCTTAAAACCCACCATCAAGTTAGTTTGGCACAGTTTTAAATAAGTGTTTTCAAAACGCTCAACATTAAAATAATTTCGAGAATTTAACAAGTCAAGAATAAATCCTGCAAAGTATATAGTTTCAAAACCACACAGTGTTATATTGCTCAATTACATGTTTGGCTAGTCCTAGCTCCATTCTCTGCGTAAAATATTACAGAAATAACGTGCGGTTTGTTGGTT
Source organism: Dendrolimus punctatus (assembly GCA_012273795.1). Taxonomy (NCBI): domain Eukaryota; kingdom Metazoa; phylum Arthropoda; class Insecta; order Lepidoptera; family Lasiocampidae; genus Dendrolimus; species Dendrolimus punctatus. The sequence goes on from CM022539.1 coordinate 12,989,147, forward strand.
GGTATCCTATTTGTTTGCATGAGTTCAGAAGACAGGCTTATGGGAAGCATTTGCAGTCGCCTCTGGACATGTGCAACACTAAGGGTCCTACCAATGTGATGCCGCTCTCTAAAGGAGACTAGAGCCTGACCACTAATACCGGAACACAACTCAAGGTTCTAGCATCATACCTTAGACCCGGGGCGGTAGCCATTTAGTTGGGCAAATACCCTACCACCTAACTGTGGGTTGTTGCATCACCTCTTAACTCCCCCGGCCGCAGAAAGTTGTATTCTTTCTCGCTTCCTGCACGGATAAAACGCCTTACAATTCACAGTCAAGGTTACCTATTTTATCGCTAGCCACTCGCAATCCAATTTTGGACGTATGCCTCCCCAATTTTGCGTTACATATCTTGGTAATTCGGTGTCCTCATCCAGCGCCTACCGGCGACTTTACAAGACACAAGACGCGGTCTTCACTGCAGGACGGGTTGTTCCATTCCATTGCTATTTCAGCTTGCTAATGTTAACAATTTGGCACAGTAAAAAATAAACGCATTTAATTTAAAGAATTTTGTCATTTTAACATATATCAGTGAATAATAAATCCTGTAGAATAATCTAGTTTCAAAAGAATACAGTGTTGTATCGCCCAATTAGGTACTTGGCTAGTGCGGGCTCCATTCCGTGCGTGAAAGATTACAGACGTGACGGGCGGATTGTCGGTTGGTCGTCGATCGTCGCAATTTTACGCGGCTATTAAACGGGAAACGTCCTCCTAGCTGACAATAAAACCCTACTGAATTTCCTTCAGCCGTATTTCCAAATGGCTCCAACCTTCCCTGGAATGTTTGTTTGAGATATTTAGGAGCTTTTGCATTTAGAAGTGTTGCGAGGAGTCGAGACTTTTTTCTTTTGAAGGTTCAATTCGATTATGTAACGTCTCGAATGGCAAACAAATAGTACCATATTTAAACGTAATTAATTAAAGTTGAGAAATATAATGTTAGAATATGCTTGATCACACAAATAATTATGCTTCAATGCTCTAAGCCAAGCGATAAGGCCGTCTATTGCTTTGCCTAAAATATTGAAACTGAAATTTTATGTCTGTTATTTTGGTAAGCAATAAAGTGTAATCTATCTATCTGTGCTACATAAAATCACAGCAAATAAGTTAAGTACTTCTATAATTGGCGATGTCGTCGCGCTTTCTTGATTTTAATATTATTATAGAGATTTTAGTCGATTCAAAGGCTATCTAGATTTTAGTAGTTATTATTGTAGGCATTACAGCCTAAAAACACTTTCAACGAAAATTAGATTAAACTTTGAGGAATATTTTAATACTGGGTATTTTCGATAAAATGCTATTTTTGATTTCTTCATTTTTTTATTGCAGGAGTTCAGCGGACAGGCCCACTTGATGGAGGTTACCATCGCCTATGGACATTTGCAACACGAAAGGTGCTACAAATTCGCTGCTGCACTCTTAAGGAAGACTGGAATCTGGTCACTAATGTTGAAACACAACTCAAGGTTGCTATGGCGACATACTTTAGACCAGGGGTGGTAGCCATCCAGTCGGGCAAATACCCTACCACCTGACTGTGGGTTGTTTTGTCGCCTCTTACGACAGGCCAAAGGAAATTGTATTCTTTCTCCGTTCCCGCACGGATAGAACACGGATATGACAAAATGAACGGGCGTTAAAAACCTCAACAGAACCGTTCATGTATCATGTTCTTGGTACGGAAAATATGTACACACAGTCGATTCCTAAGTCCTGCAGAATACAGACCAATATTGTAGTGGAGAAATGCGAGTCTTTCTGAAATAACTATTGGAAAAATCTCCAGTTTTCCACAACACTAACTTATGTGATGGGGCGAATGTTTCAACATTTTATGTACACCCAATACCGTTACAGGTAAGACTTGAAAATCATTTAAAGGGGTTTCGATCTATAGCCGGCTTGCTATTTGTTTAGGTAAGTCAATGTTTTAATAGTCTAATGACTCAGGTATTTGTTTAAGACATTCTGGCTATTATAGCTATCGGATACAGACGAAGCGTAACGTAAATGAGTATTTTTTACATTTGCTTTATAATGTGTGTTAGTCAGAGTTAAGTACTCATATTCAACTTTTAGAAACAATTCTTCAAACAAAACATAGCCTACCAGAGGGCTTAAGCAGTCGCTTTTGGAGAATCACTTAGTGAGATTGACCCGTGTCTACATAGTTTTATTGAACATAGAGCTGTACAGCAAAGAATCACTCCAGCTGATTTTTTTCCCACAGAGCTACGATATGGAGTTTTTCACAAAGGATGTCGTAAAATTTCTTCTAAGCCGACAGTGCGTTGGTAAAATCTCTGGTGTTTCAAAGGTACTCCACTCCTCCGTGTCTACTGTACCCAGCTATTAAACCAAAACCTCAAGTACTCGATAGACAAATCAATTGAACTATACATTGTTATAGCCTCCTTGGTCTTGTATGAGTGTTTTAAATTATAACGTCATAATTCTAAATGGACAGATAGATAGAATATACGTTATTGTTCACCACATATTCACCTTTCACCACCTTATCGCTTTAAGCGATCTCATCCAGACCACCAGGGGCTGTGGATTTTGTGAAAGAAATAGAGAGCGTATGATGGTGGTGGGCAAATCAAACACATGCAACTAACAGAATAGCTATACCACAATACATATATAGACTAGTCAACAACACTTGTTGACTGGTCTAATAGATAAGATTGATAAAAAGAAAATAAACAATTACAGATATGAAGTATTATATAAATATAATCATTCTAACAAGTTAAGAAGCTTACTTATAATTGTTTAAAGACTTAGGAATAGTCTTTTGTATATGATTGAAAGTAAGTATTGACGGTAGCACAGTAAGCGATGGAATGTTAGACGTCTAATGGATAGTTATTAAGGAAAACGGAAGGTTCAAATTTTTCGCGATTTTCCTTGAGCGTATGATGTCACGCACGTCGGGCGTCACGTGAAGGCTTATCTGGTATTAGGACTGGATAAGACATGTTTATGTCCTCTTTTTATGTGAAGCAATAAGGAATACTAAGTTGATGCATATTTACTGAAGAAATGTTATATTTTAGATATAAATATTTGAACAGTTTTCCATACACTTTCGGTTGTGTATTAGAGTTATTCGATTCTAAATCATACTAATACTATCCAAGTATAGATTTTTTAACTCATATCCCGCGATCAATATTCAATTTTTCGTAATATAATATTGGAGGTTCATCAGTTATTAAAAATCGAATTTCATGGTACTATGTTTAAATAAACATTCTTGTTTATTTTCAACACCGTGAAGAATGTACAATATTATGACATTCTCAAGATGCTGCGTTTGCACATTAATGTTATTAAAAAACCAACTGAATAGACTATGTAAGATGGAGAACACGATGCAGTTTTTTTTAGATTTCATATCTGTTTGGCAGTTTATCTGTTTGTTCGGGATTCGCCTAAAAAATATTGGGCCGATTTCGATGCGGTTTTCACTGATCAACAGAAAATTCGTACACTTAAAATCTGCGCTAGTTTTATGCCGGGCTATTTTAGGCTGTGTAAATGGCCAGGTTGAAAAAAAAACCCAATTCCAATGCTATTTTCTCACTGTTCGAAAGAAAATTTTATGTAATATAATGGTGTGATATTTTAATCCCAACAATCCCACGGGAATTTTCGAGAGACAACCAGAGAGTGGTTTTTGTTTTTAAGTACGTAAAAATTAGCTTATTACAACACAGTTTTAGTAAAACTATAGCGTACATTCTTTTTTAAATGACGCGGGACTTTGTATTTCGAGAATTCTGTGGGAATTGAAATTCAAGCGTAGACGAAGTCGCAAGTCACGTGGGCATAATCTAGTAATAAAAAAATTCAAGTAAAGCATCTGCTATTCTTCTTTTTAAAACTTTTGCGTGATATAGCTGCATAATAATTACATATTAATTAGATTGTGTGATTATATAATTAATAAATTGTCTGTTATGCAGTTAAGTTAAAGTTTAAGGGTTGTTAAAGTTAGTGCACTTTAATAATCCTTATGGTAATTCTAATAACTTCATTCTCTTTCAATTCGAATATTTGTGCACATTTAGAATATTTTTGGGCTATAAGTTTTTGTGTTTTCTGTAACGTTGTACAATAAAGTGTTATCTCTCTTTCTCTCAATGTTATATGTGCAGAATAAAATCTCTGTTTATTATTTTTTTGGCTCAATGCAGACCCTTATATTTAATTAACGTTGTCGTTAGTAATTTTAAAACAAATGAATCCTTAACGGGTAGGTTCATGATATTAAAATAGATCATGACCTTCACTATTGTAACGTAATATTAAGTACGTGACCAATATACATAAGTGTCTATGACAGTGTTGTATAACACCTAATTCCTTTGGTTAATAGAGAAGGCACCTAAACTATAACGTAGCAACATCCATTGGGATAAGTTAACTTCCCTCTATCGTTCCCTCAGGTTATTTCACATGATTAAACAAGAGAACAGAGAACACATTTTGTATAACTATATTTGTAACTAGCGGCCTGTCCCGTCTTCATATGGGTGGAATTAAAAAAAATGGCATAAACGTATAAACAAAGCCTATTTTACTCAGGTATCGGAGGTATTCGGAATCGTCTAGAAGTTTTTGAGTTAATTTGTAACAAACATTAAAAAATACAAATATTTCTTCTTTTAATATTATATTAAAAATAATTATTAATTCTTAATTAAATAAAATTTAAATTCTTATTTAATTAATAATTAAAAGAGTATTATTTAATATTAACTATGAGTAAATTATATCAGCCCATAAATGTTCCACTGCTGGGGCTCGGGCCTCCCATTATAGGGAACAGACAGTATACCCCGCCACGCTTGTGCAAGGCGGCTTGGCAATTTGACACATCGGTTATCTCGATGTGCGGGTTGCATCACGATGTTAGCACCGTTGTTAGCACGTGGTAATTGTAACAATATGCAAATTAATCAGAAAGCTGACTAATTCGTGCATGCGTTTCGGCCAGGATCGGATCCACGCCCTCTGAGCTTAGAACTCGTGCGCTAGTCATTACGATACCACGACCAGTATTACCAAGTACAGATAAATATATGATCTTTGCTAATGAGTAGTTTTACTTTCTTGTAACTTACAGGTTACGTTGCATCGACGAGGAAGAATGTTTTTTTATACTTTCATACACATTATATTCGCATGGTGATATATCTACTTTTAATGCAACTTACCTATTTGCAGCGCGTCCTATAGTACTCGCTCATTAGCATCATTAGCCATGCTACAAGCTGATTCTACGAAACTGTGGCGACGTTGAAGGGAGGTACATTTATATTTGTGGAACATAAAACGACGGTTTGATGGAGAGAGGAGTCAGTTGAGTTACGACTACGATAGGGGCGTGACGTGTGTACATTCAAGAATCTAATAGTGACGGACTTTGCGTGTTTTATTGAATTACGACCTTCTGCATTACATTTGGATTTGTTGTGTCAGTTATATTTGTACCTGTGTTATACGTGTTTGTATGTTCAATAAACTCTATAATAATTCTAACGGCATTTTAATTCGAGTCCCGCTAATTCGTAATAATACTGTCATGTATTATTTTCCTAATAAGTTATTAGTGCATTTATAATGCTTCTTACAAATATAATTGTATGACTTAGCACAAATGAAACTAATTATTGTCTGTATAAATAAAATATGGAGTGTCCCATCTTCGTAGTCTATTTAGTTGCATGGAAATAATAGTTATACCGAATATAAATCATTCCCTCGAGTTCCTATAACTTTGTTGTCTGTATTATTTTTTGGTTGTCGGAGCCCATACGCTCGCGGCATACATGACAACTGGCTGGCTGTGCGTAAACTAACGTAGGTAAATTGTGCGTATGACCTTGGATTTCAATCCCCACCGGACTTTTGCTACGCGGGATTGCTGCTTATAAAGGTTTAACGCCTTCAAGCACACATTAGTGACGTGAGTGTTAAACGTCAGCTTTCTATCGATGTTCAGACCGAGACAACCTTGGATTGTCAAATTTAAGCCTTTTGGTTAGCAACATAGCACAGGTTTCGTGCGGGGCAAACTTAAGCCTATTTTTGACACTCCACTGTTGAACATAAGCGAGAGCGTCATTAGCCTGCCTCTGTATCTCCTGCCCAGTTGCTCCATCAAACATTAGGACTACATTGTTGGCAAAAGCCTGACCTGTGGTCTCCATGTTCCGCCAGTCCCTTCAATAGGGGATAGAGGAGAAACCCACAGCAGTTAGTTTTTAAGGCAGCTATATGAAAGCTAATGCATATGAGGCACTTTCTGATGCTGTCTGTCCACATCTCGCTATTTTATAGCTTTTTTTCCTTATGCCGTAAAATATGTTATAAATTATGAATGAAAAAGTATAACATCAAAATGTAATCAAACTTTTCTAGATCGAGACTCAAGTTTTAAAATAACCATGATAAAAAGAAAAAGTTTGTGAAGTTGAAACTAATTTCGTATAATTTAATAAATTCAATATATAACTTTACGATGGACATATTGATCTCAAAAGTTTTATTGAAGTTAGATGAATGTTGAATTTAGATATTAATATTTTCAACGGCACTCGGGGATAGCAGTAGTTTTGGACTCCCGATGGCATCACCTATCAATTAACCACCTCAATGTTCCATCTCATCGCCTTATGTCAGGCACCCGGGAACCGGAGACGCATCCGCTGAATCAACCTTATTTTATACGATAAGTTATAGAACCCTAAGACCAAAACTTTTTTTTAACAAGTTTCAAGCCCAGTATGTGGTCGGAATTCCATAATTAATTTAAATTATAAATTTGAACAATATTAAGGTGCTGTTGTCAAAGACTTAAAAGTACTTCTATAATCACAGATTTTGTCACTGCTACACTCTTAATTTGACTTAAACAAAAGAGTATATATGCGCGTGTGTCAAATAGATGGTAGTGTGTGTTTTTTTATTAATAATTAAAATTTAAAAAAGTATTATAGCAGTTTGCACTCCTTCTCTATATAAATTACTAGTACAAGTGTGCAAAATCTCATTCCCCTTCGTCCATGCAATTTTATTTTTTTAATCAATTTCATTGAATTAAATTTTTATGTAAGTAGCATAGAGGTACTACCGAGGGTATTTCAAGTGGCGTAGCCGCGGGTAACTTTGTGTTATAGACAACACGCAATAAATATAAGAAAAAAAAATAAAAATAAAGCATATTAAAGAACGTTCATACTTGATGATTATTTTTATATATTTAATTATTTTTTTAATGAGACAAACAAGATATAATAAATACGCTTTAGGAAACAACAAAAAAGAACCAAACAAAATATAATAAATTTGATTGAAAGGCATTTTCCTATCCTATTCCCGGCCTACCTCACTGCAACCCAGGGGGTTGCAGTGAGGTAGGCCGGCAAAGGCTTAGCCCGCTAAACCACAGAGGCCGTCTTGAAAATAGACATGAACCATCTAATATGGGCTTAAGAATCAAACTAGAGTACATAACAGAAAGTTCGATAACCAAATCTTCTATACCTGTAATCGTACCCGGGTCATAGGACCGATGCTCTAGGGAGGCTCTAAAGCTATTGTTTGGAATACTTAATTAGAAAAGATGATAATCGGGTAGGATAGTAACAAAAACAAGTCACACGCACATCTAAATATATTAATAAATTTTCATATAGTATTACCCTTAAATATTATTTGCGGTACATAACAGCCCTTACGTATTACGAACGCACGGGCTTCATACCGCAAAAGTTTCAACTTGTATAGCTATTATGAGTACAGGGTAACAAAGCCGAGGGTACTCAGCCCCGGTCACTATTTACAACGATTTTGTTGAAGTTATGCTCTACTTAATAGAAATGGCTAAATAAGAGGGACAAGAGAACGCTTTCATTATTATGTGCAAACATTAAATAACTTTCAGTTCGAGTACGTGATTGCCTTAGGCGCGGTCCGGATTATAGTTAATACACTAATGCTGAAAGTGAGTAAATAAATAGTTCGTAGATTACAAATCAACTGATATACTTTTTATCAAGCAATAAAATGTCAAGGTTGTACAAGCGGAGCTAGCTAGAGCTATGACATTATAAGCATAATGAAATATAGCATTTTTAATATGGTTTTTACACAATAATTAAAATTGGTAGTCGCCCGTGGTCGAAATTGGACCATAACAATTGACATCAAAGACTATATTTCTATAATCACAGATTTCGCAAGGTACGCTGTTGATTTGACTTGAACAATAAACAAAAGAGTATATATGCGTGTTAAATACATGGTAGTGTGTTATATTTTTTTATTTTATTTATATGTATTTTTTATGCATTATTAAAAAAAATGATTAGCATTGGTCGCCTCTTCTCTATATCATCTAGTAAGTGTGCGGAATATAATATTGCTCCGTCTGCGCAATTTCGTAAAAGGGGGACAACATTTTTGTTTCACGTATTATATACAGATTAATTCTACCATGTGGCATCTTAAAATATATGGCAGCTAATTAATTATGTATTAATAGGATATGTCATAAAAGTATAGTTGTAGTAATTACTCGTACAATAATGCCATAATTTATACATACATAACTTCACGCCAGGTTTCTTGTGGGGTAGGCACGAACAACAGAGCGCCATTGAGGCTTATTCTTACACACCTCACTTGCTTTTTTAACATATTTTATAAGATGATATAAAAATATGTAAGTAATGGTTGTGAAAATAAGTAGTTGTATTGTTATTAAAACGTTCTTCCCGCGACCGTGCGTTCTTTTAAGATGGCGCCACTTGAGATACCGACTGTACCTACAGAAACGGCTAGTATTTGTTGGAAACAGATTATTCGACCATAATTTGTGTACCTGTAAGGGTTAAAGTGTAGTGTTATGTTATAGTATAGGATCCCGCTATACAACGGCCTTCACCGAGAAGCTTATTTGATGAAACCTATTTTATATTTAATTTAATGTGTCAATAAATATATTGCATATGGGTTCCCTAAAAAATTCAGTCCAGTATATGATTAATTAATAATTTAAAAAAAAATCCATTTCACCGGTTTGCTTATTAAACAAATTCTATACCAATCGAAAGTATGTAGCCCATAGAATATGCAAATGTTAGGTTGCCTATTCTTTTCCGGTCACAACTCTCGGGTGATACACTAGACTGAATTTTTTTAGGCAACCCATATGCAATATATTTATTGACACCTTTAATTAAATATAGAATAGGTTTCACCAAATAAGCATTCGGTGAAGGTCGTTGTATAGCAGGATCTTAGCCTATTAATTATTGAATAGAATTGTGTTTAAAGGTTGTAAAGTGAAATAAAAGTGTTGATATCGTACAATGTATTTTTATGAAGTTCGGCGTCCCACACATGAATAAATCTATCTAGATAACAATTTATTGCACACAAAATATACAGTCACATAAAATCCATATTTACAATACTTTATAGGCAATAGTATAAGCCGTCTTATGGTTTAATGGCCGGTTCCTATATTTTACTATTCAATACTCATTCGCTTGCTTTTTGAAATTACTTCTATGGAGCTTATATCAAATTTTAACCAATAGGTTGTAAAGAAAATAAATAAATTAGAGTAAATTCTTACCTAATATAATAATAATAATAATCGGCAGACAAACACACACACTGTATATTCCCAAATTAAGCAAGTTACACTTGTGTTATGGGTAATATACAACGGACTACTCTGGGGCCGATCCCAGACACCCAGACCACGGTAAATAACGGAGAAAATACGTTTCCGACATTTACTAACCGAGAATCGAACCCGGAACCTCGGGGTTGCAGTGAGGTAGGCCGTCAAAGGCTTAGCCCGCTCAACCACAGAGGCCGTAATATGGCGATGTAAAAGATACAGGAAAAAGGGTGATGATTATATTTTTAATTAATTTAATTAGGCGATTTACTGAATGAGTAATGCTGTATGGGCCGCTTGCATAACGATCGCCTTTAAATAAAACTAGTTAATCATATTAAACTGTCTAAATATGTTTTATACAAAACGTATTGACAGTTCTTTAAACGTATTTAGCGGAAAATTTTGCATTGAGCAAGACGCTAATTGTATTTAAAGGTGTAAATTGCGTTTAGTGTTTCTGAAATAAATTTAAGGAACGTTATGCAAGCGGCCCTATGTGTGTGTTGTACGACCGAAAAGGAAAACTGTTGTTTCAACAAAGAACACAATTATTTATCTGTATTTTTTTTGTGATAGCTTATGCTATAAATGAAATTCTATTTTAAAAATATGACAATTACAAGCTAATTAAAAGTGAGTACTTTTGTAGATATTAAAATTGTATTGTGTAACATTATGCCATTTACCTAATAGGTAAGGAAAACTTTATTAAAGTTTTTGACAATGCTATGATAGATACCTAAAAATAAAAGATGGATTTGGAAAACCTATTTGCGGCTTCATATAAGGTACAGTAATATATTTTTTTACTAAAATTTGATTATTTTTACTTTTAATGGCATCACCTCTACCTTAAAGCTTTTACAGGGTTTCATTAAAGTTTCATAAATTTTATAAAATACTTTTCACTTCGTAGTCTGTAAATGGCAATTATAAAGTTTTTCCTTTTCATTCCTGAGTTTTTGATAATGGATTACCCAATAACAAGGGATTATATAAAGCATTATTATGTTTAGGATATAAAACTAAGAAGCCAAGTTTTAAGGGCAACGATACTTAAATATTATGAAGTATATCTCCATAAAGTAAATTCATCCATGCTCATCTATTACTATAATCAATCTGTAGCCTTCAAAGTTAATTTTTACAATGAATTTGAAAATTTAATTATAAAATTTATATTAATTATAAAAGTCGTTTTCTAAACTGCAACTTTTACCTATCTTTTTATGCAGGAACGGAGAAAGAATACAATTTCCTGCGGCCGGGCGGCCACGGCCAGGTGGTAGGGTATTTTCCTGCCTGGATGGCTATCACCGCTGGTCTAGAGTATGTCGCCATAATAACCTTAAGTTGTGTTCCGGCATTGGTGGCCAGGTTCCAGTCTCTCTTAAAGAGTTGCAGCACATTGGTAGCATTTTTTGTGTTACAAATGTCCATAGGCGATGACAACCGCTTTCCATCACCGTCTGCCTGTCTGCTAAACTCATGCAATATAAAAAGAAACAAAAATCGTGTGCTTCAAAAACGACTGCAATGGACTATACAACCGACGGAGTGTACGTTGCAATTTTTTTATATTTCTTGTCTGTTTGTCGTTGCGGTCGATGCGGTTTTCGCTGATCGACAGGTAATGCTTAGACTTAAAATCTACGCCACTATAAAATTTTATATAATAAAAGATATGATATATTTTATTCTAGGAATTTCGTTGGAAATTTTTCGGCAGCGGTTTGTAGTTGTTCAGGTGTATAAAATTAGCTTATTCCGACATACTTTCCACTGAAACCAATGCTTACATTATTTTTTAAATGCTGCGATACTTTGTGTCTCGAGAATCTAGCGGGAGTTTCAAGTCAAGTGTAGACGAATTCGCAGGCATATTCTAGTATAGTATAAAATTAAAGTGTTAAGGTTAACCCTACGTATATGCAAATACACATACACACGATTTGGTGACACAAAATGTAAAATAATCCTGCTACGGGTAATTTCCCGTTATGCTTTATGCATTTTACATAATACTGCTTCTACGTTATACGGAAATGCTGTGGCGAGATTTTTCATTTACAAATGTTTGAAAACGACGACGTGCAAGGAAAGTTTATTTATGAGTATTTGGATTGGTAAAGGTTTTCGGTTGAAAAGTGACTACTATAGTGAAAAAATATATTCTTCTTAAAATTCTTTCTATTATTCTTGGATTCTTAAAGCAACAGGCATGTATTATGAGTATTCTTTCAATCCGAAATTAGATTTGAAAGTAAGTTGGTTTGGATGTTTATGTGTTCGTTCCTCATTCCACATTGATTTTTTTTTCACGGAACTCTAAAAAAGTTGTTTAAGTTACTCCTCATAACATCAGCTATCACAGCTGTAAACATGTATAACCCTACACTTGTACAAATAGTATCTAATATAAAATTAAAGAAATAAGAAAAGAAAAATAAAACCTCTTTCCTGACATAAGAAACAGGAAAGGCGATATAAAAAACAGCTATCTGCCAGTGAAAGTCCTGTCGAAATCGGTCTAACCGTTTCAGAGATTATCTGGAACAGCCAAACAGACATAATAACATAAATTCTAAAAATTGCATTTTATGAATCTCCTGGTCTGAACTATCTATCCCCTGGTTTTTTTTCATTTTCATTGTGACATGGCATTACAATCATACACTTCAATTTTATTTATCTGTACGTATAGATAAAGATGTATTAATCATATTTTTTACGCAACTACGTATGTTTCTAAGAAAACACCATGCGTGAGTTAATAAGGCTACAACATACAGTCATCAATAATACGCAAAAAGTAGTATACACTACAAACAAATCTAAATTCTACGTTAGCGAACCTGCGGCGATTAATCTAGTATGAAACATTTTAAAAATTACAATCTTACAATTTCATTTTACGGTAGATACACATTCAGGCAATAAAATGTTTCGAAAGTCTAGTTTTATTGCTCTACGTACGCGTAAGTATCTACGTTAATCTCAGCTACCTCCAATTTATCTTTTACCTATATTGTACAGACAGTTACGTGTAGCCTAGGTTCTAGAGAAAAATCTACGGAGGCAATGCGAAACCATTTTCTATTTGACATCAGTATTGCGAAAGCAATTTCAATATACATAAATTGTCTTTTTTTATTGCATGAGTTCAGTAGAAAGGCAGACGGCCCACCTGAAGAAAAGCGATTACTACGCCTATGGACATTTGCAACATCAAAGGTGCTAGAAAGACGCTATTGCTCTCTTAAGGGAGACTGGAACTTGGTCTGTAACACCGGAACACAACACAAGGCTGTTATGGCAGCATACTTTAAACCAGAGGTGCTAGCCATCGGGCAAATACCCTAGCACCTGAATGTGGGTTGTTTTGTCTGTATTCTGCTGTTTGTATATAATATATTTTATTCGAACTATGAATGTCAAAGAAGCAAGTGAGGTGTGTAAGAATAAGCCTAAATGGCGCTCTGTTGTTGTTCGTGCCTACCCCGCAAGGGACCTGGCGTGAAGTTATGTATGTATGTATGTATGTATATTTTTGGTAATTTAAATAATATTCGTATAGAACATATTAAGATATGCTATATTATTATACATTTTAATTCAGATAAAAGTCTCGTGTGGACATCAGCGTTGTCTTCTTTAAGATCACGGACATATATATTACTTTATCAACGTTTGTGGAGGTTGGTGCTAATAAATAAATCCTCGGTGTTACATATTGCGTTAAAACGTACCAATTAGTTTATTGTTAAAAATAAAGCTGTTTGTTTGATTACACTAGTCCACAAAAAAGTGATATGTACTTTTGATCGGAACAAAGATGGGTCTTCTTACGTATTTCAATGGGCTAAATCCAGATTACCCTCAAAATTCTAGGTGTTTGGACCAGGCTGACTCCAGATTTGAATTTAGTCTTTGAAGTTTAGTCTGGTCAAAAGTACTGACCACTTTTTTGTGGGCTAGTTTTAATCTTATAATCTATGCAAGCAAGCCTCTTAGTAATCTGATATATAACCTAAGAGCAAAAGTTTAATTGAATAGATTTTTAATAGTATGAAATACGTTAAAGTCCGTTAAATAAGGTACTCGTAATAAACTAAAGATTGTTTTATCATTATCTATACATTTCTTAATGATTAACTGACCATTTATGTTAACTAGCTGATGCCTGTGACTTTGTCCTCGTGGTAATGATTATTCTTTTAATTAAAATTTTATGGATTGCAACACCTTATAATGCTTCTTTATAGACGATATTCAACGTAAATTACGTAATTAGGGGCATAAGTTGTATAATAATCTGTTTAAGTAATTAAAGTTTTTTTAATTATCCCACGGGAACTCTTTAATTTTTCGGGATCAAAGTATCCTGTATGTTGACCTGGATACGCTACCACCATACAAAATTTCATTCAAATCGGTCTAGTCGTTTTGGAGATTAGCCCTTACAAACAGATAAACAGAACCAAAAAATTAAAAAAAACATCTAAATTAGTTTATTTCACTTCTCACATCCTCCTAACTCGGTTTTTTTTTCATTGTATGGATGTGTATGTGTAGACGGGTTCCTGCAAGGCCGTCGGTACGAATTGTTGCATATTCTTAGATGCCACTGCCTACTGTGGATCGCCATTCCTGTATTTGTTGCGCAAGTTCCTCCCACTTGTTATGATATGCCGAATGCCGTCAACCAGTTTTTTACCAATAGTAGGAAAACAGAAAGTGTCCATAGATGGCGCAAAGAAATATATGCTATACAGTGGTCAGCATTTTTCATTACGGTAAACTCTTTTTCTGTCTAACGCCCATATGCCGAGTGTAGTGCCAACATAAGGTACTTCGTTTCAAAAATGGCTTAATAATTGAAATTCATCTCTGCTATAAGTGCCGGTAACCACTTTCTATCAGGTGGGCCATTAACATGCTGAGCTCAAGCAATAAAAGCAAATTAAATAGCTACCTACCGATATATAAGTAAAATTTTGACTACGTTCCTACACTCTATATGCTTATTCGGAATAAGTTCCCCAAGGGCTTACTGAATTGGATTATCCCAAGTATCCAAATATAAATTACTTTATTTTTAGGCGAAACAAAATCCTTTTGTTCAGATTAAATGGGTGTTATAGGAATCCAGATTGTACTAAACCCTGTTAATTAACTGAGGTAGGTACTTGTTATTTTGTGGAAGTGGAGATAAGCGAATCGAGTTCCATTCGTTATTACTAATTATATTTTTTGTATATAATAAAATTATAATATTGTGGCGAATGATGGTAGAACCATCTAGTTAGTTTTAGAAGTAAAAGACAAGGACGGATAAATTTAGAAAGAGATAGACGATGACCGAAAGAAAGAGATAGGTAGATGTTAAAAAGGGATAGATGTATAAACGAAAGTTCCCGAACAGAAGGTTCGGGAAGAAAGAGACAGAGATAGATAGATGGGTTCTAGAAAATTCTTCCGGGTATATAAACAGCGTAAGGCGCTACCGGGCAGTTTAAAGTTGAGTCATGCGGTCAATATGACTCGCACAGCTAAGGCCCTGCTCCGACCTGTCCTATCATCCAGCTTGCCTCTGAGGACGAAGATCGGGGTCTATAAGACCTATCTCCGCTCGAGGCTGACCTATGCAGCTCCGGCGTGGTATGCGCTGTGTTCGGCTACCAGGAAGAAGCTGCTGCAGAGACAGCAGAACATCGCCTTGCGGATGTGCACGGGCGCGGGTCGGTTCGTAAGGAACGACGTGATCGCCCGCGACTTGAGCATTCCCAGTGTCGAGGACTTTGTGGCGATGTCGGCGCGTCGGCTTTTCGACCGCGCCGACAACGGCCGCCACACCCACCTCCACGGGATTGCTCCCCTGCACGCGCGACCTCTCGATCACGAGACCCCAAGATGGCTACCGACCCCCCGTGACCTCATCCGCCCGGATTAGGGCGATGTGAGAGGTCGCGAAAAATCTCCTATGCCGCAGACAGGCCACCAGACGCCGCAGATGGCCACCCAAAGCCCGCGATGGCCATCGAAAGCCGCAGACTGGCCAACCATGCCGCAGACGGAGCCAACGCGAAGCCCGTGATGGCCACCGTAAGCCGCTGATTGGCCGACGCGAGCCTGCCGACACACCCCTTATGTGTCTGGCGGCTCCCGTACCCCGTCACCGGGGGGTAGTTGCCCCCCGCGAACTTTGACCGGGGCAAAGAGCATCAGCTCTGCCCCCAAAAGGTAGAGATGATGACCTACTCAGCAAAGTTGAGTTCAGTCCAAGATGGTGGACCGACAAGTGCGATAATAAAGAGTTGGAAGAAAAGGTGAATAGAAGACAGAGACGAATTAAGAGGTGAATTTATTGACAAGTTTGGTGGACAGATACGTGAAGGAGGTGTGTAGCGTAGTTCGAGAGAGGAACTAGAAGCAAGCTACGCGTGATAATATCGGAGGTGGTGTACGCAATATCGGCGACGGTATTGAGGGTGTGACAACGTATCGTCGGGACTGTGGATCGTTGGTCGTGCATATAGGGGCAACCCTGCAGAGAGGTTCTGCGTGCGGCTGTGTAAGTCAATAAAAGCTTTTAAATTAAAAACTAGTGTTTTCTTCCAATCCATAAGTGCGTACCGCCGCCCGCACGTAACAATATAATCAACACTATATAATAATATCAACACTAAGTTTTATTGGATAGCGTGTATATCCAATAAAACTACGTACCTATAAACCGATTTAGCTAGCAAATAACTACGCTTAACGAATAACTACGATACCAAACGTCAATTCGCAATAATATAAAAAAATTGTTACGAGTTACAGGACTCGAATTAAAGTGCTGTTAGAATGACTATAGAGTTTATTAGAACTATACAAACACCTATAACACATGTGCAAATATAACCGGACACAACAAGTCTAAACATAATAGAACGATTCAATAACACGCGCAAAGTCCCTCACTAAATAGATTACCGAATGTACACAATTCTTGCTTCGCTCGTGGTTATCGCTTGACTCCCCCATCTCTCAATTGGGGCATTGCTATACTGTACAGATGCAATATGTCTGCCCGGCCGCGTGTACCGAATTTACTTAGAATCAGTTTGTATTTTTAAATCCGAGACACCTGGCAGTGATCACAATACAACAACAGGCCGTAAAATATTACAATACAGAATGGGCTGTTTTTTTAATGTCAAATTTTAAACACAAAGTAAACAAGAGAAATCCAAATGCTAAAAGGGTGATAAAATTTGTTTCTACAGGGCTGCAGGTGTGAATTTGTCGTTGTCGGCACCTAGGTCGTAAACAATAACAATACAAAATTGACATATCTGTTAGGTACTGATGTGATATGTGCGTTGTTTGATTTTGTTTCAGGACCATGGAATAGAAAATTTGATAAATGTTAACTTCCGATAGTGGAAGTGAATATTGAATAGTATTTATTTTAAAACTGGGATAGTTCCGCTCGATATATAAGGTATCTTTATGAGCCAGTACCATATAATAATATTACTATATAAGAAGTATATCTGTACTATTTATACCAAAAAGTAACAGGTCTTTTCATAAATGTCTGTGACTCACTTCAACACTGAAGGCTTATCCATGAATAAAATTAACCCTTCTTAAATAGACAAGAACGCCAATTTCGTACGGCTAGAACTCATCTTGTCGTATTGCCAATACGTATTGTGGTGACATGTACTTTGTTAATTTGTCACAAGCCCTTTACGTTCATTGTCCCAATTACATGTAACGAGCTATTGGGAGAGTCTATAAAGTCTACTGTATAGTCAACATTTGATTGTACTTAACGCAATTTCTCCAATCCATCTGATCCCATTGTTCTGTTAGTAATTAAAACAGTTTATTTCCTTTAGTCATGTTATATAGAGTTATTACTTGTATTAGGTAGTTATGTTTAACTATACAAGACCAGCTAAGCCTGCGATTTCGTTCGCGCACGACTAACATTTATATTGATGTCTTCTGAATCATGCAAAAAGTTGAAATAAACGAAAATTTAAGTATTTTTTTTGTTAAAGCCTTCAATTTTTATTAAAATCTATTGGACCGTTCGAGTCAAACTGTCAGACAGACAAATGAACTAAGAAAAATATTGTCCTCGATTCTAACTCACATCTTTCGAATGAAGTTCGAATGCTTAGTGGGCATTGAGTCACTGACTTATTAAAAACTAATTTAACTTTACTTAATTTTTCTTACTTTTAATTTTAAGTTTCGGTTATAATGTATATTTTATAAGTTTATATGCTGATTATTTCAAGTAATGGACTGGAGCCCTCAGGCAGCTTCGATAGTTACACCATCGACTAGTAAAGAGCCTACTGCATCACAAGATATCATACAATGCCCGCATTGCTCCCAGCCCCGATTTTTTAAAGGACATCATGGCCTCAAAATTCACGTTGGAAAGAAGCATAAAATTAACAACAACAGCACAATACCCACTCCAAATTCAAACATTTCTTTAAACCCACCAGCTATTGAAGGACATTTTTGGAAACTACTATCCAAATTAAAAAAACATAATCCTATTTTAAAAAGAATTCCCCGTGGTGCACGTATTTCGACATGTTATACTCTTTCAAAATTAATTAAATCAGTTTTGGCTCAAAATTCGGTTACTAGCTGGGAGCAACTTTTAATTTTTCCATATTTAATACTACATATGAACAGAAACCAAAATTAAAACATATCGTTAACACAAGAAATAAAAAATAACTGCTTAATGCTAGACCAAAACCTGGAAACAACCTGTCTATCCAACCTTCAATGTTGCTCTCCATCAAATGGTCCCCGAAAAAATTCTGCCAACTATCATATAGTGGAAAAAAAACTTAGTGACGGGGATATTAGGGGAGCAGCACGTCTTCTATTTTCTAGTGATGCAGTAGCGCCGAACTGTGACGATACCCTCACTGCGTTGCGTGACAAACATCCACCTTCCCCACCAGACACCGTACTACCAGATCCAACGAATTTCGAGAGCACATTGACTGTCACCATGGAAGATGTCAGGAATGCCGTCGGGTCTTTCTATAGAGGCTCTGCCGGGGGCCTCGATAGTCTGACGCCCCAACATCTCAAAGATTTAACAGCTGGAGGCTGTGGTGAAGCTGGCGAGTCGCTCTTGAGGGACTTGACGGCATTAATTAACTTTATGCTTGCCGGTAAGGTACCGAACGAGATCATTGGTATTCTTTATGGGGCCAATCTGTATGCCTTGAAAAAGAAAGATGGGGGAATAAGGCCCATAGCTGTGGGCACGGTTTACCGCCGCCTCGCTGCCAAATGCTGTTGCAGAAAGAAAGCTGAAACTTTAAAAATATACTTCCAGCCTAATCAACTCGGATTTGGTTCGCGGGGGGCTGCGAAGCCACTGTTCACGCTCTTCGGTCTTTCCTCCATCACAACGGCGGAGACTTGGTGCTGAAGGTGGATGTCAAGAACGCCTTTAACTCAATTGATCGGTCCGCCTTGTTGGCACAAATTAAAGACCAAATTCCAGATTGTTACCACTTCCTCTGGCAATGTTACAATCAAAATTCAAAATTGATATTTCAGGATAGTCTATTATACTCACAAACAGGATGTCAGCAAGGTGACCCCTTAGGGCCGGCCATTTTTAGTTTGGCAATTCATCCGATCATTACACGTCTAAAATCCAAATTTAACGTCTGGTATCTGGATGATGGCACTTTAGGAGGCGAAGTAAACACGGTTTTGGAAGACTTAATTAATTTAAAAACAGAACTCAAAACCATAGGTTTAGACATAAATTTTAATAAATGTGAAATATTTATAAATAATGCAGATCATAAAACTGAAATACTATCACAAGTAAAATTATTAACCCCAGAAATCAGAATAATCAATAAGTCTTCACTTCGCCTCCTAGGTGCCCCGATCTTCGAAGAGTCGATACCCGATTTCGTCGAAGAGAATATTATTCAAAATTTTCGTAATAGTTCGGATCGCTTGCTCAAAATTAATACCCACATGGCTTTCACTATCATCTGATACTGTCTTTTCGTACCTAAATTTACGTATGCCCTCCGATGCAGCCCACTCTTTAAAGAAACCTCTCTTTTGAAGATGTTGGATAGCATCGTGAAGGATACGCTCACATCCATTTTAAATTTGGATATGGATGACCGAACATGGCTACAAGGCTCGCTTCCAGTGAGACTTGGAGGCCTCGGCGTCCGCAAAATTTCCAGTATCGCTTTGCCGGCTTTTTTGTCATCTGTTCACAGTACAAGCGATTTAGTATTAAAAATTCTAGAAAAAACTCAGAATGTTGAAATTTCATATTTGACAGATGCCAAAAAAGCCTGGTCAATGGCTTGCCCTAATTCTGACCAGCCCACTGCGCTGACTTCACAGCGGGCTTGGGACGAGCCGATCTGCGAACTGGCACGGGAAAATCTCCTTCAAACGTGTTCCAGTTCGACAGAGCGCGCTCGGCTTTTAGCCGTCGCTAGTTGGGAATCTGGACAGTGGTTGCAGGCACACCCTTCATTTAATACAGGTACAGTATTGGACGACTCTGCTTTCCGGTTAGCTGCGAGCCTTCGCTTGGGGGCTCCATGTTGTGTACCACACCGCTGCCAGTGCGGAACTATGGTGGATTCATATGGACACCACGGACTATCATGTCTACATAGTGTTGGCCGAAGATCTCGCCATGCCAGCCTCAATGACATCATCCGCCGAGCTCTTGTCAGCGTTGGCGTACCAGCCATCCTAGAACCGAATGGCTTGGTGCGCGACGATGGCAAAAGACCGGATGGGATGTCACTTATTCCTTGGAAGATGGGAAGGCCGCTTGTGTGGGACGCAACATGCGTTGACACTCTGGCGGCATCTCATCTACCAGTGACTAAGTTAGGGGCTGGCAACGCTGCTTCAACAGCTGAAGATCTCAAACGACGCAAATATGGAACCCTAGGAAGAGGTTACATATTTGTGCCGTTTGGAGTTGAAACTTTAGGTCCGTGGGGTCCATCGGCAAAGGGTTTCTTCAAAGAAATTTGTAAGAAACTCTTTGATACCACCCATGATCAGAAGGCTGGTTCGTATTTCGCGCAACGAATCAGCATTGCCATACAGCGTGGCAATGCAGCCAGCCTTCTGGGCACGCTTCCCTCTGGCAGCGATTTGCTACATTTTTTTTATTTATTTTTTTATTGCAGGAGTTCAGCAGACAGGCAGACGGCCCACTTGATGGGAAGCGGTTACCATCGCCTATAGACATTTACAACACCAAGGTGTTACAAATGCGCTGCTGCTCTCTTAAGGGAGACTGGAACCTGGTCACTAATGCCGGAACACAACTCAAGGTTGTTTTGGCGACATACTTTAGACCAGGGGTGGTAGCCATCCAGTCGGGCAAATGCCCTACCACCTGGCTGTGGGTTGTTTTGTCGCCTCTTACGACAGGCCGCCCGGCCGCAGGAAATTGTATTCTTTCTCCGTTCCTGCACGGATAAAACACACACGGATATAACTACATTCTTTATATTAATTAATCTGTTTATAATTTAGTTTATTTTTAGGAATATTTTTGGAAACATTCAACATTATTGTAAGTTAAATAAAATGGCTTATCCCACTTTATGTTAGAAAAATAAAAGTTAAAAAACAAGCCGTGTTGTTAACTTGCTTTCTTTTAACTTGACGTCTGCTGCTGAATGTTTTCTTGATTGGTGTTCTATAGGATGTTTTCGTAACAGTAAGGAAAGGCAACATGAAGGCAAAGAGCTAAACGAGATTATTCCAAAACATTGTTCAACGTATTATCTTTAATCAACAGACCAGTGGGGTTGACTTTGACGACTATCTCGTTATTTACGTCTAAGGGCACCTTATTTATACCATATTTTATATATGTACAATATACAAAAAACATAAAAAAACTAAAATTAAAAAGTATAAAATAACTTATTTCTAAAGCTATTCGTTTTTTTAAACGAAGTTTTTTTATATGTTACTTTTTAGAGTTTAGCTATGGGTAGGCCTGCGAAAGGTACCGCGCGCCTTAAAAAATATAGGTCCCAAGAAACGGGACAGAAAAAAAATCATAAAATGAAAACTATTGGGCCAAACTAAGTATGTTAAATTTTTAGGAGACCAAATGGCAACTATTCCGCATCAAACTAAAGAAGAATCACGTAAATCGGATCATAATCTCAGAGTAATTGGTGTACATACGTAAAAAAAACATACCGATCAAGTTGAGAACCTCCTCCATTTAAAAGTCGGTTAAAAATATATTTTATGTTTATGTCTTTGTACACGGTAATCTCCAAAGCAGTAAATCAATTTGGACATTACTATTTGATGATTATTGATTTTAATACAGAAAAATAAGTACAAAATTTTGTAAATAGACCCTTAACTCAGCAAAAACTGGTTGAATCAACCATTGTTAGTCTTCCATTGGAGATTAACCGTGATGTCACGTTAACCTAAAACTAAATAATAATATACTTTTTATTATACTTTGTATTATAACATATATAGCACGTAATTTATACCTACTTACGATGTGCTGATGATGAAAGATAATATCTTGATATGACCAATGTGTTAAAGATAAAAAAGTTCTTAGACAAGAGTGACAGATGTACTGTCCTTTCCCCGGCAAAAATAAAAAGATCCAAACTCGGCAGTGGGATACTTAAAGCCTAAATATCTATTTATATAAAAAGTTTTGTTTTAGTTCTAAAATAACGTACTGCAACTGTTCATAGAATATTCTTGGTTGTTTGTAAAAAACAAGTTTCAAAGAAAAACAAAAGTTAAAACAAGCAACTAGCTAGGGACTGAAAGAAATGCTTGTAAATTAAGAACTGATATAAAAAATACAGTGTAACTTTTAAAACGTGCTTGAGTTTTGGCAAACCTTGATATTGAAATGAAAACACGACACCATTGAAACGAAAAACAGAAGGAATAAGAAAAGTAGAAACATTTCAAGCGGCAAATACAAGTTTTGAATTAATTTTCCCTCGGAACATTCCTGCATGTGCCTCAAAAATCATTAATCAAGCTTCACTTTGGCACTGACCCAACGTCCTTACTTCCCTCTCATTTGTATTTAGTGAAAGAGTTTTGGATCATAAATCATACTATGTTGATAAATGAATACATTCAATTTTTTCAAATCTACCCGTCCGCGTTTTAAAACTGTAATAATACCGCTATTAAATGCGTTGAGTTATTCAACCGACAATATTTCGGATAAGTTAACGACGTCGTTTATTTTGCTATTAAATTTATTACATCAGCTTCCGTTTCCCAGTCTCAAAGCTATTACTTGTGCTATAGAAGAAGCGAAGGATTAATTAAATATGGTAAAAAATTTTGTTGCTGTATTAACGCAAAGGTAAATATTTCAGTTCCGCTTCACAAATAGAGTTGCGTTCAGGTTTGATAGTTTTGTATAAAATATGCATGGGAAGGCTACGGGTTTCATTCAAAGGTATTGCTCGGTCCTTGCTTCGTATGAAGTAGGTAGAACATCTCTCCCTCAATTTTGCTGTCTACCCTCTTTCTGTGTGGGTAAGAGCAGCCTGTTTTGAACACTTACTGTCGGCCTTAAAACGAGACTACAATGCGCCGTGCACTCATAGTTTTATTAAATAACATTCATTATACTTATAGTGATTACTGACTGTGCCAAGAACTTACTATATGTACTTAGACTTTGTTAAAAGTGTTAACACTAAGGTGGAGTTTAGTGCCGTGTGCTGTTCCTGTGTCTAACATGAACCGAGCCAGGAGATCTCAAGGTTGATGGAGCTTCTACTTTTCTAGTGCAAGGATCTAGGTCATATCTCTCTTATACAGTCCATTTCAAATTGAACCATTTTATCCGTAGGCTACAGCGCCTAACACGTATTTATTTTTATTTATAAAGGGTTAAACATTTGGCATTTATAATCGTCGTCAGGTATAGCCAGCGTGTTAGACGAAAGCCTAATTTTCATACATTGCTCTAACACTATTACAGAATTTATACATGTATATAACATTGAAGCAATTTGGTAGCAAGGCCCTTAGTTATTGATGATTAACGTACCACGGACAGAACCTGAAGACCTCCCAACAATTCATGCCGTATTCAAGATTGTCATTTCCTATTTGTTTGTATTTTCCATCCTAGCTAGAGCATTTCTGGACAACAGTCAAAGCTCTTTACAATCACAACTATTGATATATCGGTCGTTGATACCACTAGCTACACGATGATAACCTCGTGAATGAAATGTATGCTTATTTACTTATTAAGAAGAAAATATTATTTACTTAGTTTTACTTTTCTTTGTTCACCAGATTCACCAGGAGGGATACTGATGTCAGCAAGCAATCTTGTCTACGATAATATTTGCACGATATTAGAATTTAATTTGTGGCTATTTAACTGGTAGACTCATTGCAGTCCGCGAATAGGAGCTGAATTCCCCTGTAACGTAGTTAGATGTGGGCACTCATCTGTTGGCAATGTGCAGGCCTTGTCCTATGCTGGGAGGTTAGTGTTCCTTTATCCTTTTTAAGAATCTCTTTCTATTTTCATTTGATAAGTCACTTCAAGCTAAACTATCGTATAAAATAATTCGTGAACAAATGAGGAATTTTACTACTTATCGGTGGTCATCAAAATGTACAAGTAAATCAATTCGCCCGCTCAAATAGTATGTCCAGTGTCTATCATATCTACTAGAATACGTCCGCGACTTCGTCTACGCTTGAATTGAATTATTTAAAAAGAGAATGTAAGCTATCGTTTTAGTAGAAACTGTGTCGGAATAAGCTAATTTTTATCAATCCGAATAACTTTAAACAGGTGTCGGGAAAATTTCCGCCGGATTCTTGGGATAAAAAATATCACACATTTTAATACATTAAATTTCAGCAAAAACATCACATTAGAATTTTTTTCTTTAATATATAAAATTATAAAATATATACAATTATAAAACACACACATATTATAAAATCAAATATCAAATATTTGAAGCTCTGAAATGCTCTTTTTTGAACAAATACCTTACGTCTTAGTGTAGAAAGCATCAGGGCAAGCACTATCGTCAATTGGTATGAAAACCCATCTCCGGTCTTAGATGGCACCGGACACGACGGTCGCAAACTGCTCTTAGAGCTTTTAAAGTGTCATATCTTTTTGCTCAATCACGTTGAATTTTATAGGGTTGGTTTTAAATCTTTGTTTATATCGTATCAACAGAGTTATAAAGTGCAATTTAATAGCTTGTATTTCGATTATAATATTTAACTGATTGCGTGTGACTTTAAGAGAATTAATCGTGTTTTCATTTACTTTTACTACTATCTACTCCATAAATACATTTTAATTACACTTCAGTACGTACCAAATGCAAGGTATTGTTACGACCGACAAAGACCAATTCACACCTGCAGTTTATTACCTTTCCGCATTTGGACTTCTTTTGTTTACTTTATGTTTAAAATTTGAAATTAGAAAAACAGCCTATTGTGTATTTTAATCTTTATGGTGGTCATCAGCCAGGTGTGATTCTTGGAAATTGAGTCCACGCGGTCGAGTAGACATATTGTATTTGTACAGTATAAAGCAATACCCCAACGGAGGGGTGAGTCAATCAAGCGATAACCACAAGCGAGGCAAGACGTGTGTACATTCGATAATCTATATAGTGACGGACTTTGCGCGTGTTACTGAATCGTGCATTACGTTTGTACTAGTTGTGTTCAGTTATATTTGTATCTAACGTGTTTTTATAGTTCTAATAAAGTCTATAATAATTCCAACGGCATTTGAATTCGAGTCCTGCAACTCATAACAGTATTATATCAAATAAAAATAACAGGTTTGACTTAAAAGTAAAATGTTTATATATTATTTCAATTACTATAAATAATAATTTACAGACGTAAACGCAATCGTTTCGTGAAATACTAAATTATCGTTCCTTGGAATGATTAATTACTTGAACCCTTTCTTCTTCGAGGTAAATAAACAATATAAAGTTGTGTTTAAATTAAGGAGGTACTCTTCAAGACGTGTACATAAATATAGTCTATCTACCTACTAATGTATTTCGGCGGTCGTGTTTCAGTACACAAAGTCTTAGTGGCGGGGCGCCGGGCTTGGTCGTAAATGTCAAAATATAACTTAACAAGGCGGCTTCTCACCACGAACCCTAATTTTGGTTGGCAATTAATCCCTTGTAGTAAACAACGCTGTGGTCT
Organism: Dendrolimus punctatus; assembly: GCA_012273795.1. NCBI lineage: Eukaryota > Metazoa > Arthropoda > Insecta > Lepidoptera > Lasiocampidae > Dendrolimus > Dendrolimus punctatus. The sequence continues at coordinate 13,015,206 of CM022539.1, forward strand.
TTCAAGTAGATGTACATAAAAACAGACTAATACCAAGATTTGGTTTGATAGCTTATCTAAGTGAAAGTTATTGCAGAGATTTAGAAACAAGGGCGTGGGTTGTATACACAAATCTTGCACTGGTCCTTTATGAAGTTGTTCGAGATCAAAGTCACATTTCACACACATTTTACTCGAGGACGTTATATGGCTTCATCAATATCGTGGTATATAGTACGGCATTCGTGCCAAGACTGAAAAAACCAAGAAGCTGATCAAAATTCTAATAGCTATAGGTAAATCAATCTGAAAAGTACATTATATTTATTTTCCAAACTATATGATAAACAACATAGTTTTGGTCCTTTTTCTATGAAACCCTTAAAGAAGCATTAAACCAAAAATATTGAAGGATCTGTCCAAATCATATCTCGTTTCGACTTACAACTGAACAAAAAGCTCTACCACTTTGATTTTTTTCAGATCAGATTCAATATTTGTCTGCTTGTAAAAGGCGAAATATATATCGTTGTTATGGATTTTAATGTAATATAGCGAAATCTAACTAAAATAAAATAATAATTTGCTTTTGGATGGCATATTGCCTTTTGCTCTTGGATTTTTTTGGAAGTTATCACACTACATCTCTTTAAATTTTGAAAACACATATTCGAAAAAGTTCCAACAACCGTAGTTACTTACCATAAACTTAACATAAGTTCTATAAAAAATTTCATGTTTCACTCAAAATAAAAGTAATATTACTTTGATTAAAAAAAATCCGTCCTATAACGTATAATGATTTTCATGAATTTTGACGCCTTTTTTTCATCCGCTAGTTACATAGAATAGCATAGATAACACTTTATTGCTCACCAAATATACAATTACATAAATGCACCATTACAATATATATATATATATATATATATATATATATATATATATATATATATATATATATATATATATATATATGTTACATGTACGAGTATGACGGCCGTGTCTAATCTTAATTTTTTCGCCATCTAACTATGTACATTTTAGCGATATAGAGACATACATCTTACTGTCAAATTTATTCCATATGTACCCAGTAATTGGAGAGAAAAATGATAGTAACTTAAGAGATAGACAGACATGTGGATTAACGGACGGATGGTTTCTATTTTTGAAAAAAATGGCTAAATAAGCCTAAAAATAGATCGGAAGCAACACAAAACTTTCATGTAAGTCAGATTTTAAATTTTAAAAGACTGGTTGGCAAAAAGAAAACTGTCCTATTATATTAATTTCATTATGTCTATTTTGATTATCAGGAAACCGTTAGTATTATGAAATTAATAAAACAGCATTACAATCTCCAGAGACAGCAGTACTACCTTGAAAGTAATTTTATAAATTATTCAAATTTCAAATTCCTTTGTGATTAAATTTATATTGTTAGGATGCTGTACTATTTAATGATTAAATTCCGTCCAAATAACGGCTTCGACGGTAGAGTTGAGAGATACGGTTGTGTTTAACTCGGTGGGTTCTTACTTGTGGTTATACGGTATCATATTTTAATAAAAATACCGTAGACTAGATAGTTGTATCTCTGTTGATCCTAAAATGACTAATTTCCGGACGAAAAACTTTAAAAAATATAATACTAAATTTACATTTTAAGGAAAAATAATATGATGTTTAATTGTTTTTACCAGGTAAAATTCTGCTCATTGGTAACTAAGGGACTGCGGTGAGGTATAAAAGACCCCGCTGTTTCGCTTGGCGGCCATTGTTAACGATGGTCAGCTCCAACTGCTCGGCTCTCTCCAGATTTCAGTCGGGTAGCTGAGCCTCTCCGACTTCCTCGTTGTCATGAAGTAAGAAGGGCGCGTGGAACGAATGTCAGAAGAAAGTGGAAGTCAGAATATTAAATCAGTCATTGATAATAACATATTGCTTTCCTTTTATCGTATCAATTCTGAAACGAACATGGTTGTATGGATATGGAGTTTTATACAACTTTATGAGTGTCCTACAAAGAATTGAGTGTCTACTTGTATTCAAGTTTACAAAATAAAAGATTAAACTACATAATGCATTTTCTATGTTTCGAGCGGTAGTGTCCGATTTATAAAGAAACTGGAGCACAATGAACAAGTTTTATTGAAAAAAGTTTTAGAAAATTGAACGAATAGTGAAAAGTTTAGATTCTTTTAATATTTCATCACAAATAATTGACTGTCTATTTTTCAAGATCTTACTAATGATATCTCCACCCAACTAAGCAAATTGTATTTACTTCAACGCTTATTTATATGTATTGACTATCACTCCCACTCTTTATTATTTTGTAATTTAAATACAACATTCTGTAGCGGTGTATATAGATATTATGATATAACTTTCTGTCAAATTTCATCGATATAAAAATCTGCATGACTATCGTCTATTTTGGTACGGCCACGTGCTACGTAATTGACTAGTACAAAACAAACGTTTATATTTAACCATACCTCCTCCGCTAGGTCCCGTTCGAAGGAGTAGATCTAAGAAACCCTAGCTTGATAATGTAAGGGTTGACAAGTTTACCAATGATTTTTAAATTGGGATGCACAAGACCGCCTGAAATGTAGAAGAAAAAGTAGGAGATTGCATCCTGGTCTCGGAGGCAGACGCTCCGAACTTTAATTTAACGCTAGAATAATGTTGATGAGAAGATCCAGACGTTTCTGAGAAACATTATTTTACATATATACATTGTAGGACAGAGACTCCTCTAAGCGATAATAACACCCCATAAATATCTCACTGCTGGACTCGCCTCCCATTATAGAGGAGCAGACAATATACCCACCGCGCCTGTCCAAAGCGGCTTGGCAGGTTTGGCACTTCAGTTATCTAGATGTGCAGGTTTCATCACGATGTTTTTCTTTACCGTTGTTAATTCGTGGTAATTGTAACAATATGCACATTAGGTCAGAAAACTGCTTAAGTGATGCATGCGTTCCGGCCAGAATCGAATCCTTGCCCTTTAAGGTTGGGAGGAGTGCGCTAGGCATTACGCTACAACGACTTTATTGCCTACTAGCTGACCCGGCAAACTTCGTACTGCCTTAGAATCAATAAATTGATTGATACGTTGATTTCTGAACGCCGCGTCGAACATCAAACGTTTAACATTCAAAACCAAACAAAAACTTCACTTTTAAATTCAATTTGATTTGATTTCTGAACGACGGGACGCACATCAAACGTTTGACAGGTAGGAATAGATTCTAAAGGAAAGTAAAATTGTTATTTTTACTATATTCCAAGCATTTTTTTTCATATTTACTCACCTTTTAAACCATCATGGACTTCCAAAAATGATTCAAAACCAAAATTAGCCCAATCAGTTCGTTCTCGAGTTTTAGCGAGACTAACGAATAGCAATTGATTTTTATATATAATATTGTTTTACCTAAAAATATTCTAACTGAAGTTTTGTGTCTATTATTTTGGTGAGCAATAAAGTGTTATCTATCTACAGAGTGTAAAAATAGAAATTGTAACCTATAACCTACCTGTTATTTATTACTATCATTTACACCGAGTACCAAAACAAACGTTAGCAAGCCATAAAATATAGTATTAGAGTCTAACGACGGTAAACGTTGCAAATATTCGGCTCAGAGGTTCGATTTTGTTTCGAGTACTGCATTATAGGTCTATAAAGCCCGGATGGCGTCATATTTTTCGTAAAGGTGTCATTTCCTCTCACTACGATATGATTCGGATATAACGGTTATTGCTCCATTGAAAGTGTTGGATAAACATTTGTTTTCGGTAAAAGTAATGTTTTATTTCGGCTTACGAGTACACTTTGGTCAACTGAAAACAATTTCTTCGGCCAATTCAATAGCTTCTCCTTATCTAGTTTGTGATACAGTTACTATTATTTGAGCTGTTAGCCTCCGAAATAAAATACAACAAAGTCTGTAAATATATCTGAGTATAGTATAAGGTACTTGAGTTCTTTTCAGGTGAGTGCTTGGCAGTACACGAAGAATGAAGGGTTCCGTATAAGACAATGTCTATTGTTTTTATCATTTGGGTAAGTAACCATTATGCTTAGTCAAAAATACTCCATATATTAAAAACTACTCAACGGATATTGTTACGACATATTCGGTAAACATAAATTTGCTCTTTCACCTTCACCCAGCAGGTTGTAATCAGAAGGCGCTGCGCACACACATTTAGGATTTTGTCTGTCTACCTGTTAGAGTATCACTCGAAAACTACTGAACGGATTTAAATGAAAATCGACATAGAGCTAGCTTATATCTCGGACCGTAATTTAAGATACTTTTTATCGCGATAAATGAGATTATTTCTACGGGACACACGATAATAGCGAAAAAGATTGCGCTCATGAAATTCGACACACAACTGACTTATAACCGAAATTAATAATTAGGATACGTTTTATTCCGATGAGGTCGTTTATTTAGAATAGATGGCGCTAGCAAAATAGATGGCGCTAGTAAAATAGATGGCGCTGCAGTTGCGATGTTGACAACAATCGCTGTAATTCAATAACAAATACGTTGTCAGGTTGCCCACATGTCATTCATTACGTAGAATAGAATATACTTTATTGTACAATAACATTTATGAAAAAATACACAAAAATAGCTTGGTATTAAGTACATTTAGCGGGCATATCGCTCGCAGCGATCTCTTTCAGACAACCTTGGGATGGAGAGAGATAAAGGCAAAAAGCTAGGGCAGGGTTAAGTTGTACAATATTTTATTTATGTTTTCTTTTCAGTTTTCTACACTTTATTGACTTAGTTTGTTTATAATTGTAGTGAATTGAACGAAAAACTAAAGTATTGAAGGTTTTACACTTAATTTAATTTTTATGTACGTAACATATGTATAGAGCACTACCCACGGTGTTTCGCGCGGCGTGGCTGCAGCCGCTGGGAACCCTATAGTTAAAAATATTTCTATCATGATATTTTAAAAGTTATATGATAAGGTGTTATTTGAACACATGTTCTTTATATTTTAAAGTATCAGAATGTATTGTAACATATGTCCATCTCCCTATACCGTTTTATGTTACGCACATATTATCATACTACTTTACATAATTAAAAAACGAAGCAAAAGAGATTTAAATATATGCATTAGATTAACTTGAATCAAAGTCATCATCATCATCATCATCATCCGAGCGTTAAATCCCGGTTGCGTTCGGAGCGTTCACTCCGACGCCAAGGGTCCGCTTTCCTACTTTTTCTACTCCACTTCGCGTGGTCTTCAGCATCCCCCGTTTTGAGATCATTGGCACGCATGTCATCCTTCACGACGTCAAGCCAGCATTTCTTGGGCCTTCCCCTTCGACCGGGACCTGGCGGAGGCGGCATGGCTAGACATTTGTTCCCCACGTAATTAGCCGGTCTGCGTAAAACGTGGCCGTACTAACGTAAGCGACACTCTTGCAGTTAGTCTGCTATGTCACGGACATGAAGGCTGCCGCGGATGCGGGAGTTCCTGACCCGGTCTTTCCGCGTCACTCCACACATCCATCGCAGCATATTCATCTCCGTGACACGCAGTTCTTGCTTGTGTCGGTTAAGTTATATGATAAGGTGTTATTTGAACACATATTCTTTATATTTTAAAGTATCAGAATGTATTGTAACATATGTCCATCTCCCTATACCGTTTTATGTTTCGCACATATTATCATACTGCTTTACATAATTAAAAAACGAAGCAAAAGAGATTTAAATATATGCATTAGATTAACTCCAATCAAAGTGTTCCCACATAATTCTATTTGTTTAAGCCCAGTCAAGCCCGAAACCGTCTTGAATAAATAGTAAAGAGCATCTACAAGTATTCACGAGCTTTTTTTCTCGTAAGACGTTTCTCACTTATTCTTTTGGGGTTATGCCGTCGGTGGCGTAGGCCGCAGCGAGCTCATCATTTGCATCCAAATGGCTCCTATAAATTCGCTACCCGAATTTTCACCATTCTTTTCGCTCCTTGGGAGCAATTAAATACTTTTTTCTCTTACTTCGGGTAGCGTGCTCGATTTTTTGGAGCAAATAAATTCACTCGGCCAGATTGCAGTCAGCGCCAGCTAGCTTCATTAGGTAAATTATTTAAACATTTTTAGTGCTCATTTGGAAGTTCTGTTAGAAGAATCTTAGAATGCTTGCTCAAATTGAAATAAATTTATTTGGACGCTACAGCGCGTAAGTCCTTTTTGAAGTCTGAGGAAAATAATGGTGATAAATATTAGAACCAAGCTTTTTCATCTAAATGTTGATTTGTTTTAATTAAAAAATAGATCTAAATCGGTGTTTCAGGGACTAACCACGAAATACCATATTTTAAATATTATTCTACTGATCGTGGTCCTGGTAGACAGTTGAAAGCAATGAAAGATTTCAAATTAATTGAAAAATGTATGTACTGGTGATCGCTAATTTGATATTGACTAGCGTGGCGGGTACACCACCCTACCGTAAAGATGGAGGTTTGTAAGTTGATAAAAAACTAAAACTTAAAAAATAGCACAGAAATTATTTATAAGCTCATAGGAAGCAAAAATCTTAGACTCCCAAAAAAACTTTCAAAGGTTGTAGATAGAGATTTTCCACTAAAAAGTGACTTGCAATTTTTATTGTAAACCTTTTCTCGATAATGTTTCGCCCCATCACAGGGATGATTCCTCGGTTAGTGCAGGCTAATGTTGAACGGTCTAAATCAAATTCAATGGTTCGGAAATGATAAGCGATTCAAATGTCTCAACCCCTTATATGGATATGCAAAATTGTGCTTTTATTTGTTTTCACAATTACGTGCGGTTTTGGTACATCTATATCAATATATAAAATATTCGTCTTAATAGTAAAACTACGTTTTAACCGTTAACGGTTTCAAACGCGTTATTTATTTGATTTGGGTTGTTCCGAAGTTTCGGCCACTTTTCAGTGGCCGTGATCACGGAAGACAGAGATTTCAAGTTTCAACGAGTATTGTTTAAGTTTTACCTACCGCCAAATTGTTCACAACCACTTTGGAAAATATTAAATATTCGTCTGTCATAACATCACTAACTCCGAAATTTTATTCTTGTCTGAGTGTCTTAATATTTATTTCGAGTAAGCTCTAAAAGGGCTCAACAGATTTTAAAGAAACTTTAGTTTCACCTTATTTACATCAAAATAAATATTTTTCAAAAATGCATATATACATTACCTTCATGATAAAACAGTAATCTTATCGATCGCAATATGTGAATGTTAATTGTAATGATAACCAAAATAAGACGCTTATAAACAAAACTACATTTTTTTATATCTACAGTAGTCTGCACCTCTTAGCATCTGCAAAAAATTCCATGTTTCAAATAAAATAAATTACTTTTATTTTTGAGTTCGATTCTCTTCTACACAGCCTAACTAAAGCGGAATTTTGTCTTAAATTTTAGTCTAATTTTCATTTCGACATCTTACAGGGTGCAGACGATATGAATATAAATATTTGTATACCCAGTCACATAATGGCACAGGTACAGCCAATTTAACACAAAATTTATTCCGTATGCGTTAGGAGGTTTATGTTAATTTTCCTTTTAAATGTTGTTTCACGTTTTACTTTCCGAGCGTTAAATGTTTGGATTTTATTTGTTACCAAATAGCTTAAAGCTGTCCGTTGTGTAACGACACCAGCTAGCTCTTTGTTAAACGTGTAATATAAAGTACGAAATCACTAAATACAATCCAGATGTCGTGTTAATCTCATTCCACATGAGTGAATTACAAGACCGGGGCGACGATGTAGGTACTGGCCCTGGCCAAATGGCCGCTAGTATCAACGGCCAAGAGTCACAACCTATAATTTTCTTTCGTATGATGCTCTCTTCGGTACATCTTAAAATTTTTGATAGGTATCGTGCTCGTCCTTTTTATGCACATTGACAAATTCTGCTGATGAAAGATGTTAAGCAGTTTTGTTTTACCGTTCGTAAAAGTTTAGTAAGCTTACGTAGCTTGAGTTTATGTTTTATCTTTGTACATATTTATGTCTTTGTACTTATTTTCTATATCTATTTTTAGATTAGGTTACATTATATTTCTGCTATTTCAACTTAGTCTTCTGCTATCTAGAATTTCAAATTAATGAAGAATAATCATTCAGAACACTTATGTTTTAGCCTATAGGTATATTATAGTCATATATGTTTACTCACCTGTTACAGTAAATAGTTTTCAAAAATCACTTAGTCCATCCGTATATAATTAGCCATGAAGTTATATTGTATATGCCATTAGAAAAGCAATAAAATCGTGGAAAAACTAGAAATTAAGGTTGCTTCATACTTGTAAGCACTTAATGGATGAACTTTTTTAAATAACAGACATGTACGGGACAGTTAGTCAGATCTTAAAAATAACAATGGAATTCATTTCTAAAATCGTTTTTTTGACTCTTTTTAACCGACTTTGAAAAAAGGAGGAGGTTCTCAATTCGTCAGGATCTTTTTTATGTATGTTCACCGATAACTTAGTGATTTATGATCCGATTTACGTGATTCTTTTTTTGTTCGACGCGCAATAGCTGCCATGTAGTCCCATAAAAATTTGACATAGTTTGGCCCAGTAGTTTTCATTTAACGAACATTTTTTTGGTTGCCGTTTCTTGGGACATATATTTTTTAAGAAGTGCTGCACCATTCGTAGGTCCACCCATACATAGCTAGACACTAAAAAGTAACAAATAAAAAATAAAAACTTCGTTTGAAAAAACCGACTTCAAAAACTAAAATGTATAAAATAACTTATTTCTAAAGCTATTATTATTAATATATATTATCTAAAACATCTTGAAGTCGGTGCAAAGTAAAACATAAAAATTACTATATTTTGAAAATTACTAAGCACCGACTTTTGAAGCTTATTTAATTAATGGCGTTATTAACATCTAAGAAAGTCTGTGCGTGTTGCAATTTTTTTCCTAACCAATACATTTTATGTTACTCTGCTTTTTTACAGTATGGACTCATTCTATGGGGTAATTCAACTGAAGTTGGCAGGGCTTTTATTGCTCAAAAAAGTGTTTGAGAGCTATATGCGGAGTGAGTCCAATTACTTCTTGCAGGCAATTATTCAAACAACACAAATTATTAACTCTAGCTGGTTTATATATATAACAAATCAAAAAATAAAAGTATATAATCGAATACCTGCATCAATAAGAGAATTACCTCTCAAACAATTTAAAAGAAAATTATTCTCATGGCTCGTTGAGAAATGTTTTTATCGGGTATCAGAATTATTTAATTAGATCAAATGACATTTATTTATTTTATTATTATTATTATATTACCAACATGCGATGATTATTCAGTATTTATTTGACATTTCGTTATTATTAATAAAGTTACATTCATAAAATGTATATTTGTATTTAAATTTGAAACATAGGTGACAAAATTGTGCAACAAAATGATATAGGACAATTAAATAAAAATTAAATGTTTAAAAACCTTACTAGGATATAAGAAAATTGTATGCCAGTAATGGCGAAACATGTTCTCACTAGCATAAGATCTTGATTTTCATGTTTCATACAAATAAAGATTTCATTTCATTTCATTTCATTTCATTTTAGAAATGTTGTAACAACACAAATTATGGTGAAGTGCTACAGAACAGGGTCATTTTGTACATTGTACACTCTAACCCCTAATTCTGTAAAGAATAAATTGCTACGTTTCATTTCCAAGAACAAGAAAAAGGATCGTAAGAAAGATTTTAAGGGTTATTAGATGAGAACATACCTGAGCATGTTGTACTAGAGCTCGGCCCACCTTATACCACGTGTTAATAATGTTACTGTCAAAGTGCTCCATAGCTTTGATATGGGTCAAAAAGGGTTCAATAGCCGTCTCCCGATCGCGTTGCCCCCAGTAGTAATTCACCTGAAAGTGGACGGGAAAACACGGGTGCCAATATGTATTATATGGAACGAAAAAGTGAAACTAAAGGAATTGGTTTGACAGAAACATTCGTACCTTAGCCCTGAAGTGGATTTTATTGATAACCTCACTTTTAGGGGTAATACAGCCATGTAGAATTAGCTCAGCCGTCGATTTTTCACGCTTTTATCACAGTCTAGTTGTACGATATAAAGTGAGTAGATGCGATTGGCTGACACTTCATATATACTCCTATCATTGTCATAGATTTTTAGTCTTTTACAGTATACTATACATTGTCTTTGTTTATGTATATACTAGCTTCTGCCCGCGACTTCGTCTACGTGGATTTTTTTTCATAAGAAGTATTCTATGTTACTTATAATAATAATATCAGCCCATAAATGTCCCACTGCTGGGCTCGGGCCTCTCATTATAGGGGGAACGGACAGTATACCCGCCACGCTTGTCCAAGGCGGCTTGGCAGGTTTGACACATCGGTTATCTCGATGTGCAGGTTGCATCACGATGTTTTCCTTCACCGTTATTAGCACATGGTAATTGTAACAATATGCACATAAGATCAGAAAACTGACTAAGAGGTGCATGCGTTTCGGTCAGGATCGAACCCGCGCCCTTCGACTTGGGGGCGCGTGCGCTAACCATTACGCTACTACGAATTATGTTACTTATAATACCTCCAAAAATATGTGTACAAAGTTTCGTGATCGGTTTAGTAGTTTTCGCGTGAAAGCGTAACAAACAAACTTACATTCACATTTATAATATCATGTTAGGATAGCTTGCCATTTGTTGAAATTCGAAGGTAATTCATTCGTTTAATCTACGTTTTAACGCTTTTATGCACGGCATTTAATTTGATTTTGACGATTTTGCCACGTGATCATGGCTACTGGAAAATGGGCGAAAAATTGTTAACATAACCATAAAATGCCTCGTTTGAAACCGTCAAAACACAATTTTAACAAAGTGTACTAACTCTTAAAACTTAGAAAATACTATGTTATTCATTAGATTTTCAAGGTTAATTTGTTGGCAATATTTTGAAATGTTGTTTAGAGCCTTTTACCTTAGTCTTCTTTCATTTTAGTTTGACTCTGTTTCCATGAATGTCAGTGTAAACTAATGCTTTTGTAATAATTTATAATATTACTAGCTGTCCCGGCAGACGTTGTCTTGCCATGAAGAAATAAAATTTAGAACCCGATTGCAGCGCCATCTACAGGGTCCATTAAGATATAAGATATCCTATCTTTCAAGTTGGATCAAACTGCACACGGTGTGCAAATATGGTTAAAATCGATAAGTAGTTTAGGAGTCCATCGCGGACAAACAGCGTGACAAGTAATTTATATATATTAAGATAAATTTAATTGTATTTTTCAGCACTACTCTTCTGTGGCGCTCAAAAGTGTTTTTGACAAGATTATTTTTTTAAATATCTTGAATAGGTCTTAAGTTTGTAGAAGAAAATAAGTTATATGCAATCAACGTCGATGTATTAAAACTCATATTAGTCGTTGTTGAAGCATTAGGAGGCAGGCGCAAGTTAAATCAAATTTCCTACGTATTTAAAAATCTGTTCATAGAACGAGCTTACCAGTTACTTAGAATACAATTTCCTGCTAAAGTTTGTCCATGTAACTGTAATTTTAGAAAAAAGTTTATCATACACTACGTAGACAGATACTACAGAACTAACAACAACATTAAAAAATGCACCAACTTCAAGGAGTTGTAGAAAGTATTTTTTTTTAAACAAAATTTTCGTCCGAAATTGCTACGGAACCTTAAATAGCTTTATATAAGTAAGTCAGGTTTATATCAAATCATCTGAACGTTGATAAAATATCAGCTTACAAAGCTTGTCTGAGCTGGTATTTGTAATTAGAGCCTCTTAATTATTAATAAAAACAAGGCTGTTAATTAAATTAAGGTCTTCTGAATTTCTTACAAATACTTTAGTTGTCTACATTTTAATGATCACGTAATTAACAGGAAAATGTAAACCTTTTTTGTTGTGACATGTTGTTGTATTTGTAATTTTGTATTAACTTCTAACTCTTATATATTATACCAATAAATAACATTTAAATGTCTAGTTATGATTTCAAAATAAATTCTATAAGGAGACGAGGACTTTTTAATGAGTTGAAATATGGCTTAAAAAAGCGTTATATTTTTATATTACAAAACGGAAAACGGAGATGAGAAATACTCAAATTGAGGTCATAAATAGTTATGGATTACCATAATAGATTTATATGAATGTATTTCAACAATTAATAATATGAAAACACTTATACCACACCAATAGTTCATTGTAAATAAAATGAACCTACTACAATTATAAAAAAAATATCCACATAATAAAATCCTAAAATCAATCCCATTTTACAATCTGGGCCCAGAAATATATGAAAGCCTACCCGCTTCCTTTGCATTGAACAAAAAAGATCATGTTCGCATTTTTACAAGCTTTTTTTTAACTTGCAATGGATGTATGTACCTATGTATGTATGTAAGTTCGGGTGACATCTTGCAAGTTAATTTTGACCAACTTCCCGATTTCCGATTGAGCTGAAATTCTGCAAGTCATGCGCATGGCTACTTGTTAATTTAAATCTTAGGTTTCGGACTCATAACTCATCATGATATGTGATCATAAAATGATTCATATATCAGACGACTTAAAAGAAAAAATAATTTATCGATGTTTTCTTATTCAGCAACCAAGTTTTAATGCCTTTTTATTTTATAGTGGTGTGGCTACAGCTATGTGACAGTATCGCTTTCGAAAGTATTGCAATTACACGTATATTGCTTTGCTTTGTCAGACACGAAGCAATGGGTTCTCACGCATTTGTTTGCCCCAGCGAGAATAATTTACGACTGTGGTGAATACGCTTAAATGTGCTTCTGGAATTTCTTTCTAAGGAAGAAAAACTTTCTCCGAAAAAGCGACGGCATAAAATACTATACATCCGAAATATGTTTACATTCGTACTCGTCTCGGTGTTTACGTATCACGATTGTGCAATAATTTCTCTATTGGTGTTTTACAAAATAAAAGTTGTTTACAGAAAAAAATATAAATTTGTAATTTAATCTTGAAGTCAAGAAAATTAATAGACATAAATTTTTGTTTCAAAATATCACGGAAGAATTCGAAAAATCATAGTCGGTAAAAAAAAAATTGGGTTAACTTTACAATTCTCGTCACTTGCCCTCATTGAATGGCACCCTATTAATTTATTCAAAACGATAGATTTTTTTTATTCGTAGCCGTACAAGGATAGTGATGATATTAATGCATTTTGAATAAATCGACCGGGCGCCAGCAATGTTATAGATTCCTCTAGGTGGTAAAATCATTATTTTTTACGTTTGTATAGGTTCGCGTTTGACCACTACCTCACACGATGTGATGTAATGACGTGGTCTATAGAATGGAGTTCGAATCTGATCCGAACTGTGAAGCGCTCCTAAATCTAAGATGGCACTATAGGTGGTTCTGTTATAGCTTTTTGACGTTTTATTATAAAAATGTATTTTTATAAAATAAAAAAAATATGGTTTATCTATACTCTATATATCTATACTTATAATAAAATTGTAGAGATCGAATTTCTGTACAATTAAAAAAAATGCTAAAAACCGAGTCAGGGGGATGTAAGAAGTAAGATAGAACTAATTTAGATTTTTTTAGAATTTCTTGTTTCTCTGTTTGTCTGTCTGTTTGTACCGGCTAATCTCCGAAACGACTGGACCGATTTACATGAAATTTTGTATGGTGATAGCTTATATCCCTGGTCAACATATAGGATACTTTTGATTCCGAAAAATTAAATAGTTCCCGTGGGATACTTAAGAAGCTTTAATTACTTAAACAGCTTAGAACAGACTAAAAGTCATTTCTCTGCAACATAACATAATAGGAGCGGGTAATTTGACAGGGTGTGGTGTCAGTGAGAGAGTTTTATCTTATATATAGTATATAAAGCAGATAAGTTTGTTTCTTTGTTTGTTTCCTTGAACGCGCTAATCTCAGGAACTACTGGTCTGATTTGAAATTGTTTTTCAGTGTTCGAAAGCCAATTTATTGAGGAAGGTTTCAAGCTATAAACCATCACGCTAAGAGCAATAGAAGCGGAGCACCAATGAAGAAGGTTTCAAAATCGCGGGTGTTTTTTACCTTCCTTTCCACGCGAACGAAGTCGCGGGCAGAAGCTAATCTTATATATAAAAACGAATTCCTATTAAAAAAAAATTTTTAATAGCTGGAGTTACAGCAAACAGGCTGACGGCCCACCTGGTGGAAAGCGGTTACCGTCGCCTATGGACGTTTCCAACATCAGAGATGTCACTAACGCGCTGCCGGCCTCGAAGAAGTTTTATGACACCCCTTTTGAAAAACTCCATATCGTAGCGCTGTGGGAAAACCTCGGTCGGGAGCTCATTCCAAATCCCCACGGTACGTAAGAGAAACGTTCTACAGAACCGTTGCTACATGAGCGAAGTGGCTCGAGGAACTGGGGGTGAACTCCCAACCGATGGCGAGCGGTGCGATGGTAGAAAGAGGACGAAGGCACCATTTTAAACAGTTCTTCGGAACACTCCCCGTTATACAGTCGGTACAATACGCAGAGAGAAGCAAAGTCTCTCCTAAGGCCAAGCGTATCGAAGCCGTCTGTGAGTATGGGTCACAACAACGCGAACGGCTCGACGTTGAATACAGTCCAGGGGATTAAGTTGGTAGGCAGGTGCTCCAGCCCAACGGTGTGAGCAGTACTTCATATGCGGCCTCACCTAGGCTTTATAAAGCACAAGGCGTTGCTGCGGTGTGAACTACTGCTTGGACCGGTTTAGCACTCCCAACTTCTTAAAGGCAAGTTTTGCCTTGCCTTCAAGATGGCCCCTGAACTGTACATCGTTCGCGATGTCAATACCGAGATTCCCAATACTTTGGAGGTGGTAAGGAGAGTTCGTTGGAACTGAAGCGCTTGCTCGAATGGAGTTTTTTTGGCAGAGAATACGCAGACCTGTGTCTTCTTGAGGTTGAAATGCACAAGGTTCTGTCTCCCCCATTCTGAGACTCTCTCCAAAGAATGCTCAATTTCAGACACAAGTCTAACCGGACTTTCCTACACAAATGATTGAGGGACATTTGCACGACCAGAGTACTGCGCATCGCCAGTGCTGTCATCCGCATAACAATGAATGTTGCGAATAGACAACATATCATTGATATGCAAGATGAACAACGTTAGCGATAGCACACAACCCTGGAGCACACCAGCGTTGATGGGCTTGATACTAGAGCAGCAACCGTCGATAACGACTTGAATGCTGCGCCCATCAAGAAAGCTGAATAGCCAGGTGCAAAGTCCCTCAGGTATCCCATACGATGGCAGTTTCGATAGAAGAGCTCTGTGCCAGACCCGGTCGAAGGCCTTAGCAATATCTAGGCTGACTGCCAGTGCTTCCCCTTTGCTCTCAATGGCTTCAGCCCAACGGTGGGTTAGGTAAACCAAGAGATCCCCAGCTGAGCGACCGTGGCGGAAGCCGTATTGCTGATCATTTAGCAGCTGGGAATCTTCCAGGTAACCCAGAAGCTGCGCGTTGATAATACGCTCCATCACATTTGAGAGCAAAGAGGTTATTGCTATAGGCCTATAATTCGATTTTGTTTTTGTATCATGAAACAAAGTATTTTAGGAATTCAGAAAATATGGCAGTACGAAATTCGCCGGGTCAGCTAGTCTATAATATAAGCGTAACGTGCATAGTTTTAATATATAATCTATGTTTCATATCTTTATTTACAAAATAAAGTTCCAAATATTACATATTATTTGTTTGGACAAATATGAATTTATTTAGTTTTCATACCATACAATTTTAATGAGAACAACGAATGTTTTACGTTCATAAAACTATGGAATATCGCTGGTATGCTTCGCGTTGTTCACAAGGAATTTTTCCAGTAATTTGGATTCAATTCACAGCGAGCGATGGCGTGCAATAAATAAAGTGCAACTCCAAATGAGGTTCGCTGCCAGGAAATAATCCAACTCATTTCTGTATGCGCCTTTTTTACTTCATTACATCGCAGTAACAAAGGTTTCAATATTTTATTTCGTAAAATACGATCTTTATGATGTACGAATGAATTCCGTAAATATTTGTAGTTTGTTGTATTTAAAAATATTAAGAGTTTTATTTAAAAGATATAGTGGTGTATTTAAATTTATATAAGGTGGTTATTAAATAAAACCATATTTGCTCAGTTACGTAGCTTTATTTCCGTATTCGATACGGCACCCCAATATCCGGAGATTAAAACCTCCGTTAAACAAATGTAAGAAAGGTTTCTTATAATGTTACGTTTACTATTAATGTTTCTTAAATTAGAGCATGAAATTGAGATTTCAGAACTTTGCTATCGCTTTCAATATGAATATAGTATCTCAGGCATGGAATTCGGTCTAAGACCACAACGTATGGAGTAGCTTGGGAGTACGTTAAGACACGATACCTTCTTAACGGCCTTGGTTAATGTGATTGCTAATTCTGGGTTTGAGCGCCACTGGTTTTAGTAGTATGCTGGCAACCAGTCCAGCCTAGGTGACACGTCTGGAAACGTGGAGCGGGGTCGCCTACCTCTCTGAGTGCCACGTAACGTGAGCCCCGTATGTAGCTCCCACTGAAACGTGCGAGAAGATGATTTCTTTTAATTACCGAGTTATAATAAGATGAAACGGTCGGCGACGGGTGATGATGCATAGGCGAGTCCAAGCTCGTCCTCAGAGTGTCCTGATGGAATAGTGGATATCAGGATACGCTTGCTCAGTCGCCTGGTGCGTCGCCTATGAGTATAGTACTCGTGTCACAATAATTTGGCGTAATCATTGGAACCTCTAAACTTGACTATTTCCAACGAGACGATTATTACGATATAGAAACTATTAAGAAAACTGCAAGGTTACTAACCTATGGGGAAATTAATTTATTTCTATCGGATCACCAGGGCTTCCGAAGCATGCCCTGCAGGAAGACCACTCGTTCCTACGCTGGTACACCATTCTGTAATGAATGCAGATCTATACCATTTGACCAATGAGTACGATGCTAGGATCGTGGAAAGATGAACCAAGGTTACATACCTCTTTCGATAAATTCACTGACTCTAAGAAATGTGCTTGTACTTAAAAAAAACCCAACACTTGTGTTCGACCGTCTGGTACTACTGGGAGAGAAGGAATGACGCGACGACCGAAATTCCTACGGCTTATTCGAATGCCATTCACTTTGAATAGCGGCCATTTGTGTCGTCACGTCCTTTGGATTTTTCCTTCTAGAATTTCTAAAAGGTGGATCCATTTACGCGACTTGTGACCGTCAGATGTCGTTGCCGTACTTCCGTTAGCCCTCAGACAGAGCTAACGCCTCTCTAACATGTCCAGCCTGGAACCTCTATCCACGTCTAGAAATTGGATACTATTACCGAAGTTGTCTAGATCTTAATTGATTTTAAGATGAGGTTCCAAACGTTATGAACAACGACATCTGACGACACGCTACAACAAGTCTTAGTTGCTATTCATATTGATCAGTATGACTACTCTAATGTAGGTGGCTAGAACCACGCCAATCAACACTAGATGGCAGTACCTGTTTTCAAATTACTATAAGTGCTGTATTTTCTACGTAACAAGTTATATCCTGTTTTAAAAGTTAATACTACAATCAATATATTTATGGGTCTGTTTATTGTTATCAAAGTAGGGGAAACTAGATTATTGTTGGCATCCTATTGTTATAACTTAGGTTCCGATAAACATAAATTGCATTTGAACCAATCGTAATTCTGTTATGATCGTCTTCTTTTATTTACTTATTTATTGGCAAACGTTTCTAGAGAATAGCCTATTGTTCTATTCTTTACTCATCATTAGCGAAATGTTGCGGATTACTTTGACTACGATACGGGCATATTTGTATTTGTGAGGTATGAAACGACGGCCTGGTGGAGAGAGAGGCAGTTCAGCGACAACTATGATCAAGGTGTACAACGTATGTGACGTGTGTACAATCGGGAATCTAATAGTGTTGGACTTTGCAAATTTTATTGAATTAAGACCTTCTACATTACGTTTGGATTTGTTGTGTTCGGTTATATTTGCACCTGTATTATACGTATTTGAATAGTTCTAATAAACTCTATAATAATGCCAACAGCATTTTAATTCGAGTCTCACAATTCGTAACACTATTAATTTATTCAAAACATTTAAAGTCTTCTTAATATATATACTTTAATATATAGAATAAAGTGATACGTTGCCAATCATTTGGTATCGTCAATGTTGTAGTTTACTCTATGTATTAATCTTCGGAAATAGAAATGAGCAATAAAATAAGATTACAGTAAGAAATGGCCATATAAATGGCTACTGCAATTGACATGCTAGTTATCTATGAATAATAAATTTAGGGCATAAGAAATTACTTAAAACGGATTGTAGTAGGGAGCAATAAAATGGCCATAAAGTAATCAATGTAAAATCAGAGGATTGATAGATATATTCAAAAAGAAATAGTTGCTCCATTAATCTGCGGCAGGTCAAACAAACTCTACGTAGTAGCTCTCCTTCACTTATATTTTTTTTGCAGTCTTTTATATCTATAAACCTACAGTGAAAAATTATGTAAGCAATGGTGAAAAGTTCTTCAAAATCCGTTGTGTGGCTTAGGAAGACTTAACGGTTATACAAACAGTAGCGGAAAGCAATTGTTTTATATTATGTAAATATAAAATTAGGTCAGAAATGTAAGCAAAATACTGATTTGTGGTGTGATAGAAGACTTGTGTCAAAATAGACAAGTGTGGAAAGTAACTGGAGCACAACATCAGTGAATAATGAGTCAGTGACTTGGGAGTTGCCAAGTGTTGTTTTGAAATGATGTAGGTTCGAATACTGGAGGAAAGTGTGCACAGCTTAGATATTTTTTCTGCCTTTTATTATAATAATCACGTACTGCTGGCAAAAGAAAACCTCGTGAAGAAATTTACTATAAACCCTAGCGGATCTTGGACAGGCTTTTCTGGCACAACCCTGTAGCAGGCGCAAGCCAGCGCTGTAGTCATTCTAAGACAAAAAATTAAATTGCAATTTATGAAAATTGTAGTTACAAGTCAATGTAAAGCTGCTCCTCAGTACGTTGGTCTGAGTTTATTTCGCATCCGAACATCTGGCTTGAAGTCATGGAAAACTCAGATCTAAAAAATGTTTAGGCATCATTAATATTATGGAAATAAATTAATCATGTGTACAATCCGCCAACCTCTCATTGACAACTATTGCAGATATACAATACGCTTCTTCAAAATAGGAAACCCGTGACTAGTACTGGAACATTTAAAAAATGTTAATATTTAGAGTTGAATAAAAACTGTAATGGACCCTCCCATCATTATCGTGAAAACGTGAAAAACGAGATTGTGGAGCTGGGTCTAGTCTTCTTTTCTAGCATACTCGTAAAGTCCATACGGCATTATCGTGAGAATGTGGAGGGCCCTTTAACAGAAACACTGAATAGCAAACCCTAATACAAAGGAATATGATAGTAATTTTTTATTTTAAGTCCACATTTGCTTCATTTACGTTGATCGTCATTGTGTTAATAATAATAAAAATATCCCAATCATATGCAAAACATAATAGGATAATAAAACGCAAAAATAAAATTAGATAGAACCAATTCTACACATGTGGATGAAGCGTTAAAGCGTCTTCATCAACATACTGAAATTCATAACATTTTTGATGTCCATTATGACTCGGCAAGTGACGTAGGTCACTTCGTCCCGGCAAAATGGTATAGCGAAGCCACAGTAGAACCCAAGTTAATAATATTTAATTTCAGTTTTAAACCTGGCTTTGTTACCATCTTTGTAATCAAAAAGACGAGAGACGGTACATTAAAATTAATTGTAACATTTCAACCAATTAATTATTACTTTTATTTCAAACCAGTTTCATCTTTTTTAATGGGCAGGGATTGAAGTTTTTGCAAATGAGTTTGAAACGGAAATTTGCAAAACAGTTTAATACTTAATCGAATTTTAGCATACCTTTATTGAAGACTAATTAAAACGAAATAACTTTTCGGCGAAGTCTATTTCGTATTCTAGGAGGTCAGGAATGCCTAATTGGAAATGGTTTATTGAAATATTGAGACCGGCTTAGTAATTTGCGTTATTAAGTATGCTTTTCAATTATTTTGTCTAGGTGAATTGTTAGTTACTGTTATCGTAGTTAAAAAGGCAAAAACAGATCCTTGAGTTACCTTTTTATGTCCTTGTATTACAGAGATTTTTCGTGAAGATTATTGGTAGTATAACAATATAAAGAAATTTTAAAAATAGTGTCAGAAATATAAGTAAGGTGATTGTTTTTTTTTCAATTTGACTACAGAATATTGTGCATTCAAACTCCAATTTCATATATTATGAAAACCTTTTCATGTGGTAGAGCTATGATGGAATATTTTTTCCGTGCAGAAATGGAGAAAGAATACAGTTTTCTGGGGCCGGACGACCTGTTCTAAGAGTTGACAAAACAACCCACGGCCACGGCCAGTTACCACCCCTGATCTGGAGTATGCTACCATAATAACCTTGAGTTGTGTTCTGGCATTAATGACCAGCCTCCAGTCTCGCTTTGGAGAGTGGCAGCACATCGTTAGCAGCTTTGATGTTATAAATATCTATCGGCGGTGGTGACCGCTTTCTATCAGGTGGGCTATCTATCTATCTACCTGTCTGTTGAACACCCTCAATAAAAAAATCTTACTGGATTACAGCTCTTAAGGCAAGCTTCATTGGCGTAATACCACCGCAGAGTACATTAATAAAAGATATCATTTTATGACAGAATACAAGCGTGAAATGGTCAGCCTGATTATATTTAATGCGATGAGTGTGAGTTCTGATGGCCTAATTTCTCCTTTACCTATTCCATTCCAACTTTCCTCCCCTCCCTCAATCCAGTTCCTCCTGTCTTGAGCCATCTATTCTACCTCTGCCTCTCTTCTTCTATTCCTTTATCTTATCCTAAAAGCTGGCAACGCATCGGCTTCGCGCTTGGTGTTGCCAACAATTGTAGGCAACCCACTTTCCATTAGATGGGTCGTGTGCCTGTTTTCCTTCTAAGCAACAGCAAATCCCTAGTTATTTCAAAGAAAAAAGGTCCTGTTCGTATTCTGAAACGAAATTAGAAAGGAATATTTGCTATTAGTGAAGGAGCCCTTAAAAACATAAAAGAATTGGATATATTTTTTGGTTAAAATATACGGCCACTGTAGTTTTAATTAACGTCGCCATGTTGCCTCTCTTTATTCGACACCCCGATTGATGACGGCCAAAACGTAAAATACAAATAAAAATTTAATTATTCTCAGCCGTGAACAAAATCGGTGACGCTTTCGACACTTGTGAGCTATTGATGTTCCGTCGTTATCCCGCACATTTGCATACGTATTCACGTAGCGATAATATGTCATACACATTACACGTAACGAAATTTCGATTATAAAATCATGATGTTCCGTGCGTCTTTCTATCTGTCCATTTAACTGTCTGTCGGTTTATGTATACCTCCGTTTGATGGCCCATTTGTCTGCTCGACCAATTCATCATTCGGAAAGAATTTTCTCCATTACTTACTATGGCCTGGGTGTCTGGGATCGACCAAAAGACAGGTCGTTGATTATTACCCGTAACATATGCGTAACTTGCTTAATTTGGATATACAATTTGTGATATTCTGTCGATTGTTAAAAAAAACACGCCTTGAACAATTCATCATAATAGCCAATAATATTAGAATATACATTATTAATTTTCCAGAAGCTGATACCGGATCTGGACAAGCATAATTCTCGTATATTCTACCAAAACACAAAAACTATTCTTTATTGCGAAGCGGGTAAACAGGCAGATCATATTAAGGCTTTTAATAAACACACCTGCGAACTCTGCGGGTTACCCGCGTGATCATTGTTCCTTAATTTAATTTTATATGATGAAAATTCAGAACAAATTTATATTAATTTAATAAATCAGTACTTTTGTACATCAAAAACAACATATATTGTCTGCTGTAAGCCTCATTTACCTCGTTTTGCAGCCCGACGACCTTTTAAATGGTTATAAAATACAGACATATTGACATCATGGACGTACATATTTTATTATGATTCATTATTCGTTATAGCTTTTTAGTTTTCCATTATGTATAGTCAGTGTAACCTAACTCTATCAAACTAAAACAAATAGTTAGTTATGGTATTCTACGAAACAATTTCGTTTACTAGTGAAGCACAAGTGGACATCGCAGACATTGCACAATTGACCTTAAATAACTCAGAAATCGTTAGAGTTAGCAAAAATCATAAGAGACCTTTTTGTAGAACGTTACATTTTCTACAAGAATTATGGTTTGTTGACATGATCTGTTCATCCGTTCATGACGTAATAAAATTCCAAAGTAATAATAGATTTTTTTCCCTTGTTATTTCTATGTAAAAGTTTGATTATCAGGGAGGCCGGGTTAAAATTAAACGATTTAGGACTATCGTGAAAAAAAATCGGACAAATCCAAAATAAGGACCACCCTAATATATATATATATATATATTCCACGCGTTCAAAAGTTATTCAAGATCAAAGTTCAATTGTTCAAAAATTTGATCGAATTTTATAAATTACACCGAAACTGGTTTCAGTGTCAAAATAAGGATATTTTTTTTTGTCAAATATAATACAGTTCAGAAGGATTTATTTGAAGGCAAGCAGCGAGCGCCAAAACTAGCGTTTGTACACGAGCACGTATGTCGTGCGTTCGTGTTGAAGGCGTGAGTCGGACTGTAGCCGAAAATCAAAAATCGACAAATCAAAAAATGTTATCAGACCTTTTTTGTAGAGCGTTCAATTCTCTATAAAGATTGGAACAGCGATTTATCATTCAACCAGTCGTATGAACGGTACAAAAATCAGAAGAAGCAAAAAAATATTTTCCTGTGTTATTCTTATGGGAATTAAACAAAGGCGATGAGGACAATCTTAATATTAATATTAAGGGCTCATCTTTTCACAGAAATTATTTTACACCCTAAAGAAACTTATGAGCCTGTTTGGAAAAAAAATAAAAATTTTTTTTTTTGGATCACCCTAATATATATATATAATATTGTATAGAGCGGCTGTTTTCGCCTATTTGTATGACGAATATGGGTAGTATCAAAATGAAGTCCAACTTTATGCCATTTCTTGCATCTATCAGAATATGTACTGTATTAGTACACGAGTCAATTTCATTAAGCGATTCTCCGAAAGAGACCGCTTTAGGTCCTCTGAAAATAAATAAATATCTATGGTCTTCTAAACAGATTACATAATCAAATTTCAGATATTGATTATAAAAGCAACATTAGAAAAGCTCCCCAGTTTGACGCCTGATTATTCTGTCAGAACAGTTCATTGCACTCAACATAATAACACATTAAAATGCCGACTTGTTGACGCTTTCGTTGAATAAAGCGACAAAAATGATCTGGAGGGAAGTTCCCGCCGCGGTTTTCCCATTGTTCTATGATATGGGGTTTTTTAAGAAGGGCGTTATAAAATTTCATCACACCCCTGGTGTTGCAAACGGGCAAACGTTCTATAGGGAACGGTAACCACTTTCCATGAGGTGGCCCGTCTGCTGTTTTGCCTGCTTCAGGCTATAAAAAATAATAAAGGCTGTCAAATAGTTAATAAAGAAATTGAAATTAAATATACAGTTAGATACATATACGAGTAATTTGTGTATTATTTTGTACTGGTGTGTTTTAAAATGAAATTAAATGCCCTATAATATTATAAAATTCTTAACATACCGTGTCTGTACATTAAAGCTATTTTAACAACTGGAATAGACTATTCAAACGATGGCAAACGCAACACATTTTTATTAAATTTCTTGTCTGTTTTTCGGGATTCACGTAAAAATTACTGGGTCGACGCGATTGTCGCTGATCAACAGTTAATTTTTAAACTTAAACTCTACTAAGCTTAAACTTAAGCGCTACTTTTTGTCCTGGGAATCCCAAATGTAATTTGTTCACTGATCGATACAAGTGTAATGTAATAAAACGTGTGATATTTTTATCCCGGTAATTTTCCCGGGAGGAGTTTATAGTTGTTCGGGTGCAATAAAAATTAGCTTGTTTTGACACAGTTTAAACTAAAACGATAGGATAGATTCTTTTGAAGTGAAACTTCTATATAGAGGGGGTCTTACGGAGTTTTGGCTCACGAAAAGATGTCACAGTCACGTGATCACCGTCACTAATTCTTACATTTTTAAACTCGTGATATCTTTCGAATGGAATGTCCGAATTGAATAATTCAAAAAGTTATATAAAGGTATTGAAGCAGTCTTGAATATGAAGTAATTTATTTTGATAAGGATTAATACCAAGATACAAATAAAGATCCTATTCTAGCGCGGCATTTTAATTAAATTTTTATAATAAAAAAACGCTTATTGTGGCATAACTATAATAGTTAGATATATGTTGTTGCGATACTTTTTGTAAATAATGATGTGTTCTACAAAGTCGTAGTACATTATTTTATTTTATCAACAATAGTTTTCGCAGCGCACGCGATTTTAGGTAATTTTTTTTATACCTTGGACTACATTATTGGAGTTTTAGTAATGATCCCTAATTTTTTTGTAAATATAATATACCCTATGTCACCCGGGTATAGCGTAGCTTGCCAACAGTGAAAGAATTTTTCAAATCGGTTCAGTAATTTCGGAGCCTCTTCATGCAAGAAAAAACCAATCTTATCTTTCCTCTTTATAATATTAGTCTAGATATTCATAAATATATTTATCATAAAATTAATTAGATATTTGCATATTATAAAAAGCGCAAGATTTTGCGCTTTTTATAATATGCTTTTTTGAAGTCTCGTAAACGAAAAAGCTAGCGAGAGAGCGAGCGAGGATATACCGCGTCTTCAGACTACCTCATCCCTCTAATACCTAAAATTGCGTTCTGCGCATCGGAAAGTGCGATGTTCCGAGCCGCTATTAATGGAGGCAAACTTAAGTTTGCGTCGAACTATAGCTCTGCTCTCCACGTGACAAGGCATCACTGCCTCTATTTGTGGTATGTGTAAAAAAATATAAATAAATAGAGTTTGTTGAGGAAACAAAAATAACAACAAGAAAATTTTGCCAACTGTACAGTTTTTCGAAAGTCATAACAAAAGTCATAACAAAAACGACAACGAACGACAAAAGTGTTGACGTAAAAAATGGTCGGTGCGTGGGTAGCGTATTACATACACCATTAAAATGTACTTAACCTAACCAAATCATAATTTGCAGTAAACCTGCGAAAAATCGAAATGTGTGCTGGGACACATATTAGAAGTGAAACTTCAACGGACAAGTGGAAAAACGAATCGCAACGGACAAGTGGAAAAACGAATAGCAACGGATAAGTGGCAAAACGAATCGCAACGGACAAGTGGAAAAACGAATGGCAACGGATAAGTGGCAAAACGAATCGCAACGGACAAGTGGAAAAACGAATCGCAACGGACAAGTGGAAAATCTTCAACTGACAAGTGATAAAATGAATCGCAACAAAATTTTAACTTGAAGTTTTACGGGCAGATTGTTAATGTACTTGTCCAATTTGAAAACCTGCAGTCATCTGGGCATGCTTCCCTCTGGCAGCGATTTGTTATATACTTTATATTGATTTAATTATAATTTAGTTTATTTTAAGTATTTGGTTTCAATTTAATTTAATTTTAAATTAACTTTTGTCTTGATTAAAAAGATTGATAAATTATGCTTTTCTATATGCATTAATGTTCCATGTGGAAATTTTGTTCATCAAATAATTTTCTTAGTTGGATACTAAGCATCTCTATAAGACTATAAAATCACAAAATATATTTATTTGAATACTTATTCTAAAGAAGTTTGTGCAAGAATTTACTTTAAAAAAATGTATTTGTACTTAGAAAGACAATCCAATAGTCAAAGCTGCAGCAGTGTTGAAAGCAAACACCAAATTGCTCGCTAACTTGAGATTACACGCTGAGTCGGTGCATAGGGTTGTCAATATGATAAAAACATACAGTTTAATTTTCATACGGATTATAGGTACTTATATATCAAAATCATAACTAAAGAAACCATATTAAAATAGGTTAAAATACGTGCATAATATGTACCTACATTCGAATTATTTTCACTTATGGCGTAAAAGCGACTCGGACAGGACAATAGCTTTTTTGAAATTTGATGTTATAAAAATATGTTTAAATAAGAATGTTGTTTGTCTTTTTTTACAGCTCAGCAAATAAATTATATTTAAAATAAAATCTAGATATAGACGTTTGTTAGGAACAGAATATCATAGTTGAAATCAAAGAAATATCAAACGTAATATGTGTAAAGCATCATGAACTTCAACAGTTCTCATAATATGATAGGTACTTCGTAATTGGTATAATAATCATGTTTTCTCATTACTGGTCTCCTACTTACATAGATGTATTTTTTATGTGCCTAATGAGTCTAACCTGTCCAAAACGAAATATAAAAAATAAGAAAAAAAAATGTGTCCAAGGTGGCTCAACCCTATCTCATCGCGTCCTCAATTCCTTATTCCTGTTACTAAAGCGTCGGAAAACTAACGTAACTTGACCGAGACGTGAGTTTTCTTGTTTTCTCGGTGCCTGTCGTCTTGATCTTTAGGGAAATGTGAAGATGGGTAAATTGCGAATTTCGACCTAGTTTTCCAGGATATTTAGGAAATTGCTTATTGATTTTTGATGATAATCTTAGGCTAGCATTAATAAATCATAATTAACTCACCCTTTTTGTATAATAAGGTACTTTATTGTGTTTTAGAATTATCCGTTTTTAAATGAGGCACGCTGTATATATATCGGCGCGCTGGTGGCGCGATGGAAGCGCGGTTACACCACCTAGTCTACACAGTTTGTGTGATTGATTTTCAGAAAAATTACAAGATTTCCAGGATATAATGTACTAAAATCTATAAAAAAATAACGTAAGCTAATGTTTTGCTGAACAACATATCGGAATTAAGAAACTTTTATAGACCCAACAACTTTATATACCATATCTAGGAAAATCCTCGCGGATATCCCAGGATTTGGAGTAGTGCAGCATTAAAGAAATATAGCAATAGCTTTTGTGATATTTTAAATAAACTCGAAATAATGTTTAATTACACTTTATTTTTGACAAGAACACACACGCCATTACAATGCAGGAAATCAAAAAGAAACCACCATACAGAGTTGCAGTAAAAAGAGAACTTAATTGCTCACAGTTTTAATGAAAATTGTGCCGGAATAAGATAATTTCATTGCACTCTAAACACTGTAAATCACTAATCACGCGGGATTCAACTTTTTTGATTGATTAAATTACTTCATTAAATTTAATGAAAATAAGTCTCTTTAAATGCTTAACAACGCCGCTTCTCCCCTAACATAGCTAGAGACTTGATGTCGTCTTTTGTCGTCGAATGAAATCGTTTGCTTTAGTTTGTTTTTTGGGATGCCTTCGGAGTTCTTTCACCGGCTGTTCTTTTCCGTCTGTCTTTTATTTACGAAGCATATTGATTTATTTACGTTTTTTCCCTTCCTTATAAATTTTGTATTATTCTCTATTTAGATCTGATTTGAGATTATTACTCTTAGAACTATTAACATTATTTGTTTAATAAAACTGCCAGAAGTGTCTGTAAAGGCACGCTTGGCTGTCCATCAAGAGGTGTTGGTGTCAACACTGATGTATGGCAGTGAAAGTTGATGAAGTATGAAAGTAGGATAAACGCAGTAGAAATGAGAGTTTTGAAAAGTATATGTCCGGCTAGCTTGAATGATATGATAAGGAACACCGTGATAAGGGAACGTTGTGGATTGAAAGAACAAGAGTTGAAAAAGGAATATTAAGGTGGTTTAGACATGCAGAGAGAATGGAAAATTTTGAATCACAGAACAAGTGTATGAGAGCATCGTGTATGGTAGAGTTGCTGCCGGTAGACAGAGACGTACGCACGATGATCAAATAAATAACAGAAGTGTTAGAGAGAAGTCAGGTATCTTCTCAAATGAACGTGCATGTATGAAGAGGTTAATGAAAGTAGATGAAGCGAAGTTGTTTATCAGATTCGTGACAAGTGGAGATCCATAGTCTCTGGCTACCCCCGTGGTAAACAGGCGTGATAATATGTATTTACAATTATGTTATTTTCGCTAGGCTGAGGCATAACAACGCCGGAATGCTGAGATATATCCTATGATAAGGGCCACCCCGGTCGGGGCCGCCCGACGAGCGGATGGTGCAGAAGTTATCATTCTAAGATAATTTTTATTGCACAAGTATTTCATATTCAATATATTTTAATTTCAATGTACATATCTTACTTCAGATTCAAACATCCTATATATAAGTCGGACACTCCTGTCTTTTTTTGATGGTATAATTCGCCTTCGCTCCTAACTGGACTATTTATATAAAATTGTAAATATTACTTGGATTTTACTCATGTGTTTATGAAAATAGGTTGGAACGCAAAGTCCGCGAATAAGTAATAGTATTCTTGCGTAAAACAAAATAAAGACACTTTTGGAACAAAATTTGCAATATCGTCAAAATATTTATTTTACAATTTTATTGTACCAATTTCGCAGTTGAAACGGAATATGCGTAAATAGGTATTTCAATAGCATTATAACCCTTTGAGCTCCAATAAAGTTTAAAGTTACAATCTTGGCACCGAAATCCATGTTATGGTCTAGTGAATTTTGCTTTTCATATATCTGTATAAGCTCTGATATATGATATTTATTAAACTATACCTACATAATGTTTATACTACTTCCGACCCCGCGGCGGCTAGAAATTAGTGTGATTTAGTTTATAAGGGGTAACGGATCATTCAGTTAAATCTTATTCGATTCTATGTACTATAATTGATTAATCTCAATAAATAAAATGAGATATACGTTACACAAGTTTCCTTTGCACTGCCCATAATTTGAGCACTATATTTTTTTTTATTGCAGGAGCTCCGTAGACATGCAGACGGCCCACTTGATGGAAAGCGTTACCATCGTGTATGGACATTTGCAAAACCAAAGGTGCTACAGATGTGCTGCTGCTCTCTTGAGGAAGACTGGAACCTGGTCACTAATGCGTAACTACTAACTAACTAACTAATAAATTATGTCATAAACTTGAGACACCTGCACACACTTCGTTGTTCTATGGTGCCTCTATTACAGTGTGGCGTAATTCAAATTCAAATGTTTTTATTAGAAATAAGTTCCACTGGAGAACACTTTCTGAAGGTCATATATATAAGTTAAAATTTAAATTCACTTTGTATTCTATTGAGTAAAAACAATTCTTATGAGTTTATATATATATATATATATGTATGTATGTATGTATGTATGTATGTATTTGTGTATATTTAAAAATTGGTTAGGTTGCCTGGAAGAGATCGCTTTAAGCGATAAAGCTTTCTATTGTTTTGCCTAAAACATTGAAACTAATATATTGTGTTTCTTATTTTGGTGAGCAATAAAGTTTTATCTATTTATGTAACAGTTCTTTGTAGTAAACAGTAGTACATTATACATTTGAAACAAACTTTAAACTAGAGGCAACAACAGATTCCACGCTTTCATACACTACCGTGATTGGTATG
Organism: Dendrolimus punctatus; assembly: GCA_012273795.1. Taxonomy (NCBI): domain Eukaryota; kingdom Metazoa; phylum Arthropoda; class Insecta; order Lepidoptera; family Lasiocampidae; genus Dendrolimus; species Dendrolimus punctatus. The sequence goes on from CM022539.1 coordinate 13,045,015, forward strand.
TGCGGTATTTGATTGGCCGAACAGAGCTGCAGTAATTAAGCAAGCTTGCAATAAACCAGTATCGAAAACAAGTAACGGGCTCAGTTATGTATTATATGAAATATACAAGGAAACCCTATTAAGTGGGTGTCGGTCTACACCAAGTGGGTTTTGTTGTGACGTTAAGTGTTGACTGCTTTTATGATTTAGCCAAGGAACTCAAAATAATGCGTATATTCATTCGACAAAAATATACATAATTTTATATACCTACATCTAAAAATTCGAAAGGGTTTGACCAAGATACTTCTGCGCTTTAGGTACAATTAATAAAATGAGGCAGTTTGGGTATTTCGTCTACTGTGTCTCAATTTCTAGTAACAAGTGAGAGGGGGACAGTAAATATTAATACACGGCGTTAAATCGAAAATGTACTTTGTTAGCTTTGCTTGCGGCTTCGCTAGCGTAAATTAAAAATAGGCATAGTTCGAACAAAATTTCTTCTTTCTTTTCACCCCCTTAGGTGTTGAGTTTTCAAAAATCCTTTCTCAATGTGCATCTAAGTATACAAAGAGCCAGCACGCAAGTTTTACGGGACTACAGGGACTAATAGTTTGGGCTGTGCGTTGATATATTAGTTATGCCCTCGTTGACTGCCGGCAAGTAGAAAATTACTCACTATATTGTTCATGGATTTTCGTTGAAAGTATTTCTTGAGTAATCGACTAAGGCTAAACTCTTAAGGCTCCTGTCACCGCAAGGTCGAAAGAGCAGTGCAAACGAAACAATTTTTCATGATATTCACTGATAAATAATTTACCAAAAAATATCATAAATGATCATGATATGAGAGGTAACTTGGTTTTTTCGTAATTTTTATATTGTTATTTGATGGAAATATTAAACCAAATCATCTTTAAATTAGTGATACGAAATCATTCCTTGAATTTTTATCGAAACAAGACAAATAAAATATTTAATTGTTGTATAAGAGAAAATGGTTGTGTTTTTTAAATTACTACTTTATTTGATTCACACTAAAATTATAATAAATCTGAAAAGACAGCGACTATGCAATCCGCGAACTCTTCTCACTTTTTTTTCACCTTCTCCCAATTATTTAGGGTCGGTCTTTTTCTTTCACAGTTCTCTATTCTGATCTATCCTCTCTTACACCACAAATAATCATATCATCCTTGACATGATCCAGCCATCTTTATGGAATCCACGTTAACGCCCGAAAAATCACTACCGAAAAATTATCAAGGACGACGTTGTTATCAGCCTTCGTAAGATTTTTTAGTAATGGAGTGGAGACATGTTATTGTTCCCACTTAACTACCAGCTATTAAATAAAAGTCATTATCGTTTGATGCCATGCCTTGTATTGTAGTGTTGTAAACACTTGTATAGCGGCTTATGACATAATCTAACACATGGATAAACGAACACGACTGATTCATAAATAAGGTTTTCATTTTTGTTGTAGACCCCTAAAACAGAGTCTGTCGTATTTTGCATTCAGTGAAATGAAATTTTCCTGTACATTCCATAAAAAGTGGAATTTCAACGCAGCGTCCCTTCTATTTGTGAAATGCAGTCGAATTTTTCAAGTGATTTAGATTCCATTCACATCAGGAGAAACGTCGAAAATACAAGGCAAATGAACCAGATCCACGCTGCATTAAATCAGGAATGGCGAACTCATCGGAATTTCAGATTCAATTGTATCCTTGACCCTGGACTACTTTTGGATTTATGATACAAACGTTAAATACAAAAGGAAGCATTAAATTTTGTGTTGGTTTCTATTTGGATCAGGGTATTTGAATGTTAACGGAGGCGAAAAAATGAATGAATGAAACTCTGTATTGTTCACTATAACTTAAACCTAGACATTTAATATAAATACATCTCCATTAGAACAATGGGCTGCCTTATCGCTTATAGCGATCTCTTCCAGGCAACCCTGTGTTCAAGGAGACATTACAAAAAAATTAAATAATATTTGATGGTTTAACTAAATTAAAACTAATTTACATCTTAATTAAAGAAAAGACAAAAATAATAACAATAATAAACTAATGTGGATAAACATAATTAAATAAATTATAATATTATAAATTACACATACTACATGCGAACAATAATACATTTACAGCAATAAATTTTATTTAATGGAAAAATAATAGTCAGTGATCAAGTGTTTAAATGTACAAATGGATGTAGCTTGTCTGATTTTCAAGGAGAGGGAATTCCATAGGCGGCAAATAGGAATTCCTCTACGGCAAAAGAATTTCCTTTACTTTTTTGTCATTTTTTTTATTTTATTAATATATATAACGACTTCATTTATCGGAATACAATGTATTCTAAGTGTTTGCGATTAACGCAACTACTTCAATCCATAAAACCTCATTACATCAACACATTACCTATATAATTAAAAATCACTCATGTCACTCGCCTTACATACGTCTAAACATCAACAAATATTAATTGCTATTAAAACTAAAACTACATATAAAACTTGTAAAACCACAAATATATATATAAATTCGAAGCAGATTTTTCAATTTAATATATCATCAGAACACTAAGTCTTAAATTAGATTATAAACCAGCACTATGTCGACCTTCTTTTATTTACGTCAGTAGTTTCCAAAGAAATATGCTATCACGGCACCATCTTATTCGCTATTAATAAATTCGTATTAATTATTGTTTTTAACAGTTATCAAAATAATTTGTATCACGATATTTTAAAAGTAAGAAAGTAGTGAAGTGAAGAAGTAAGTGGTGTTTTAGCTCCCACATTCTTAAAATAATCCTTCTTAAACGATCTTTTTTCTGTTTATTTTACAAGATGTTGAAATAAAAATTCCTGTTTTAGTAGTCTATTCTAGATAAACATCAATTTTCATTTCATCCGTGCAGGAACGGAGAATGAATACAATTTCCTGCGGCCGGGTGGACTGCCGTAAGAAGCGACAAATCAACCCACAGCCAGGTGATAGGATATTTGCCCGACTGGAAGGCTACCACCTCTGGTCTAGAGTATGTCGCCGTAACAGCATTGATTTGTGTTCCGGCATTAGTAAACAGGTTCCAGTCTCCCTTAAGAGACCAGCAGCGGATTTGTAGCACCTTTGGTGTTGCAAATGTCCGTTGGCGATGGTAACCGCTTTCCATCAAGTGGGCTGTCTGCCTGTCTGCTGAACTCCTACATTTAAAAAAACTTCCAGGCCGTAAAACTGCATATAATAAAAAATCTATAAACGCATAAATAATAATTATGACTTAAATTTTGGCATTTATTTTAAAATCACAGACGAGGCACATCGATTTTATTTCTTGATATAGATAAAAGTTTAATAGTTAGTTATACATTCACTGTATCACTATCCAGCACATATGCGAAAATATGTATACCAAAGGCTAGCTATCGCCAATATATTAATACTAGATGCATTAATATGTTGGTGAGAGTTGTAAGTCAGCGTCTAGATCAGAATTATAAGAAATTCAATCAGAACATAATATGGTCTTGCCATCTAATACATCTTCCGCCAAATTTCTATACGAGGATGTTAAATCAGATCTAACAGAGTCCATTGATGATTCGAAGAAAAGTGTTAATTTGGATAATACTGCTTATGTAACTAGACTTGAAAGAAAGGTGTATAGAATTTAGGTATATATTTCGATCAATCTTTATCTTGGGGCCCGCAAATACAAGAAGTAAGCCGCAAAATGTTTGCAAGTGCAGCGTCTCTTCGAAGGTTGAAAAACTTTCTCCCACTTAATACTAAAATTGCCCTTGCCCAATCCCTTCTCCTCCCTATCCTTGACTATGGCGACATCAGCTACTTAGATATCACCGAAAGCCAATTAGATAAACTAGAGCGACTCCAAAACTTCTGCATTCGTTTCATATTTGGTTTGCGCAAATATGATCACATTTCTGAATTTCGTAGTAAGCTCGAATGGCTTCCTATCCGCCTTCGCCGGAATGCTCATGTCTTATCCCTTTTGTACAATGTACTCTTTAGCCCAAAAGCGCCCTCCTATTTGAAGGAACGCTTTGATTTCTTTCAAGAAAGTAGCACGAGGCTCTTAAGATCATCAGCAAATCTACGACTAATGACGCCAATACATTCTACACAATTTTGTCAGAAATCTTTTACTGTGCAGGCTGTAAGGTTGTGGAATGCTCTACCGTTGAGTGTCAGAAGTGCAAAGTCACTTACATCTTTTAATAAACTCCTCAAAGATCACTATTTAAAGTTGTAAACAGTAATTTATGTATGTCTATGTAGTAACCCTATGTACATATATTTGTATACAAATATGTATGTGTATTTATTTATTTTTCACTTGTAATATATGTTTGTATATATATTCTAAATTATGCGCACGAAATACCGACCCATTATTAAAATGTAAAATTATCTCCAGAAGGTTGTCTGGAAGAAATCGCGGTTAGCGATAAGACCGCCGATTGTACTAGTTATAAGATTCTTAATTCATGTGTATTATTATTTTCTTGTGTGCAATAAAGAATATTCTATTCTATTCTATAGCCCTAAAAATTTTAAGGACTAGTTATAATGCATAATTTTATATTGTGAAACTTGTAGGAAACCTACATAGACACTGGCTGCATGGAAGCCTAAATATTTTATAATAATAAAACAATGTATCTAATAATTTTGAGTCAGTTGCTATTGAACTGTTGATGTGAAATATTATCTGGTATTCAATTAATACAAACTATAGTCCAACGAAGTGCAGTTTTAATTTCATACATGTACGCGCATACACCAGCTAAATATAGTCTGCTGAAATACAACTTTTAAACATGGTCCTTCGAGCCGGATCTTAACCAGCGACCTATGGATATGTCTTTCAATAACTGATAACTTAAAAAGAGGGATGTTGTATGTTTAAGTGTGCATAGGGGAAACAATAGACATACAACAAGATGGAGTCAAATAAAACTAAAGCTTAATTGTGAGTCAATTGTTTTATTTATAATAATCAAGACAAAACAGTTTTGAAATAAATTTATAATAATGAACATAGATAATATGTGAAACATAGAACCAACTGCTTCAGCTTAAGTTAACCGAAATTGCTACGCAAATGAATGTATCATAACAGTTTTATTAAATCGTGAACTTTCATGGCTCGTCGTAGACGGCGCAATAAAGACGTTGCCGGCTGCTCACGGACTTACGTTACAAAAGCCTTGGCTATTGGGGTTAATTAACTCCAAATTGGATGTAATAAATTGTAACGAGATGCCTAATTAATGTGCAATAATGATGGCGGTGCCTCAGTCATCGCAACATTTCAGTCGCGACCTTATTAATGAGTTATAAAGCTGTGAAAGGATTATTTTGTGACATCTTTCATTGTTTAACATCTATATTTACATTATTTTCAAAGTTCTGTAGTCATTATGTCACATCAGACTGCTCGTATATCTGCTTGTTTGAGCTTCTATGTAACAGTTGCAGTTCTCGAAAACTATTTATGGCCGGGTTTCATAATTCTTACCAACCGTTCATTTGCCTTACCAGCGGTTGAATTTTCATATAAAAACTATTCAAGTAATTTCAAATTTCTGCCCGTTGCCAAGCAAGTAAATGAACAGTAAGATATAGGAACCTGCCATAGATCTATATTGTAATCTATTTAAATAAAATGAATCGCAGAAATGTATGTTCGCGCATAACTAGAGAACGACTTTACCGATTTAACTTGTTTTTAGCGTGGGCCCATGACTTTTGTAATTAAGAAGGTGGGCACTGAAAATCAGTGCAGTCTCGGACTATCTTTCGGCACAGCAAAAACTGAGTTACAATCTCCTTTCGCAAATTGCGGCACATATTTCCATTGTTATTTTATTATTATAAATTACTGATTAGTGTTGCATTTATAGAAATAAGTATTGTCTTTCTTTATTTTGATGATTCTGTTTTTGTGTGTTTAAGTGGGTCCCCGGATGGTTTAGATTTACAATTAGAACTGGTAGGTGGTGCTGGAATCGGGTCCTAGATTTTAGACTTAGGACAAAGACTGCCGAGACCGCAAGCTTGTAATAATGATGTCGCTATAAGAAAAAATAAACTCAGGTATCGTTGAAAAGTTTGAAAAATGCCCTTTTTTTATTTAAGAAAATAGATATCTTCCTAAGTTGTGAAAATTCCGTATGTGCCCTGTATCTTTTGAACTATGAAGTCGAAAATGTTATTTATTTGTACAAGAACCGTTGATAAGTTCTTAAATCTGGGGTGTTTTTAATAAAATATTTTTTGCTCCTTTGTCGAATGATAATAATAACATACATTTGTCACTTTTACAGAACCCTTAATGATTCATATAATACCACTGTCACGCAATTGTCCGAGTCTATTCATGTCTATTTTCAATACATTATTAAATAGTATATTGCCATCATTTTCATCTGTGCAGGAATGGAGGAAGAATACCTACAATTTCTTGCGCCCCGGAGGCCTGTCGTAAGAGGCAACAAAACAACCAACAGCCAGGTGGTAGGGTGTTTGCTCGACTAGATAGCTACCACCCCTGGTCTAGAGTATGCCGTCATAACAACCTTGTGTTGTGTTCCGGCATTTGTGACCAGATTCCAGTCTCCCATAAGAGAGCAGCGACGCAATTGTAGCACTTTTGGTGTTGCAAATATCAATAGGCGATGGTAACCGCTTTCCATCAAGTGGGCCGTCTGCCTGTCTGCTGAACTCCTCCAATAAAAAAACCTATAAAAATAGATTTATCTACAAAACACTTTTTACGTCACTCTATCATGCTACAAATGTATTGTACTATGTACAAAATACTATTTCATATATCTATCCGTCAAACCTCAACAATCTGCATGCAAATCGAGCTGGGTATCGCAAGGGCACAATAACGTCACTGCCCGCCTTTTCAGTGATTCCGCGGTTATTTTTTGTTACATTTCTACTTCGTTTTTTTCTTTGGAATGTTTGTAAACGTACATAAGTCCGACCTATTTCAAGTTCGTGTGAAGTATATTGCGTGTGTGCTTTTGTTTATATTTTGTACTAGTTTTGTCCGGTATTTCGGGTACGAGGGACTAAGTTAAAATTTGATATAAGCTCTATACAAGTAATGTCAAAATTCAACGAATGGTAAGGTAAGATACAGAAACCGGTCATTATTTATTTGTTTATATTTATTTTATTGTACTGAAAGTGGTTACCATCGGCTATGGACATTTACAACACCAAAGGTGCTACAAATGTGTTCCTGCTGTCTTAAGGGAGACTGGAACCTGGTCACTAATGCCGGAACACAACACAAGATTGTTATGGTGGCATACTCTAGACCAGGGATTACCATCCCTCCATCCATCCAGATGGACAAATACCCTACCACCTGGTTGTGGGTTGTTTTGTCGCCACTTACGACAGGCCGCCCGGTCACAGTGAATTATGTACGGATAAAACGTAATGCACGTTTTGATTGACCATTGCTTGCATAATTTTTATTGAAGTTTAAAACAATTATTATTATTACAATATTACATACTTATTATTTATGTTGTATATTATTTTATTTGAGTTATTTCATATTTTTTATATATTAGACTCAATTAAAATTCTGCTTTGATTTTTCTATAAATTCAAAAATATGGGGCAAGTTATGACGGGACACTTTGATATCTTCAGATTAGATAGACATATATAGCAAACCTGTTGATTGTATGCGTTAACGTATTTTGCAAAAAAATTACAAGTAAGATTTAAGAGATGTGTAAACAATATTTTACTGTATGCTGAAGAAAAAAAATTACCATTATTTCTTTTATAATATAAAAAGAAAAACCCTTGTTAAGCCCAAGATTGGAACGGTTCTTTTAAATATCATAATTGGTTTACATAAAACGGGTGCCTCGATCGTATCGAATTTTGATAAGCGTAAAAAGAAATACCTACATGGAATTTACTTGTCAAAGTAATATTTCTTTGTAGGAGAACCCCCGGATAATCGTTAATGCTCTGCCCGGGGCAAAATCCCTTGTATAGATTGCGGTATCACCATAAATAACTGCGTAACTGTTTTTATGGAGGAGAAAATTACTCTCTTCACTCATTGCCTTTTATATACAGAAGAATTTTTTTTATTTACGATTTGGAATTTCAGATTGGTTGTAAAAAAATTTTTTGGAGAACAAAGAGTGTCTTTTTCGAATACTGTTTGAAATACATTTATTTCTATTGTGGTAGGTATAGGTTCGCGTTTGACCACAATCTCGCCCTATGTGGACCATAGGTGTGGTCTAGAATGGAGCACGCTTACCTAAAAGGTACCTGTTCACACGAGACCTAAAACCACTCAGGTTATATACCTATATAAGTATCAGAAAAGACAGACTTCGGCAATGAGTTCCACTCCATTGCGGACATTAAGATAGTTTTGTGAATAAAATCAAGTGGCGGGAACTGTCAAATAACCGGGTGTCAGTTTCGAGCTATTTATTATATAGATAACGGATATCGGAAGTCACATAACTGGTAGTCAAGATTGTATATTGTCTATCGACAACCGTATGTACGGGCTTTAGCTGTCAAACGACTGGTATGACATGGTATGCTTTACGGAGTCCACGACGTGGCAAAATGGTCGCCCGATGTAGCGTGGTACGAGACAGTCGGCCACATTTCTTGGGTGATTCTCGAATACCTAGTGAATACAAATCGTAGGACCCGCCACGCGTTCCATACTTTTGTTAGCCGAATATGTATAGTTCTTTATAATGAATATAACCTTAAACTCTTACAATCTGATACGCCTACAAATTTCAGATAAATAGTACTGATGCGGAGAAAATCTGCACCAATCTACGTCATACTTAATGTTTTTTAAACGACAAAGAAGTATATATCGTATTTATATGTAAAATGAGGCACGCATATATACCACGGTAATTAAAATTCGCTTGTCATATAGGATACAGTGGATGACGAAGGTTGTAGATTGGTGTATGAACAGCTGGTATTTATTACTTTTTCATGTAATTGTTAGCGAACCAAAATTAGAAATTTTCAAAGCGTTTTATCTTTGATACATGGCATGAAGCTCGTAAGCGTAAAGGCCATATATAGGTATAATGTACAGATTCATAATATTAACGTTTGATAGTGGTGAATATTCCTAATTTAAAAACTGTAGCATAGTGTTATAAATAAGCAAATGAAAGTTGAGCTTAAATTGTGATATTAATGAAAAGCTACCACTATTATATTTTAATTAAAAGTTTAACTTATAAAAATTATTTGATTTGATTTGATAAACAAGTATGGAATTAGCCAATCAGCTGTTAGATAATTTATTATTTATTTATATGGAATTCATAAAATACTGTCTAAAATTTTGTGAAATATAAAATGGTTCATTGTCTAGCCATACTTGACATATCTACAATAAAAACAGTGTATATATGGTAAAGTATTTACCCAACTGGATGCCTATCACCCCTAGTCTAGAGTATGTCGCCATAACAAACTTTAGTTGTGTTCCGGCGTTAGTGGCAGCACATAGTAGCACGTTTGGTGTTACAAATATCTATAGGTAACGGTAACCGCTTTCCATCAGCTGCGCAGTCTGCCTCTCTGCTGAACTCATGCAATAAAAAAATGATAAAGCATATTTTATCCAACACTAGCTGATCCGGCGAACTTCGTACCGCCTATTTTCTGAATTCCTAAAAGACTGTTCCATGACATAAAAACAAAATAACCAAAATAAGTCTAGGTGATTAGGAAGATTCTAGAACCCGATATCAGCGCCACCTACCGGTTCCAATTCCACTTAAACACACGCACAAAATTTCATCAAAATCGGATCCGATCCTATAAAGGACAAACACACAAACATTTATTTTTATATATCAAGATTATTAATAATAAGAATATATACTTTAAAAAATATTTAACATATATTTCTCTTAGACATTAAATCGTTTGCACTTTAGTGGAAAGCAAAAGTAATTAATTCGTCGAGATCCTCACGTAATTTATTTATTCTCGTGTGTGCTAAGTAATTAACTCAGAAAATACTTAACAAAGTATCTAATAACTTGTTCAAATTAAGTTTGATAGAACTCGAAGCAAACAGTGGGGGCATGTGGTGCATAAAATTGGCTATAAAAAGCGAGCTTGCAGTTACGAACTCATAAGAGCGTTAGCCGATATTTGTTTCCGGGAAACCAATCAAATTTATTTAACACTAACTTTTGCTCACGGCTTCACTCGCGTTAATGTTATCCCACTTGAACCGTTTATTTTTGTGGGCTAAAAAGTAGCTAATGTAAGTACTCCATCTCTATGCTAAGTACTCCAAACAAATAACAAACAAATCTATCTCTGTGCCAAATTTCATCCAGATCCATTTAGCCGTTAGCCGTATGATATTAGTATTTATAGTTTTCTTTTACATCAAAATACTGACTTTTGGTGTGTTAATAAATTTTATTGTGTATCAAAAAACAATATTTTTAAGGTGACAATTTATGATCTACGAGAACTCTATGAACACAAATAAATTTTAAAAACTTGTCGTTACTTCATACAATTGGTATTCTTTATTTACTATATATATAATTTATTTATTTAAGAATATAATATACTAGAATAAAATAAAATATATATCGTAACTCATACATGTCATTCTTTTCTTTCTTTCGTGTTTTGCTACTTCAAACATATTTTTAGATCCAATAGAAAAAAAATGTTTGAGAAACGAAAAAAAATTCTCTTAAAAGGTCGTACATTTTATATTACAACCTTTGGCTTGGAATGGACTCATTTTTCGATTCTCCGGCTTCCATGACCCCTTTGATCTTGTAATCTTACACGAGTTAAAACCTAAATAATGCATACATATTATTATATACTACATAAAATCATTATTCATCGTATAGTGATCATATCAGATATGTGTGTGTGTGTGTGTGTGTGTGTGTCTGTGTGAAAAATGGATTGTACTAACATTACGGAAGAACAGATTATTAACTAACTAGAAAAGTTCTGTCTGAATGATGATAGCGAGCTTAACTCGCCAGTTTCACAAGTTAACTCGCTTCTTAACTAATGTCACTGTAAATCAAGCTAAACATACACAAGTCCCAAAATAGTGACTATTCCAGATTAAGTAACCTCGATCCATTGTCGCCTACAAGTTGTTAAATACGGAACAGCTCTTAATGTAATTGTTTGAACGTTTTAGATTGATAGGCGTAATTGGCGTGAGATTTACATGAGTTTGCACAGCATTGCTTGCAGTGTCGTGATTGCTTGGTGAGCTTACGACAGCTCTGGTTCACATGTTGGGATTAAAGTCTGGTACATGTGCAGGCTTATAGCCTGTCGGCAAGATAGCATCTATGTTCGATTTTTGTTAAATTTTTGCGATGTAAGATTTTCTAAATATCTTTAGTAATTTGAACTTGAATATGCTGAAAAAAATTATAAAAATTTAAACTATTACTTCCATATAAATATCACTTAAACATAAAGAAAAGAAAACAACGTACCTGGATAAATAGCAATACCTATAGGAAACAATAGAAATCTAGATTTTATCCCAGTCGGAAAATTGGATTAAGATAAGGTAATAAAATAACAGGCATCTACTAAAAAAATGTAAACGGACAAGAAAAGAAAAGTAAACTAATTTTAAAAGATGTACAGATGACAGGTATAAGGAAAACACTTCAGAGTAACGCGAAATACTTTTTTCTATACGGTTGCCTACACTGATAAATCTAACAGTGCTGTATCGAACAGCCGTCTTAACATACTCCTAATTATTGTAATTACTAACTGTAAAGTGATATTGATATTATCTGGTGTGTCAAAATCTCAAATTAATTTACATTGAAAGTGTTTATGCACGAATTTGTATACATTTCTACAACTTTTTTTTTTTAAATTAGATTACAGAAACCTATGATAATCTCATTTAATTTAAATATTATTACGTTATTCATCAAATCGACTGAGATATTTTTTATCGTCATGTTAGTATTTAAACTGTAATTAGAACTATGGTAAAATTTTGAAAAGCAACCTGAGAGTACGTTATTTAAAAGCGCGCACTTTTAGGCATACTATTTTAAAATTTTTTGTAAAAGGTGTTAAATATTTTTTTGTCCATTACATACAGCGAGAGTCGCTAATCACCAAGTAAAATGATTAAGGTTTATATACACAAACAAGAAAATTACGAGAAGATTGTTTTCTCTCTGATGAGAGACTATGCTAACAAATCTCATCCGTGCAGGAATGGAGGAAGACTACAATTTCCTGCGGCCGGGCGGCCTATCGTAAGAGGCGACAAAAATCCCCAGCCATAGCAACCTTGAGTTGTGTTCCGTCATTAGTTCCAGGTTCCAGTTTCACTTAAGAGAACAGGAGTACATTTGTAACGACTTTGGTGTTGCAAAAAAATATATCAATATTATAATATAAATGATCATCGTGGTACGATATATGTCAAAGCTACAAATTCGCCTGTATAGCAACATACTGACGGGAAACGGAAGCTAGAAATGTTTTATTCTTAACGATATCTTCCACGCGTTTATAAGTAGCATAATTTGTGTTAAATGAGACGCGATTGGCTGTTCATAATGGGATGTTGTTTCGTACACAACACCGATGAAAATTGAACCGAGCGTTCTCGGCATGAGAGATTGTTCATGCGGAAATTCGTTCTTTGCAGGGCCCAAACATTGGGACCGAGTGTTTTCTTCGGTTAAACATTTATTTTCATAACTCAAATACACCTCATATATAAAATGCAAATTGGAAACTGATATCTCAAGCGACGGAGTAAATATTAAAGAATCTGTAAGTTAAAGGAGCAGATTTAAATTCCATTTTTTTAATCAATCGAGTTCCACAGTAGAATATTTTTCGAAGGTCTACATATCGACGCTTGAAAGGTAATCATGACTAAGCGACATCCGATTAAAATAATTTTAACACTGGTAGAAATATTTTAATCGAACAATTAGGCGAAATGTTTTGTTTTTTATTTTTATTTTTTGAACTTTAAATCACTCTCCTGTAAAGTTTACTCAATGTCGCTTAGTTATCATGATTGCCTTTCAAGCGTCGATATACATATAACATAAAAATTAAATCTGCCTTCTGCCTTATGTACATTGCTTCTCAATGTGTTATTGTTGTTTAAGAAGAAAGGACATAATTACCAAAAAACGTTTTTACATTGGTTAAAAAAATAAGCCCATAAATGTCCCACTGCTGGGATTGGGCCTCTCATTATAGGACAATGGACAGTATACCCGCCACGCTTGTCCAAGGCGGCTTGGCAGGTTCAACACATAGGTTATCTCGACGTGTAGGTTGCATCACGAGGTTTTCCTTCACCATTGTAAGCACGTGGTAATTGTAACAAAATAAATATTAGATAAGAAAACTGACTAAGTGGTCTATGCGTTCCGGCCAGGATCGAACCCGCGCCTTTGCGTTTGGGACGCGTGTGCTAGCTATTACACTGCCACTACTTGCTTATATTGGTTACGTGATTTTAATTTGATTTATTATTTTAATATGACTCTGCTGCGATATTGACGGTTTGTCAGTTGCAATGCATTAGAGTAGGGTTCGTTTAGGCCTTGTCCTCACCTTTTCTTTTTCCTTCGCTTTTTTTTCTTCCTATTTTTGGTATCGCTTGGGGAATAAATTTGCGGACTATCGCTGAGCCTAAAGGCAAGTTACCGGAGGGCATGTGGGGCTCCCAACGGCCCGTGCTCCACATTACGTTCCAAGGGGAACAAGTTGCGACGACCGATTACAAGACTACGCACTAAACCTAAACTAGCACCCCTAATTCACGATTTTAAGAGGCGCCACGGTAACTACAGTACGGTGCCGATGATTGGCAAAAAATATCAATAATTTATAAGAGAGGACATCGAATAATAATCATAATATCATAATCGTTAAGTTATAGAAACTAAATATCAGAGATCATTTCTGACATGGGATATATCTTATGAAACTGTCAAAAAATATATAATACTTTACCCTAACTACATGAAAAGTAATCGCTTTGTACTGCAGCTTAAGACACTGACAAGAAATATATAAGACAAGTAATTAATCTCTTCTAATTTGTATCAAATCTATAATCATTTTAATATTATCAGTTAATAACGTTTTGTTCATTATTTTCCTAATAGCTGTGGTATATAGTACTATGTATCACTCGGGAGGAAGCGCGATGTGCAACTCGAGAGTTTTATGGTTCCTCAATAGTTTGTTGACATAAGTTCAAACACAATAATGGCTTATAATTAAGGTTTAACATTGTAATCTAAAAACTACTTACAAGTGAACACCACGTGCACTATTATAATTGAAAAAGTTACTATTAAATTAAATATAAATATTAAGTTGTTAAATACTGAAAGCTAGATAAAACTATGAATAGAAAAATAAAGCAATTAACCTGTTCAAATGCAAAGGCATTTTACTATTACATTTAAACAGCCCACACAATTAACACAAAAATAATTAAGACCCTAAAATCTGTCTATCCGTCAGTCTATGTTGAGTTTACTATCTTTGTGGGTTAAACGAATCTGCTTGCGCCGATGAACACCTCCTTATAAATTCTTCCTCCCCAGCCTCGCCATCAAGAAAAGGATAACAATACTCTTCTGTCAGTGCTGTCACCGCATTACATATAGTAACGATTGCTGGCACATAAAATAAAATAAACTATTATACGTGTAATTCAATCTAATGTTCATAAACAAATCCTGTGCTTGGACCCCCGGGGGACGATTGCAATTCGGCGAGTTAAGTTACTCTTTCCTTGCTTCTTCTTCCACATCCCTGCCTTCTCGCGACCATCGCATCGAGCCAGGAGAATTTGGAAGATGAATTTTTGAAGTCAACGTAAGTGTCCGTAATAATATTGCTGCTATTGAGAATTCTGAAAATTCTATATATAGGGGAGTTAGCACTTAGTACTGTTGTTCTTAATGGGGAAAGAAAGGAGTCAAAGGTATTTGTGGAAATTTCGAAGGAACTTTTCAACGTAATTGACTTCAGAGTTGGAGGGAATTAATTTTACTATGAAACAACTTAAGTAAGTATGGCATCTAAAATATTTCTACGTACCTCAACACTGGTATCTCGATAATTTGTGACTCTCGGTTGCGTTTTGGGCCTCAAACGATAATACACTCCTCGCAATGGCCCTCTTCTCTTAAAGCAATGAAGTATTTTTCTTACTATGTGTATTGTATAGTAACTTATGCTCATATATTATGCAGTTCGAGTCTATTCGGATCTATATTATGTACAATGCATGCCGCATATTATACGCATGTAGTGTTTGTCCACATTATCCCCCGACGACCGCAAATTGAAACTGTTAACATTTGAAGTAAAAGCGTTGTTTACTCACAAAATATTTGTCTGAATGCTTTGCGTGCGGATGTACGACATCGGGTTTACATTATTTTGAACTCGAGGTTTTGTTGGACTTGTAAAAACAACAATGCGTTAAACAATTTAAAGTACATTTACACATGCTGTTTTTTTTTTATTGCTGAAGCACAGTAGACAGGCTGACGGCCCAACTGTGATGGAAAGTGGTTACTGTCGCTTATGGACATTAGCAATACCAGAGGTGCTATTAATGTGCTGCCAGCCTTGAAGGAGAGAGTTGAATCGACCACGGATGCTGGAACACAACTTAAAGCTGTAGACCATGGATGGTAGCCATCCAGTCGGGCAAATGCTTGACCTGGTTGTGGGTTGTTTTGTCGCCTCTTACGAAAGGCCGCCCGGTACGCTGAAAAATGTGTGACATAAAAATAAGACAAGGATTATTCATCCAGGTTCTTCTATCTTAGCTATCTGTAACTTCTGTTGGTCTGTCAGAGAATTTGTGGATTTTGCGCCTTCACAGCATTGCCCTGGTGAGCATATAAGATTGCGAGGAGAAAGCACAGCCTTATCAGTTTACTCAAAATGAATGGTAACGTTAAAATATCAAACATCCATTTTTTTCTTTTAAAACAGTATGTATGCTTATTAATTCTACATCACCATTCTTTATGAAGTGAATTAGCTTTAATTTATTAAAAATACCATTTCATTCACATTATCCTAAAAAGTAAAATAAAATTATGAAAGGAAAGGGTGCATGATTGAATCATTATAAATAACCCCTGAACCATACCTAACAAAAATACCCCAACCTTCCCATCTAACGGTATACTTGTTCTAACAAAATCACCGTAAATAACCAAGTGCTACGTACAGGTGGATGAACATCACACCTCAGGCTAATGAGCCTCAATGCCCATCCAGGACACGTGAGGTGCACAGGGGGTAATGAAATGAAAAATTATGGTCGTCCGACTGTGTTGACCCCTTTTGCACCCATGAGCGTCGCTTATCCGCTGTACCTACTTTTTATCTTTAGGATATCCTTCATGCAGTTTTGAGTTTTTTAATCAGCTATTCCATTAGGTGAACTGGAGCAGAATTTTTTCTCAGATTATTAAAAATACAAGCTATTTGAACTATGTCCATTACTCAGATTACTGACTACCAAAAACAGTACCTATGGCGGCAAGGATAAAGCCAATAGGTACTAGTGTCGGCATACGGAATAGATAATGAGAGCTTTTCAATTATAGTTACTTATTTGGCCTAGTATTAATAAAAAATGTCTTAGACGGTAAGAAATCGAAAATAAATTAGATCCATAGATCCTTCTTTCTTGAACTATGAAAGAAGTTAAATTGAAATAAAAGAAAAAAGTATTGGCGTACAGAATTACGCTAAAATTGGTTTAGAGGAATAAGATATATTTTATTGAATCTTCTGTATTTTTTTAAGGTTCTTTTGCCAAATAACAGAAACAATACATGTTTTCACCACGGTTTTTACAACTCTCTTGGCTGATTTTTATTTTTAACTTTTAGATACCTGCAATCACAAATTGAATTCGTAGGTCATAGTGGTCTATTAGTTTGCCCAGATCATTAGAACATAAAGATTACACTTTCAATTATTTAGTCAAGGTCTGGATATGAAAATCGGCTCGAGAGTTGTTCATTATATGTTATGTTACTAGCTGTCCGGCAGACGTCGTCCTGCCGGTAAAAAATAGGGTTTATCGTAGAAGGGTGAAAATGAGGATGTATGTATTTTGTATGTTATATCATAAAAAATAGAAATTAAAAATTTTGTCTAAAAATAAATAAAAAAATTTAGGGTGGACTACCCTAACATTTAGGGGATGAAAAATAGATGTGGCCGATTCTCAGACCTACCCAATATGCATACAAAATTTCATGAGAATCGGTCAAGCCGTTTCGGAGGAGTATGGCAACGAAAACTGTGACACGAGAATTTTTTTTATATTAGATATACTCCCTACAACGCAAGCGTAAATTATAAATTAAGAAAATAAATACCTGTACAAACGTCTGCAGATTAGAAAAAAGAACATCCAACGTAATTAAATCTACTGTTAAACTTTACAATATAGGTATTTCTCTGAAATCTGGTCTGCGTACCATTTATCAGATATTTATGGTCCTTAGCTAAACTTTGCTATTTCTGTTTTGTAAACAAACATTATTTTCAGGCGCTTTATCTAAAGCGATAACAGATGTACTACGTGAGAATAATGTGTATGAAAACTCTATAACAAGGTTTGCAAACTAGCGAGAAATTTGTATGTGAACGCTAACTACTATGCTACTGCTACTTGAGCTAGAGTTGCTCGTTTAGGGCTGGGTGTTGGACGCCATAATTACATCTAACATTTGCAGTCTTGAGTACATGAGATATCTACTATCAAATCAACGTGCAAGTTCCTTTGTTCCTTATTTCTTTATAGGATTTTGGAACGAAGTTCCTTATCGCGCGTTGCGAAAGGGCGCTAGACGGAAAAATTAAGACCAAAAGTTGTAACGACACTTTTTGCTATAGGTATAAGCCGTGTGGCGTGCGCGTGTTAACTAAGTTTATATTACATTATATTTGTTAATAATAAAAAAATATATTTATAACTTAAAAAAATAATTAAAATTCCTTCACTAATTAATCGAAAGGAGCTTCGTTACATCCGGGTGTCCCTTGACAACTCTCAAGTTTTTTTATAGTTTAAGTACTTTCATACAGAGAACGCAAGAATGACTACAATTTTGTTAATATACAGTTTTAAGTACTGCAATTAAATTTATTTTTATTATTCCGCCGTTTCGGCCACTTTTCAGTAGTCATGATCACGGAACACAAAGATATTAAGCAAAAAAGAATCGTTCGGCTGTTAAAATAAAAAAAAAACACTCAAATTAGAAGACGCTTAGAAAGTTCCAGATGTTTGGGATCCAAAACCAACTGCCAGACCTCAAGACACCGTGAGCACTTTCTGCGTAGTACACCGGAATACCAACTTGATGAGAAATTTATTTTTATTTAAGCGCCCACCCATATAATACTTATTATAAAATATATTTTATACTTATACATTACTCTTCACTAAATTATTATTCAATTTGGATAAATTTGAGCTAAATTAATATTATCATCATTGACAAAAAATACTAGCTCGTAGAATGTCACAGAAAAAGAAATCTACTTGACGTTCAATGTGTGACGTAATAAATGAGTTCAGCAAATGGGTTTAACGCCTAATTTCATTAGAGCAGTAATTGTTTAATTGATCAGTTTTTATTTTCTTTCTTCATATTAAAAGTGAAAAGCAGAGTGTAACCTCAGGTCTATTAAGGCACTCGAACTAATAGCGCTCTTGCCACACTCGTGTACCAAATCATCTCGTGCCTAAATAGATCATTTTCACTTCTCGTGTAATAATCTAATATTTCTATTAATTTAGCTTCATTAACCATTTCATATATGCACTGAGAGTTTAGTAATATCTATATGAACATAAAGATAAATCACATATTCAACAAAATCAATATTCTCGATCTCTCTCAAAGATAAGGACCCCATTATGTATGCGTGATTCATTAGTATCTCACTCGTAACTGCTCCAACTCGTGTATATACCCGGAGCAAATTTCAACTTAAACGCTGCCTGTTAACTATCAGTAAATTCGTTTGCAAGTTCCATAGTTCATTCTCTGAAACGATGGTACGTTCATAACATGCTACAGTTGTACTAACTTCTTCGTATTAGATTTTAATAGCATTATATCATATACGTTATTCAAAGGACTGATTAGGTATTGCTAATTAGTAAGTGGCAGGTTTAATAGGATTTTGGGTGGAAATTGTTACGAGTTACGGGACTCGAATTAAAATTTCGTTTGAATTACTATAGAATTTATTGGAACACAGCTACAAATATAACTGGACGCAACCAATACAAATGTGATGCACGATTCAATAACACGTGCAAAGTCCGTCACTATATAACTTATCGAATGTACACACGTCTGGTGTCGCTTGTGCCTGCCGCTAGACTGCCTTACCCCTCCGTTCGGGCATTGTTTTATACTAAACTATACAACATGTCTCGACACAATACTCGACCGCATAACAATAGTTACTAAAAATCACACTTGGTTAATGACTATCATAAACGATTACAATACACAATAGGTTTTTTTATAATTAGAAAATGTAATCACAAAGTAAACAAAAGAAGTCCAAATGCCGAAACGTAATAAACTGCAGGTGTGTATTTACTTTTGTCGGCGTGTAACAATATAGTTATTTTAAATGAGTTAATTCAAAACGGTGCTTATCAAAAAGCGTATCGTAAAATTCTTTCGACGCTGGCTAGCATGTTAGTAACAACAGTATGGGAGAGGAATAAGGATTGCTATTTGCCCTGGATTTTATTAAATTGAAAAGGACATTGCATTTGATGTCAGGTGGAAATGAATGCAGTCTACGATGCAGTACGGTTACCTTGACGATAAGTTGTTCACGCGAAACTTAAAGACACCTAAATTGCATTTTTCAGGAAAAAATAGAGGACGGTAAATATTTAAGTTTAAAAATACTTTAATATATTAGTTTTATCTTTTTCTTTTGAAAATTAGTTTGATGATGCCAACTGTGATCGTGAAGTGTGTTAAAAGTGTTAAGTTTTTATTATGAAATTGTAATAATTTAGTATTATTTTTCATAGAAACAGGTGTTGCAAATAACTATACGCATAGGTGTTAGTAACCAGTTACCAATCCGTTTATATACTGCACTCCAACAATAAAAATAAAGATTGGAAACTATGGTGTTATGGGTTGCATAGTTAAATTTTTTGACAGCATGAGAGTCGTTGCCCAGGGCGGAAAGTGCTGTTTTTATTCCTGTGATCAGGAAATTCCAAACGTACTTTCTAAATATGAAAAATATATTACTTCAAATTACTAAAATTATATTTTAAGTATTTGTTAAATAAGAAAAAGAAGTAACAATATAATGTCTATAAAGCCCGTCAGGTATAGCTCATCGCACTAGGTTGCTTTTAAGCAATAATTTTTCGCGTGGGATAGCCTATAAATGTTTACGATGAAAGTTATTGGAATATTATACATTCGATTTACTCTATCATCTAACTCCTAAAATATCTAAATAAAAAGCTTTTAGGCATATTGATGTGGGAAAGGAAACATCGTAAACGAAATGATAAGCATCGGGAAGTTGAGTGAAAATGTAAAGTATATTTTGTTTGGTCTTTACATACATACTCTTTGTTTTCCTACCTTCATTAAATTTTTTATATTCAACATAATAAAATATTAATAAGCCATTTTGGGCTCATACCTTTTTTTTACGTACTTTGCCATAAAAATAAATATTTATTATTTTTTTAACCCTTCAGAAAACACATCTTTGTTATTAGCAAATTAAGCAAAATTGAATTATAGGTGATAACACCCGACAATGCTAGCTCCTTATCCTGAAATTTTGCAGTCTACGCAGTAGATGATCATGTGCTACTTTTCTGTTACACGTTAATGCAACAAGACGCAGCTATCTTAGAGTTTTTTGTACGAAGGGAAATTCGATTGAGGGCCAGCCGCCGAGGAGGAACGCGGTGAGGAAGGTCGCCACGTTGGTGTGGAGTTAGCACTCTTGTAGAGTACTATTACGACCCGTGTCGGGAATAACCACTAAATTCTTCGGTGCTACCTACTGCTCCCGTCCGTGGAAAAAACCACGGCTAAAAGGAGTAAAAGGTCACGCTTGGTTACTGCGCCAAATTCACAATGCTGCTCTGCCCGAGTGGGGCATAGGTATCTTTGTCTATGTTAACTCATGACAGTGACAACTTGGACTCAATTATACCAAATTAAACAATCTAGGGACCAATTGGTTAGCAGATTGGACAAGATCAAGCCAGTTTAAAGGTAAATTTTATAGTGCTATTTCTCCCGAGATCCCAGTTAAGCCATGGTTCAGTAAACCCCCACCATGGGACCTTGAAGCCAGGGTCCTCGCGTCGCTATATCAGTGGTGCAAAGAGGCCCTGGCGAGGGGCACGAGACCGGCGCCTCAGGAGATGGAGGCTTGCCGGTCGGAGCTCCGCGACGTCGCCATGGTGGTGTGGGAAGAACGCCTCAGACACCCCAGCGCGGGCCTCACCACCATCGAAGCGGTGAGACCTGTCCTGCAGGACTGGATCGGACGAAGACACGGCACCCTGACGTTCCGGCTGACACAGGTCCTCACGGGGCATGGCTGCTTTGGGAGGTACCTGTGTCGCCTTGGCCGTGAGCCGACGTCAGGGTGCCATCATTGTGACACCGGCGACGAGGATACGGCGCTGCACACACTTCAGGAGTGTCCTGCCTGGACAGAGCAGCGCCGAGACCTCGTCGTCATTACCGGATATGACCTCTCGCTCCCGGCCGTGGTACGTACTATGGTCGGGAGCCCAATAGGATGGGACGCCGTCTCCTCCTTCTGCGAGCGCGTTATGCTTGCGAAGGAGGAGGCGGAGCGGGAACGTGAGCGCATATCCCTGCTCCGTTCCCGCCAAAGGAGGACGCGTCGGCGCCGGAGGGCCAGCCAGGACCTTCGGCCACCGTAAGCGGGCGGCGCAGGTGGGCCTCTTGGGTATAGAGGTTCTCACTCACCTGCACATGCCGTCGAGATGAGGGCGCGAAGTGTTCCGTGCGTGCTCACCTCTCCTCCGTGGGCGAGTTACAGACCGCCCACGTCTAGAGAGATTGAAGATGCCGGGGATACAAGTAGTCCCCGGCAGTGGAAGAGGCCTTGCGAGGCCACGCCTGCCAGGGCTGCGGAGAGGCTAGGTCATATACCCGTAGCCCTGGCATAAGGCGAAGGATTAAAAAAAAATTAAAAAAAAATGGTTCAGTAAACATCGCACAGCTGATAAAAGAGCTACATCGGTGATCTGTAGGTTGGGATTGGGGCACGCGTGCACTCTGGTGCATCTGTATAGGATTGGTGTGAGAAACACTCCTATTTGTGATTGTGATGCAGAGTGAGGTACTATTGACCATATTTTCTTCAATTGCCCATTATACCTGTCTCTCTATATGGTATTCTACCTAATAAAGTACCAAAACCTACTAATTTCAAAACCTTACTGGCCAACATCTCCAAACCACTTATTTTCAATCTTATATATATATATATATATATATATATATATATATATATATATATATATATATATGTCTCTTTAAATAGTATAAAATTGTGATGTCCGTACTATAATTATCCATTTTTCTGTATTTGTATTTGCTTTTTATTTTCCATTTATTTGTGTTGCTTACAGGTGGTGGTTATCTGCGCGTTGGAATAAGATATTTTTTTTATATTCACACTTGTTTTTTCTTTCTACTTATCACGTACTCGCTATTTAGTAAAGATATTGTTATTCTTCACACCTGCCACTGGCAATAATGGTGGATCGATAAAGAACGAGCCAATTGCCATTCAATTAAAAAGTCAAGGTTATTTAATAAATGGCCGTGTATAAGTCGGAAATCAAGTTTCTCTAATCAAACTGCTATTAGGTAGTTGGTCTGAAGTTGTGGGGTAATTTACCTAATCCAAGTTGTGCACAACACCCGTTAATAATCTATGTCGGTGTTGGCACTTAGCGCCTCTTACTGGCCTATTTAATTAACACTCAAACAATTCCGAGGCGGACGGATTAAGTGTTGATCATACATATACCTAACTACCAGTATTGATATGTTAATAGTATCCTATATAACTAGGTAGCACTCTAGGTCAAATCACTCCGCTTTTTTCAGTTTTATTTTTGTGATCACTAAGCTTTTGTAATGTGACTAGCAAAATTGGCCAATTCTCTTTAATTTGCCTTTAGATTGCAAATTTGCGTATGAGATTTTCTTTTTGTTGTATTTGACTGTGAAATTAACTGAGATATGTTTTATAATCGCATTATACATTACAGCCTTTATTTTTATGAGAATACTGCCTTTTGACCTAATTTGACTCATTAAACTCTGACGTCATACGTCAAAGTTTTAATGAGTCAAATAGCTTATTGAGCTATAATTATTTCTATAATGAACTGTTGAAAGTAAAATGATAAAAAGATCTTTCGACGCCTGCTCTTTAATATGATACTATTTTACAATTTACTACAAATTAAAATTCATTTATTTGTTTAAAACATGGTTGACAAGGATGTTACAATTTATGTATTGAAGTGAAACTTCTTCAGAATCGTAATTTGAAACTCGATGAAACGAAATAGCGACAATACAAACCATATAAGTCTTACTACTTTATCTTATTATAGAACTAAGCCTGCGAGAGAATGAGATACGAGTTTTACTTTGTGCAGTACAAATTAGAGAGTCAATAAGACCAATGATTAAACCATAGGTCTAACTAATTCGGACCGAAATAAGACTGATAATAATATATTTTAGACTAAAACAGTGAAAAATTAAAAGTCATACTAAAGAAGTTTATTTTTAATTATGTAGGCTGATGTAGACTAAAGGAATTATAATTATATTAATAAAAGTTACAGAAGAATATCTATAAGGATATTTGTTGCGCGTGAACATTGTCCCAAGAGAACCGTACATTGTTCCGAGTTAAAAGCCTATGTGCCATTCCAGACTTTAATCTATCTCTGTGCCAAAGTTCACTTAGATCCGTGGCTGTCTGTGAAGTGATCGAGTACCAAACATCCAAATGTTCCCATTTATAATATTAATATAGACAATTTGCGTATTGAAATCATTTAATTTTATTTTACAAATATTGAATTGCTGTAAATACAAATCATAAAAATAAGCATTTTTCGATTTTTACACCCAAAGTTAATGTGGTAGTGATAATAAATTCCAACGCTGTACAAAATAGTTCTGCATTTTATATACTACATTCTTTTGTATTATAGGGATACAGCGTTTCCAGTTCTCTATATATTTATGATAAAATCATAAAAAATAAACTAATTTCCATCATCATATCTCAAAGATGAGATTTACACACTAAAAGATTAGGTGCTCGTGGTTTTTAATCATTATAGACTTCATTATTCACCATTGAGATTCATTGCTACAAATAAATGATCTATTATTTTATTATTTAAATGATCTGATTAGATTTGATACAGTGAAACTGCATATAACAGTAATGTATGGCGTAGCAAAACTCAAGGGGCCTGAATTTAAACAAATAATGTAATATTTCTTAAAAGGTATACAAGGACAACAAGTGACTGTCGATGAAAAATACTACCAATCGATTTAAATCAAATTTTCATAATTTATTACATGCATATTATTATTATATGAGTGACAAAGAAAACGATTATTACATCATAACTATTACTAAACAACAGCTAAAATGCTGTACAAATATCCATTACGGCCGTAAAGATTCTGTTCCGCTACAATGCGTTTTAAAAATAGACTTTATAGTTGTGTAAAGAGTTGTGCTGTTTGTAAGACTTCTTTCATCTTGAGATTTTCTGCCGTTTAACTTCTAATGGTTGAATAAGGTTGTGGTGTATTTTATAGCGTTCCTTTTATTATGAACAAGTTGTAAAGTTAAATTGAATTTTACAGTTTTTCACTGAGCTTACTTTATCAGTCATGCTCGAATGATTTCTAGAGTAGCATACCTTTTATTTATTGTTTGCGTTCAGCATACGGGCAGACGACCTACCCGAATGAAAGTGGTTACCATTTCCTATGGATATTTGTTAGAGCAAAGGTGATGCTAATCTACTCTGCTGCCGTTCTCTAAAGTCAGACTGGAACCTGGCCGCTAATGCCGGAACACAATTCAAGGTTGTTATGGTGTTATAGTCTAAAGAAGGGGAGGCAGCCATCTACACGGGCAAACACCCTACCACCTGGCTGTGGGTTGTTTTGTCGCCTCCTACGACAGGCCGCCTAGCCGTAAATTGTATTTTTTTCTCCGTTCCTGCACAGATAATGTGATATGTGTCAAACATCAATTAAGTTTTATTATAAACATAATTTTGAAAAATATTCTTAGATTCTGTTTGACCCATTACTGGACTTGGCCTTCCTCATCATGCTATACTGGCTTAAGGCGGATTAACGATTACCGTTAATAATTGATAACCATGATTTACAGGTTTTTTTCATAGTAAGCAAATGGAAATTGTTACAAACTGACTAAGCGGTGCGTGATCTCCAGCCAGATTCAAATTCACATAATCGGAATAATAAGTAAGTTTCTTGTTGCGTCATGTACATGGACTACTCAGAATTCTTAACGTCTGCATGAAAATATATAAACATAAACATGGTCGTGGATGTTTTCTGTATAGACAGATGCACGTACATGGGACTCAGTTCAGTTTCAGTCTTAACCTTGCTAATAATATAGTAATAATTATTCCATGTATGTGACATAAAATTCCTTAACCACTAAATTACTACGATTTAGGGATATATCTTTTTAAATACGGTTCGTCACGATTTATGTATCTAGCCAATCAAGTACATGTCATAAATATTTCTGTTTTAAAAAGTATTCTTCGTACAAATAGTCACCAGGCGAAAGCCTGACATACTATGTTACCAATACATAAACATAACGAAATTGTAATTCCATGGTTAAAATCAAACGAGAGGTCTTGTAGCAGCTGTAAGAGGAATATATCAAAGATATAAGAATTTCAACACAAAATATTATCAAAATGATGATGCTTTAGATAGGTACTCTGTCATCCAGGATGAATCACCAATGGATCCATATAATGTGAACTTAATTATTCACGTATTGATACATTAGTCCCAGTCCTTTCAACCAAATGGAATCAATTTTGTTGATCCGTCTAGTATCACCATTATACATTTTTAAAAGTAAAACTGCACAGCAACACATGGCCCTTCAAGGTCCACCGAAAACTCCAAGCATGTTTGAATTAAATTTAGGCAGTGTCTAGTCGCCGTTAACCGGACGAATAATAATCGTCCGGTTACCCGACGACTATACAACCTTATAAATTGGTAAAGCTGCGGCACTCAACTCTTTTGGCCCATCAAGGTCCTACCGAAAACTCGAAGCATGCTTCATTTAAAATTACGCAGTATCTAGTCGTCCGATAACCGGACGAATAATAATCGTCAGGCTACCCGACGACTAGGCAATCCTATAAATTGCTAAAGCTGCGCACTTAACTCTTAATTATTAAAACATTTATTGAAACATCTAATGATGTTTTGTTCACACAACAATAAACAAATTTATCGGTTAAATTCAACTTCAAGGTACGAATAGCCCTTGTTTCGGGATAACGGTAAATAAATAATTGCTTCCCATTGTTAAGTTTCAAGATAACGATCGGGGGAATTTTTGTGGGAATCGATTAAAGTACGACTTCTATTTTAGAAATCCTGTAATTGTGTATAATCAAAGTTTTCTATGTTTTAAATTGAATTAACGAGAACATTTTTGGGCTTTTAGATTTATATTATTAATTGTAACTAAACCTCCTTTAGATTATTGATTGCGTGCACCAGTGGTCTATAACTTGCTTTACTTTTAATTATTTACATAAAAAGAGATCTCTTAAACTTCGTGGGCTTATGTATAAAGTGCTCTTTAAATTGTATTTTTATCTATACTAATGTGAAAAATAATACAACAATAAAAATGTTAATTGTAATTATAGTTAGAATAATGTGTAAAATTAAAATTAATAATAGCAGTTGCATGAATAAAATAGTTGAATAATTTCACTTTTGAAATTACTCAGGTTATAATTAATTCGATAGATAACTTGTGTCACATGATTGAAAGATCGGTGCTAAAAAGAATGTTAATTTGGATAACAGCTGGTTTAATGGTTATGCTAATTTATATATATTTATATATTAGCTAAAGAAAGTATTTTTGAAAAACGTTTCAAAAATACTGATATAATATAATACTAAATTCACGACTCGCAACGGCGCGTCGTGAATTTAGTTGAAATAGGATATTTTTCAGAGAATACGAATCCTCAAATTTATGAAAATGAAGCTTACTCGAAATTCCTTAATTTAAACACTTATTATTTTAGCAATCGATAACTCTGTGTATTTCTATCTCTCATATTATCTATATACATTTATTTATTAACTTAATAAAGTAAGTTAGCCTTTTACTGGGTCCTTGCGGAGGCGGAAATGACGAACATACTAATTGATAGGTAAGTAGCCGGTCTCTGTAAAACAAGCGTAGGCAGCTTCCTGGAAGTTTGCAAAGACAAGTGCCTGGGGGCAGAGTTTGTTTACTTGTGTATATTGTTAAATTCATCAATTTATTCATCTTTTAAAATGAATTTATAAACAATGAAGACGTATTATAGAATGTTAAAATGTGACTTATATACCTTTTTAGAATATTCTTAAGTATGGTATTATTCAACATGATGCCCACCGATACCGTAATTTGTCGTAATATTCGTATAGTATAAAAGTAAAACATAATGGCGAAATTGTTTTAGAATCCCGTCAAATGATGATATCGAGTAGAACTATATTTACTGTAGTATATCGTAAGCTACTGTATACCGTAGGTTTGTTCCAGACGAGCTTATGGCAGCTCAGGCTCCTTGTCCGTTCCTCTCCTTCCACGCACTTCGTATTATCACTCTGTCTGGACGTGTTCTTATTACTATTTGTTTTAAGACTTTAGTTTAAAAAAATTAATTTCGGCCATAGTTTAATTACGAGCTTTTTCTTTAACTTGTTGATGTCTACTGCTGAACGCAGGCTTCCCAAGAATATTTTACAAATCTAGGTAATGCACTATTCCTATTTAGTCATTCAGCATTTACTGGCGACTTGGTGCAGGTCGTCATTTTACCGGGCTGGACAACATTCTACATTACGTTTACCGAGAAGTCATCTCCACTCCAGAAGGCCTAAGGCGGGTATTTTCGCAAATTCGTGTTACGAATATGACTCACAAAATAAGGTGGAAATTTATGCTATGTCTTACAAATATGTGTATTTTTAGTAGACAGTGCCAATTTCAATAAGTGGTTCTCCACAAGGGACTACTTTAGAGCCCCGGGACTTATATGCTTTTAGCACCAGTAAATATAACTAAGTGAATACCCGCGCTAATTTTATTTCCGTGCACTTGCCTATAATTAAATCCAAACAACTCGGTCAGTATTTCATTAAATCCTTGCCAAGAAAATACACCGAAAAGATATTGCAAGCCGAAATTGTGCGAAATAAATAATACAATCTTACTGTCTTGGATTTAGAATTTGAGGAAACATAAAAGTAGGTATACAAAAAAATGTAAATTCATCTCAAAATATGGTAATGTAAAAAAATCTTCGTCATACATAATAATAAGACATCAAATGAACATCATTACGGGGACTGAAAATATGCGTTACCGGCTATATGAAGTGGTAGAAATATGAACCTAAATTTTTATATTCACACTTCTGTACGCAGTTATCAAGAGGAAACGAGCTGGTGTAAAACTTTATGAACGCCTAAAAATTTTAATGATTAAAAAATGTGCTATGAATTTTCTTTCATATATGGATATCTAAATTATTTATAAAAAACTATGTAGTATGTTCATTATCCGTATCCTAAATTTTGCTTATACCGTTAACACGTGATAATTTGGAACGGTAACAACCTACGTCCGTTAGCTTAAAAGCCTATTTTAAATTTGATTAAATATATGTGACGTACGTATTAAAGTTTTGCAATAATTACTGATAATGATGGGTAGAAACTATATGAAAAAAAATTGTGATAAAAAAATAGTAATAACAGAAGCAGCACGACTACTAAATATAATATATATTAATTAAGAATGTGAAATTGTGTAGTGTTTTTTTAGCTCTATCTGACCATCAAGTTTGCTAGAGTCCATTTTTCGTGTTTTGGTATAATCTCTCTCTCTTTGTTTTTTAACTTTTATTAAAAGTTATAGTGCATTTTTAATTTCGTTATTTACTATTTTATACTCTACTCTCTAGAATCTTGTTTTTGTCGCTTTTAATACATATGATAATTTTGTACCATAATGTTGTAGTCTTAATATGAACTGAGTA
The DNA here is from genome assembly GCA_012273795.1 of Dendrolimus punctatus. Taxonomy (NCBI): domain Eukaryota; kingdom Metazoa; phylum Arthropoda; class Insecta; order Lepidoptera; family Lasiocampidae; genus Dendrolimus; species Dendrolimus punctatus. Next base: position 13,074,601 of record CM022539.1, read on the forward strand.
ACAAGATACTAGAGAGATATATGATAACATATAACATCTATATTCTCTCTAGTTATCGTTTATAAACTTGTTATTATTTGTAAATTTATTCAATATTTTATTTGTAGTCATTAAAAACCGTATTTAGAATACTGAGCCTAAATAGTCTTGGATTAAGTATAAACATTCCATTGTCTACTTCATTTTCCGTTGTCTTATTATTGCTTAAAAAGGGATACTACATTATTGAAGAATATTTAAATGACAAAACTTCATTCATTTTCTGTATAATGGTTTTATCTTGCTAAACATGTAATGAATTTATGGAGATATTTTGCTGTTTACATTTTTAGTATATCTTGTCATTATAACGATACAAATTTTTTATTTCCTTTTATTATGTCTTTGTCTTACTGAGTATTTATTCCCTGTTTGCTAAACTCCATTAAGTCCTCGAAAGGTTTTTTTTCTAAATAATCAGACGGCTTTTGGATTCAATGCTGGCAATACGTTGGTAGCATCTTTGGTGTTGCAAATATCTATAGACGACGGATATTAAATGCTTTATATCAGATAGTCTGTCTGCTACATTCCAGTAATAAAAAGGGCCTATATTCTTTTTGAATATTTTTTTAAAGTGGCCGTGTTCGAGTCGAAGTATCATTCAGCAGGATTCTTTATTAACTGCGATATGCATCAAGAGGCCTATTCAGTTATACTTTTAACGATTCTGAGTCAGATTATACTACACAAGCCGCTATCATTTAGATACTTACATTTTTTTTATTTCGTTTCAAAACTTGTAAATATGTTATGCAAATATTATCTAGTATATAAAAATAGTGATATGACATATCACGGTCACTCGACGTAGCGTGGCAAAGATGAACGTATTAATGTGCTATTGGGTAAATACAAGACAACAAATAAAGTCTGCCATATTTGACCTGTTGGATCTAGTTTAATAATTTATATACACTTCTACAAGTTACGAATATTTTTCACTTCGATAGCCAAAGACACTGGATCGTTGAACCTAAGAAATTATTACAAACATACATACAATCATATTGTCATGCCTGTTTCCCACGGGAGTAGGTAGAGACTATGCATATCCACTTGCGACAATCCTGACAAACCTTTTATTAACCTTTTCATACGTGCGCGTTTAATTGAGATGCTTTTTACCTGACCTCTCTTTAATACTTATGGTATTTCATGGTGTGTTCGGATCAAAATTATTATTTTGCTTAAAGACAATTCTTGTATAAATAGATGAATACATTTGAACGTTCCACTCGAAATATTTTATGTCGATTCAAAAATTTTCTCACAAAACAAAACGGCACTCCAAGAGATTTACGAATTTTCCTTACCTTTTACAAAAGAGCCATGGAAACAAAATATGAGCACAATACTCGAGGTATTTGAGTATTGGGTAAGTGGTTTATGTCTTGTTCGTGCGTGAGAACGACACATTTTCGTATTTCAAGTGTCACATTCGACATGTTAACTCTCAAAGTCATTTTAAGCGTTACGAATTAAGATCAAGTCAAATCATCATTTGTTGCATAAAATATGGTGGGTATATAAAAAGATGGTAAAATATACCATAAGATCGCGTATTATTGACTCTAGGGCGTAAAAATTGTTGTCTCTATTATTATAATTAGAATCTTAGAGATAGTAGTTAGAATATAGAAAAATACATTTTTGGATGATTATTATAGATTGGACTCAGCCGAATAAATAGTCAAGTATTGCAAGTAGTATATGGGTCACGTTGTGCTGGAGCCACAGCTACATAATGTTAATTTATATATATATATATATATATATATATATATATATATATATATATATATATATATATATATATATATATATATATATATAGTTATAAGTGTAACGTACCACAACTCAAATAACGCATAACATCCATCACCACATTTGCGTGAAACGATAGGCTGTAAAATGTAATTATACTAGATGAGGCTCTATAAATATTTAAGCTTTAAAATACGAAACTTGAAGTATTAAAGAATAAAATCAAAACGTTTCCAATTTTGTTTAAATGATTAAATATAATGTATCCTATCTCATTCTCTCACAGGCTTGGCCCTATAGATTTATGAATTTATCTCTCTTTGTGTCATTTATTCGTTTCATCGAGTTTCAAATCACAAAGTTTTAAATATTTTTCACTTTAAAAACTAGAAAATAAATATTGGGTGGGGTATAGTTATAGGGCACATTCTTTTATTATGAACTTACAATAAACAGATTCGACTTTTTGATATATCTTAAAAGACTGAGGTGAGAACTAAGCGAAGCGGGGGAGCCTTCGTGGTTGTTTTTTTTTATAACCACCCAAAATTAACGTTATATCTGAAAGTTAAAAAAAAAAACCATTAAATACTGCAATATTGTATACAATATCTTGAAGTCGGTGGCAAGTAAAACGTAAAAAACCCACAACGAATTTGATTAACTCGTACCTCTTTATCGATAACAATACTATGTTTTTATTTTTAGTTTTACTAAAAAAATACATGTTGCTAACTAGATATGATTCATTCGCAATGCAACGTGCAAATATTATCTGATGCATTCACTGAGTAACAAAACAAGTCATGTTTGAGCATATTTTTATTAAAATTGAATATACAACGCGGGAGTGGTATGGAAACAAAAATAACACAGCTACACGAAGCCCGCCGCCAATTTCAGTTTTCACACAAACGCATAACGAATATACGGGAAACCGTTGCGAGCATGCAGCGCTCTTTAATTTTAAAACTACATACGGGAAAATCTTCATACGTTCTTCGATATTACATAGTGATATTTTTAGTTTATTTTATAGTGTAACTAAAGTAAATTAACAGTCAGTGTGATAGAGGATTTTGTGAGTTAAGTGTAATAAGTGACCAAGTTTACTCACACAACTAGTAATTTCACTCTTTAAAATTTAATTTTATAATTATATATGGGGAAGATACATCCCTCGATGTTACGTAGTGATTATTTTTTATATCTCTTGTTCAGTATAGAATATACTGTTCACTAAAGTGAATTTTGTGATTTAATTTAAGTGGAATAAGTGATTATGTATCGGAGCACAAGTAGTCTATAATTTCACGACCTGAATAGCTAACACAAATTACCCCGCTCCTTACTTATGAAACTATAAGTAGAGAAAATATCTTTAAGTCTTTCGAAGTTACGTAGTGATTGTTTTTTTAATTTATTTCGTTTAGTGTAACTGAATAGAGTTTACAGTATTAAAGTGAATTTCTTAATCCAAGTGCAATAAGTGACTGTTTAATTTCAAAAGTAGTTCATATACTTCCACCTCGGAACAGCATAAAGTATAAAAATATCCCGTACTTTAATTTCATAATTGTATACGCAAAGAAAATATCTACAAGTTTTGGGTGTTACGTAGTGATGGTTTCTTTTTTATTTTATTCAGTCTAACTAAGTAGAATTTACAATTTACTAAAGTGAATTTCGTGATACACTCAAGTGTGATAAGTGACTATGTTTAATCATACAAGCAGTTCATACAACTCCAACTGCGGAACAACGTATACAAATTACCGTAAGAAATGCGACACAAAGCCGCCGAAATGTAAGTCCTTTCAGAAATTAGGCTATTCCTACGTTATTTGAAAACATTTTTTTCCTTATTTTCTTTTATTTCGTAGAGAGTTTCACGAATCAGTGAACGTATCCACGGAAACCGCAATTCAATTGAGCGGCTACCTACTTTTGCAGCCAAATTAATTCCGAGTTTTTGTAATAGGTAATTTTCATTTAATTATTTAGACTTTTTGTCCATTTTAATATTTCATTTTGCTCATTATCTATTCATGATAATGGGTAATGATGTGATTTTGGTATCCAAAATGTTGCTGAAAGACGTTATATTTATTTTGTGCAACCGTGATTAATGTAAATGTCCTTTTTGCTTTTTCACAGTACTATTTTACATAGTCTGTATATCCGCTAACTCCTCTTAAACCATGCAACGGATTTTTAAACAGTTTTCAAGCACAACTTATCAAGGCTTAATCCGCAGGGAAAGTTGGAGAGAAAAAGAGATGGGCACTGAAAATCAGTGCTGTGTACTGTTTCGGCACAGAGAAATACGGAGTCCCAACCTCGCTTCGCAAAATGCGGAACGCATTGTCATTATTATTATTAAGTGTCGCATTTTTGGAAAAAATATTTTCTTTCTTTCTTTAGATCTATATAAACTTATAAGTCCTTTTTTAAACCTAATACTACGCCGGTTTTATCTTTATTTTATTATTCTTAAGGAAACTTTAAAAATGTTAATTTAAGTCAAACGGAGCGTTTGCCTAACTTAAAGCTTTCTATTAAAGACAAAAGCAATGTGGATTTAATTAAAACCGGATTAGTAATTTGGCGCCGGTGACGATTATATTTGGCGGTAGACGCTATAATAAACGCTAGGCATTTGGTAATGAGAGTTGTCTCAGACGCCGCGTGTACCTGCTGCATATTGGCGATCTGCTCTTCATTACTACTTAAGAATGTGACATCTACTTGGAAAAATATGTGTAAAGATTTCTCGAGAAATTGATGTTTGTGAGGCAAACATTAATTTAAGACACATTTATTTAAAATGTAGTATTAAAAGATTTTTACAACCTTGTTTGCTACTTCGAATTATATAGCATCTAAATTACATATCAGTCATGCAATTGAAGATTGGCAACGGAATCGTATGTAAGCATTGGAACAATAACATAATCTGTATTATTATAAAATTCTAAACGTGCCGTGTTTGTATATTGAAGCTATTAAAAAAACAGCTGGAATAGAATAGGTTAACAATGGAGAACATGATACATTTTTTAGATTTCTTATCTGTTTGTTCGGGATTCACGTAAAAACTACTGGGCCGATTTTTATGCGGTTATCGCTGATGGACAGCAATTTCTACACTTAAAATCTCCTCTGCTTTTTATTCCAAGGTTTTTTTTGGGAATGATTTAATAAAGCCAAATTTAAAAAGAATCGATTGCAAAGTGATTTTTTTACTGTTCGATAGCAAATTTTATGTAATTATAAGGGTGATGATCCTTTTTACCGAGAATCCCGCGGGAATATTCCCACGACTGGATTGTAGTTTTCGGGTGCATAAAGATTAGCTTATTCCGACACAGTTTAACTAAAACGAATGCTGTCATTTAAGCGTACTTTTTTTTAAATATTGCGGAACTTGAGTCCCGAAAATCCCATGGGAATTTTAAATCAAGCATGGACGAAGTCGCGGGCTATGCACATCAGTCAATCAGTTTAAAAGCTGATAAAAAAACCTGATTTTTATTTAAGTGTATTTATGCTCCACCATCATGATTTTTTTCATATTACTCCATCGCCAGACAGTTCAAAACCCTGGGAAAACGTCTTTCAAGACTTAGGGGGCGAGTATCTCTATTTATAATGCCACTAAAAACCATTGGTATACTTTTTTGAGGACTTACTATCTAACTAATCCAGGTATACTTAAATTCTTTTTACACCTTTAAGCCACACACCACAAGGTGGATATTTTTTGTGTTATAATAGTTACAATTATTTATTAAATTTAAAAAGAATCCAATAGGATTCCACTTGTATGGAGGTCTTGCCACTGGATATTATTAACCTTTCTCCCTTTTCAAAGCAATTTAAGGGACTTACCACGTAACATTATCATTTAACAACCGGATAGTAGAACCGCAGCGTTTTTAAGGATTCGGGTATGAAGTCCTTCGAAAGTAAACATTCAACATTTTGTGAGGTTTCATTAACAGGCATCCTTTAATTAATTGTGTTTTATTTTCTATAGCAAATTGAACTTGTATTTTTTTATTCAAAAATAACAGCTCAATTTTATCATACGGATCGCAAAATAAAAATTGCGCCTTTTACGAACCTTATACCCCTCATTTTCTAAACTTTAGTTTAGTTTAATTAATTAATCTATATTGATGTGCTAATGTCGAAACCAAGTATAATTTGTCTATATCCTAGTCCATAGTAATATAATCACTAAATATTGTTTTTTATTAGAAATATATAAAAAAAACCTCCTTGTGGCGCTCGGGGACTGACGCTGTAAAGCTATTGCATAGCATTTTTCATCAACTTATGCAATTATAATTATTTATTTATTTTTTGTTTATGCAGTATTATTTTTCTTTGATTAATTTAATTTAAGTTACACTTTTTGAGCGTGGTGACCGATAAGAAAACTTATCACCTATGTATAAATATATATCTACATGTATACTTACGGGACGCACATGCGGTGAGTGTGGCATTATAAAGATATGATAGATATTCATCCGATTTCGGAGCAGCTCGTCTCGATCCGTGCGAGCTTCGTACATCGTACCATATACATACACGTTAAGCGAACGCTCGGCCGAGCTACACGGTAGGCGCGGAGGGGGGAGGTGTTTCTTGATTCGGTCGCCGCGCTCAAAGTCCGCGATAAAACCTATGTAATAGCTTAAAAACTTTTTGAGTTGTGTGAAACTTGATCTGCCTAAAAATACCTCATTTGAAACAAGCAGGTTATGACATCATATGGTTGACTAATGAGCGACAGAATTTATTGCTTGTTATTATTGTTTAAACAGTAATTGACATTTCTATCATGAAAAATTCGAAAGTAAGATGATATAATTTACACGACTGTATACTCTTTTGTGTATGTTTAAGAATTTATTGCATAATATGTTAAATACCTAATTATAATACGATGCACGAACTTATGCTAAAATTAACAAATTATGAAGTTACATCTTTTTTATTAGAGTTAAGTATATTGCGGAAGAGGTTCTAAATTATAAATAAAATAAATATTATAAAATAGATTATGACCCATAGAGTAAATGATAACAATAACAAAAAAAAATATTTCAAATGAACAAGTTGAGGGTAGGCTAAATAATAACTTTAACATTACTCATTGACTCTTGACATCTTTGACTTCTGTGATCCGAAATAAAAATAAAATACAGCGCTTAAAACCATTAAAACCTAGTTTTAATTACAACATTTTATTATATCTTATTTTAGTCCGAAAAGCTTAGAATAGAATAGAATAGAATATACTTTATTGTACAATAAAAATTATGAAATAATATACAACAGCAGCTTAGAATTAGGTACAAATGGCGGTTTTATCGCTGACAGCGATCTCTTCCAGACAGTCTTGGGATGGAGAGAGAAATATGGCACAAAGCTAGGGTAGGGTTTGTTGCACAATATTTTAAAGTGTTACATATTGTATATATTAATTTTTTATTATTACACATGGATTTATATACACATGATTAAATACATAAAACACTTACAAGTGAAGGTGAAATTATAGTTCGAAGACGTATGAGAATCCGTGTCAGTATTATGACTAATCACCTAATCATTTATATAATTAGTTACATGCACTAGAACATGTGCCAACTTTGCTTTCAAATGTTGTATCAGTACAGAGACTAAAATAAATTAAATGCTTTACACGTTGATATAACATTTTTGGTGCTGAATGATGTAACAGTCATCAAATAGGCATCTTGTAGTCTAATTAAGTATTGGATAATTTTGTTTATACCTACATGTTTCGAATAAAAACTAAGTACCCTCTACATAAAAAAATACTGTTGGTACAATTAGTAAAGAAATAGTTCTCTGAAATCCTATTGCAAAGAAAGCTTTAACTTAGCGTTTTAGAGGTTAAAAGGATCACTAGGAATTCGTGAGTTATTAAACCAATTTATTATTTTTTTCAAATTTGATAAATTATTTTTACCGTATCGAGCGTTCGGATATTTGACGGTAACAATCTTTATCGATATACTTGTGATATCAAGGGAGCTAGGACTTTAGAATTCTGTCTCAAATGCAAAAGTTACAAACTGTGATAAGAAGAAAGGTTTTTTATAAATGAAGTATTTAAGAAAAAAATACCGCATAAGTTTTACCTTTATTGAATATGACCTAAATTAACTAAGGTACGCGTACTAAGCTAGTGTTCATTAAGACTTTTCTTATTGTCTCTATTAAGATGCGAAGACATTTTGTTCATGTGTTTTTTATTGACAGCTAGCACATTACATTAATTACACTTTTGTTTTATTTATTAAGTTCAAATGATTTTGTCGTTTTGAGCCTTCTCGTTATGTCCGTCTTGCCGAGCAGCTGGATTGCATCGACGTTCTCATTATGAAGTCGATGGTCGTGAGCTTCCGCATATTTCTTAATAATGCTAGTGGCAAACTTCACTATCAAGTTCCAATGGAGGTCGCTCCATTTAACGTACGTAAGAAGAAAACATCATTTTACTTCCTTTTTTAAAAACTATGACTTATCTCTTATAGTTTATTTTACTCTCTTCTGCTCTGTTCTGTTCTATTTTAATTGGGGGGCTAACAGCTGTAGTCTCAAAAAGTAATGCACGAGATAAAGATAGGTAAAGATGAGGCAATGATAAGCCTGCGCAGATTTATAGATAGATTATAGCAATAATGATTACAGATAACAATTTAATGTTGACACACCCGACCGACCCGAGACCTATCTGCTGTATGTTAGTAAGAAGTGGCTGGGCCGATATTTTTTTCTAATTTTAATACTAAAATTACACTAATCTAGAGTGTATCTGTTACATGCTGGTGTCGTGAGAGAGTGCATGCGCAGTGTGTACCTTATGTCTATACCTTTTTTTTTTCTTTTTTTTTCCCAGGGGAAATCCGTTTGAGGACCGTAGGCCGCGCGAGACGGTAAGGTCGCGGCCCGTGTGTGGGATTCGCCGGGTCGGGGTGGCACTAGCACCCCACGTTGAAATGTAGGGAGCTATTGTCACGCCGCGGTTAGGGATACCCACTAAAACCCCTGAGCGATCACGAGAGTCCTTTGTCCAGGCTGTGGGCTCGCTCGCGCATTCACCACCAGCCTGGACGGACGGTGGCCGGCCCCTTGCGGGCTGGCCTCTCCATTTGGTAGCCGGAGATTTGGGTCTCTCCGGCTTCTCTACCTCACCGCGAGGTGAGAGAGGGCGCGCGGGTCGGCGCGCGTCTCTCTTCTCCGACCTTTATGTGCGGGCGGGTCCGGTTTCCCCGCCGGTCACTCGCACGGTCGTAGCCTACGGCGGCTGGAGGTCGTCATGGACCTTATGTCTATGTCTATACATATTACCTTAACTAGTGCCATGTATGTTGCTTTTTCTTTTTGTGCCTAGGTTATTAATTTTTAGGCTCTTTGTGTGTCTTGGTGCATTATAATTTAAAAAATGGAGTGTGAGTATAATGTAGTAGTCTGAATAGAGGTTGTCAACTACTGCGAATATCGATCACTATTATCAATTTTCATTATTAAGATGGAATACAGTAGAATATTATCGAATAGAATGAAATGTAATAAAATTGAACAGAATAAAATAAAATATAATAAAACATACACTATTGTACAATCAAGTTAATATAACAACACACAAGAATTGTTTAGAAATAGATAAAGATCTAGACAGATAGAACATATATAGGTTTATTCAATGAAATAAGTAAGACCATTACGTAACATTGACCTAAAAAGCCTAAACAATGAAAATAATACAATATTTCTGTTAAAATAGTAAGTATGTACTATTATTAGCCTCTTTTTTACTTACGCAGAGTGAAATGGATTTAAACCCAACGTCCATGTATGAGTAAAAGCTCATCAAACCTAGTCAAAGTTTTTGGTGTAACATGTTAAGATCGTATGAAGTAAAGATCCACTATAATATCTGCCTCTTCTAAGGGAAGTTAGTGTAGTTAACATGTATGTACTACACTTGAAGGTACATTTACCACTTAATTTAAAGCTGTATTATATAAACGTCAAAGCTATAATTGGATTCGGCTTTGCTTTGGTAATCCTACATATTGATAACTAATGTATGTTGACAATCGAGAGCGTTTTCATCCATCCCATTATGCATGTATAGAAACGTATGACTTTAGTTAAATGTATGTAAGTTTGTTTTTTCTCTTCAAGCATTATGTATTATGTATAAAACAACTATGATTGCTTTCATTTTTCGAATATTATGAACTTCTGAGTTGACAGCATATACAGTATCAAACTTCAACAATTACAAAATAAACACTTTATGTCAAAAGTGTAGTCCCAAAAAAATTTTTCCCGTATTTTATCCATATCTGTAATAATAGATAAATATAAATGTAAGAAATTAATGGTAATTTAGAAGCGCGTGTCCTACTCGTTGTGATGCATTATATCAAAAAGCGAACACTGAGATGGTAGAATGGGCCCACAATAAAATCTTCAGTGGTTAACTGAGCGATATAAGTACAAAGTGCCTCAATCTGATATTAAACTGTTCGTTTCTGTTTCAATTTGGAAGAATGATTGAACATCGTAATGTACTTTCCGTTTCGTGCTTTTCAACCAGATTGATAAAATTTGGTTGATCAGTGTAATATCAGCATTATGGATGAAATCCAACTCGAAGATCTCCAAATGACGAAGTTTTACATTGTTTCTGTTTATTGAAATTTCTGATTGTCTGTCTGTCTGATTTGAAAAAAATATCGAGGAAGGCTATAGGGTGTTTATCTTCACGCTACGACCAATAGGAGTGAAGTAATAATAAAGAATGTTTAAAAATCTGGGTTTTTTAACTTACAATTTTTTTCAACTATTCCACGCGAACGAAGTCGCGAGCAGAAGCTAGTGTGAAAATATATTTATAGATTATAATTTTTTTCGTGCATGGGTACTAATGATGCATAATGCATAACAAATTATATCTATTCGTCTAAACTAAAATAGGTGTAAGATCTCGTCTATCATGTTCATTTAATTAAAATATGTGTAGACATAGGTACGTATAGCTAGTACCTCATAAATCCACAATGTGTTAAAGTTACCTAATATTGTTAAAGTAATCACCTTAGAACCATATATCTTTACTTATATTAAAGTGATCCGGAACTCGAATTACTCAACGGAATTTAGTGCCTGTTTCAGACGAATCGATTGTATAAATCGTTCTATAATCGCATCACTAATGCGCGCGCCAGAAAATTATCAGCCAAGCGAGAAATTAAAGCAGCCGTGAACGGCATAAAATTAACTAAGTCTTCTCTCGAAGTTGCCACTTGGGGGCCAGTACTCACTGGTGGAGGGCATGCAAGAGGATTTTAACGGCCAAAATGAGAACTTATTTTATAGTATACTAACAAGTAATATCAGCAGTGTATCAAACACTACGTAACAATAATTGGTTAGATGATACATATTGCATTACAATACTTTGTATATTTGGTTCTAGTGGTAGTTTTGGTTTAGGGTTATGTGATTTTCATTATTTACCTAATAAAAACTAACATCTTATCATTTTATTTTAGTTACTGTATATAACTACTAACTACAAAAACAACTCCGTTGGCTCAGCGACCCAAAGTGAGTCCTGGCCTCCCAAACAAGAGCACGCCACTGTTCGTTGTCCAGCGCATTGTCTTGTCAATTGTGGGCATTAAGTGCGTCAGGTCAGCTTCCACTCTATCCTTCAAGTGTTACTTGGGACGACCAACTGGTCGCCCAAAGTATAATTTCTTCTGCCTGTTTGTCTGCTTCAGGTGTAAAAAAAATCTAGCTGTACATTATTTGATTTAAGTTCTGTAACATGGATTTTCCCTAAAGACCACTTTAAAAAATTTAACGATAATAACTATAGAAAATAATAATGATTGAACACGAAAAATTATAAGCCTAGCGAGAAAAAACAATAAAATGATCACGATACGTAATGAGTAATGACAGTGACATTTAAATAGTAGCACAGATTACTATGATTAATAAAGATAAAACTTACTTTTATTATTTTTGTTTTCTAGGCAAAGAAATCAATGTAAACTTGTCCATTATGACGTCATCGGAGAAATAATTTTAAAATCGAATTATAAAAAACTAACGCTAAATTAAAATACAATAATATTCAAAATACCCTATTTTACGTAATAAAAATATAAAATCAGAGGGTAATTTTTTGTGAACAATCCCCATTATGTTGGGCTCGGCCATGAGGTCTTTTTAGCAAAGCTGGTTCGGACCCTCCAGCTGCCATCTTATTTCATTGTTGGGCCCAAGAGTTTTCTTAGAACCTTGCTCTCTGTAACCAACATTTGGTTCTCACTGTATATAACTGTACAATTTAATTGATAAGCTGTCTGACTCTTAATTGTACATAATTATGAAAATACGTTTACACAATCACACAATATCTATGAGACTGGAACCTTATTATTTGACTACTATTTGTTAATTCCATCAAAATATCCAATTTATTCTTTGACAATATTGTCTTTAGATTTAAGAAAAATATAAACACTTAGTCATGTCTTGTGATTGCAATATATAATAGTGTAGCTGTTAAATATTTCTTTGATATTAAAATTATAGGTTTTCGAAATTTAGCGAGCGTATATTAGATTTTTGTTTTTGTAGCTAAGGTTTTAAACATTTTTACTAAACATTAGTAAGCTATAAGGAATGTCGTATCTATTTTAATTGTAGATGAAAGTTAATTTATCACATGATACCAGTGTGAACGTAGCCCTTATTTCTGAAGCTGTCCCTGGATATTCCTCCTACTCCAACTTGCCCCTTTTCCGTTCCGTGCATTTGGATTTGTGCACATAATTAAATTAAAACTTAAATTCATTTAGCAGTGATAATAATTCAACCTTTCTACGCTGAGTGTTGAGGTGTGAATGGATTCCGTGAGCAAATGAATTTCTACGGGGTGGTGGGGTGTCACTTTGATAGACGTTAAGGGGCTTCTTGGCGATAACTGGGAAGATAGATGTGTTTAAACCTGTATATACGTTTTCGACATCTAAGTGGACAGAAAAAGTTACGATCATAATCGTATTAGCTTAAATCACGGTACTTTTTTATATCTGCTCTACTTCGATAAATAGTTAGTTAGTTAGAAATTAGCAAATATCATCTTTTTTCTTCTTCTTATTATAGCACTAGTTTAAATCAATAAACCAATTTCATGTACGTAAATTTTGACACTAGAATTCTTTTCCTTCGATATTATAGTAATTAGTTAATAGTTCTTTTCTATAATATAGAATGTTTTTATAGATAATTTGGTAGGAATTGAGTTTAATGGAGCTCTAATATAATTTACCATACATATCAGAATCAATTCAAAACCATTCCAAGCCAATTATATGGAAAGGCACTTTTTTCTTTAAAAGTATTACATAAACCGCCTTCATTTTGTAAGGCTTGTACAGAATATACTCTTTCGAACAGTTAACCGGTATTCTACCCAAGCGGTCACGGCAGTTAAAAACTAATGGCCGGTGCCGTGTGACGGGAAGAACTTAGAAATAGTAGTTGCCAGGTGTTCTACCGTTACTTAAAATACTTGATTTTTGAATGTCAGATCACCTTTATTTTATTTTTAAAATGAGGAGCAATTTTTTTAAATATATTTAAAGTTGTTATTTAAGTCAAAGGTTATATTTTGTTGTACCTTTAGTTGGATATCGTTATCAACTAATGCGCTAATTCATTGGTATGCCTAAAACACGCACTACCTACATCTTAGTTATTATCAGACACAATTTTTACGATATTAAGTATTGTGCTGTGATTCTATAGTAATAGTAAATACAGTTTGTTTGTAATAAGATTAATTTTTGAATTTAATTTAATTAATAACTAAAATACAAATATATTTTTTTTATTTGGAATATTTAATCTACTTTTTTATCCGACGATTAATCGAAATAAACAAGCTGATTAAAAAAAAATAGGCAGTGACTATACCTTTATTTTACTACGAATGATTTAAAAAAAATCAGCAGCTGACAATAATTGGGTTTTGTTACAATTCTAAAAATATTTAAAAAAACGGACACTAGCTAGTGAATCTACAGAAAGTATAAAATATTTAATTCCTAATGGATGCCATGAAATATCAATCGTAAGACTGCGGAGTATTTCGTCATGTAAGTAAAATATTTATTATATTATTTTCAAATCGAATAATCTGGTAACATTAACGTTGATACAGATTGGAGTGCGCTCAGTTGTGCAGAACGTTAGACGGCAAGGCTATTTCGTTTGGCTTACTACCTAAGGTAAATAGTATTGTGTACCACTATATAAATATTGTGTCCATTTATTTTACTTGTATGCTATAAACAGCCGTGTATTGACAAAATTATTGTTGAAACTAATTGATAACTAAAAAAAAAAAACAAAAAATCTTTGATGTTCACACGCTGTAGAAGTTAAACTTCAGAGAATATACTCCTAGGTAATTCGTCTCAAACTTTTATTAATATAAATCCTTCACCCATAGCCTTCACCCGTTAATATATTATAGTTCAAAATAAACTTCTGAAGTTTAAAGTGATACACTTTAAATTTTTCACTGTTTTAGTAAAAAAAAAAAATATCAGTTTAATTATCTTATTATTCTTATAGGTGTCTTATTAATTCTTTAATCTGTGCTGCACAAATTGAAACTCGTATCTCATTCTCTTGCGGAGGCAGTCCCAGATTTATGTGTTTATCTCTTTTTAGTGTCGCTTCGTCAAGTTTCAAATCACAGCGATTCTTAAGAAGTTTCACTTCAAAAAGTATTGTCTGTGTATTATCTAGGTCAGAAGCCATTCAAACGCAACTCATATTGCAAAGTCAAGGAAATGCAGTAAATTAAATTTAACTTTACACCTTGAAATGAAATGAAAGCTATAAAATACACCACAACCAATTCAAGCATTACAATTTAAACGGCAGAAAATATCAAGATGAAAGAAGTCTTACAAATAGCACAACTCTTTACACAACTGTAAAGTCTATTTTTAAAACCTTTGTAGCGAAACAGAATTGTTACGGCCGTAATGGATGTTTGCACAACATTTCAGCTTTTGGCTAATTATAGTTATGACGTAATAATCATTTTATTTGTCAATGTTATTAATAAGTAAATATACTTGATTTTACACCAATTGACAATTTTGTCGTCAAGAGACACTTGTTGTATCTTGTATATACTTTTTAAGCAATACGATATTATTTGTTTAAGTTCAGGTCTCTTGAATCTTATCACGCAGTTTCAATATTACAAATGAAGTGTTGGATCATTTTAGATAATAAAATAATCAATTATTTATATGCAGCAATGAATCTCAATGATGAAGAATGAAGTCTGTAATTAATAAAAAACCATGAGCACCTAACCTTTTAGTGTGTAAAGCTCCTCTTTGAGATCTGATGGAGGTAATATATGATTTTTACATAAATATACAGAGTACTGGAAACGCTGTATTCACATAACACATTTTTTAGTACATATGCAGAACAACAAATAACTGCGTCGACTCGTCGAGTCTCGGAGCTCTATGATTAATAGAATATTTTGTACAGCGTTGGAATTTAATATCACTACCACATTCACTTTGGCTGTAACTATTGTAAAATGCTTATTTTTATGACTTTTATTTACAGCAGTTTAATATTTGTAAAATTAAATAATCTTGATAGGTAAATTAGCCAACCTTCTTTGTAATTACTTACAAAAGAAAATTATATATATTAATACTATAAATGCGATAGTTTGGATGGATGTGTGTTACTCACGCTCATTTTATAAATGTATTATTATATGTATTGTACTAGAATTATCTTATTCTAAGTTATAAAGCTGAAGAGTTTGATTGTTTGTTTGATTGAACGCGCTAATCTCAGGAACAACTGGTATGTTTTGAAAAACTTTTACTTCAGCGTTAGATAGCCCGTTTATCAAGGAAGGCTATAACCAATAGAAGCAGAGTTCCAGTGAAGAATGTTTCAAAATCGGGGGATTTTTTAACTTCCTTTTTTTAACATTCAGTTCTTTTAGTATTCAGGCAGAAGCTAGTTATAGATACTACATTTCCTGACCGCAACTACATAATTATAATAATTTATAACTTATGGCACAAAAATTGTTAGTAACTCGCCTATAAAATTAAGTACTGCAACTGGACAAATCACTGATACACTTGATATGTGTGAATATTTTAATACATTCTTTTCTACTATAGGCAGCGAACTGGCTGCTAACATACCACATAAATATCATAATAATTTAACGCATACTTTGACATACAATAAATCAAAATCTAACCAACTATCAAAACTTAAGTTAACTGATAAAGCTGAGGTGATAAAAATTATTAATAGGCTAGATAACAACATTAGCTCAGGCTTAGATGGCATTAGTACAAAAGCAATTAAATGTATTAAATTATTTATTGCTGAACCATTAGTGAACTGCATACACAAGTGCATGGAACAAGGTTATTTTCCTGATTCTCTCAAATTAGCTAAAATGACTCCAATATTTAAATCAGGTAACAAAACGGATCCCAATAATTACCGACCAATATCAGTTCTTTCAGTATTATCAAAAATATTTGAAAAAATTCTTCACAATCGACTTAGCGAATACCTAACTTCAATAGATTATCTTTTCAAAAAACAATATGGTTTTCGACCCCATTCAAAACACTGTTTCCGCCACTGTTGACATGGTCACAAATATAAAACTTAAAATCGACCACAGACAAATAACACTAGGGATATTCGTTGACCTAAAAAAGCTTTTGATACTGTTTGCCATAGAATTCTTTTATTAAAATTGCAGGATATAGGAATCACGGACACAGCTTTTAAAGTTTTCGAATCATATCTCAAAAATCGTCAACAAGTAGTTAAGATTGATCAATATCAAAGTGAATCAAACATAATTAACTGTGGTGTGCCCCAAGGATCCATATTGGGTCCGTTGCTGTTTCTTATATATATAAATAATATACATGAGATTGGTCTACTAGGAGATATAACTCTATATGCCGATGACACTAGTTTATTTTATTATGGACATTCAATAGACACTGTAATTAAGCAAGCACAACATGACTTGGATATTATGCACACTTGGCTTAAATCAAATCTACTAACTATAAATGCCTCTAAAACCAACTACATAATTTTTGCACCAAAAAACAAAAAAATCGGAACCTATCCCACTTTAACTATTAGTAATGAAAAGATCAACAAAGTAACTGACGATAAATATCTTGGCTTAATTTTGGATAACCAGCTCACCTGGAAAGCACATATACAAAAAGTTCGAAAAAAAATTTATCGTTAAGCGGAGCTGTAAAAAGCATAGCTCGGTGTCTCCCGAGATACGTCTGTTACACTATATATAATTCCTTGGTGAAGTCACATATAGACTATCTGATTGAAGTTTGGGGAACAGCAGCAAAATCTAACCTAAAAACACTACAAATAGCACAAAATAGAATAATAAAAATACTTTTCCAATATACCTATCTTACTCCTACAATTAAAATTTATAAAGAAACAAAGTTATTGAATATAAAGCAAACTTACATATACAAAACATGTATTTTAATAAGAAAAATTCTACACAAAGACATAAACACACAAATATTATTTACTAAAAATAAAGATCATTCCACTGCAAAACTACGAACTAGGCAAGCTAATAACATTTTAATCAATATACCCAGAACAAACTACGGAAAAAAGAATGTAACTCATGAAGGCGCTGTACTATACAATAATCTACCGAAAAACATTAAAGAAGTAAAATCATTCTTACTGTTCAAAAAACTATTGAAAAGCCACATTCTAAACGACTTCTCTCTACTTGACTAAATTATAATTCTAATTTGAAAGTTACTTATACTAAAATAAATCTATCCATCTGTTTGCACTGCACCATTTGTTATTGTAAAGTTATTTAGTAACAGACAGACCGACTGACAAAAAACGTAACCTTACTTTTCAAATCGCTGTACGCGTTTTAATAAGCCCGTTGCCTTAATGAACAACATGCTTTGCTCCGACTTTTGTCTCAAGACTACCCTCACATATTATAAATAATTCTCTAAATTCACTCGGAAACAAAATGTTTTAAATATTACAATAATAAATGGACAGATGCGCTAATAGGGGTTAATGCTAATTAAATGTAACTAGTTATTTCTCTGTAAGTGAATTGTAAATTCTTTTGAGAAATAAATGTTTTAAACCTTTAAAACATTGTTTTGTGCTTCTGTAAAGATATTGGTTTGTATTAATTTGATTGATTTATATTATACTAGCTTCTGCCCGCGACTTCCTCCGCGTGGAAAGTTCTTTTAACTATCCCACGGGAACTCTTTAATTTTTCGGAATCAAAAGTATCCTATGTTACTTCTAATACCTCCAAGAATATGTGTACAAAATTTCATGATGATCGGTTGAGTAGTTTTCGCGTGAAAGCGTAACAAACAAACTTACATTCGCATTTATAATATTAGTAGGAAAGTAGGGATAATGGCCAGGCATGATTATAAACTGCCTGGATTGTATATCCGAAAGGACAATCTGTCGTTTCTATAAAGAATACAACATTTTTTCTAACATATTATGTGTCAGTTTCTTCGAGAAATTCTATTCTATTCTCAATCACTTCAGAACGGCTTCACGGATCTAAGTGAACTTTGACATAGACATAAATTATAGACTGGAATAGCATATAGGCTATTTTGTAACTCGGAACAATGTACAGTTCTCGTGGGACAACTTCGACGTGTGTGAAGCCGCGAGAAAGAGATAATAAAAAATAAATTGAGTAAGTGCTCGGCGGTTCGCGCACAACGAAAAGTTTCGCAGCGGCGACAAAAGTCGACTGTCGACTGTTTTTGTTCTATAAGTACTGAATTCAAAAAATCATTTATTGGAAATACCTTACATCTCAAAAATAGCGGGTAATGTTTAAACCAATTTTCGTTCCTTTTCACCTTTTGGTACATGTATGGCGGTCACCCTTAATCTTAATTATTTCGAAATTCCAGCCATATATTTAGCAGTATTGGAGGAAGGCACACAACTGTGGCACCTTATGTGTCTATGGTTACCACTCGCGTAATAATCGAGGAGAAAATATACAATATTATAAAATTTTAAAAATGCCATGTCTGTACATTGTATTTATTAAAAAAAAAAACAATTGAAACGCACTATATACACGATGAAGAACACAAATGATTTGTTATTTCTTGTCTGTTAGTCGGTTTGTCTGTTGCTAGTAGTTTTTACGTGAATCACAAGACAAACAGGCAAGAAATCTTAAAACATATATTATGTTCTTCATCGTTTATATAATGTTTAGTGTTCTCACCTGTTTTTATATATATAATAGCTTCAATGTATAGTAACGGCATTTTCAGAATTTTATAATATCATAGATAGACAGATTTCAGAAAAATGATTTTAATTTTTTTTATTTTTTTTATTGCAGGAGTTCAGCAGACAGGCAGACGGCCCACTTGATGGGTAGCGGTTACCATCGCCTATGGACATTTGTAACACCAAAGGTACTACTAATGCGCTGCTGCTCTCTTGAAGGAGACTGGAGCCTGGTCACTAATGCCGGAACACAACTAAGGGTTGTTATGGCGACATACTTTAGACCAGGGGTGGTAGCCATCCAGTCGGGCAAGTGCCCTACCACCCGGCTGTGGGTTGTTTTGTCGCCTCTTACGACATGCCGCCCGGCCGCAGGAATTTGTATTCTTTCTCCGTTCCTGCACGGATAAAATCATTATCTATTAAATACATGAATTATTTATTCCTCATAAAGCTATACTTTATAAAAATACATTTACGTAATTGCAATGGTTTCAGAATACAGTTTGAACTCAAATATTCGAATAACACCTGCCACAAAAGAAAGCCTTGTCTACTTTCACCCCTTCATTGGAATGGTCTTTATTGCGAAGTGGGGATATTCTTTGTGTAAGGACGCAATCGTCTTTAAGCTGGGTCTATGTCTTAGGATATTGTCGTTTAGTTTATTGTTTTATCGTATGTTCTGGTGAGATTGTGTTTCTATAATATAACTACGAGTAGAATAAAGAAAATAATAAGGCCGCTTGTGTTTAAGCCAATCAAAACTTAATTTTCATTTAATCTATTTAATGATTAACTTTAGTAGTCTTATTTTAAATTTTAGAAGTAGTTTATAATTTTTTTTAGCTCACAATTTAAAAGTTACGTCAGAATGTTTACTACTTTTAGAGCCTATGTTTCGGTACCTATTGCTTTAATTAAAAAGTAATTAAAGAATATTAAAATGTTTTTTCATAATCACACTAACAATACTATCTCTGGAGCACGATATACTTATATGTATAGTGTTTTTTTAAATCCTGACTGATTTGTATCATTCTATAGCGAAATATAGACTACACCTTCCTGTGAAATTTCATCCGTATAGACCCAGTAATTTCCGAGAATTACTGTGATGTAGAAATACACCCGGGAGGGACACATGGATGGACGGATGAAATGTTTTACTGAACATACTCGTATGTGTCTTGGTATAATATTAATTTCAGTTTACATATTCCCATTAGTCACATACCTAATATTTTCTTAAGTTTTAGCGACTTTTATACATAATAAAACTACGTTTTAACGGTTTTAAGCGCGGTAATTTATTTGATTTTTGTTTATCCGATGTTTCGGCCGCTTTTCAGTGGCCGTGGTCACGGACGACACATACTTGTGATATTTATATACTCTAACACTAGCTTCTGCCCGCGGCTTCGTCCGCGTGAAATAACAAAAAAGAAGGTAAGCTAAAAAAAACGATTTTGAAACACTCTTCATTGGTACTCCGCTCCTATTGATCTTATCACGATGATATATAGCTAATGGGTTATTTACCACTGAAAGAATTTCCAAATCAGACAGTGGTTCCTGAGAATAGCGCGTTCAAGCATACATTCAGGCTCTTCTGCTTTATATGTTAAGACTATAGTTGTTTCTAACATAGAGGTTATGTTAATGTTTTCATCCGTGCAGGAACGGAGAAAGAATACAATTTCCTGCGGCCCGGCGGCCTGTCGTAAGAGGCGACAAAACAACCCACAGCCAGGTGGTAGGGCATTTGCCCGACTGGATGGCTACCACCCCTGGTCTAGAGTATGTCGCCATAACAACCTTGTGTTGTGTTCCGGCATTAGTGACCAGGTTCCAGGCTCCCTAAAGAGAGCAGCAGCGCATTCGTAGCACCTTTGGTGTTGCAAATGTCCATAGGCGATGGCAACCGCTGTCCATCAAGTGGGCCGTCTGCCTGTCTGCTGAACTCCTGCAATAAATAAAAAAAAAATAAAAAAATCATGTTCCTCTTTTATGAGCTAGAAAACAAATGAACCAAGGATAAATGCCTGTCTTTTGTTTTATGCGAGTAAATAAAATAACAAACAAATAAATTGATAAAAGATGGCAAAGGGCTCATAGAATTTTCCTTGAATAGCCTATAACCATCTACGATTAATTCCGCGTCGAATGGTTGTGGTTTCATGCTGATCGGTCCAGTAGTTTTCGAGTTTACCTCGGACAAAGAAAACAAACTTTATATAGATTTAATTAGTCAGATTCAAGTGAGTGTACCACTGAATACATTCTCTTGTTTTGCCATTTATCAATCATTTGTTGCCGGCGCAAAATCTCTTCTCATTCCTTACTTGTTTCATGTACAATTGTACATGGTATGTCCTCAACAAGAACATAAATCATCAATCAAACAACGCACACGGCACTAGTTAGGATAATAATATATACACATATGGCGCACATATTCACTTCCTCACAACACCAGCATGTAACAGATACACTCTACACTAGTTTAGTATTAAAATTAGAATAAATTAATATAATAAGTTATTCTTAAGATACACCACAACACAAGCATACATTCAATGTCACGGACTATAACAAAAATAACAAAGAAGCGTGTATAACTTCTTAAATATAATTGTAAAAAAAGGGTACGGAACTAGAGTCCATAGGGTTGCGAATAAAAAGAAAAACACACAAATCATCAAATATAGTTCTAGAAACAGTTGGACTGCAAATATATTTTGTTTTGAATTCGTGTTAAAACCCAAGAAAAACTAATAAGAAGTGACTCATTCGGTATTTATTAGCGGCGTGTTACTAATTTTATTTAGGTTAATGATCGCCAATATTATTGGGCATTAATAGCTTACGATAAATTTGTTGACAGTGCTCAGTGTGACCAGCAGCTATAATAAATATAACCGATATTGTTAGCAACTTTCGATCCAATTTCCACAAAGAGAAAGTTTCAAAGTTCAGAGATAATAATAATCATTGCTTTTAGTCAGAATTGTAGGTATAAGTTATTGTATACACACAAATTGAGCAGTGCTTGGCTAAGCAATATGAAGAATGCCCTAGGTGTGATAAACACCAAGTGTTAGAGAACATATTGAGTATAGAATATACATAGGCGTTTAATTTAATATACTTGTTATTTAAAAATGGCTAAATGGAAACGTAGAAAGAATACGGTTTCCTGCAGCCGGGCGGCCTATCGTAAAAGGCGACAAAAAACCACAGCTAGGTGGTAGGGTACTTTCCCGTCTGAATGGCTACCACCCTTGGTCTAGAGTATGCTTTCTTAACAACCTTGAGTTGTGTTCCGGGTTTAGTGCCATATTCCAGTCTCCTTTCAGATATTTTTTTTTGCTGATACAAATGTCCGCGGGCGATGGTAACTGCTTATCTAATAAAATAAGAAAATTATCCAAACCAAACATCATTAAGTTCTAGTATTTATTGACTAACAATAATAAATAAAAAAAATATAAAAAGTAACTATTAATTGGAATTTTAAGAACATTAATATTTGTATGCCTAAACCGGCAAAACAGTTGTACATAGTTATAGCTACCAGCGCATCTAATTTCACTTTGTTTTTATGAGTAAACTTTCATTTCACACCAATCAGAAAAACTGCCTTTGGGATGTGTATCATCTACCAGGAATACCCATGTCATTAGAATGAAGCCTTAATCACTAAGCTACTAAACTTTGTCCATATCAAATCTATAAGGAAGCTAAAACAAAAAGGGTGAAATTCATCACAGGCGTGCTGAGGTGTGCTTGTTATAACAGTTTGTCGGATACGGGTCTCAGTCGTTAGTTGTTGTTCAAAAGGGGCTTTATCTCTTCTTACTGGGGACCTTTTTCACAACTTCCAAATTAACCGTTAACGAGAAGAATACGTTTATCTGCATTCTTTTCCACAACAAAGGAAGTGTTATAATTAAAACATTCTTTCATGACACAGACATTTAATATCCCAGTTTTAAGGAGAGATTAGGGTTTTTGCGTTTGTAGTGCTTTACTGGTTGGCTGGAACTGAGACATCTGTGAAAATAAAACAAAATTAATATTGTGGGAAATAAATAAAACAAAAATAAAATTATTTATTTCATTTGTTTACAATATTATAACTTAATATAAGCACCTTATCCTTAGCCTATTGTTTAGTCTTACATTTCAATATTCAAATCGTTATATTTTGGATAATTCACACTCAATTGATTTATTTATAAATTACTAGCGGCCCGGCGCGGTTTCACTCGCGCTCTGTCCCGCTCCCATTGTATATATCGTCTGTTATATAACCCATGACACTCCCTGTTAACGTAGCTTTCAAACAGAAATTTTTTTTTTAATTGCTTGAGTAGATCCAGAAATTACCCCCTACGTCACAAACTCGTAAACTTTACCTCTTCATAATATTAGTATATACAGCATAAGTGTTATTCTGATGTGTAAGCTTTATTATTGGAAAGTTTCATCAATATCCATTCAGTAAGTTTTTGAGTGGAAGAGTAACAAACATACATCCATACATTCTTACAAACTTTCGCGTGTATAATTTATATAATAATTTAATATTATATGATATAGTACGGATTGAAGAAATAAATTTGAAGTAAAGTATTTTTTTAACTTATTTAGGAAAACAATGATTTTTTTTTTACAAAATATTGATTTATACATACATACATAACTTCACGCCAGGTCCCTTGCGGGGTAGGTACGAACAACAGAGCGCCACACAGGCCCATTCTTACACACCTCACTTGCTTCTTTGACATTCACAGCTCTTGTCATGTACGCTCGTCTGTTCTTCCTAACATCACCTTCTGCTAATACATGATCAATTGATTTATACAAAGCGTAAAAATCCTTGGGGTTTATATTAGTGCTATAAATATTTACGTCGGTAGCGTTAAACATTTTTAGCATTACATTGGGTATAAAATGTACAGTTTAAAATTATTTTGTGTGTAATGCTTTTCCTTCTTATATTAATTTAAGCTATCGTCGTCATCCGTTTCAAATTCTTTATTGGATGTGGATTTTCGTATGTTTGCGCCAGTCTTCTCTTAAACAAAATCTGACTTGCGATGTTGCACAGGACATTACCGCCGTAATGAAAAGCCTCTCAACCTACATTTGTTAATACAAATCTGACCCGAAACCACTTCGCCTTATGTATTTATTATATATTGTGTAATATTTACTGAATTATGGTTGTCTAACTGAATATATGAGTAACAAGTTATAGACTTATGATTTTTTTCAATTGATAAAATTAATATTTGTTTTATTAATTTAAACATTCATAGTGTGCTACTTTATGGTGTTATATTTAAAAATAAAGTCTTGGGACTAGATTTCATGTAGACGATAGTCGTATAGTATTTTATTCCTTCGTTGCTACAACATTTTGTATCGCTTTGGGTCTTTTTTGTTTGCAAAGCGTAGGCTGTGTTTGTGATCATAATGGTGAGAGGGATGGTAAAAAAGTGGAGGGATACGCAACGTTTTCAAATCATAATAAAACTACGTTTTAACGGTTTTAAGCGCGGTAATTTATTTTATTTAGGTTTATCCGACGTTTCGGCCGCTTTTCAGTTGCCGTGGTCACGGAAGACAAAGATGACATTTGTCGAACGTGTATTGTAAAATAAATTACCGCGCTTAAAACCGTTAAAACGTAGTTTTATTATGTGTACAAGTCGGGAAAACTTAAGAAAATATTATGTTTTCAAATCATTTTAAATATATGAAACTTAGGCTAAGCTTCATATATTGAATAAACTATTATTATATAAAGATGCTCATTTATCGCGAACGCTTCCGTGTAATGTTACAAAGTATATCATTACAGTCGTTCGCATGCAAACACATCGGACAAGATTACGATGTAATTTTCTGAATAATTTAATTTCAATTTTCAAAATTCTGACATGAAACCTTATAGAGTAGGGTTGAAACAATAGTAAAAGAAAATCAAAAGTTGTAATTTATTTTCGACAACTATACCCGCGAGTTGAAAACTGCAGCTGAAAACGAATGAGAAAACATTCCTCAATCTAACATCAAAGACATTGGATGAGCTGCTGAATCATCTTTATGACGTCATAAGGATCGAGGAAGGAAATAACCACCATTAATAATGGTTCATCACATTCAATGCAATAACAAAAATAACGACCTAAAACCTAATTTTCAGTTAATTCAAAATACTAGCTAGGCGATTAATGCGTCGGTAAGGGTAATACTATACGCAAATGCTTTTGGTGAATGACCGTTCTAACATAAAAATGGAAAGTAACCGCGAAGCTTTAAGGATAAAATCAAGTAAAAGTATAAAATATATGAAATATATGTTCATCGCTATGAGTGGCCATCACAGCGTCACATTGACCTCGCTATACATCATTTATCTGTGACTTCCATCTAAAGACAAGATACCGCCGTGTCGCGATAAAGTGACCTACTTGTCCAAGTTCTGGATGATAAAATACGTTTCGGTTCAGCGTCAAAATTTTTGCTATTACTTTGAAGTATATATAAAGATCCAAAACTTCATATAAACACGATGAATAGGACAGTATACACTATAAGATAATAGGTGCATACTCTTGGGGAGTATTATTTGTTAGCAGGTGGGCTGTTTCAGAACGCACCGGTACGATCACACTGTCGTTGTCGCTTAGAGCGCAATACGCACCAAAGCCGCCAACCAGCCGAACAATTTCGGCAACTTTTTGTCGGCGGGCTAGTTGGCGGTCCGAGATGAGGAACAAAAAATACAGTACGACAGTGTCGGCGGGACTGAGCGCTTGCGTACGCAAGCCAAATTATATGCCGCCAACATGTCGGCGAGTGCCTGTTGCCGAGATGATTCTTTTCATATAGGCCGCCAAATTGTGTCGGTGGGTGTATTGCGCTTTACATATCGCTATAGTCTGCAACACGGCCTTAAGTAACAAAATACGTTAAAAGTTGAACTTAATCTGAAAACGGAAATGAACGGATATTATTAAAATTTGTCATATTTCAAGTATAGGATGTATTTTATGGCCTTCTATCGTGTAAATGTCTTTTTATTTTAAGTTTTATATCAGAAAGTCATGAATACCTACAAGATACTACGTTGAAGTTCAAAAGGAGAGCCCTAGTATGTTATAATAATATGCCGTTAATTTTTCTATATTGAGAGACGGCCCACCTAATGGAAAGTGCTTGTCGTCGCCTATAGTTGTTTTGTAACACCAGGGGCGTAGCAAACGTGTTACAAGCCTTAATATAGAAAGAATAGATTAGGCGGGATAGAATAAAAGGGATGGCATAAGATAACGGGACGAAAGTGGGCAATCGGAACTGTTAATATTTTAACGTAAAAACAAAAAACAAGTGTTTGGTGAATTTTTTAATCAGCAGTACGTTATAAAAACAAATGTAACTCAGCTAGAATAGCCAAAGTAACGTCATCGGATGTTTATTTTTTACTTGCCATGTTGTTTAGATTAGCGATCGCATAAAATAAATTCACCGTTTTATTGCGATCAGATGTATATCTGCTTCGCAGATTGAACCTGACTTTACTCATTTTATACAAGCGTGTTGTATATTATTTTTGTGTTATGTAAATAGTCCATGCGATATTTGATTCAAATCAACAGTATCATGTTTAGTATGTACATTAAAATTCAACATTTCCTAAATTTTTGTATACTGTTTATCAACACGTTTTTAGTATAATAAGATTTAATTAGGCATAAAAGATATTAAAGCAGTATACTTGAAATAATCTGTATAAATACAAAAATAACGTTGTGGCTAAAACAGACTTTTGCCACAGGATTAATGTGTGCATTTGCGAAGACTTCAGTACTTCTTTGTTAATGTTATAAACAAAAAAAAACTTATAACTGATTTATTTTATAAGGAAGTTAAAAAAATAGACGACCTAGAGTTGAATCTAGTTAGGGACCTCAAGCTTTTCTAGTAACACTATTGAATGAAGGAGATGCAAAATGCATGGGTCTATTCTGCGCCTCATTTTAAGATCACTATCTTGGATTAAACCTGTTTGACTAGAGACAATCCGGTTTTATTCGTAATGGTGAAAGACGACGATGTAGGTGTTGAGACCTTAGCTACAAGCGGTTAATTGTTTTTATTTCAAAAATATCTGTATGCGACAGTCTACAGACTTAAGTATACAACCAAGTGTGCGATGGAATCAATTATTTCTGACTTTTTCAATAGTCTTGGACTTCAGCTCCCAGTCTGTAAGATGCCTTATCATCTAACAGTAGCACAAGTTCTTTAAGCCAAGGACGTTGAAAGTAGTTACAATACTAGCTGTCCCGGCAGACGTCGTCCTGCCTGGAAAAGCTTCAATCGATATGCCGACAGCAGCGCCACCTACCGGGTCAAATTGTGAACCAACTCAGAAACCTTCTCTGTCTCATGCACAACCACTTTGCTAAAGATAATCACATGATCAAATGTATAGTTTACGACTCTATAAAGGACATCCAGACAAACATTCATTTTTATATATCATACATACGTACATAACTTCACGCCAGGTCCATTGCGCGGTAGGCACGACATACACACACACAACAGAACACCATTCACGTTTATTCTTACACACCTCACTTGTTTCTTTGACATTCATAGCTCTTATCATGCACGCTCCTGTTCTTAAGGCTCCTTTTATATATCAGATTTATTAAAAAAACACCACAGTAAAAAAATGTTGATTGACAAACATACAAAAATATTAGTGGATTTTTCCTTATATCTATCTATCAATCAATGACTAACATTGATTTGGTCTTAACAAATGACCAAATATTGTCGGCTATTCCCTTCAGGATGCTATTGCTGCTTCCGTGCAATCTGTTCAGTAACGAAGCTGTTTTTTTGTTATGTTAGGGAAGTTCAAGAAGGTCTGTCCAGTAGTAAACAATAATTAGATAGCGACGACGTAAACATAAATCAGTACGAAAAAAACGAAACTGCTTTACGTCTCTTGACACAAAGTGGGTAATACCTGCCTCCTCGCGCATATATCATCCGTGACATTGTAAAGAGACCCATATCATAACGTAACAACAGTAACGTATCACGACCTAGATACCTTCGTCACATTCGCTTGTCCAAATTCAAATAACGTAGTCGCAGAAGATGTTCGGATAGTACGGCCATTAAAAAGTCGTTTTGCAAACTTCAAATAGAGATTCGCTGCATTAAAGAGATCTGTCGTTACAATCAATAGGAATATGAAAGGGACGTAAAATAAAATTGTGAATAATAAAATTGGTATTACTCGTTCGAGCGAGCATATCGTTTGCATTGGCGAGTATGGTCACGAAATTTGCGTTAATACAATTTCTTATGCTTAATCTTTAACACTATTATATTTTGGTATACAGTATCTGTCACACTACAAATTCACACCTTCATCACATATGCTCAACTTTTTTGTGGCTTGTCTGTATTTACTGTTAGGTCTAAGGTCTATAAGGTATAAGGTCTATAAGGTCAAAATTAGATGTTTTTGTTCAAGCGATAATTTCATTTCAAACATCAATTCATTTATTTATGTAAACCTATTTCTAGGCCTTATATAATTATATATAAAACTTATGGTAATTACACATTTTGAGTTATAATAGATAAAAATTAAGGATACATTTTTTTTGGCGGCATTTGCTGCGTTGGACGCTAGGTTTGTATCGCGGCAACCAACACAACTTTATTATCTCTTTTCTTTCGCCTTATCCCAACTATTTGGGGTTGGCGCAATATGTATTTTCCTTCCACGCTCCTATATTCTGATATACATTTTCTGTCACACCACATATCATCATATCATCTTTCACACAATCCATCCATCTTTTTTGGCCTACCTTTAAATTTACAACCAACACTTTATTATAAGAACTTAAATATAGTAAGTACATTGTAACTAATGTCATTAAAAAAACACGGCGGACTTGTATGACATTACGCTTGTGTTATGGGTACAACAGACAACTGGGGTCTATTTCAGTAAGACTCGGACAAAGCAAGTGTAACCTGTTAATAACGTCTAGGACGAGAACTAATTTTTATGCCTTCTGACAATATACTATTTTATTTGTAGTTAAGGTCAGTGAATCACAAACAAACGAAATTAACCATGTTTAATTTGAAAGTTGATCCGAGTTTAAAATCCGATAAAAATAACTAAATTCGCATTTTACGTGAGCAGTGATTTTTAAAGTTTACCACGGATGTCCAGTGGAATTCTAACCAAAAATTTTTTCAGTATATCTCCACGGTTAGTAATACTTAGTTTAGCTTCTTTTAATAAAACAATTGTCCTATTATATTGCAAGGTGTTAAAGCTAAATTATAGTCATTATTATTAAACACTATACTAAACTAAAGCTACTTGATACTTACACGAGTTTTAATGTCGTACTAAAAATCACTAACACACTACAGTATCGAAATTACTTTTAACTTGATATTAGAGTTGCTCGAGTTTAAACAAAGTTGTGAATGTGGCGCCCCCTGTTATTTTTTGTTTTTGTTTTGCTACTCTGAACCTTAAACAACACCTGCATATTTTAAGTAACACAAGCAACCCCACATTTAAATCACGGGAGTGATCTTCCATGACATTAATTTACACATTAATACACGTGTTCCAGACGAATATATAACACTGAAATATTAAACAATACTGTAAGGCTTCGTATATTTGAGTTTTTTTATGTATATGACATTTTTAGCTTAGTTTTATTGATTGTTTTATGCAAATATTGTGTATATGTGTAAATACCTGATCAGTAATACACAATATTTTGAGTAGCCAAAAGCAGCCCAGAGCTTGACTTCATACAAGGCTAGTTCTAGTCTGGTAATTGTTTACATAAAGATTAATTTGAATATTTATGAGAATTTGAAAATGGCTAGATATACAAACCGTACGAAGCAATATTTAATAATGACAACTTGTACGGATTATCATAACAAATGTCAGTACAGTTTTGTTCTGAAATATTATTAACAGTTGTGAAAGCGACCTTGTTTTTGTTTAGATTTTTTTTGCATATTTTATGTAAATAATTGTACATAAAATATGGAAATGGAAAAATTGTACGCATCCCTCCATTCCGCCAATGGTTTCATATTACCATAATATAGTGTTATAACAATGCGACAAAATCTGATGTGTTTATTACGAATACGCATATGCTTTATATCGTCGTCAATTTGGTGAATATAGTGCCTTTTTATTTTATGGATTGCTATAATGTTTACATTACACAATACTACTTTCTTAGTATTACTGATACTTTATGAACAAACTTTAACGCAAGAGGCGCTTTATCTTAGCTCTAAATGTAGTATACTCGACTCCAGTTGGTAGCCTGTATGTATGTATAAAGACTATCGAGCCCATAATAAGGATAGGCAGTCACTGGTTAGTTATGGATTAGAATTTTAATTGCTAACATACCTTTGTATCTATATGAAAACTTTTAATCCAATATTAAATCGTTCATTTCTGTCTGTCACATGCATACATACATATTATTGTTTTTAACTTCATTTACCCGATTTTGTTGATCAGTACGGGATAATATTACTACAAAAAAATATATATCAAATAAAACTTATATTCTGCCTGTATCCACTTCTGAAATCTTTTATCAATAAATTTATTTATAAAATTCTAAACATGTCTATGTATCTATTGAAGCCATTTAAAATAATGGAATAGAATTTATAAACGAAGAAGAATACGATGTATTTTTTACATTTCTAGTCTGTTTGTTCTGGATTCACGTAAAAACTATGAGGCCGATTACGATGCAGTTTTCGCTGGTGGACAGCAAATTTCAAGATATAAAACGGTACTTTTTATCCCTGAAGTACCGTGAGATTTTTTCTGGAAACTATTAAGTATTATGATTTTTTATTACGGGTATTCCGTGAAAATTTTCACAGGAGCAGTTTGAAGTTGTTCGGGTCAATATAAATTAGCTTATTCCAACACAGTTTCCACTATACTTATAGCATACACTCTTTTTGGAATACTGAGATAAATTGTGTGCCGAGAATCCCGCGAGAATTTCAAGTTAAGCGTGCATGAAATTGCGGGCATATCCTAGTGCTTAAATAATATTCTTAAAGTAGAAAAAGATATATTAGAGTACGGGTTGATGTACCCTTGTGAATAACCCATCCTACACACTATATTGATTTATCCTATGAGCAGACCTATAGACAGTACATTAAAAACAAAACTAATCGTGTGTACTGGCTCTAAAACAAATCCGGATGATTGCACGCAGTTACATATTGACTGCCAAATCGACTGATTACAAAAAAAAACGTGGATTCCTAGTTTTTTATAATAGATAATAATAAATCGGTAGACAAACACACACACTGTATATCCCCAAATTAAGCAAGTTACGCTTGTGTTATGAGTAATATTATAACGGACTACTCTGGGGCCGATCCCAGACACCCAGACCACAGTAAATAACGAAGTAAATTCGTTTCCGAAATTTACCATACCAGGAATGGAGCCCGGAGCCTCTGCGTTGCAATGAGGTAAGCCGCAAAGTCTTAGCCCGTTCTACCACAGAGGCTGTCATTTTATAGGGGCGTTATAAATTATGTTGTCATAATTCCGATGACTGTGTCAAAGAGACAGATAGTTAACTTTTAATCAATTTGAGAAGTAATACTGCTATTCTAACCATGTATAAAGGGCGGTCTTATTGTTAAAAAGTAACCACTTCCAAAGAACTCATAGCAGAAATAAATCAGATTGGAAACGGCAATAGTGCTATACATAGTTATTGCACGATTGTTCACATTTTAATTATAAATATACCTGATGGAATCTTTCGGTGTGGCAGTAAGGGATAAAATGATCTTAGAAGATTATCCATATTTTTTTCGTACTCATTTAAAGATTTAAAAAAATACAGTTACCAAGAAAATGGCCATTTTATACATTTTTTTTTATATCAATCGGTTTTCTCTCTAATACTGACAAAAAACTGTAATAGGACCAACTTTCATTGAAGTACTAAGAGTCGGAAAGTCCAAAAATATTTTTCTCAGCATTCCACGAAAAAATATGAATAGTCTCCTAAGGTCATTTTCTTGTAGCTACACCGCCTTAGGTAGTTCTCCTTAATGCCCTGTTGAAAGTTAAAGGTCATATGGAATATACATACATGTGGAAAGGTGTAGGTACTCTGTTCTAAAAATAATAAAGTGAAAATTGTTCTACTAATAAAACCATACTAAAATTTCAATCGTAAGCCAGTACACAATGAATTAATCTACAGAACAAACACGCACTGAGGCCACAAAGGACGTAATATTATGCTTGGTCTATATCAGCAATAAATTTAAGTAGAAATATGGTATGTATATGAGACAATATAATCTATTCCTAATTAATGACGAGACGTTAACGAGACAAGATTTTGGCATGAAGCTATAATGCCTATCTCTTAATTGATTTATCGCTGAGTGAAACTGTATTCTGTAATGTTTTTGACCTGGTAGAGATACAGTCATCCTGGAGTTATTTTTGATAGACTTCAAACCGCTAGGTTTATTTCCCTAGATCACAACCACAATCTGAAACATACATACCTAGTATATGTAACCATTCTCACTCATCGGCCCCTGATGTCTACATTAAATAAAATTAAAGGGTTTGTCTGTGCATTTCAAAATGAATCCCAAAATTGCTGATCTCCACTTGCGACGATCTTGAAAAATACGTTTCACTTCGTCCTCTCCGATCGGATTCATTCAGTTCTTTTCCCGTATTCTATCCTCTTTATCCCCACCTCTTTACCACATGCCGTATCTCATACATCCTTTTTTATGACGCGGGGAATGTCTTTTCTTGGGACACCATCCTCGTGTCTGGGTGGAAAGCTTCACACCAAGGGATGTGTGGAACTTCCGAACGGCAGTATTCCCAGCGCGGGCTCCGGATCGAGGACACGGGGATGTCGGCCGTCTATACCTAACGTGCGCCCCTCTCCTTTGCGCTTTTATGGAGTGCCGCAGTGATACCCTTACGCTTGGGGTTACGCTCACTCAGAGTACCTGCGGGGAAGGGCACCCTCTTCGCCCTATGTCATCATCTGGTGTTGAAAACATCTAACCACTTTCGATAATGTTGGCCGTCTGCCTGATTGCCAGCTTCACAATAAACGGAAAATCTTCACATGCACGCTTATTTGAGGTGCGTTTTACCTGAATTCTTGAAAATATCTGCAACTTGATCATATAAGTACATTTGCAGTCTACCAGCACCAACACTACCATTCACTTTGTGGGCAAACATTTGTTTTACGATTCGACATAATTTATAGAGAGTAAAATTAAAGAAAACATTCTCCCTGATCAAAAGGTAGAAGCTTTTGTCGACTTGATCCTTGACGGTTACGTAATGAACGGCCTTGACATTACCAATCTAATGCTGTGACAAATAGTCGTGAGGAAAAATATTTTCCTCTTGGAGGGCCGTGTGGAGGATGGAAAAAAATGCTAAAGTCATTTGAGATTAGAAAACTGTATTTTGTTTCGTATATTTTTTTTGTAATATGATCTGTTTTATTCGGTATAAGTTCGTGTCCTTTATAAATACAAATTAAATTAAATTAAAAATTTTAACGATGATATTATATTGTTGTGCAGTTTTACTTTTAAATCTGCATACGCTTTTCCTTTGTCTTCTGTCGCGCTAATGTAAATTTTATGCACAGAGTGGAGGACCGGCCATTAGGTGTTACACATGCTCGTACTTCATAGAAATGTCAAAATAAAATTATTTATTTAAGATAATGATTAATAACATAACACAAGATAATAAATAAATAATTGATCATCATGGCCTATCGTGTAGCAGAAGAGTATGCAGAAGTCCGCGACACGCCGGCCTCAAGGACATGATTCGTTCGGTTCTTGTCAGAGCCGAGGTACCAGCCGTTCTCTAACCGAATGGACAGGTCCGCGATAATGGCAAGAAACCTGATAGTAACGCTGATTCCTTAGATTTGGGAAGACCGCTTGTGTGGGACATTACGTGTGTCGATACACTAGCGCCTTTCCATCTCCAGGAGACCGAAGTAGGGGTCGGTCGCACTACCACTTCTGCCGAACACCTCAAACAGCGCAAATATGTGATCCTTCAAAGAGGGTATATGTTTAAGTCGTTTGCGGAAGCCTGGGAGCTTACCTCACTCAAAGAATTATGTATTCAGTATGTATTCAGCGAGCTTTCTAGGTGCAATAGCCAGCGATAATGGTCTGGTTGGGCTGGACCGATTGTAATTGTAGTCTTTTATTTTAGTGTATAAATTTGTTAGGGTTTTTTGTGTATACTTGTTTTCTTTTAATATGTAAATATAATATATTTTAAGACGACGACTTTAATTAGTTTGGCATATTTATAAATTATAGTTAATTTGAGTAAAGTTACTTTAGTTTAATAATCTATCTATAAATTGATTGAAGTGGAAGTAATTTCAAAAAATAGACGACATTTTAAATTAAACTATACTGACGATAAAACTAAAAACGGATATATAAATAATTATAAAGAAATAATAATAAATTAATATATTTAATTCAAGATACTTATTTTTATTTGTTAATTTGAAACTTATACATTGATCCGACAGCATTTTTTTCCCTACCCCTTAAACTGGTTTGCACTGTATTATAGGGAAATAAAGGATAATTAAATAACTAAGAATTAACACAATACGTGAAAGATATACGAATTTGTGGTACCTATTAGAAACTAAATTCTTATTTGTGATTCTACTCGCTCCAAAACTAGTATCAACTGTATCTTTGGATGTAGTATGTTCTGCTACATTGTCTACTTACAACAGAAAAAGGTTAGTGTTTATTAAATGTGTGCAAGTGTGTGTGTTTGTGTGTGCACCTATGTGTCTATTTTTATTATTTTACCAGTATATCTGTATCTATCTTTTCGGCTTGATTCGTCCATCTCGCTTTTGTCCATCATTTTATTAAATGTACCCGATGTCCTATCTAAGTAGCTCAAGGTAGCGTTATGGCTAGCACACGTGTCCCAAGCACAAAGGGCGCGGTTTCCAATCCTAGCCGAGACTCATAAACCACTTAGGTAGTTTTCTGACCTATATTTGTTACAAGTACCACGAGCCAACGACGGTGAAGGAAAACATTGTGCTAAAACCTGCATGTTGAGATCACTGATGTATAAACGCTCTTAAGCCGTCTTGAACTAGCCTAGCGGGTATACCGTCCGTTCCCCAATAATGAGACGCCCGAGACCAGTGGGACGTGTATGGGCGTTATTATTTTATTATTATTAAATATGCCCCTTTCTCTACTTTTAACAACGTGTATGTAAAATGGCTTGACGATCTCTAGCGCAGTTAGACGTGTAAGCGTCATGAAGAAAAAAATCGCATTTATAATATTACTAGCTTCTGTCCGCATCTTGGTCGCCTTAATGTTATCCTACGGGAACCGCATATTTTTCTTTATCTCTGTGGCCATATTCGTCGAGATCCGTTCAACCGTGATAGAGCAACAGACATCTATCCAAACTTTTGTATTATTAGTATAAATTGAAGACCCCATACACAACACCTATTAAAATCGCTCCAGTGTTCCAATAAAACGGAAATATCTCAAGTTGGTCGAGCTAAACGACAATTTGGCTCATTTGTGTTCATTACTTGTTGTCCAGTAATGGGAACTAGCATGGTCAAGCGGAATGGCACTGAAATGGTTTTGCGCGACGCTAACTACTCGCGGCTTGGACGTTGAAGCTTTTAAACGTTATATGTTCAACTCTAAGCGGTTTCTGTAATGTACATTGTATTTGAAATTTAGAAGCGTTAAACTGGGATCTTTTTATGGTGGGCCTCATGGTCTATAATGCACATGACAAATAACTTGTGATGCCTTATGGTTATTAATTATGAATGACGTTATATATTAACAGATAATATATGTATCCACTAATGTGGCTATTCTATAATCGCGTTAGTTTTAAAGCTTAAAATAAGGTGCATTCACGTAAAGTTAATATATTTTCCATTATGGCAGATACGGCCCACAAACTACATTAATATAATAGGAGAGTGCGGCCCTAGGCTAAAAGATGCACCGTGCACAACCTCTCCGTGCATTAACGAAATAAGAATACTGTTACAACTCAGGTCCCGACAAAGACAAAATCCACCTGCATATCTGAAACAAAGCACATTTATTACCCGTCGGCATTTGAACTAATAAAATTGACATTCTTTAACGGTCATCTTCCTTTGTTTACTTATTGGCACGGCCTATTGTTGTTTTGTAATCATTAGCCAGGTGTTACGGATTTTAAAGTAAAAGCTGATTCTAGGAAATTCGGTCCACGTTGTCGAGCGAACATATTGCATTTGGGCAGTAAAAAGCAATGGCCGATTGAGGGAAGAGTCAGTCCAGCGAGACCCACGAGCGAAGCAAGACGTGTGTACTACAATTGTAAATTTAATAAATGACGGATTTTGCGCATTTTATTGAAATACGACTTTCTACATTACGTTTGGACTTGTTGTGTTCGGTTATATTTGTACCTGTGTTATACGTGTTTGTAAAGTACTAAAAAACTCTATAGTAATTCTAACGGCATTTTTATTCGAGTCCCGCAACTCGTAACAGTATAAATTCCTATGGCCAATCGGCCTGTCGTGAGGCGCGCCAAAACACTCCACAGTAGCAGCGCATTTGCCCGTCTGGATGGCTACCACCCCTGGTATAGAGTATGCCACCATTAATAACTTTGAATTGTGTTTCGGAATCAGTGGCCAGGTTCCAGTTTCTCCTTCGAAGAACATTGGCAGAGTCTCTGGTATTGCTAACGTCCAAAGGCGAAGGTAACCACTTTCCATCGCAACTAGGTCGTCAACCTGTCTGATGTGCTTTAGAAATAAATAAGATACTTCTATGTCAATGACTGTATATTATGGTAATGCTTAAGCATATAAATGACTGATACAATGCATCTACATTCAAACTGGAAATACATTAATACAATAAAGAAATCTAAATAAATATTTTAACAAATAATTACTTCCTTACTTTCATCTTACCCCGATCATTTAAGGTCGCACAATATATCTTTTCTTTCCGAACTCACTCACTCGAATAAATTCAATAAAGGGTAAACTAATTCTTACTGAAATATAAAAACAAATAGCTGTATCGCAAAGTTGTGGTTCGCAATTGGTTTTTGTCATTTTCAAATTTTTAATACACGCGAATATGTTCATCGAAAAAAATATTTCAAATTACATAATAATTAACATACAGCATGTAACTCCATTTATTTTAAGACTAAATTTTTTTTTAAATTTCGTCTATGTAGATACAGATGTTTTATAGGGTTATATTTTGTCCAAGATAGCTACAGAGTCATAAAAACCGGCTAAATTTCTATGACCATCTTGGAAGAGGAATTCAAGGAAGGGTGGGTCTGTCATTTAGAAATATTCACAATGACATATATACATATTTCTATTTATTTATATATGCACCCATCGACACATCGGCACGAAACAGCCTTAATATTTAACCGAGTTTTTGGCGGGAACTGAAAGGAGATGTTGTGCTCTGCAGTTTTATTTTCTAAAAATGTGTAAGATTACTCTAAATGAACAATAGTTGCAGGATATTGATAGTTTTTGAGTATCAATATCCTATTATCACTATCATATTACTACTTTAGTCAATGTTTTTGTATAACTCAATAGCAAAATTATTAATTATGAACATTTGTGCCATTAACAATATAATAATACATATTACTACTAATTATGTGTTTTGTATGAAATGTGAACCTACAGTTCAGCTAAGCAATTGTAATCTAAGATCTGGCTTAAAAGCCTAGCTGCCAAGCCATAAACCTAAATAAATATTAACTCTATCCCAGTAGAAGCCGCACCACTTACGTCATTAGTAAATTCGAACACAATTTATGAGGCCGCCACGTTTTGTAGTTGCTAAAAAGTATCTCAATTGATTTAACGGTTTGCTCCCCTAGAGAATGGCAGTTAAACGACATTTATCTTCAACTACGTCTAAATGACGACAGTTTATTAGCCTATTCAAGTATTGGAAGACACATCAATGTTATGGCCTTTATCGCTGGAAGTGCCAGGAAGGTTAACGTGTAAATGAAGGAAAGGAAAAAGTTACATTGAAATTGGTCTAGAGGGCCTAAAGCAGCCGTTTTCATTTCAAGTATCAAAATAAACTGGAACTTCATGCTGTCTTAATACTACTAGTATTCTAGGTACGTGTCAATTTCACTAAGTGATTCTCCAAAAGCAGTCGTTCTAAGTCTTCATATCCTATTTTGTCCCTATTATTGTTGAGGACTAATTAAGTTTAATAAATATATTTATGAACTTAACACCTTCGGTTATAATAACTTGATATCCAGTAACCAAGATTAAAGTTAGTTAACACTTTATTGCACGCTATTACAGAAAACACAGAAAACCTTATAGCCTAAAAATATTCAATGTGCACAATGGGCGGTCTTATCGCTAAGAAGCGATCTCTTCCAGACATCCCAGACAAAAATAAAACAGATTGTATTAGTCATAGGTGGTAAACATAAATATTATAGGATATGCAGTTACTTACATTATATTTTATTCATTAATAAACATATAAATAAATATTACACACATACAATCATATATATACGTAAAAATATCAAACATCACTATGTTGCAGGTAGTGCTTTTTTGTCATGTTCTTATATATTGTTGATGATTTAGCTTGTCTAACAGTAACAGGAATTGAATAGCCTGTACAGTAAAAGAATTATTGAAAAATGTTTGGGAGTATTAGGTATAATATTAGTAGAATGTTGTAAATTGTGAGAAGAAGAGATGAATTCAAAGCGTTTTTTGAAATAATACGGGGTTGCAGGGTAAAGAACACTGCAAAGAAGTGACAGAATATAAGTATTCAGAGTGATATGAATATGTAACGAGGAGAGATAAAAAACACGTGACAAAAAGAATATTAAACTGGAAAATGGAATGGTACAAATATGAAGGCACACCAAAAAAGAAATAGATGAATTGTGGGAAGGATGATGATGATTATGGTGTGACAGAAAATGTGTAAAGTTTTATTTAAATATTAACGGTCTTATTCATATTGAGTTAGAGTTGAAGGTTCTTAAAGAAACCCAAAACCGTAGTCTAATTCGATATGAATAAGTTCGTAATTTGTTAGTGGACTGTAACGGCCATATTCATAGAGAGTTAGAGTAAGTTTGGATTGTTGAAATTCAAGATTAAATAGAGAGAGTTAAAAGGTGATCTTGTATCGATTATTGGCAAAATAGATATGATGTGTGAAGTCTGACTAAAATGAAAATCAACGTCATTGTGACATTACCAAATTGCAATATATACTGCAAAATTGTGTTTTTAATTATACAAGCCAATTTGCCAAAAGTATTGGGAATAGTACAGTAGAGGAAAAACAGACTGTCCGCCGCAAAGTGGGAGAAAGAGAAATCTAGATTTAAAACTAGAATGAAACATAAATAAAGTGGCGAAATTCTGTGTCACTTTCTTTTGTTTCTTTCTTACGTAAAAAAGTAAGTTTAAATTTAAACACCCTTTTACTATAACCTTTTGAAATACTTTATAAGAATTCTCTACATTTAAATACCTATCCTCTCTATACTTTAGAAAAAGGGACAACATTGTTCTCTCTCTGAAAAGAAAAGTTAGATGAGTACTTTATTACGATACCCAGCGGAAGTGATACAAGTTAATGGTTAATCAATGACACAGAAAATTGTGGAAATATTTGCTTTGTCAATTGACTTTCTCGTTTCGTCATTATTTTTCGGTAAATGTCATCGGATATATTGATTATTGATTGCGGTAACGTTTGACATAAAACGTTTTCAATGGATTCTATTTTATTAATTTATTGTTGTTGATGTATTTAGTATTATTGACGATTGGTTTTGTTTTATGTTTCAAACGATTGTGTTATGAAATTATGTTTTTCTTAGCACAATTTAATATTAATAATGGTTTCTGACATTAATAATATTTAATTAAAAACAACGGTGTTAATTGCTTTAAGGGCGGAATTGTATTCGATTTTTATTATTAATTAGAAAAGTGAATTGTAAAAAAAAGTGAAAAGCGAGGCTGAAAAGTGGCATCAAAACAAAAATCAATTAAAAACTAAAGTAAAACCGTTTATATATATAGATAAATAAAATTTAAGTGTTTACTTGTAGTGTCAAAAAAATTTGAAAAAAAACAGAGGGGATAATTCGGACCCTGAGATTCCGAAAATGCAACTTTTACAGTTTTTGCCTGTCTGTCTGGTTGCTCCGGCTAATCTCTGAAACGGATGGACTGATTTTAACAAAACTTGGGCTATTGTTTTTAAGGTTCCACGAAAAAACTTCCATGCGGACGAAGTAGAGGGGGCACAGCTAGTTAAAATAAAAATCAAATAAAATATCGCACCTACAACCTCTATAACTTAGTAATTAAAATTGTGTAGTACCATTTGTAAAAATTTAAGATAATACTAAGTAATAATATAATAAATAGATCAATTACCGTCCGTCACGTCATGTAATTTACGTAATCCAAGTTTGAACATCGTTTTATTCCTAAATCGGGTAATATAAAAATTACGTATAAATATTTAAAAAATATTATCATTTTTGTTTCCATACTATTAAAATTATTTTAAAATGTATAAAACATGTTTATTATATTTACTTATTATGTAAAAGTAAGGCGTGCCTTAGATATTAAGAATAGTCTACGCTCCAAATACTATTAACAGATTAAGCTAACATACTTAGCGTTCACAAAATATATTACTTAAGTTAAATGTATATAATGTAGTATTATAGATATAAGATAGTTATATTACTGCATTACATATTTTATTATAAAATGCTACATTATATGCTCGTTTATAATTTATTTTTACCGAAACCAGCCAGAATGCCGAGAAGTTTAAGTATAGATACCCTGAATAGTGAGGTTTGACAATAACGTGGAACAAATTCGGGGTCTTTTTATCAAAGCGTTGCAGCCGTGCACGGAAAAGGCTTCTTTCTCCTTTTTGTAAAGATATACGATCGCGAATGGTGGCGACGGCAAAAAGTAATCCTTAAAACAAAGAGCACTCTGGAACTACTCATTCCTCACATTTCATTTGATATCAATCACGGCTTACAAAGTCTCGGTAGCGTTCGGTTAACGTCGGCTAAGTTCGGAAACGTAGTTCACAGCGACTGTACTCCAGTGGTGCTACGCGGCTACGCTGACTGCACGTGTCGTACGTAGACTGCGACGTAGCGGGAGGTTCGAACGTAGCTGCGTAGACAAATTCACGCGTGAAGTGGTGAAGACTTTCTGATATAAGTGAAGACTTGAGAGTGATAAAGTGAGATGACAGTGATTCGATAGTCGTAAGGATCAGCACTCTTTTGTTGAGTTTGATAAGATCATTATATGGTAAGCTAATATTTTCATAAAACAACTTCAATTTTCGATTATATGTTACATCTTCATTGTTCCTCTAACTGAAAACTTATCCCGTGTTAATGAAGTACATACAACCTCCCGATCGCTTTTTTACGAGGGAAAACTTAAATTTTAGAAAGTACTGGCTATTTTATGTGGAATTTTATTATTTGTTCCTTTCGAGGTTTTTTTAGAATACTTCAAAAATTATTGACATAACACGACAATTATAAATATACTTATTATAAAACAGTAGATATGTTAGAAATCATTTCTGCTATATACTAATTGGTTGAAATTTATCAGAGTTAAATTTTGTCGCAATGGTGTAGTTGGCGTAGACATTGCCTTGCGTCGGCACATTCGTGGGTTTGATTATCACTTGGAATTTTTTTAAATATAAAATGGAACAAGATTTAATTTGCCTCTGATAGATATGTTGGTGACATATGTGCGGAACAGAGTTACTATAGAAAGGAGTTATATAATTTAATAAAGTTACATTTCTTTCTAATAATCGACACAAATACTCACAGTATATTCCCAAGTTAAGCAAGTTATGTTTGTGTTGGAAGAAATAACTTTGATGTCACCACATACCAAGAGAAGAATAAATAAAGCAAAACTCTTTTGCAAAATTCATATGCACGGGATTTGAACTAGAAGTCTTCACAGGGTATGGTAAATTAGGCAGACTATTAATGGGTGTCGGATCCCAACACTAGTCTGTGATGTACTTACTCTGTGAGTGCACGTCACTAGACCATCCTTTTTGAGGAACAGTTCAGAGTTGAACTGGATTAAATTGAGAATTTCCGAGCAGAAATGTCAAGATTATTAATACATGTATAATAAAATACAATGAAATCACATAACAACACAGACCCACGCTTAGATCACTAGATACAATTATTTACTAATCCTATTCAACCTGCCACTACTCTACTTACTAAGACCGTGGCAGGTCTTCAATGTGTTCAATAGTTCAAACAGTTGGTTCATTCGCTCGCATGGCTTATTTCAATAGATAGTGTACCCTAATTTTCAACAATAGAGCACTATTAAAGCTTCCATCAATAACTGCTGTACAGTACATTGATCAAATAATTTAAAGGTCAAAGGTTATAGGGACGAGTATAATATGATCTCTGCGATCAGGCAAAATACCGTCGAATCTCGTTTAAGACTTTAAGAGCTATATTCTGGAAGGATTCTCGAGCGCAATCGTCACTTGCGATGTTAATCCGTCTAAATTCAAGACTATCTTTGAGTGCACGTCGCCTTTGAGTGCTGCTCGATATTTCAATTTTACCGATCACCTCAAGAATGGATTTTTGGAGTTTGAGAATAAGGGTGTTCTTTGAAGGCGAAACAGTTAAGGGGACTGAGATAAATGGATATAGGGGTCGAATATAAAATGTCTGCGGTACAGTGTCGTCAGGCACGATCTTATATTGGGAACAAAATGAAACCGGTAAATTAAATTACAAGAATTTCAGTAATTCTATTAACCTTTGTTCAATAATTTCGAATCAACACGCTATGTATTTTCTTCTATACTCTTTTATCTATAATATTATAAAATTCTAAACATGCCGTGTCTGTACATTGAAGTTATTTAAATAAACGATGAATTTTTTGTAGATTTCTTGTCTGTTTGTTTGGGAGCCATGTAAAAACTACTGGGCAGATTTTAATGTAGTTTTCTTGAGAGCGATTTGAAGTGGTTCGGGTGCATAAAAATTACCTTATTCTGAGACACCTTTTACTAAAATAATAGCTTTTTTTAAATGCTACGGTACTTTGTGTTCCAGAAAACCCGTAAAAACTTTAAGTCAAGCGGGATGAAGTTGTGGGC
Source organism: Dendrolimus punctatus (assembly GCA_012273795.1). Taxonomy (NCBI): domain Eukaryota; kingdom Metazoa; phylum Arthropoda; class Insecta; order Lepidoptera; family Lasiocampidae; genus Dendrolimus; species Dendrolimus punctatus. Next base: position 13,118,377 of record CM022539.1, read on the forward strand.
ATATTCTAGTTCTGTATAAATATTATTTTATATTATATCTCCTCTCAAACCAAAATCAATTCCGGCAAGTTACGTGGGGAATAAGCATATAACTATACACATTGTACGTATTATATAGCCTCCGCTAGCTCTTCGATATAAGAGATAAGATATGGTGGCTTGACGCCATAAGGGCTGACATGGATACAGATGGATTCATAATTTGCAAATCCGAAAAAAACACAGAAAGCGTACCGTAGACTTCGAACACAAACTCTTTTAATGCTAGTATAGTGATAATGGAATCAATCACCACGAAAGGGTACCAGATCTTACATGAACGTATACATCGCTAAAGGGGCAGAGGATTTCAAAACATTTTATAAGAAGTCAAAGCAACGATTTCGTTGACCTAATCCTAAATCACCGTCTTTGTATATCACAGTATTTTTTTCCGATAACTATTGGGTCTCTGTCTAGATATTGTTACGAGTGCGGGACTCGAATTAAAAAGGCCGTTGAAATTAAATTTATTAGAACTATAAAAACACGTATAACACAGGTACAAATACAACTGAACACAATCATTTCAAACGTAATGCGCGATTCAATACGCGCAACGTCTGACACTATATAGGTTAGCGAATGTACACAAGTCTCGCCTTGATCGTAGGTCTCGCTAGGTTGACCACCTCTGCATTGGGCCGTTGCTTTATAATGCACCGATGCCATTTGTCTACTTGGCAAGCGTCGTTGCAATTTCCCAGAAAACATAATCTGCACACATACGTAATTATGCCTGCGAACCGCCATAAACGAGTACAATACATAATAGGCTATTGTCTAATTACAAATTTTAAACAAGTAAGCAAAAGAATTCATAAAACAGTTTCAATGTTATTAGCTCAAACGCCGCGGCAGGTAATAAATGTGCTTTGTCTACAAGTATGCAGGTGGCCCAACTTGTAAAAATATTAATATTTTCAATACAATTGTTCTTTATCATTTAGGAATAATGGATCATTATTCGCCTCTGAGCGTGCTACTTAGTCAAACGGAAATCAACACTAATTATTATTGCAACTTCGAAAACCCATCGATCAATATACGTTTATTCTCTATAGAGAACTGCTTCATTAATAGGAACATATGATTATACATACATAATAACACCCCTGTTTTCCATACGAGTTAGGTAGAGACAGTCTTCACTTTTTACAATGTTGGCACGCAATTTTCGCTCCATCTACTTTCATTAATCTTTTTATACATGGATGGTTTGAAGTGTTTTTTACTTTGTTAATTTTCAGAATATGTACGATTTTTGGTATTGGAACAGGTATGGTATTTTATTAGTATTAAAATGGCTACTATAATGTTTTTTACTTAAGTCTCTAGGTTGCAATAGATTCGTAAAAAGTATATCCTACTCCTTTACGTTGTTAAAGTATGGGGTGGAATATTATGAAAAATTTCAGACTAATCTACTAAGCGTTTGTACTCACTATTTGGCTAGCCACAGTCTGGTCAGACTGCGTCTGGTCACAGCTAAGAGAATCTCCGACCCCTACGCCGTTCAGCTAAATAGTTACTATATAGTTCTCCATGTGGGAACACAAAATAATACTAATTCTTGCGGTCGGGCGGCCTGTCATCAAAAGCGACAGAACAACCCACAGCCAGGTGGAAGAGCATTTATCTGTCTGGATAACTACCACCCTGCTCTTGAGTATGCCGCCATAATAACTTTGAGTTTGTTCCGGCATTATGGGGTTTCAGTTTCTCCCTTGAAGCTGGCAGCACATTAGCACCATCTCTTGTATTGCTAATGTCCATAGGCCACGGTAACCACTTTCCATTATAGTTGAGCCGTCAGTATGTCTGCAGTGCTTTAGCAATAAAAAAACGCAGTTCAGTGTGCGGCCGCACCCCATGTTGCGATAGTCATTCCGGATTCCGCATGGCGCGTCTGAGCTTTCTAAGAAAACTAGCAATAAGTAAAAGTAATAATGTATCTACTGCGTACTTTTAAAACATAATAAGGCGTTTTTCTTTTCTGTGGTTGCGCATCTGAATAACAAAAATAGGGAACTATGATCACCTAACTGACAAGCACTTGGGTTTTTTTGTTATGTAATTTTCTAAGAGCAGGTCTTCGTGGTCTAGTGATTTCATTGTCAGTCGTTTAGCTTACGTAATTTGGTAGTTTCAAGTTCAATTCCCGGCAGAATATTCTTGTAACTTTGGGTTCGAATCGAATGTTGCCTGCTGTTGTATACATAGGTTAACCATAACCCATAATTTGCTTAGTTTAGGAATATATAATTATATTGCCAATATGTATACATTTTAAAGTGACAGTGGGTTTACTTTAAGTGACGTACTTAATACTCAATACGCTTAGGTACACTGAAATAAGAATTCTCTGATTTTATATTTAGATTTTATTAACAAAATTAGGTCGTTTTCTTCTAACGCCAAAGGAAAGTTTGCATTGAAAATCAGCGTTGTGTCGGATATAATTCTGGCACAGCAGTATGCTGAGTGCAAAGCTTGTTTGCTGAAAATGCAGCGTACAAATTTTCAAAATATGCTTTGTGCATAAAAAATTATATGGAATGTAATTACGTCGTTTTTTGCAAATATATTTGCAGAAATAATTTTTACAATTGTAATACATAATGAGCAGCATACATTCATAATATTTTCGTTCCACAGTTGTGACCGCCTACAAAACTCAGAGTTTAATTAAGCTAAAACTAAAATTTCATACTGCCACTGTCTGGGTAGACCTTCGAACGTACTATATAAGAGAATACTCAACTAAATTCAATATAAAGTAAATTCTTCTAAAAGATAAATCTTTTTAATCGATTAATATATGCTTTACTGCAACTTTAATTCAAGTTATTTGTAAGCTATACAGTCTGAGTAAAAAATTCTAAAGTATTCACTGGGTCCTAAAGAGGAGCTCTTGGCTCATAATGGCTTGAAATTTGGTTAAAGCCTGAAATGTAAGTTGTATCGTAAGTTTAAGCAATTTGTCTTACTATTTCTTTCGCATTTTTGAATTGAAACTTCTTTAGAAACGTTGTTATTTGAAACTCGATGAATCGAGAAAACTACACTAAAAAGAGATAAAGTCTATATCTACAAAACTAAGCCTGCGATAGAATGAGATACGAGTTTTAGACATAGGTCCAGTTTGGACCGAAATAAAGCTGATAATAATATTTTTTAGACTAAAACAGTTAAAAATTTAAAGTGATACTTAGAAGTTCATTTTCAATTCAATTATTTTTACGGATGTAGGCCAAAGGAATTATATTTATATTAAATAAATCTTAGAGAAAAAATATCTGTGAGTATATTCTCTGACGTTTCACTTGTACTGCGTGTGTACTGCATACCCATTTTATATTGCTTGTTTTTTACTAAAGAACCTGATGCGCCCTGCCTCTCCGCTGACGTCAGGACTGTCGTAGCCTTTATTATTGCTAGGTAATGCCAAGGACTACTCTTTGATTAGTTTCTCGCTTCTATACCTTACTATCCTTTTATTTGCTTTACTCCTAGTGAAAAGATACTATCCCAATACTAGAAATGTTATTTTTTTCTACCAATGGTAAAGTTAGGTTCAAAAGTATGGATAGTAATAGAATCCCAGAATAGGTCTTCTTAATTTTTTACAATATTCTCTGTTCTCTTAATATTAAGATCACGTCATGTTTCAAAAAATATTTTAATGTTTAATTATAAAGGCTCCCAATATTACTACAACAAATAAATACATTATAGTTTTTATTATGAAAAATACAGTCATAATGTGTTTGAATAAAACTTTTGTATAATTCTGCTTTTAAAGTTAATGAAATCGATTTTAATCAATCATACATTTTGTACTTCTCATGTGTAGTACATAATGTTTTGACAAAAAAAAATAACTTTTCCTAATTTTAATATCTCAGTTTTCTAATACAGTTAATCAAAAACTGCTCTTAATGGTTTTTCCTTAATTTTGATATTTTATTTCAACACTATTAACTATTAGACACAATCACATTTAACCTTAAAATCAAAGTTTTAATAGTGGAAATAATTGGAATGAAAGTCTACTGTAAAATTGCAACAGCACGTGAGAGCTGAGTATTTTCCGATAGGAAGAAAAAAACCCTGCCAACACGAACAGTGGGTGCGGAAGCGTTGACCTAACAATTGGTTTATCTCTCCGGTTTTTATTCCATATTTTACTTTATGATTTTCGTTTTAGATAACTCAGTTTGTACTGTGTCCTTTGGACGTACTATTTTTTTGGAGAGTGACACACACAGTGAATTTTTAGTGGATAAGTCAATTTTCATGCACCTGAACAACTGCAAAATGCTCCCGGGAAAATTCAAGATTCCTGGGGTAGAAAATAGCGCAGAGCTTAAATCTAAGAATTAGTCCATCAGCGAAAACTGCATCGAAATTGGTCTAGTAGTTTTTACGTGAATCTCGAACAAACAAATAAGAAATCTAAAAATGTTCTCTATCATTTATATAGCCTATTACAGTTGTATTCTTTTTTTTAATCGCTCTAATGTAGATACAGCATGTTCAGAATTTTATATTATTATAGAATGCAAAAAAACAGATCCACGTAGAAAAAGTGCCGAGCACAGCTAGTATATACGATAAAGTTTTATATCCATAAACAGATTATTGGAGTAAATTTTTTATGACTACGATTTTTTCTTAGAAAGAGACTATCATACATGAATATGTTATGAGAATGTAACGACATGTAGTTTTCCTGTATGAATTTTTTATATATTTTCGTACGCAACCAATAATATAACATCATTACGCAGGCTGTGCCGTGAAAAAAGAAAGAAAATATAATTTTGCATTAGCATAAGCAAAAGTAACTTGTGGTAAATATCGTGGCTATGGTACTGACACCTTGTCTTGTTTACACTAGGTTAAGAGCTAAAAGAATGAATAAAATATTTATATGGTCATACACATAGGCTAGATTTAAATTGTATACATGCAGGAACGGAGAATGAATAGAATTTCGTGCAGCCAGGTGGCCTGTCGTAAGAACAGATAAAATAAACCACAGCCAGGTGCTAAGGTTTGGATGACTACCAAATCTGGTCTAGAGTATGCCGCCATAACAAGAATAACTAAGAATCACTCTCGCTGTAGAATGTGGCAGCAAATTGGTAACACCTTTGGTGTTACAAATTTCCATAGACTAGTGAAACCATTTTCCATTAGGTGGGCTGTTTGTCTGCTGAAATGTAAAATTTAAGTAATCGTATATGTATACAACCACCATCACTGTTAATCCCATTTATTCCTGCCACGGGTTTTTTTAATTTTTTTATTGCAGGAGTTCAGCAGACAGGCTGACGGCTCACTTGATGAAAAGCGGTTACCATCGCCTATGGACATTTGCAACAGCAAAGGTGCTTGCTACAAATGCGCTGCTGCTCTCTTAAGGGAGACTGAAACCTTGTCACTAATGCCGGAACACAACTCAAGGTTGTTATGGCGACATACTTTACACCAGGCGTGGTAGCCATCCAGTCGGGCAAATGCCCTACCACCTGGCTGTGAGTTGTTTTGTTACCTCTTACGACAGGCCACCCGGCCGCAGGAAATTGTATTCTTTCTCCGTTCCTGCACGGATAAAATGTGTCGGATGGACTAGTGTCGAAGAGATAATTTTTGTGATGAACGTCTATAAATTTTATATAATGGTGTAAAATAGAGAGGTATTTCTATTACAATACATGGAGGCGACATCTCTTTACTCATAGTTGAACATGAATACAAGAATTGACGCGTGTGTCTGACGGAAAAACAGTTGCGGGCGTACCGTCCAATCATATTCGCTTTAATAAGAATTTAGACTAAAAAGTAGTCAAGATTCTAACTGGTGATGAGATCCTGTAGTGTATCGATTTTATTCAGGTCTTGCATGGGAGAAGTTTCACCTGATCCAAAGGCTGGCCTGTAATGGGCAACGCATCGGCATTTCTAACAATTGCAGAAATGTGGGTACCGTTTATAGGCACGTTCCCAACCGACAGCGATATACTATGAGTAATTTTTAAGTGAATTATATATAATTTGATATTGTTACGAGTTACAGGACTCGAATTAAAATACCGTTGGAATTACTATAGAATTAATAGAACTATACAAACATGTATAACACAGGTACAAAAATAACTGAACAGAACCAGTAGAAACGTAATGAGCGATTCAATAACATGCACAAAGTCCGTCACTATATAAATTATCAAATGTACACACGTCTTGTCTCACTAGTGATTATCGCTTGACTGCCTTACCCCTCACCTGTGGCATTGCTTTATACTGTATTAATACAATATGTCTGTAGACTGAATTTCTAAGAATAACACATGTTTAATACTGACTACCATAAAGATTACAATACACAATGGGTTATTCTCTTATCACAAATTTTTATCACAAAGTGAACAAAAGAAGTTCAAATACCGAGAAAGGTAATAAAATGTCTATAGGTATGCAGTGTGAATTTCTCTTTTGTCGGTGTTTCAATCGTATATATTTCATGTGTAACAAGCATCATATCTATGTACTTATATATCATCTGATACTACTTCCCCTTTTCGTACATGAACTTGTGTTTTGTTATATGGAAATTGTTTCACATTAAGAAATAACTTGTGCACGCTGGTACTTTTGAATAAAGTTACTTATGCGAGTTGGCATCTTAAATTCACAACGTTTAATTGCCACCACGAAGTGAGGCGAACTTGAAAACTTTAAACTCGTAAATGAGAGCAACATAAAGTGAAACAAGTTACAATTGCCTTTTAAGTACAAAGCTGGAGATAGTTAAATCGTAACTTATTTTGAAGGTATTTACCTTCAAAGTCCCAATCTACTAGTATTTACTAGTAGGTTGGGACTTTAACCCCACAAAAGTTGTAAAGTTTCTTGCTATATCTTGGGTATAAATTTTGTAAAAATAGACTTCCTATTTTTAGAGGCCCTTCCTATTTTTTGTGCAGTTTACAATAATAAAGTGGTGTACAATAAAATGTCATCTCTCTATCTATCTAATGTAGGAGTGAAACAAAGTGTGGCATGGGATGGGAGGGACGCTAAATTTATCGTCAAATTTCATCTATTCTATCGTTATAATATATTTAAGCTTTAAAACACGAAATTTGAAGTATCAACGAAAACTTTCTAAATATTTCCAATCGGTCTGTTAAGCATAGTCTTCAAATGATTAATGTATTCTATCTAAATTTCTCGCAGGCTTATTTCTATACATTCAGTACAACGACTCCAAGGGATTTCACTTCAAAAAACTACAATTGCTTTTCTGTCGATCTGTTGGTTCAATCGTATGTCTGACAAAACTTGCTATTAGTAAAGTATATAAATATTATAACACCGTTTAAGTGAAGCGACGAGGAAATATCAGCTTTCAAAGTCGTAAATATCGTATATGAGTCCTTGTACCTTTGGAAGCATTATTTGGAAAAAAATGTAGTAAAACTTAGAATAAATTCCAACTAAAATCAGTTATAGTCTACTAAGTAGTTTTGAGTAATAAAATAATTTAGATTAAATAATTTGTAATGTTTATATAGGCAAATGTGTGTAAATATATTTTCCTAAGGCAGTTAATGAATTTAATAAATTAAGCAATTTGGATCACCTAGTCATCCATATATTTATATCACAGGTATGATCTATCATAAATAATTAATTTAGTTAATTAGATTATAATCCCTAATAAAATAAAGCATTAATCATTATTAAATGTTAATATAGGTGCTGATAACCAGTTTTGATTGTACATTTTAAATTGTGTCCCAAAATGTTATGGAAATTCACAGCTCACATGCACTATTTTAATAAATTTCAAAATTCTCTGCCTAACTTGTTTCAACCACTGCACGTTTTCCACTTACATTTCCACTCGTGGTTTTCACTCTGTAGAATCATAAAACGTGATTTTTGGTGTGAAATATGACGACGAGTTTTGGGAATAAATTTTTAAATTATTTGGCATTCAGTTTGCTTGGAAATTTTAGCATCACCGAAAAGAGTATTTGGAGAGCTTACATCTGTACTTATTGTAAGTTGGAAGTATGATTCATTAATGATTATTTGTTAGTATAATGTCTGAGATATCCGAGTTTCATTTAAATTAGTTAAGTGGGCCGTCTGCCTGTCTGCTGAACTCCTGCAATAAAAAAACGGTATGCGTTTCGGGTCGCCCGACAGAAGTGATGACTTAGATGAGGAGCCTGCTTAATGCTGCCGTTGGCGTGAGAGTAAGGGAAGTCAGACAGACTGACCCCGTAACACATTACGTAACAAAGCGGTTCACCCTCCCGTAAGAAGTTATCACTTCAATTTAAGAGGAACGCGTGCGTCTTGGGACGCCCGAAAGAAGTAATAACTTAAACTAAGGTGAACTATTTAATATTGAAATTGTTTAATTTGAGGAGCTTGCCTACAGATGCCGTATGCGTGAGAGAAAGGGAAGCCAGATAGATAGATTATTAGTACCACATGGTGAAGGAAAAGCACTAACTGTCTTAATCGACTCCTATATGTATTTGGCTTGTTGTATACTTATGTATTTTGTACATGTGTATTCTTTTCATTAGGGAAACATTCTCTCTTACCTTTAGGTGGAAAATTTTGCTAGAAGAAACTTCTTATAAGCCTCCCTTTATACCTATAAGTTTATATATAACTCTATAGGTATCCCAAAAAAAAAATTAACAGATACTATCAATAATACAATACAATCTTCAGTAGAATACAAATTCTACTCTCCTTTATTCCTTGGCATGCATTGCATGGAAAATGTGTATATAAAATATGTGAAATGTAAATATGTGAAATATGTATATAAATATATATAAAATATGTGTATATGTAATAAGTAAAGTTAATATCATAACACAAATTACCTGAAGCAGCATCATTTATTCAAAACAATCACGGACCCTTAACATTATTTAATAATAAAGACAAAAGAATTGAATTGTAAAGCCTCGTTTCTCTCATTTCATTCGAAAAGAAGTAATATTTAATGTTTGTTAAGAAAACAAAGGTAACTTCATAATGTCCTGTAGGCGTGTCTGCTTCTTGAACTCGGGAGTAGACCGCCGTCTTGTTTCTCACGTAACCCGCTTTAGTAAAGCCCCCAATTTCGGATATTGTACGTTCCTATGCCTTTATTTTTATTAAATTTATCGCAGGCTTCTCGACAGTTTGCCTATCTGTGGAATTTCTCGATTTTCTCTCCGTTCGTGGTTGTTATGGGGTTTCAAGCTTGCGTTTTGTATTTCTTGTATTGTGAGATAGGCAAAAGTCGTTAAGGTAATATGTAAATTATGTGTGTAAGTCCCATATGCAGGTAGCAAATTAAAATCAATACGTATATTCTATTGTTACAAGTTGCAGGACTTGAATTAAAATGCCGTTGGAATTACAATAAAATTTATTAGAACTATACAAACACGTATAACGCAAGTACAAATATAGCTGAACACAACCAGTCTAAAGGTAAAGCATGCTTAAATAGCACGCGCAAAGTCCGTCACTAAATAGATTACCAAATGTATTCAAGTCTTGCTCCGCTTGTGGTTATCGCTTGACTGCCTTATCCCTCCATTGGGGCATTGCTTTATACTGTACAAATACAATATGTCTATTCGACCGCGTGGACTGAATTACTTAGAATCACACCTGGCTAATGAGTAACATAAAAGAGTACAATACACAATGGGCTGTTTTCTAATCACAAATTTTAAACACAAAGTAAACAAAAGTATCCCAAATTCCGTAAAGGTAATAAAACGTCTACGGGTATGCAAGTGTGAATTTGTCTTTTGTTAGCGCTAAGATCGTAAAGCTATCAAACACTTTGTCGTATTCAGAATGGAATAATGGTTAAATAAAACGACGATTCTACTAATGTGAATCAACCAATAATTTGTGTAAATTAGTATAAGGACTAAGTTCTAAATATGAATCACATCAATTTTAATAAACGAAAATATGAACGTATGTTTCTGGGCCTGGGCTTTTAATGTTTTATTTTCCAAGTACTTTGGAACATTTATGCTGGAATTTCATCTAAGTCCCCAAAGTACGCAATAATATATATACGTTCTTGAGACACGTTGTATATAGGAGCGTACCGCTTTAAATAAAAGGGAATACACATATATGCAATAGCGGACGGTGCGGTGGTTGAAAGAGAATAATGGCACCATGATATAGTCTTCGCTCATACAAACTTCAGTTTTTTGTTCGGTGAACTTTATACAATTTCCGTATATAAAAAACTTAATCACGCTATTAAAAGTGCAATTCAAACTTAAAAAAGGAAGGAAATCGTTAAAAACATGAAATTAAATTACTTTTGTAGTCATCTAAATATCAACAACCAACAATCTTAGTTGCGTGCAATATATTATTAACACCCGTTAAACATACACCCAATTGAATGCACAAGAATTTCGATGTTTAAAATAGTGAATATAAGCCTGTAATCTGAAATATATATCGCTGGATCTACGACGGATAAGACGAAACTATTTTTCGTAGCTTATCCGCAACTTATCCGCAGAAATTGTCCACATCCCTCAAGATGTATTCAACTGTTCACGTCAATGTACACATGTATGTATAAATGTACGTTTGAGGAAGACTTCATACTTCCAATGCTATTCAGATGTCCCTCATTCATAGTTATGAGCTACAATTCCACATTCTAAACATTGCCTACGCTTGATAAACGGTTTTTGTTTTTAAATATATAAGTATTTTATCCTTTTATACGGAAATTTTATTTCTCCTCTGTTGAAGCGTAAATGTAACCAACTTATTTCAATGGTTGAGTAGTAATGCTAACAACGTGATCATGTCCGTCAGTCTGACCGTATATTTTCGTTATTCTTAATACTAGTCTTAATGGATGAAATTTACAGAAAGGTATCATTTATACCTTTCTGCTTCTTTAATTCAACGACTTCTTTGGTTAAGAGGGTTGTTAGCTTTTAATGGTCAATATAATTAATAAATAAAGCGTAGTCTGCTTAATTTGGAGATGTACAATATATGTGTTTGCCTGCTGATTAAAAAAAATAACACGTCGCTATATAACGTTGTAGTCAAATCTAAGAAATAAAAATTATGGTTGCCCCCCTAACTGCAGGTAAGCACTTATATAAGCGTGTTGGATATCGTTAGATAGGTCTTAATAATTCCTAATTATATTTATTATTGACTTTTTATTTAAGGAAACAGGTGGTGAGCTATTAGCTCCAAAAACTGTGTCTAACGTTTAAACTATCGAATCGAAATTTCTGAAAAAATTCAAAATGGTAAGTTTTAAATATGTTCTTTTGTTGAATGCCGTTTTTAAGGTTTTATAGCCAAATTATAATAACAGGAGACGTTCTACGCTTCTAGGAAACATTAAATGTATGCCGAAAATGCCACGCACTTAATTACTTCTTTCAGTCTTTGATGATCTGTATTTTACTTATAGACTAAGTTCAGCATTTTTTTTAAATGTTGCTTCCCAATATACTTATATTCATATATATAAGAACATATTCGACTTTGACAAAGAAATCTCATGGGCTAATTCGTGCCACAAAGAGTAAATTACATTAAAATTATACATAGTGGCACTTTGAAAATGGATTCAAATTCAAAAGATTTTATTCAAAATAAGTTCCTCTGGAGAATACTTTTTGAGGGTCATACATATAAGTTAAAAATTAATTTTGCTTCGTAGTCTATGTTCACCGCTTCGCAACGTATGATTGTTTACCCAGTATTATAGTTATATAAAAAATAGAAGCAGAGGCAACTATTGCTACTGAACTTACATTTTCCCACTAATTAGTGCGAATACAGTCGGAGCTATTTGCATTAAACGATCACCCGTATTCCATCGCAATAATTCGACTGCACTGTCAATTGATTTCGATAGCTGTCTTTAACCTCACCCGACAATGTTTGGGCTATCAATTAAAGGAGACCGATATAATTTTTGATTTAGTGTTTGATATTGTATTCGTGTCAATATTATTATGCAAAAATAACTCTATTTGCTAATGCAGCAATTAAAAGTTGAAAGGATTTGAATGAAATTACACTATTTACTAAATCTTTCAGTATGATTTCATTTGATTATATACTACATTTTTATTCTATTCTTCGGGATAAAATTATTCATTTTCATCTATGTAAAAAAGGAAGGAAGAAATAATTCATTATTGTACACAAAATAGATACATATGAAACTACAAAATAGTGGTGATGTATAAAGTCGGGCTTAACCCCAAAAAGAGTTTTCTTCCAACGAACCTATGAGCCTAGCGAGAGTGGAAAACAAAAGGCAGGGCTGTGTACATTAAAGTCTATATACTTTAATGAATGTATGTATGTATATATATGTATATATAATACATGTACATATAGTACCTTATAGTATTTAACGGAAAGTTCGTTTACAAAATTCACCACGTAAGCAATCAAACTCGAATCTTGCACGTTTCAATGAGTCCACCACAAAGCGCATTACACAAGAATTGGAATCCTTTAAGAAGTACACACATTGTTAGACCGAACAGTGTAAAACCATGAAGGTAGATAATTTTTATGTTTGGTTATAGGCAAACTGGTAGACGGATTCACTTGATGGCAAGCGGCCACCGTTGCCCATGGACATTGCCACACTAAGGGAGCCGATGCGTTGCCTACCTCTTGGAGACTTATTATATTAGACATATTATATTTTAGCGCCTCTAGGAAAACCGCGGGTGGGAGAGCTCATTCCACAGATTCAATATAAGCTTAACAGTAAACATTATTATCATTTCTCATATTTGAAAGTACGTCTAGAGTTGGCTGATCACAGGGATGAAACCAGCACTTTTCGTAACTAGGAAACGAATTTCTCTGCTGTCAAAAAATTTAGAAATCTATACAAACCGTAGATAATACATGTGACTCGTGTCTCAACATTTCTTACAGTCACTGTTATATCGCGGCACAAATTGTAGTGAAAATATATTAACAATTATATAACATCATTTTATACTTATTAAATACTTTTCACTGAATTACTTTTAATGCTAAATATTTACTACTATCAGTGGCAGACAAAATACTGGCAAGAAAATAATTTTGCTTGCCTTTCTTTTAATCCATTGAAATCTTACAATTTAAGGACCGAATATTGCATTTATTAGAGGACGCAATTTTATTTTTGGAACATGTGTGGGGGGGTCAATAGAAGCTTAACCTTATGTTTGTGGGGTCGCCACCCTTGTCCCCCGGCCGCCATCTTGGAAAAAGTGGTGAAAACACTTTTTTCGCGATATCTCGGAAACTATGCATCTTACAAAAACATTGTAAAGTCATAATTTGTAGCAAATTGTTTTGCCTACAAATATATCTATATAACTTTTTCCCTAAATTAAAAATTAAAGAAGTTATAAGCAAAAAAGTGAGATTTTTTTATTCATTCCTGTCTTTTCTTTACCATAAAACTTACCAAATTTAACTTATCGAATGTTAAGCAGGTAGAAAAGGTCCCCCGTTTTCTCCGCCACCTATGAGGTAGAGTCCGTAGGCGCGTTTTTTCCCCAAAAGGTCCCAAAATAAAATTGCGTCCTGTAAGAAATGCAAAGCTCATGTAAAATTTCAATGCATACGTGACGTATTTAATGAACTCGTCAGATTTATTTACTTTGCTCATTTTCGAAATGAAAAAGAGAGTATTAAGCTCTGGTGAAAAGCCAATTTAGGCACTCGAATATTAGCCCCCTCGTTACGCTCGTGCAACAAACTATCTCATGCCTAAATATGTCACTTTCACCGCTCGTGTAACAATTGACTATTTAGAGACAATGTTTAAAAGTGTAATACTACTGCAGTATCGGGTATATAAATCAAGATTTGAATACATTGCGGAGAGACACAGAAGCGTTAACACAAACTTCCAACATTAAAAAAGGCGTCGTATAAAAATATGAAACTGGGAATTCAGCCAATAAAATAGGATGGTGTGAGACAGTATGCCCGTGCAAATCACATTATGGATCTTACATCCCGCATTTCCTCCCGCCTACTGCGTATAATTCCCGCATTATCTTTCGTCTGATTGAGCCAAGCGGTTTTCGGGGTTTTGGTAATAGCAGAAAATATTTTAGGTCTAAAGTAGCAAAATATACAAAAAGTTTGAATGAAAAGATTTAACGTTTAGATTTTTTATTTGTTGTGTGTCAGCAAAACATCCGTTTTTTTGGAATAAAAAAAATTAAGCTAGTTACGCTTGTGTTATGGGTAGATAGGTAGATAGATAGATAACACTTTATTGTTCACCAAATACACAATTTCAAAATATACAATTACAATATTGTCATGGTAGAAACAAAAGGCGGCCTTATCGCTGAAAGCAATCTCTTCCAGGCAACCTAACTTAAGGAATAATTTAATCTAATCTGGCGTTGTAGGTGGTGCAGATCATTAAATATCAAATAACATAAATAAACATATTTAAACTAAATAATTTATAAAAATAAATAAATAAAAAAATAAAATAAAAATACACATACTTAAACTAGTTTATAAATTAAATACATACATACATATATATTAAATAGTCTATAATATAAGAATTAGGCATAATTATTTAAGGAAAAGTAGTGTTTTCTGACTGCGTTCTTGAATATAGGCGATGTTTTGGCCTCTCTGACAGTAAGAGGCAGCGCATTCCAAAGTTTGACAGCCTGCACTGTGAAAGAGTTATCATAAATTGATGAAGTATGTGCAGGCGTAGTGAGTTTACGATATGTATGAGTGCGCAAATTGTGGGAAGTAGAAAGGCGAAGGAATTCAAAACGTTCCTTAAGGTAGGGAGGACTACTAGGGGTAAATAATATGTTATAAAGTAATGTGAGAATGTGAGTATTCCGGCGAAAGCGAATAGGGAGCCACTTGAGTTTTTCACGAAATTCAGAAACATGGTCATATTTTCGCAAGCCAAATATGAACCTAATACAAAAATTCTGAAGTCGCTCAAGTTTACTTAGCTGTTCAACGGTTAAATCAAGATAGCAGGCGTCAGCGTAATCTAAAATGGGTAACAAAAGAGACTGTGCAAGCATAATTTTGGTGGCAGTAGGCAGAAAATTTCTCAGCCTTCTCAGGGATCTAGAAGACAGAAAAACTCTCCGACTTAATTCGGAGAGGTGAGACTTCCAAGACAGGTCACTATCGATGACTACACCCAGATTTTTGACAGTGTCACTCAATGGGATACAAGTGCCGTCAAAAACAATGTTCGGTAGGGTTGCGAAATCCACTTTTGCACGTATTCTGGGGCTACCGATGACAATAACTTGAGTCTTACGAGGATTCACTGCAAGACCAAACATTGTACTCCAATGAAGTATGTGGTTTAAGTCTAGATTGATTTGTCTCACGGCAGTACTTAAATCATCTGGAGCAGCTTGAGTGTATATCTGTAAATCGTCCGCATAGAGGTGATAGGATGAAGTTAATTTATCGGAGATTGAATTAATGAAAATCGCAAATAAGAGAGGAGATAAAACGCCGCCCTGTGGAACACCAGCAGTAAGGTCAGACCATGATGAATAATTATCATCAACACGTATTCGCTGCCGGCGTCCATACAGGTAACTGTGAAACCAACCAATTACTGTTGGAGATATGTTAAGAGTGCGGAGAATGCTAAGTAATATGTCATGGTCAACATTATTAAAAGCACTACTAAAGTCTAGCAGTGATAGTATTGTCAGTAGACCACTTTCCATCCCCTGACGGATGTCATCGGTAATTTTTACCAAAGCTGTTGTTGTACTATGGCCTGGGCGGAAACCAGATTGAAAAGGATTCATTAATGAGTTATAATTTAGGAAAATGCTTAATTGTTTATGGATTAGACGTTCTAGAACTTTGGATAGGAAGGGAAGAATGGATATCGGTCGGAATTCAGAAAAGGACGTGGGATTAGACTTTTTAGGGAGAGGAATAACTTGTGCCTCTTTCCAGGCTGCTGGAAAAGTACCACTAGCGATGGATGAGTTAATGATATGAGTAATAATCGGGTTGATGACATCAAGAATAGGGATAATCATATTGCGACTAATACCATCACTGCCGACAGAGTTTGAAGTGATGGATTTTATGGCACTCTTAACATCACAATCAGATAATGGTTTGAGAAAAAAAGGGGAATGAGAAGGAGTTGGAGCGGATGAAAGATTTTTTAATGTCTTAGACTTTATATTATTGTCAAAATTTATAACAGTCGTGAAATGTTGATTGAGGTTATCAATATTGAAGTTTTTTGGAACAGAGTTTTGCTCTGATTTACCAACTCCCAAGGATCTCAGAAATTTCCAAACTTTAGAAAGATTATCTATGTCAACTGATTGATGAATATACCGGCGTTGCGCGTCCCTACACACTCTATTACAGCGATTACGGATAGTTATGTAAGCCTGTTTGGTCTCACTACACGGACTAAGCTTGCATTTGGTCTTGGCAAGAGATTTTTTATGTATAAGTGTCTTAACGTTATCGGTAAGCCACGGTGCAGGTAAGTGCTTAAGTTTAATACGACGCATGGGTGCATGTACATCATATAGCTTTAATAATATTGTATTAAATATATGCACTTTATCATCGATAGTAGCTGCATTGTAAACCCCCGACCAATCCAACTCGCGGCAATCCTTGAGTAGAGCCTCCGAATCTATACCTCCAAAATTACGCTGCAGGATAATTTTGGGCTTGGCTTTTGGCGGACGAATGTTATACGAGAGAAAGATCAGATCATGATAAGAGAAAGCATCCGCTGGGAACTGACCATGTGTAAGAACATGAGACAGTGAAGATACGAGAATTAAATCTAAAAGAGACGGAGTAGAATTGGGAAAAGAGTGAGTAGCCTTCAATGGAAGAATGGACAAGCCAGAAGCAGCAACTAAGGACTCAAGGAGTGTAGTACGATAATCTCGTTTAAGAAGACAGGTATTAAAATCACCCATTATTATGGAATGATTATAAGCAGGGATAACATTTTCTAAAAGTTTTTCTAACGATGAGAAGTAATTAACTCTAAGAGACGGACTGTAAAATACTCCAAGCAATATTTTATTCAACGAAAGTTCCACCTCGATAAATAAGTGTTCACCAGCATCCGATGCGGGTGGTTGTGGAGACAAGCTGACGATGGAAAAGGGGATATGTGACCGAAGGTAAATGGCAACGCCTCCACCACCACTGCCTATACGGTCATTTCTTATTAGTTGATATCCAGGTAAGGTGTAAGATGTCGATGGGAGACAAGGTTTCAGCCAGGACTCTGAAACTAGTATTGCATGGATGTTATTTTGATTAAATGACGCCAACATATCTGTAAAGTGAGCTGGAATACTCTGCGCATTTATATGAACAACATTAAAAAGAGAAGAACAGTTGGAAAAACGCGCCTCAAGCAGCTCAACCAAAGGTTTACTGTCACTACAAACGCTCTCAGAGGAGCAAGACGCATACTCAGACTCACTTTCAGAATCACATATAAAACTTGCCATCTTAAAAAAAAAAAAAAAAATTAAATATATATTTAATATTATGTAATAAACTAATATAAACTATAATATTTATCAAAGGGAAGAAAAAATAAAATATATATGTAAAAGACTATATACTATAAGAATAAATATAAAATAACAGTAAAAATAAAATAAAATATCATTACACCTGCCAGTTACAAAAAAAGAAACAAGTAAATTAACAATTGTAAACAACACAAACATTTATCTTAAAGAAAAAGG
Organism: Dendrolimus punctatus; assembly: GCA_012273795.1. Lineage (NCBI taxonomy): Eukaryota > Metazoa > Arthropoda > Insecta > Lepidoptera > Lasiocampidae > Dendrolimus > Dendrolimus punctatus. The sequence continues at coordinate 13,136,262 of CM022539.1, forward strand.
AATAAAATGAACAAATATAATTAAAAATAATAATAATGTAACAGTGAAACACATTAATAATAGCACTATAATTTTGTTACGTTTCTGAACGCGTCTACAGTAAGACCAAAGAGTACATTGAATATATGGAGAAGTAAGACTGATCGTATTTCTGAACAGAAAATTAAACAAAAATAATAACATAACCATAACATAAACATAACCTCTTGAAACTAAACGTAATAAAAGTGTATTAAACGGAACAAAGTGTGAATGAAGAAACTATCAAGGTGTTTATCTATTACAAATTCTTTCGGAAAATATATTGTTGACAACTAATTTCAATCAAAACTTGTAGTGCCATATAATGCTTATCAGGATTACAAAGAGAGAAAAAGGAAGAAAATTTAATAATCAAGCCTAATTGCACAGTAAAACAACTAGAAACGTTTTGATACTATTTCCTAGACGATGTCGCAGCTTTGCGTGTTTTTGTGGCGACAAAAACATCTTTATTTGAATGTGGTTCATCTCTTGGCTGAAGTGGAATATTATTCAAGTCGGATAGGAGATTAACACGATGTCGGATGTCATCAGAGCCCACCACAAAAATTGTACCATTTTGTGTCCAGCATTTTGATATTCCGAAACGCTTTCGAGCCTGCATGAAAGTATTGTGCCTCATCTTTGTCAGGAATTCAGACACAGTGACGCCAGAGCCTTTCAGTTTGGCTTTAGCTGACCAGATATTGTTGCGGACTGTCATATCACATAATTTAACAAGAATAGGTCTAGGTTTTTTTGATGAAGTTGGGGGCTTACCCATTCTATGGCAACGGCGAATATTTTCAGGAGTAAAGTCATCTACCTTCAACTTAGACACAACCAATTTAGTTATAACAGCTGCAATATACTCCTGTTTATTTTCAAGAATTCCATGTACCAGCAAAATTTTCCTCCTGCTATGCATTTCTATGTTATCAGTGGATTGCTGAAGCAGTTCTATTTGATGTTGCAGTACTTTCAAAGTACTAAGAGTAAACACTTTGAAAGTTGCAAATTCTGCTGACAGAGAGGATATATTAGACGATGAAGGATTCCCTTTCTGTAATTCACCTTCAAAATTGTCCATGCGCTCCTTAAATGATATAGCAAGTTGAGAAATAGTCTCCTGTATAGAATCCATAGTAATGTAAGCTTGATGTTTATGAATGTTTGTGTTGTTGTGGGAAAAACACTAGGGCAGGTGAGTTCACTAAACACTGAGTTTATGCATGTACTATTTTATATCAATATGATAATTAAACAATATAATTTAATTTAATTTTATAAGAGCTCTTTCAAAAACGTCTTACTTTTTTGACACCTACCCACCAATATGGGTAATATAAGTATACTAAGAATCGAACCCGGAGACTGCGTTGTAGTGAGGTAGGCCGGCAAAGGCTTAGCCCACTCAACCACAAAGGCCGTAAAGTATTTACTCTATCTCTCATATAGTCGTATCTACATATATATAGGAACCTATACATAAGACTTTAATTACCGTAACATAAATATCTATGCCGAATACAATAAATAAATAATTATCTAAATCTAACAACTATTAACTCAAACTAAAATATCCTATAAATAAAACCTATCTTAAATATATATATATATATATATATATATATATATATATATATATATATATATATATATATATATATATATATTTATTTATATTTATATACAATAGTAAAAAAAACTAAAATTGAAATACAAACCTATATTAAAGCCCGTCCAGCTCCGCCAGAGCACTGTCACTGGGCATTGTACCTAGAAAGCTGGCAGCATTACCTCGCTGGATGCAAAGGCTAATCCTAATCCTTTGAGCGAGGTAAGCTACAGCCTTCCGGTCTCCTGTTTTGTCGACTAGGACTTTTTTAATTAACACATTAAAAACTAAACATTAATCATTTTTATAAGCTTAATAATAAAATTATATAAAATTTGTTGTAATTATGGATCTTGGATACAAGGTATTTCAAGGTCAATTAAATTTTCGTCGTCAGCCATTCACAGTCCACTGCTGGACGTAGGCCCCCTAAGACGGCGCCACTCATCAAATTTAGTAGTGATCATTTTGTAGCATATTATGAATTCACATTATATAATATAATGCCTATTTCATATAAGGATACGCAAACTGGAGAACAGAGGAAATTTCGTGCTCTCATTCCGAAAGTTATTAGTCACTTTAGGTCGCTGAGCGAACAAACTTAGTTAGTACATTATTAATGATTACAGGTTGGAGTACATTTTATTTATTTATTTTTAGAGTTTATTATGTGTAAATAGTTGCGTTTCATTACCATATCTTGTACATATAACTTATGTGTATATATAGTATAGTACGATTAGTTGCATTTTACTTATTTACATCACCTACATATATATTTGTTATTAAAATGTAAGTAATCATACAATAATTTTGTATACTACCATCGCCTCTCGTAATCAGGAATATTCTTGCCACGGGTTATCTCGAACAGATCGCTTTTTAGCGATAAAACCGTCCTTTGTTCACAATGAGAATGATACTACTCAGTAAGTTTTCTGGAATGATGTACATTAAATTGTTATCTTTCTATTTCAACCTGAACGGTTCTTTAAGAAACGTAAAGAAGCTTTCAAACTTACTCTAACTCTCTATGAATAAGACCGCATGTGTTTAACTTTTTTATATATATTTAATAGCTTAAAAGCTGGACCGAAATTGTTCGCAAATTATATATCCATTGTTACCTTTAAAGTAGTCATCATAAGATTTTAAAATTTAAAACGCTGTAAAAATATGATTCCCCATAGACAACTGTGACTGCAGATGTAAGCCAACCAGGCCTAAGAAAGAGTAATCTAGGCGATGAACGTCATGTTATGTACGTTATTTATATATACTGGAAATTATATTAAATTTCCGAAACTTCAGTACAAAATTTGCATGTAACCAAGTTGGAAAGATAATACGATATGCTGTTTATATTTCCATGATATATCAACTATTTCCTGTAAGAATGGCTTAGAATATTAGAAATCGTGCACGGAATAATGTACAACGTCTAATAATATACAACGTGAAGTAATGTACAATGCAATATGTATGCGAACATACCTATAGTTAGCGAAACGGTAATGGTAGTTACCAAGCTTTGAGTGAATGTATTTCTTTGTATTTCAATCTTATTTAGATTGGAGCTAGTAACTTAGTGATACCTTTAAAAGACATTAAATGAATGTGAAATTGATTATTTAAGGATAATTTATTTAGTAAAAACATGTAAAATAATAGTACCAGTAGTACTGGATGGCTACCACCCCTGGTCTAGAGTATGTCGCCATAACAACCTTGTGTTGTGTTCCGGCATTAGTGACCAGGTTCCAGGCTCCCTAATGAGAGCAGCAGCGCATTCGTAGCACCTTTGGTGTTGCAAATGTCCATAGGCGATGGTAACCTCTGTCCATCATGTGGGCCGTCTGCCTGTCTGCTGATCTCCTGCAATAAAAAAAAAGTATAAAAGGCAATAAATAAAGTTTGCTCTAAAACTAATGTATGAGAGCTTCAACACTTAAAATTAGGTAAAAACCTGTATTATATTAAGGGCCACTTGCATAAGGTTGCTTAAATTTATTTAAGAAATACAAAACGTATTTATTTATTTTTATTTTTTATTGCAGGAGATCAGCAGACAGGCAGACGGCCCACTTGATGGACATTTAACACCCTTAAATGCAATAAGCGTCTTGCACAACGTCAAATTCGCCGCTAAATATGTTTAAAGAATAGTCAATACGAACAGTTAAAACGTATTTAGGCAGTTTAACATGATTAACTCATTTTATTTAAAGGCGATCGTTATGCAAACGGCCCTAAGTGTCGGTGCTCTTCCAATGCTCAATAATTTTTTTAATATTAATACAATGTGTATGTGTTTGTGTGTGCGTGGTGTGTGTATATGTGTGTGTATGTTTATTTAGACTTTCATTAAGGCTTTGGGAATGCACGTATTTATAATCATGACATTTGGTTTTGTACTTTTGATAACGGAGACGAATATATCTTGGATAATTTATATATAACCATATATTTTTTTCAACACAAACAAAAGCGATTTCAGTCTACAAACCAAAGATAAATATCTAGCCGACTACTCTCTATAACATCTTGAAGTCGCTGCCAAGTAAAATATAAAAGAATAAACTTAAATATACAAAAAGAAAATGTAGTGTGAAGTCGGTTTTGTTTTTGTTAGTTTTCTTTGCTTGATAGTTGCGCGAATACTTCAATAGCTTTTGAAATAATATGTTAAGTACCTGTAGAAATTGTACACCGGCACACGTATACAAATTTGCCATCTTACTCTTCGGTGTATATGCTCTTTACAAGAGTTGCTCTTGATTTCCTTGTGATCCACAAATCACATCCTGTCTACGTGACTTTGGGACCACGTTAGCAGTATACATTTACGAGTAAAGAAAAAGAATGTGAAAATCAGTTTACAATTGACGGAGACACCGTGTTACAAAAAATTCAGTTGATAATTTTCGTGTGGTTTTCTAATTCCTTGGAATCCTCTAATCAGATCCTGATATGGCGACAAGAGGACCAATTTGGGAGTTACAACCTTTCGATAAAAAAACAAAAAATCTAAATCGTTCCGCAACTGACGGAGAGATCGAGTAACACACATCCAAATAAAACCATAAAGACGAATTGAGAACCTCCTCCTTTTGGAAATCGATATACATAAAGTGCAAGTGATATACATTTAGTTCAGTATGATAGACTGCTATGGACAGTTTCTACAGTTCTGGATACGGGTTATACATGTTTTTTTTGGTATCCTACAATAACACTGATCGGGAGGAAAAACTGGTATATTGACTCTATTTATCGAATAGAAGTACGGGTACCAAGCAAGATTAGCCAACGCGATTTTTTCTATAAATGCTTTTATCGCTGATAAAGCTCAAAGCGGTGTATCCACCGGTAAAATCTTGTCACATCAATCAATATTTTTCGCGTTTTTCAGCACTTTCCATCAATCACAATCTATACTACCGGTTACATAAATATTTTATAATGTTACGTAAAGCGATGATGTTAACGCCATAGACATGTATTATTTTATGTGAGAAAATTACACATGCCTAGGTAAGTCAAAATATAACATAACTATATTAATTAATTTAAAGGCATCGTTATAATTTTGTTAACACTTGCGTAAGAAGGGGTATTTAGATATTGAGATATAATATAGAAGGTAATTGATGTTACTCACGCTTGTAGGCTTAGAATTCTGTTCACCTCTTGTTTTTAGTTTATTTGCAATTTCACTGCTCTATCGACGAGCTGTTCGCTCTCTCGATAATTATATACTCACAGATGGTCTAATACGCTTGTCCTTCGGAAAGACTTTGAGTCTCTCTGCGTATTCTGCTGACTCTATAATGAGGAACTGTTTGTTCAGAATGATGCCTTCGTCTTCGGTCTACCACCGGACCCTCGCTATCGACTGGACCTTTAATCATTCGCACATACTTTCTCGAGCCGCTTTGTTTATGTATGCAACGTTTCTCAATAATGTTTCTCTTACGCACTGTGGGGATTTGAAATTAGTTTCTAGCTGAAGTTTTCCCACAGCGCTATCGTAAACAGTTTTTCAAAAAGGGAGTCATAGAATTTCTTCGAAGCCGTTGGTGCATTTTTGGTGCCGCAGACTTCCATGGACGACGGTAACCGCTTGTCATCAGATGGGCCGTCAGTCTGTCTACTATACGCCACCTGTTTCTTAATTTCATCTACACAATGACAATATTATTCAAGTAAAACAGATATGATACATAGATGAACAAAGGAACATGTTCGTTACCAGTAGTAATTAACATTCTCATATGTTTGGGTACTTACTATTAAATTTTTTGGGTGTTTTTTTTAGAACTTAATAAGTAACAATGTGTACAATGTACATTGTTGATTTTAAAGTCCAAACAAGTGTATTATTTTTGATTTATAGAGTGGAAATCTAAAAACAATATCAAGATAGTAGAACATAATAAAACATACAACTAAAATTGGTTCTCACAAGAATTGACAAATATTTATGGGACATGGAGAATTTAAATTAAGTAACAGTTTTTCAATTGCATATAATTTTTATGGTGCGTGGGCTGACACGCACGTGCTCGACTTTTAATTTTGTTAACCATCAAATAATATTATTGAGAAATCTTGCACGTGGCTGGTATATGTTCATTACGGGTGCTTCAAGCTAAAAATGACGAAAATGATTAACAGGTCCATTTCTAATTACAGTACAGTACTGAATAGTAAGTACTACGTATTGTAGCACATTAGTACTATATACTACATGCTTTTAACGCATGTATGTAACTTTTACTTCCCCGTTTCCCGCTAAGAGCGCAGACTAGTTGGGCACTTACCGGTGTGTCAAGCAAATTGCCACTTACGGTGGTGACGTACGAACTCTAGGCACAAGGAACGAACATCTATATTTTCATGCATCCACTGTATATAACGTACACTTCTTTTTGCCATGCATGTGCAAGCTATACAGTGAAATTATGTCCTTTCCGCGGTTTTCCCAAAACTCTACCGTGTAGATTTTTTTAAAGAGGAAGTAAATACACATTTGAAGTAGAGAAACGGATATCCAGTAACTATTTGGCCCTATGTTGTTCGACGGCCCAATACCGGATAGCAACAATATTATTACAATTTGGGCCACTTGCATATCTGTAAACAAAGCACATTTATTACCCGTCGGCGTTTGAGCTAATAACATTGAAACTCTTTTATGACTGTCTTTTTTCGTTTACTTAGTGTTTAAAATTTGTGATTGGAAAAACAGCCTGTGTATTGTAATCTTTATGGTTTTCAATAGCCAGGAGTAGTTCTTGGAAAATTCAGTCCACGCGGTCGAGCAGACATATTGTACAGTATAAAGCAATGCCCCAACCGAGGGATGAGGCAGTCGAGCTATAAGCACAACCGAAACAAGACGTATGTACTACATTCGGTAATCTATTTAGTGACGGACTTTGCGCGTGTTATGTATATTTGTACTTGTATTATAAGTGTTTATATAGTTTTAATAAATTCTATAGTAATTCTAACGGCATTTTAATTCGAGTCCTACAACTCGTAACAATGTACATATATAATCGTATATATAAATATCTGGATGCCGAATATTTGGACACTACGACTATAATAAACTGGAAGAAAAAAATATTGTACTATACGATTCAAATGAGAATAGGATCGAATTGGCGCCATATTGTATCTTTAAATACATTTAAACAATTAAATATTGTATTACTTTACTACTAATTTAACCTTTTTATTTAAATATGATGTAATATTATATAGGTATTATCGATATGCAAATAAGTTTTTGAAAACCAAACTTTTCAAGTGAGATTTGACAGATAGAGATCATTGACATTCCTATTCTTATTTGGATCGTATAGTAAGAGAAATAAAGTAAAATGGACGTTAGGACAACGATACGAAATGCAATCACTATCAATCAAATCAATTTATGGCGATGCAGAGAGGAAACGTAGCCAGCCTTCTGGGCACCCTACCCATAGAAGACGGTGATCTGGGCTCAGTATTCTACTTATAGTCTTGAGGGACTATGGGTAGAATAAACAATATGGGTATAGGTACCTACAATACAAATAGGTTAAGTTTTCTTACATTGTATTCGATAGTATTAATTTATAATTGTTATAAATCGGAATTAAATTTAATGACTAAGTGTCTTAATAATACATATTTAAAATAATTTTATTGATAGAAGAAGAATATGGTGACAATTGACCATTAATTACTATTTATTACCACTAGTTACTTAATATTGACTACTAATTAGTCGCCAATAGCACAGTGACGACAAGCAGAAATTCCAACTAATATCCTATCTCATATTCAGTAGCCTGCCAAATAAGTATCAATTTCATATCTAATTACAAGTCTCAATGAGGTAGGCTTGAATATATGTTTATAATAAACAAATCAGTGATTTCGAATAAATGGTTGTGATATAAATATAATTTTCTTATGTTTGTGAAGAGGCATTTCCTGAAGCTTTTTCCCCACTTATTTATGTAATCTATGGTTCCATACCCCACGGGCACTCACGCCTTTATTAAGATGCTTATATTATATCTTTATCTTGGTCTTTACCCAGCAAATTTATTTTAAAGGTTTTTGAGCACTCACAAAAGAAGGAAAGCTTATGAAATCACCATTTCTATACACTTGTTTGTTTGTCTGTCTAAACATAAAAAGGCAATTTTTCAAAAACGAATCGTTTTGCTGGTGCAACTATCATACTAACAAAAAAAAATTACAAGTACAGTAGGCGAGGATTTTTGATGATTTTTATGAGTCGAAGGGATTTTAAAGTTGCTAAAAATTTCCGCCTCTTTAATTATTAAGTATAAAATTAAAATCCTTGAAAAAAATTACGACGGAAGTTTAAAATACTTTCAACATAAAGAGAAGGCGATGTGATAATCTTTACTTAGCAACTAGTTGAATGAATTACTATAATTAATATAATCTCGGTAATAATGCTTTTTAAGAATAATGGGCAATTATTCAACACCGAGTGTGATAGAAGGTAATATGCAAGTGACAAATGCATATAACGCTAACATAATAAATGAATTGAAAGCAACAAAGGCGGCAAGCAGCACCGAGAAAAACGACATTCCCATGTCACGCATCGCTGCAAAACGGGTATCCCACGTCGATTCAAGGAATGTATGGAAATTTGATGGAGACATATCGTATTCTCACTCAACGCTCACGAACTGAGTATCTGAGTGCTCGCCGTACTTCGTTTCGTATTCTCCGTTGTTTCTTATTTGATGCTTTTTGCGGGAGAAAACAATGGTATCCATTTAGAACATTCCGCATTAAGGAGATTCAGGGAGTAGTGCTCGCGAATCGAGTTAGCGCCGGGTATTGTTTGTGCGTACACGTTTTCAATAGCGGGAGCGTAATGTTTTTTCTTCCTGCAAAGTAATATCATTGGATGAATGCGAGTATTTTGGGGTTAAGATCTATTGTCTGTTTAGGAATTGTAAGTACCTACAATATAGCTAACAACTTAACATGCATGACCACTAATTCATCTAGTCCATTGTAGTATAGGTACTTTTATATACTTAGGTACTTTATATAATTATTTTATATACTTAGGAGTATATAAAATAATTTTTGCTTTGTATATTCTTTATCCCTTCCTTACGATTTTGGCAATGAATTAATAATTGTAACAAGCTATAAACGCACACACATAAATTATTATATTCGTAGGTAGTGTAGCATAATGTTTTTTATATTGCTTACTATAACTTTTGGTACGTCATATTTTGAATGTAGAAGTATATTGACGCCCTCAATGTGTAAGATCTATAATTTCCGAATAAAAATTTACTATTTTATTTATTCGACAAAAGCCGATTATTTAATATTTATACTGCTATCACGAGCTACAGGACTCGAATTAAAATAAATGCCGTTGGAATTACTATAGAGTTTATTAGAACTGTACAAACACGTATAAAACTAGATGCAATCAGTTCACACTTCACGATTCAATGCAATTAAACAAGCGCAAAGACCGTCATTATATCGCTAATCGAAAGTACTACACACGTCTTACTCGTATCGTAGTCGTCATTCGATTGCCCCACCCCTCCGTTCAGGCATTATCTTATACTAAACTGTATAATAACCAAACAAAGAGGCCACGTTATAAGTTAATCCGCCATCTGGCAAGCTTCGACGCAATGCAATAAAAAAGGATTAGTTCGACTCTAATTACAGCCATAAAATAAGTACGATAACAATAGATGTTTTTAAAGTTTAAAGACGAAGTGAACAAAAGAACTCCGAGTGCAGGAAGGGCAATAAACGGCGTTTTACGACATGCAGGTGTGCGTACTTTGTCGGTATGTAACACTACTATAGATAAAAGATTCAGTTTTCGAGCGGATTATATGAAGATCTCTGTAAGAAGTTTAATCTTTTGTCATTTAAAATTGATGGGATATGGTTATAGACTTCTATTAAAAAATATTTCTTCTGATATAGATTGTCTACTCTATCTACTAAGTAAAAAACATTTCGACCAATTCTGTACGAATCAATTATCCAATAAATGTACCTTTCAGTTCTACCAACTATAGGGCAAATGCATTCTTAGTGCGAGTAAGCAACTATTTAAATACTATACGTAAGCAGCATAATGAACCTAAATGGGTCAATTTAGGTTCAGCATTTCGGAAGCCAAGCGGTGGCAAAGCCATGAATTTTTCGTAACTAGTTTTATAGCGTACTTTACATTCCACGTATTTTCTTAAATTTTTTATTCTGTATTTAATACCAGTACATTAAAAAAAGATAAGTACGTGGATGTAAAGTTGACAGTATTGCACTTAGTACATCATTTTAATCGAGGCAAGTGTTCTCGCTTTATCTAATCTCCACTTTCAAGATTGATGTGATGCTGAACTTAACACGAATACGCTTTCACAGCAGCGTTGTCGCAGCGGGGTGATATACACAGAGCAATTAGTCAACGAAGACAAACCACCAACCGCAACTATAAAAGGTCCAGTATGTCTTGGTCCATATCTAGTAAAGGATATCCATGTAGACAGAGAATTTCCGCCATTTATTAAATTTGGCTATCCTAACAAAAATCATGTAATTATAGTTCGGTCGTTCTATAAAGTCAGATTTGGCATCTATCAAATTAATTTTACTATTATCCCCGCAAATTGCTAATGCGCTGGAACCTTGTCATATTAAAATTCACGTGACGTCATCAGGAACTCGATATGTACGCGTAATCGCCGACCAGTGATGCTAACGGTACTGAGTGTTCGGCTACGGTTACGTCAGCAAAATGGTGGCCAGGCGCATTAGCATTTGCGGGGATAACAGTTACATCAAGTATCGATGATGATACGATTACAAAGTGAAATCGATATAGGAAGGCACACGTTACTGAATCGTTCAAAGTACAATTACCGATTGACTGTTTAAAAAAAGTCTGCGTCTCGGGACACCCGGCAGAAGTGATACCTTAAACTAATCTAAGTTGAACTATTTAATATTGAAATTATTTTAAGAAAAGCTTAGGTTATTATTTAAATTTTATGTATATAGCGTGTGGGTTAGAGTGTGAGAAGTGGAGTCTGCCTACCGCTGCCGTATGCGTGAGAGAAAGGTAAGCCAGACAGACTGGCCGTGTAACGCGTTACGTAACTAAACGGTTTACCCTCCCATAAGAAGTTATCACTTCAGTAATAAAAACAGGCATTAAATTACATTTTTCATTTTACTGTAAAATATATCATAGACATGTCTATAATTAATATTTAAACAATAATTAGGTTGTCCAACAATTTTAACTCTTTTTTCACGTAAAAAAATAACGTCATAATTTTGTACACTCCAACATCCTACTATAATATTATAAATGTGAATGTAAGTTGTTTGTTACGCTTTCACGCGAAAACTACTCAACTGATTATCATGAAACTTTGTACACATATTCTTGGAGGTATTAGACGTAACAAGGGATACTTTTCATCCCGAAAAATTAAAGAGTCCACGCGGAATAGTTCACGAACTTTCCACGCGGACGAAGTCGCTGGCAGAAGCTAGTAATATATAAGCCTGCGACATTTTGTAAGTTTATTTGTTTGTCATTTAGTTTATTATAACCCTATTATAACGGGTTTAGGTATTTCTATGAAACTTAAAAAATGCTATAACAACCGCCGCGGGTATTGCAAGTCACCTTGTGTTCAAAATTCACGGGGAATACTCCATATTTCATTTTCATCCGCTTCTTGAATACAAAATGAGCTGAGCATCATGAATACTAACTAGACAACAGTTTATTTCGTTAATCGTGCAAACAAGAACTTTCAGTTTGTATTGCTTGCTTTATCCGATGAAATGTTTTGAGTGGTTTACAATTGTCGCGTGGCTTGCGCACGTTGTTATAACGTGATCCCGTAATTGATGAATTCGTTTAAGAGTTCGGTTTTACTTTATTTTTGATTGATGTTAAACGGAATATCAATAATATGGACAAGTCATTGTCCGTAGGGTCTTCAGATTGAATTTCAGAAATTTGGCCAATTCGATGAAGTTATTATGGCATGATTAAAATGGCATCCTGATCTTCGTTATATCCAGAGTGCTTGCTTCTAATTTTTACATCCCAGCTACATACATATATTTTCATAATTCAACAAATACCTATCAGAGCTTTCATTTACATTACATACATTAGTATTTTTTAAAGTTTTTACGACCAGTACACATAATACGTTTTAATGGTTTTAAGCGTGGTATAATATTTCATTTTTAAACCGACGTTTCGGCCACTTTTCAGTAGACATGATCACGCAAGACTAAGATGTCAAGTGGCAATAAGTAAAGTTATATTTATATAAATAGTTTTCATTTAGCCTACCGCTAACTTTTTTTTAATTGTTTTATTTTAATTTTTGTTTATTTAATAAATAAAAACTTTAACATTACTCTTTAAGTAATGTTAAAAATTTATTTATTTAACTGAAACATGATAGTAACAGCACGAGCAAGATTTATTATAACGTCCTTTAGGCTAAAAAACAAGGAGAGGAGGCAGCATTGATTCGTTGAAGGGTTAATATTATATTCTTATTAAACATAAAAAAAACTTTACTATCGTGTATGTGTAATAGTTTCTTGTAGACCTAGTAGATTCGGCCCAGAATTCCAATTGAGGAAAATAAGTCATATTGTCTAGAAAAATGTTTTGGAATACACGTAAACCTCCTTACCTACCTAATGTACGGCCCCCTAATGTGGCCAGATATGCGTCACGTCACGTACGTGTCGAATTGCGAACGCGTGTCGCTAGTGTATTTAGGGTACAATACTGAAGATACACGAACTACATAACACTATTATATTGGGGATGAGTTGGCTAATCAATGCTTTGTCTAATGATAATTCTGCAAATCATCAGGGTGAGATTCAGCGAAGTTAATTGCGATTATCGATTAAATATATGACTATAAGTCTAAAAATCACGATATTCGTGCTTATGTTATCAAAAATTTTTGTTTTATTACGACTTATATTGCTTAATCCAGGGTCGTTAAAAATTAAATAGTGGTGATGTAAAGTGGAGGTAGAAATAAAATATACCGTTTTAAGTTCGCACACATATATTTCATTTTAAAAAGGGGAAAAGTGTGTGCGTTTATTTTCTTGCCTTGGCTGTCGTTCTGCTTTTTGTGCTGGTCTGCCCTAAAGCGGCATAGAGGTTCAGAAGTCTACTAACAGTAATTAGTGACTCCACCTTTGCCGGCAATCATGTCAGTGGTGTGAAACATAAGTGGGTATACCAAAACCGCAACTCCAAAACAACAAATCTCGATTTACGTCCAGCGTCTCAATATTAAGCCAAACTACTTCAAAACGTCGGCTACCTAGGCAAGACGGCAAAACAGGGCGAAAGAGCTTAAGATGATTATGTGGCCAGGCGGAAGGTTTGTTACTAAAACGGTTTTAAAATAAATTATTAAGAAAATGGAATAACGAATGTATGAATATAAACCTGATAATTATTATTCACGGAACCAAAAAATGTATCCATAGTCTACGCTGAAACAATGCCGCCCCTCGCCACGTCTACTCTACAACTACTACTGTACTACTGCCTACTGTCACCACGTCATATACTTTCTACCTCCTCCACGCGGCTATAACTATACTATAACTATAAAAAATCCTAATACCCGTCGTATCCGTCTATGTAGAAGTTTTACTTCAAAAACTCAACATTTTTTTGTTTAAAATTAACAGCCTATCACAAATGTATTCATGAAGATAAAAGAAAAGTATAAAAAGAACATTTTAGAACAATATGAAAAGCGTTCAGTTGAAACGACTCTTCAAAATTATGAATAATTATAACGGTTATACGGTGTTATTGAGGACCGCATCACTTACACATTAAATCTACATTTATTATTCGCTCATTTTAAGCGGCGTACATACTGCAGCAGCGAAGTTTAACGATCACGCGTTAGCGTACGCTGTCAAATCATCGCGTGACAGTAACATAAAACTCAAAGTTTTTATTCAAACTCCACACCAAATATTTTTGATGGGCATAATTTTGACTTATATAGATAAAATTATATCTAGATACTTCCTTTTATATACAGCGCTTCGCAATTTGTTATTGCTGTTTCAAGTAGAAGAAGAGACAAAAATATTTGTTTTATTTCATTTACTTAATTTTTTGCTATCTATTACTTAAAATAAATGAGTCGTATAATAGCAATATCAGCTAACTCCATATGCAACATATTTCAGTAAAGCAAAAAGTCGGGTTGCTGAAGAGATCGCTATAAGCGATAAGGCCCATGTTCTAAACAATGTATCCATATCAATTGTCTAGATTAAGTTATTGTGAACAATAAAGAGTTTTCATTCATTCATTCATTCAAAAGTGTTCTAATATCTCGGATTTTGGAACAAACTCGAAAGTTTCATGTCAAATTATTTGGAAGTTAGCGGTTTTTGGTATAAAACGAACAAATTGACATACGATAAATTTCATAGACTATCCAGAAACATACATAACTAATTTTGTTTTTAAGGAGTTGGCGGGTATTGGAATTATACGACTCAAATATTATATTATGCAACTCCTTATTATATTATAGAATTAATGAAGCAACCAGAACATATCCATGTGCTACGAACATAAGATTCCTCCATTCTTATTTATAGAGGAAATTGCTTTACATGTTTTAAATTTTCACAAATTATAGTGATAAAAATAAAATACTAAAACGAACAGGTATGCGAAAGCAGTATGGTCATCGGTATATTTGAAACTGTTTAGTAGTAACCCTTTTTAAGTAAAGTATTTTTTATTTAGTGTTAAATCTGGTAGGGTAGTATTTTATTCGGAATCTTATTGAATACACGTGTATTCAATATTTATATACATCAACTCTCAAGAATGAGGAAAATACTTTTTAATATCTAAAAAGGAATTAAACCATTCTATCGTTCCAAGAAACATCTGCCAATACATGTAGTCACAAAGACCAATGAAGCTTATTCGTTGGACGTCGCTGGGGCTGTATGTACGCGGCCTTAGGGTGAAGTTTCTTCTCGAGTACGCTCGTCATTGTTATTGCAAGTTTCAGCGCTTGATTGATGACGCTGGCACTGCGTCGAGCGCCGTCGTCACGGTCTACGGCGACATAAAAATCGCTGTAATCCGCACTCAATTGCTTGATTATAGCTGTTAATCTCTCGCCAAAATGAGAGCTGTAGGCCTCCTGCGCCAGCCTTTTTATCGCCCTTGTTTTATTTCAGCGGAGCAAATTGTAGACATTCAAGATTACTTAAGAAAATTGAAACGGGACACTATATTTACTTAATATGTTTTAGCCCCTATAAAGATTTAATTCCCCGATAAAGGGTCAGTTGTCCTTTTTATTTTATTTTATGATCATTCGGCGCATTACCTTAATCTATCACTAAATCTTAGACAATTGCAGTGTTTATTATCTAAGCTTTGAACCAATGTTTAGTATAATGAAAATTATATTTTTTTTCTCATCTGACTTTCTGGCCACTTAAGTTATTGTCATTGCAAAATAACCTAATTGTGAAGAAAGTAAAAAAAATATGAATGAAACACAAAACTAATCTAACCGAACTTCTAACTGTTCAAATCTTTTTTTAAGAAAAACTAGATTTTAGACAGTAATAGGTTACCGTGAAATACGTTACGCAGTGTTAATAAGAAAAAAATCACTTTTGTTTTATTTAACAAGTTATCAGTTTTAAAGTTATACAAAAATTGACATTGTAATTTAAACAATAAACTAAAACATTATGCCTTACGCCTCTCTTACATTATAATTTCTTCCGCGGCAGCAAGCAGTAACGAGGGAAAAAGTGCTTTTCTGTGTCGTGCCGTAGAAGTGAGCTTAATCAACGAGGGGTAATATTCTACTCGTAATTGTTACAATAACAACTGAGCCTTTTCTTACTCTCATTCATGATTCTGCGGTGCAGTCCTGCAGTGGGTGGAGCTTGTAAGACTCAAGAGGCTCTGGTTAGTGTTGCACGACACAATGCAGGCTCCAATAACATTTACAATCCTGTTTTACTTGGCGGACTAATAGGTGACTGCCCTGTAGGACAGTAAATGGTCCTCTCAAGGACTCTCTCCTTTATCCGTGGAGGAACGGTTAAGGAATACTATAAATACAAGGCCGGGCGGTCTGTCGTAAAAGGCGAAAAAACAACCTACAGCCAAGTAATAGGGTATTTGCCCGTCTGGATAGCTACCACTTCTGGTCTAGAGTATGCCGCCATAACAACCTTGAGTTGTGTTCCGGCATCAGTGGCCAGGTTTCAGTCTCCCTTTAGAGAGCGGCAGCACATTGGTGGCTTTGATGTTACAAATGGCTTTATATCAAGTGAGCCGTCAATCTGTCTGCTTAAAAAAATCAAGAAATGCCAACCACAGAGGAATCACAATGGCGGAGTGTAGGTTTCGCAAAGATGACACTAGCACCCCCGAATAAATGGCATACCACCCGGTTTAGGGATACCACTAAAACACCTGGGTGTTCCTTTCTTTGCCTTATCTAAGGGCTTTACGAAAGTGGAAATCAAGCGAGCCTAGTCATCTTCTCTTATATATAAAAATTATTTGCTGTTTGTTAGTCTGGATAAATATGAAAAACAGCTTGACTCTGATTTTGATGAAATGTGTGTATGTTGGAAAGAGTTCCGGGGAGGATCACGTTCACAATTAGACCTGGTAGGTGGCGCTGTATTCGGGTTCTATATTATTATTTTTAGAGCAGGACAATGTCTACCAGCCCCGCTAGTCTCCAATAGATACGACGTCTAGAAAAGTAACAACGTTAGATCGTTCTCTTTACCTATTGTATAATGTTGTCAATTTAATTTAGGACTTGATCAGATCCCTCAATATCTCATTATAGAGGCTCAAGGCATCGAGGCTTAGAAATAAAATAAAACGTAAATTTTATTCATTCACAAGTCATGAAAGTAACTTTATAAAATTATTTTACAAAAGTTCGGAACGCTGACGGCTCCCGATTTCACCCCAGAGGTCGATCTTACTCGTATCTTGCTGAATTTTAAAATACTGTAATACTTTACTAGCGAAAAGTTAAGGTAAAAAATTCGTTTAGTATTATCACCATCTTAGGAATAGTTTACCGATTAAACTTATAAGTTAGTAACTTATTTAATATCCACATTCTCTTAGCTACTTTAAAATGTTCGTTTTTACTTTACTACACAATTTGTCCATTCAGCCAATGTCAGTATTGAACTGACAGGAATAAGCAAATTTAAAAATAGTCTTCCAGCTAATAGGTACTAAGTGAATGTAATGTATAAATTACTTAACTTGAGCCAAATTGTAATCTTTTAAGTAATGTTGAACAGGAAAGTTCTTATAGCAATTCAAAAAGTTATATTTGTGAGAAATATTAACTATGAGTATTTACTGATACGAATATTTTCTAGTTGACACATTTACTCCATTGTTTGGATTCAAGGAAAGAACAACAATATGGCAGAGATTAAAAAGTATCTCCTATCTGCTTTAAAATCGTGTTAAATTTGGGTATTCATTAGGCCAGAAATTGGGGATCTATGTAAATATGTTTTTTTTTTTTTTTTTTTTTTTTTTTTTATTGCAGGAGATCAGCAGACAGGCAGACGGCCCACTTGATGGACAGCGGTTACCAGCGCCTATGGACATTTGCAACACCAAAGGTGCTACGAATGCGCTGCTGCTCTCTTTAGGGAGCCTGGAACCTGGTCACTAATGCGGAACACAACACAAGGTTGTTATGGCGACATACTCTAGACCAGGGTGGTAGCCATCCAGTCGGCAAATGCCTACCACCTGGCTGTGGGTTGTTTGTCGCCTCTTACGACAGGCCGCCGGGCCGCAGGAAATTGTATTCTTTCTCCGTTCCTGCACGGATAAAATTTTTTGCAATTGACAAAGCCGAACTGGCTAAATTCATGTTTAAACATATACATGCAGATTGCTATAATGTGTGTGTGCTGCGTGCGTCTGATAGAACGATCAGTGGCGATACTGCTATCCAATAATAAGCGTTTGTGGTCTCAAAGACACATAGACGTGTGTTGACCACAAATAAAGCCCGCTGGCCTTCAAGAATTGCGAAAATTGTAATGTGTATATAAATACACATTATAATTTTTTAGATTTGTTAGAAAATGACAGCACCGTTAACATTAGCAACAAATGCTTTGCAGTCATATTGCTGATATTAAATTAATTTTAAGGAGCTCTTTTTAATCAACTCCACGTCATAATTCCGAAAGAAGAGTAGAGAAAAAACTAATAGCGTCATAAGACCGTGTTAGATTTGATACTACAGGGATTTTCCCAACGTAGTACATTTGCAGTAAGACCAATATTAATATGACACGCAACGAACTAAAAGGAAAGGGCTCGTTTGCTTAGGGCTGCGGAACATCCATCAAAGTTACCTTTTAATCGTATCTTATGAGTTTCCAACTCTCGTTTCCAGTTTGATCGCTTCTAAAGGGTCACCCTTTCTGAAATGAAATAGTTTGTTATTTTTAGAATTTGAAGTCAAAGGAACGTAGGCATGAAACTTCTTTAAATTTAGTATTTTTACTATTAGTACAAAAGTAAAGTCCAATAGTATTTCCGATCATCATAGTCAGCCCGTATAAAGGCAGCTGATAACGTCGGAAATAAATTCTTAGACGTGCGTCAACCACTAAGTAGAAGAGTCAGGCCCAACAAATCTTGACCTCGTGAGAGATGCCATAGTTACTAATAAGTCCACAAGAGATGTTGAAGATTGAAGTGCAAAACATTAGGAAAGCGTACTCCAGACTTCGAAGCGAACGCAATCGTAACTTGACGCGGATGATGATGCTGATGTATCGGCCTATACAAAGCTTAATATTGCATGTAAGAATTTTTAACATTATTTCTGTGGTACTTTTGTCTCTGCAAAGTTTGTGTATCTATTCAGAAAAAGTAATCATAAATATTCAAGTTTTAAAATAATGTAAAAGCTAATAGGTACCAAACAAACCTTACATATATGTAACGATTGTATTTGTTAAATTGTATGTGAATCTTAATGACGCCAAATTAGGAATTCTCATGCCAGCTTGAAATTGCAATTTTAACTAAACATTTCTCGAATAAAACAGTCAATCTTTTAGAGGTGCCGTTCATTTTTATTAATATTATAGTTTCTTGAAATTATTTCAAAGCAAAATATAACGTGTCTTACTTTCCAGAAAATTTGTCAAATTCGTCATTAAAATTAAATAACAATAAAAATTATAGAATATATTCAAACTATTTTTATTCTGCTGTCAAAGATTATAAAAATATAAATATGATTATATTGGTTAACGACTAACTTCTATTTAAAAAATCTTTATGCCAGTACCAAGATTTACGGCCACTCTTAGTTTTTCTTTTATTTTTAAAGGGGTTTTGAACCTTGTCGATTATATCAGTCCCATAGTACCTTTTCTTAATTTAGTTACCGACAAATAATTGCTAAGACAGTTTTTCATAAAAACCAGTTCATGTATAGTTTCTAGTAATACTCTTAGCCGTAGAATCTTGAGTGGCTTGCATCCTGTTTTAGTGCACTAAAACAGGATACAAAATTAATATAATTTTCTTTTCAAGACCCATATGAAAAATACACCCTAATAAACTCTTGTTAGTCGTATATAACATACATAAAAATGTTTTATCGTCATAAACATTTGCGTTAAACATAAAAGTGAAAATTACCTGAATATCTAACACGGCTGTGACTCAGAAACCCGCATTAGATTACCACTGCAGATTAATTGTCGTTCCTTTCTATCAAAGCCGTAAGAGGTCGGGCTTACCTATGAAATGTTAATGGACTGATAAAAATAGACATCAACTTTTCCTCGTAATCCTATATGTTTAATGCCAGTGAAAGTATGGCGTATTTTTTCGGTATTCATGTATTTACCAGAGTAAGGAAACAAATCATATACACATAACATGATTGATAAAGAGCATTATGTTATTAGAGATATTTTTATTACTTGGGGTAATATTGTAAGTACTACATAAATAAAGTGGTTTTGTTCTCGTAAACTTGGGATCTGTATTTCATAAAATTATTCTAGTTTCCGGTATATATAGGTATAGTATACTCTACTATACCTTCATGTTCGTCAGCGAAATTATTTAAACACAAAATTTTATGATAATCGATTTGTTCAGGATATTTGTATAATGTACACTAGACAAAAAGTATCGAATGTTCATCCCCATTTTTTAACATACATATAGAAAATGTTACACTAATATGTATTTCTAAGGTCGTGAAGAATTAAGTCGCTTTCACATTTATAGTGAACGTTACCTAAGACTTCATTCGCTTTTATTTTATGTAATTTCGGAATGAATTAAAAGAGCGTTATGATGAAACATAATTTTATTTATTTCTTATCAAAATTATTTTAAGCTTAGTAAAGTGTCCTTGTGTAATGGGTATACAACAAAGAACTACTTATAGCCAAAACAGAAGCTGAGACTTCTACATTTCAATAAACCAAATGATCATATGTTTAGACCATTAGGCCACAGAGGTCGCCTTATCAAATATAAAAAATCTTTACCAGTAAAAATTCTGGAGCCCCCATCAACAAAGAAGTCTTACAACCTAATGTCTTGGATATCATTTAACTCGCTTCTTCAGAAGAAAGACTGGCTTCGCTGCTTAACTATAATAACTAAAACTAAGAAAATAAAATATAATATCTAGTATCCAAGATGATGGGGACCTTTTTTGAAGCAAACCATCCCAACATTAAACACGCAAAGAAAGCAGCTTCTTTACTGTTTAGAGTCCAAGTCAGTACCAGTATTATTCTGACATGAAAGCATTGACTCCCTTTTCGTTGACGTTGATGAGGTTAGTTATCTAGTGTCGACAGGAGGGTGGAATTAGACAATTTTTTGCTTATAAATACTCTGTCTTATATCTGTCTTTCCAACATAGATGTAAATAATTATCGTAAGGAATTAATGGATGTAACGTCTGGAAATAAAATAAACTATATTCTTAGTATTATCTTCAAATGCTTATGACTTTCCGCCGTATTAAAATGTAATCCGATACATAGTGATATCGGTTCTCTTATATGCTGCAAAAATAATGGATGGAGGCATCCAAGCATGGAGCAATCAATCAGGAAAACGCGCCTCCCGCGCCAATCCATGTGTCAGAGCGCGCTCCTCAGATTGATCATTACTCTTATGTACTTATTATGCCATATCAGTTGTTGAGTTAATCGAAGTTATGTATCTCAAATTTGAGTTTAGATAGAGTTTGTTTACTCTATAGTAACTCCAAAACATTCTTGGATTAATTCATCCAAGTTCATATACCATTTCAAATTGATTGTTTGGTGAATTAGACGGTCTCTGTGGTTGATTTGTCAAGTCGATGGCACGTCTTTGTGTCTAGCCCACTAGAACCTAGAGGACCCGGGTTCGATTCTTAACATAATAAATTTCGTAAGCGCACTCTCCGAATTTTATTGTCTGGGTGTCGGGGTTGTCTGCTATATCCCATAACGCAAGCGTAACTTGCTTAGCTTGGGTATATGTAAAATGTTTGAGCATTTGTCTGCCAATTATTATTATAATTGTTTCAGGCACTGGTCAATTATACCTGTAAATCATTAAGTGCTGTTTTTGGCGAGTCTTTAATGTAAAAGTAATTCATTCTGTATTTTATGAATAAGGTGCCTAAGAGATTGGCTACGTTACCTACTTTTTACTTAAATACTATATATATTGTACTATATAACATGATATATTATAAAAATATATATCTACTTACTTGAAAATCGGAACATTTATATGAGCATAGTGTTTGAATTTGTCGAGCTACACGTGTATCTACTTAAATCTGAACCTCCGGGATCATCTATCAAAGTCTGTAGCATGCCTCATGCTTGCGAAACGGGACCGACAGGCAGTTTCCTTTTCTTGTAAAATTTAATCCGCATGCATGTAGGTTTGTATGATAATACCCTTAACTTAATTGAAAGTATTTGAAACTCACAATTTTTCCTGAAACAGGAAAAATGGACCAATAAATATTAAATAAAATAATTGTCATGGGTTTAATTTGATATTTATAATCAAATTTTATTTTATACCAGCTGTATCCACAATTTCATACATGCGGTCTTAGTCATTTTTTTAGTTATAGTATGAGTTCGTGTTTAACTACGATCTCTCCGGATGTTATGTGAATATGGTCCAGATGGAGCACGTTAAGCTCGCAGCTTCTGAGAATTTGCTACTGCAGTCGACTTTGGCCCGGAATTTTCGTCATGACACCTACTAAATGCTACTAATATGCTTATAGACGCACCGATGGCTGTAATGTCAGCAAATATTACAGGCATCTAGGTAGCATTCATATCTTCAAGTCCTACAAGATATTGAAATGGAATAAATTTCTACGAAAATTCATGGTACCTTTCTTATTATATAATCTCTAAAATTTTAATTGACATTCGTTGAGCTATTTCATACCCTACTTGAGACAGGCTTTCAAGTAGACAATTAAATATAAAATAAATAGCAGTTTTCATATGAATTTTATCATTAATTTTGAAATCGTAGAGAGACAGTTCTATTGAATAGATAACTTGAAGTAATCAGAGTTTTATCTTTTATTGACAAATCTGTAATTTAATATCTCTTTAAGATCTCTTTCTCTACATTTATAATTAATTGACCCGTAAGAGAAAAGGAGTTACCAAAGCGAATTATCGAATGAAATAGCAGAAGTGGTAACCAGCGAACCACTGGATTAAGGAATAGTCAAATAGTGGCTATGATTTGGAAATCGTAGATCGCTTCCACTGAGGGGGAGTGATGAGTTGCGAAAGGTGACCGACTTGGCTGAAACTCAGTAAATATATATTGAATACCGACGAAGAAGATAGGATACTTTCTATACCGAAAATTGGGATAGTTTCCGGGACAAAACTACATTTTTCTGTTTGGCTGTTATGCTTTCATGGAAAAACTATGGGACCGATTTGGCTGATTCGACATATACCTATATAAGTTCAATATCAAGAATGGATATAGAATACATTTTGATTCCGTAAAAAGAAATAGATTTTGGGAAAGATTTATCTGAAGGTTATCCCAGAAAGTAGGGATTTTGGTAGCTTTGTCAGTTTTGGTACTTTTGTCAATTTAGGTAGTGTTTTTTTAGTTTAGTAGTTTAAGATTTTTTTGTAGTTTTATCAGTTTTAGTAGTTTTGGTTTGACACAGGCTATTACTTTTTATCGAAAAAAATGGATTAAAATAGGGGATGAAAGTTTGTATAGGAAACCAATCATTTCTCAAGTTTATAGATATAAAAATTGTCATCTATAAAAAGTGCGATAGTAACTTGGACTGTCTATCTGTTAAGCTTTCACCGAAAAACTTGGAGTAATGGATCGCTTTTGCTGTAATTTTGTTCGTATATTGTTTTAATACTGAAAATAGATATAGATACTTTTCATACTGAGAGATGGGATAGCTTGCGATATAAGATGAACTGAATCTTCCGGGGGCAAATTACACTAACATAAAAACGTAATACAATGTAACATGTATTAATTCTTGCTCTTTAAACAAGATGCTGGCACTAGTTGCATATAAACGGCAGATGGTTCAGCTTATTATAGTACACCGTTAATATCACCGTTAATGTCAAGTATTCAGAAAATGTGAACACGGCTTCAGTCGCACCATTTGCCAGTGATAAAAAGGTGACTGTAGCACCAAGTCACCAGCTCGATAGAGTACTTTCCTTCGCACAGATGATAGAACAAATGGGATGGTCTAGACCTTTTAATTCTAAAGATATGACAAGCATATTAGTACTTCAGCTTGTATATTTGTCGAGCTCTGTCGGTCACTCCATTTTTGTTTTTTTATCCATAAGAGACTTTAGGCATGGCTCGCAGAGTGACTTGGTATTTCCAAATGAATACAACCGTCGGGTAAAAGTCTCGTTTTCTTTTACGCCTCTTGAAGTATTTTATGCTGCCTTTTGAAAATGTATCCAAACTTTGCAAATTAATAAGCCCCTGAAACAGTATACTAAAGTCGATTTGAACAGCTTGCGCAACGAAACGAAGGGGAAGTTAATAATGTCATTCTTTTTTATTTGTTGCTCATTTTACTTGGGCTTGGGTTGTTTTGTCCTTTAAAAAAACTTCCCCGAGATTATACCTGTTGCAATATTTTCTTGGAATAAATAAATTTAGGTTATGGGACAATTTTGTGCTTTGTCCACCGCGAAAATAAAAGGTTGGTTATTTTTTTATATACATATTAGCTTCTGCCCGAGACTTTGTGCGCGTGTAGCAGTTTTTTGACTATCCCACGGGAACTCTTTAATATTTCGGGATTAAAAGTATCCTATATCTTAATCAGCGATATAAGCTACCATCATGCAAAATTTCATTTAAATCTGTTCAGTCGTTTCAGAGATTAGCCGGTACGAATAGACAGACAAACAGAAAAACAAAAAAAATGAAAAAATCTGAATTAGCTGTTATTTCACTTCTGGGATGTAAGAAGTGAAATAGAGCCTGACTCTGTTTTTAGCAATTCTTTCATTATACAGAAATACGTCCTCTACAGTTTTATTATATGTATAGATAAGATGACGCTCGCGGACCGCGTTCGTAATACCGAAGTAAGAAAAGAGAGTTGGTCTGAAAGAGAGAGTCGGGGTGAAGGTAAGGAAAGGAATGCTCCGGTGGTTCGGGCATATGGAAAGAATGTATGATGAAAGAATGACTAAACAGATATACATGCAAAAGTGGATGGATGCAGAAGTCGCGGAAAGCCACGACACACCTTCCATGATGAAATTGATCGTGTATTAGCAGAAGGTAATGTCAGGAGCTTTAAAAACAGACGAGCGTGCATAACAAGAGCTATGAATGTAAAAAAGCAATTGAGGTGTGTAAGAATAAGTCTGTATGGCGCTCTGTTGCTCGTGCCTACCCCGCAAGGGACCTGGCGTGAAGTTATGTATGTGGGAATGATGTATCTTGAACGCATGATTTGATAAATGTAAGATGATATTACTGAACGAAGCCATAGTGTGAAAGAGACGACGAGTGAAAGAGAGAGTAGAAGATTCGACGAATGGACGACGTATGCACGATGCACGATAAAGACGCTCTGATTAATTTAATTGTAATTGTACGTGATCTTGGAATTAAATTATATAATAATAAACGCACGCGCAAAATGAAACTCGTAAAAGTGTTGTTTTTATTGCCAGCCGACCATCCTACATGTATGTATGTATAGATAATATGTAGTAAAGATAAAGTCAATATTAGACGGTTTATTTTTATATTTCAATCATTATCATCATCATCATCAACATCCGAGCGTTACATCTCGGTTGCGTAAGGAGCGTTGACACCGACGCCCAGGGTCCACTTTCTCTACTCCACTTCGCGCGGTCTTTAGCATCTCCGTTTTGAAACCATTGGTACGCATGTCACGTTTCACAACATCAAGCCAACATTTCTTGGACCTTCCTCTTCGACCGGGACCTGGCGGAGGCAGCATGGCTAGATATTTGTTCGTCACATAATTAGCCGGTCTCCGTAAAACGTGGCCGTACCAGCGTAAGCGACACCTTTGCATTTCGTCTGCTATGTCATGATGAGCCCTCCCTCATGATGCATGAGGACTTCCTGACACGGTCTTGCCGCGTCACTCATATTTTTTGTATTTCAATATGGACAAATAAGCCAAGTTCAATATCATTAAATAGAATCGTGTCCTATCATTTTTGTACCAAATTGAATCAATTGGTTGATCCGTCTAATATCAGCAGTATGGTAGTTAGTTAGTTTTATAATCTTCATAAAACTTCAGATTAGATAAAGGTAACAAAAATTCGGATAAGTATTTTTGCAAATCGCTGTACTTTTATAATTTGTTCTTTCTCATAATTCAATAAAATTTTACTATATAAAACTAAAACGAATAAACGCTCCGATTCAAATCTTAGCTTTATTTTATTCAATGTAATATTTTCGGCCGTAAATCCATACCGCAAAGTAAAATTCCAAGCTAGTAAGCCCCCACCAATAACTAACAATAAATCAAGCGAACTTCAGCGCGATATTTTGCTTTATAACCTTCGGGAAAACCCCTTTCCTAAAAGATTTATGTAGCAAACATAACTTTCAGGAATAATTAACTTCAATACATATAAAGAACGACGATTTTTTTCATAGATTCATATTAAATGTGTTTATTAGCTATTCTGTATTATCTGGATTTTTACCACTAACGCAGATAAAAATAATGTTTGAATTTATTGTAATATGCGTCAACATCTGTATTTTGATACAATTACCATGAGTTATTATAATAATAATATTACCCGCAGGCTGGCTTTTTGGCGAAGCCTTAGGCGAGCAGCAACACCTCGGACCTGACTCCGGCGGCCAAAGCAAGGCCCCCGCTTCCGTACTTGCCTTAACCAGCCGGCACGGAGTAGAGATCTTTAAGAGCTAATACTCAAGCTGAAGAAGTTATAAAAGGCACAATGTCGGCAGTAGCTTCCGTGAAGGTTCACTGAAGAATGCATCTACTTTGGCATATTTTGGGGTTCATGCAGGGAGAGGCGAGTCACCGCATGCCTATTTTTCCATGTTCCCCGAATATTGCGACATGCAGGCGCTATAGTCCTCATATTCCCAGACCCTTAGTATTACTAACAGTTCACTTCAATAGGCCGGTCCTTTTTGTTCTCATTTCCCACAAGAGTCCTACACTGACCTAAGCTTGTCATTTCGGTTCATTACTATATCTTGTCGACAGGGTTAATCACCGGTTAGTGTCACTCTAAGTTTACATTAAATTTGTCAAGGGGCCTCGTGTTGGCCGTGTTGTTTGATTGTGTGCCTGAGCTGAAGTTATATACATTAATATTTAAAATTCACAAAAACTATGTTTTGTTAAGTTGTATATTATAACATACTTAACAATAGATATGTCGTATAATATAAATAAAATAAAAAGAAGAAGAAGGAAAAAGAAAACACTTGTAAGACAAATCAAACTATAAAATTGGCGAGTCCTTTTAGTTGTCGTTCCATTTTTACATGGATAAAGTATAGATGTTTTACGTTTTCACTACATATACATTTTGAAAGAAATTTCTTAAAACAAAGACCTCCATTCAATTTTTTCTAAGAATATTTTTACAACTGAATACTTAACGTAAAAAGTAGATTAAAAGAATTCATGTCAAAATAACGTTCCGCAAAAGCTGTAAAGCACCGTCACTTAATAAAAGATCTCCCTTGGGAAGTGAAGCAAACGGCTCAATAAGATGAGGCGGTATCATCATCTCTGAGTAAAAAAAAAAAACGTCGTAAAACGTAGGCGGGGCCACATTAAATAAATTGCAGGCGCCTACCACCCGCCGCGACATCTGCGTCAACCCGCTAACTACGCTTGGAGATTTCGCCAGTTTTAGGACCCAGATATCCAGTTAAGCCACGATTGTGACGTACTTTGAATCCACTCATTTCGTCTTATTTTTCCTTATATTAAAATGTATTTTAACAGTTTTGTTATTGTACTCCAAAGATTTTTTAATTAACGTTCTAATAGCGGCGTTTGATAGGCTACTACTCTCTTATCCAGAGGGATCGTCTTATTTTATTCATGTCAATTTACGTTCATTACTAATATGGACTATCGTATCGACAAATCGTAATAGGATTAGATTTACCTATTTGATAATAAATAAGTAGTACATTTGGTAATAGTCATTTAGGTATAAGACAATAAATAAAAAATACTCACAAATGGTATAGTTTATTTTTATTATTAAACATAATATTTTATGATAGGCTTATAAGCTCATATAATTTTTATGTATGAATTAATAGAATAGAATATACTTTATTGTACAACAAAATTTATGAAATAATACATAAAAACCATACCATTAGGTACCATTGGAGGTCTTGTCGCTGACAGCGATCTCTTCCAGACAGCCTTGGGATGGAGAGAGAAATATGGCATAAAAGCTAGGGCAGCGTTTGCTGCACAGTATTTTAAAAGGTATAAGGGGACACATCGCTCCTGGCATCCAGACCACCGTAGACAACATAAACTGTATTTATAAAACTTTTTTTCATTGCGAAAATTAACAACACAAAGGGTGCTGGCTACACATACGCTGCCGGGCTTCGAGGAGAACTGGAACATGAGCACTAATGTCAGAACTCATGATTATCTAGAGTTGGTAGATGTCTTAGGTAGTAGAGGCATGCTGAAATAATTATCTTGATTACATTACACATTACATTTTTTTTCGGTGGGTGAGAGTTCCAATGGCCCACTTCCTCCCCCTCCCATTCAATCCCATATCGAATCCCTTCTAATCTTCTGTCTAATATGTCTTTCTTATCCCCCTATCTCAGCCTCTTTGTCTCATCCTAAAGTCTGGCAACGCGTTGGGTTCGCCATTGGTGTGATAAACACTTCCATGAATATATAGTCCGGATAGGATAGTCCTCTAGACGGGTACAGCTACCCGGTTGTTGGTTATTTTGTCGCCCCTTCCACCATACCGCAGGAATCAGTATTCTTTTTCCATTCCTGGCCGTAAACAGATTAGTGCCATTACTTACCTGGGAAACGAACCTGTTGACATAGAAAAGAATATACTTTATTGCATACCATTAAGATACAGCTCAAGAAGTTTAAGTACAGAAAACATTAGACAGTCTTATCACTAAAAGCAATTTCTTTACTTAGGATGAATAGAAAAAAACTATGGGTTTTGCAATATAACTTGAATATATAATTTTGAAATTGCAAGTATAATAGACATGACAAAAACTTATAGGTATTGATATATAATAATAATAGTAAAACTGTATAGAATTATGTTAATACGGTAGAGATAAAGATGTGATAATTGACTTATTAATACCGCCCGAGGCGATAATCCATAATATGAACTTACTCTCTCACCGCGGCTTATTTACGTGAAACATGTACACAAAATAATAATTTCAAATGAAAAATATAGCGTACGAGATACGAGCGAGCTATCATCTCGGGTGGGTCCCAAATGAGTTTTATAACTTTTATAAGTTGTGTCCCCGCTAAGATGACTTTGAGTCCTCTCTAGGGGCATGCCTGGCGTAATTATGTTTAATGTCCACGATTATCACACTCATTACAATTACGAATTTTGTATTCGTGTTTCATTCAGGGAGTGGCGTTTCAGCAAATGCTTGAAGAACGTGACGGGAATGTATAAAGCCTTCTTAGTTTTACAACTTGTTTTAAGTGATACAATTTCGGGCACGTGATATCAATATATTTTTATCACTTTTACACGATTCGGAGTTAGTGAAGATTCTTAAATTTATGATTTATTTTTAGATTTATATAGCTATGAAACATGATAAAATGTATTTAAAAGGTAATTTAGATTTATTTTGATCACATACGGGATTTGAAAAATACTAAAACTTATGACAAAAATGTTGTATTAACTTTAATTTTTTTATTGAAACCCGTTGAGCTGTCTCGGAGCGTATTTCAATCAGATCTTCAAATTGTCATAAATAAAATTCTTAAAATGATTTTTTACGAACAGGAATCTGATAAATAACTGTTTTAATTTCAATTGTAGTTTATTTTGATATCCCTGATAGACACTTTTATTTTTAAGATTCTGTAGTGATTTTGGCAAATTCGGAATATATATTAAAAGTCATTTTCTTAAGTCCAATTTTACGATTAAACAAAAATAATGAACAAGCCTCGAATGCTATATATAACTATATATTATCTATATCTATACAAATAAATAAAATTGAAGTGTCTTTTTGTAATGTCAAATAAACAGCTTTTTACTAAATGCATATATAATGTCTTGCCTTCAGTAACTTTACTTGTCCGAGTTTTCATGGGAATTACCGGGATTCGTGTATTTTATATTAAAAAGTCTATTACCCTGATAAAAAAATGGTTCAATATTTAACAACGTAATTATAATCTTTGTTACCTGTTCAACGAGGATAAAGTCGCGGGTAAATGTCAGCATTCAGATAAATTTCTTCCTCACCGTGAACATTCGTTTGTAATGTAATATTTGTGATTATATTTTTAGCATTACGTTACAATATCGCCTTCCTGACCTTATGTGCCCGGATTTCCAAAGAATACTTAAGGAATGTTTCCGGGCATCCGAATATTAACCGCTGGTCAGGAATTGTTCATCTTTGCACATTCGTTGTTATATTTAAAAATTAGGTAATTAATATGAATATTTATAACTTACATAGCACTTAGAACATTTACAAATGCCAGTTTTTGTATATAGGTATATGTATGTTCAGAAGTTTAGAGTCCCATTGTCCGTAAAGAAGTGTCGCAAAACGCACCAACGCCGCTGCATTTCGCGCGTACTTGGTGTTGGGAAAGGGAGACAGACATATTACTATGGTCAGAGAGAGAAGAGTGTACTATGTAATGTATGAGTGTTGCCTGGCAACCACGCTTGAAATTCCCGCTTAAATAAAAAACACTAACTGACGACAATTTGCCTGTAACGAAACATTTATTATTCGAATTTGATATTAGAATTATTTTCTCCGTGCAGTTTGGGTTATAAATCAAACTCGGCCTCAGCCCGGCTAAGACGGTGAGCATGTTGTGCAGGCGCAACGCCATTATCGATAAAAACTCATTCTTATCAAAGAAAGACTATCATTTTTATAAAAATCATTATAATCTTTTTTGCTGTTAATTTTAAACTTAGATATAAGTATTTTTATATTTATTTTAATATAACTTGTTACATTCTAAACTTTTGTACTTATAGTTTTTAAATACATAGATACCTAATTAATAATTTATTTTAAATCATTATTGCTCTTATTTTAATAAATACGTTGTTTCATCTATTTTATTTCTTTCATTTATATCATTAACCCACAAAATGACATAACTAAATACACTATCAATAACGCTTATCGACAACAACAATGCGCATCACTATGCCTGCCCATAAGGCCCGTGAGTGGAAGAAAGAGCGAAATATTCGCTTCACCGCTCCGATTATTTATAACCCAAACTGCACGGAGAAAATAATTCTACTATAGTCGATTCCACAATGTCAGAAGAAGCGGTCGTTGTGTTACAAGTTTTATCAAAATATTATATATTGTATCGTTAGTGGTTGCGCACTGTAATGTTCGGTAATCCTCCTTCACTGGTCATCTACCTTTAACGTGACGTTACAGGCGAATGCTCACGGCAAGGGAGCACCTTAACATGAATTAAAATTTAAAATTCCCGGCTTAATAAGTACAGCAGCGAAAAGCCCACTTCTTCTAAATTAAAAGCTAAGAGAGTAAATAAAAGTAAAATTCAGGTCGCTAACGACGTAATCACAGTTAAAAGACGTTTGTTAATCATCCGTTAAAGTTAACTCCACTTATTTTTAATTAATTCGAACGAAGGAAAAAGCAGGGTTTTCTGGTTTATGGCAATTTATTTGTTCACAAAAGCTTGTTTATATTACTCGGATGTCTTTTTTACTAACGATTTACCGTTGGGAGTTTCTCATTAATTTCGCCAACATCAACATTAATATGGAGTTTATGTTTAATATACGAAATGAATATTTAAATTAAAGCTTTATTATTTACTAGGATATTCTCGCGACTTCGTCCACGCTTGACTTGAAATTTCCGGGATTACAAAGTACTGCAGTATTTAAAAAAAGTAAGCTATCGTTTTAGCGAAAATTGTGTCAATTGAACAACTACAAACCGCTCCCAGTAAAATTCCCTGGGATTTCTGGAACATTTTTTACCCATTTTATTACATAAAATTTGCTATCGATCAATAACATTTTTTTGCCTTTTTAATATGGCCATTTTAAATCATTCTCAGAAAAGAATCTGCGGAACTCCAAGAATAAAAAGAAGCGCAGATTTTAATAATAATTTGCTGTCGATCAGTGAAAATCGCATCGAAATCGTCCTAGTAGTTTAAAAGTGAATCCCGAACAAAACAAGAAATCTAAAAATATTGTACCGTGTTCTCCAACGTTTACATAGTGTATTCCGGTTGTTTTTACTTTAAATAGCTTCAATGTACACACACGGCATGTTTAGAATTTTATAAGTATTTATAGATTACCAAAAAGTAGTTTTATAGTATTTTTAGTTTTTTTCATTGTTTTATATTATAATAGCGAGCATGGCAGACGTTGCCTTGCTATGTAAAAATAAATTCTAGGACCATGTTAAAGCGCCACCTACTGGGACCTACCGTGACTTGAAACCACCACGGGATTCACTCAAACAAACACAAACATTTTTGTCAAAATACTGGTACCCGAGTACAGCGCCACCTACCGGGTCCAATTTTGAGTCTAATTCATTCTCGAATCCACTTGAATACACACCAAAAAAAACCAACAAAACCAATTTGGTGTATGTTTTATATAGATATTCTACGAAATTTAGAAAGTATGAATTGTAAATCTAAATCCTACACGAACTAAGTGGAGGTAGTTTTAAATAACAAAAGTCTATAAACATTCTCCTACATGATTCGAGCCTTCCCATTTTTAAGAAAACCAACCATATATCCGTCACGCTTGTTCAAGGCAGATTGACAGGTTTCCCAAATTATTTTTATTTACCTGCAAATGTATGATTTTATCACGTTTTTCACCATTGCCAATACATGTTAGTAAGGTACATGAATAAATCAATTGGTATACTGTTTATAATCTTAAAAACGGCAGGTCTTATATATTTTTAGGTTCATAGATTTTGTATCAGTGTTCCAAATGATAACATAGTATGTACATCTAATATGTATAAAAAAGTCGATTTTAAAATACTATCTCATAATTATATTTTCTATATATATCGATATTAATAATTAGTGTTATAATAAATAAATCTTTATTTGTAGAAATACAGGTAATAGTTGTACAAAAGATGGTAAACACAAATATGTCAATGTCAAATGTCAATTAAACAGATTATAAAATTTCTAAATTTATAAACATCGTTTGATTACTTACTATATATTAAATACAGAGATAAAAGAATGTCAAAAATATAGAATAAATCAGAATTGAAAGTCATGAGTCTACTACCGCTTCCAAAGCAATTTTAGTTATTGTTAAAGGAGAAGAAGCAGCACAGCAAACTCTCCAGCAACATCATTATAATTATAATGTACACATTTGTAGTCTATTTTTAAATGCATTTTGAGCTAATACAATGCTTAAGAAAGTAATCTATATGAATAATTACTGAAAGAGTCGTTAGAGATCGTATTGTTCCTATTCAGTGCGGTCATCTAGAAAAACGTTCTTCTCGCACAAGCATTGCTTTACAAATTTTGTTTAATCAAAGCTCTTGAGCGTTTTCGTTCAAAGGCCGATATAAAATGACCATGAGAATAAAAAGAAAATGGAACAGTCTCAATAAAATTTGATACAACGTGAACCAAGATGGAACTATTGGCAGAACTCATGAGCGGACCTTAAAAATAAATGAATT
The DNA here is from genome assembly GCA_012273795.1 of Dendrolimus punctatus. NCBI lineage: Eukaryota > Metazoa > Arthropoda > Insecta > Lepidoptera > Lasiocampidae > Dendrolimus > Dendrolimus punctatus. Next base: position 13,170,116 of record CM022539.1, read on the forward strand.
ATCTGAAAAGAATAACAGTAAAGCGTTGTAATGGGAAAAAATAAGATGATCCAAATTGTAACAAAAGTTCGGACAGAGGCAGGAAATAATTGAATTTTATTATGGACGTCCTTAACATTATTACCTCGTGGGCTTAACCCTAAAGGGGCTTACACACGTCCCAATCCCAATACGAATGTTGTAATTCGAACAGATAATGGTCAAATTGATTCCCCCTACAGCTATTATTTGTAATAAATTCGAGTAACCATTTATAGGATTCTGCAATTTTTTGACTAAATGTATTTTTCTCAATCATTGTGTCCGTCCGCCGTGGGTCACATTTCTTGCAAAAACTAGGGGTGTGTAAATTTAAAATTTGATTTAAAGGTTTGTGGTATATACAACTGTGTAGCGGTATGTATGTAGCATACACTTTCCTGCATCATGACCCTTAAAACCCCTCTTAGACTAAATCAGGTTTCTGCAATCAAAACTTTTTCAATAAATGATTTTTATTAAGTCAATAATGTTAACATATTCACTTTCGAATTCGTCAAAACGAGTTCGAAAACTCTTTAGGTCACTTTTTATGTTTTTAAGATTGCATTCATCAACTCTGTTACGAGACTTCACGGTCATACTAATAAAAACTTACTACTAATGGGGTTAGATTCCATGTGGACTAAAAAAAACTGTGAGAAAAGAAACTTGCTTAATAAAGAATAATAAAAAAATAATATGTATGACTATTAAAGTCATACATATTAATTCGCACGATTTTATTCGTAGTGCGGTTTACCTCTATTTAAAAATTAACAGTAAATTTTGTGAAATAAATTAAACTAATGCTAAGTATGTCATTAACATAAGTTCAATACCCTCTTATTAATAAAAAGAAGCAGATCCCAACTACAGTCGAAAATAATAAACGCCTAGCAGTAAGAAAGAAAACAAAGATGATGAATGAAAATGTTGGAATGCGAATATTATCCAGCCGTGAAACACACTTAGAAATATGCCACCTGATTTTGCTAGGCCATTTATCTTGCTTACTTTCATACAAGTGAGACATTTTAATTTTCGTATAAGATGTCAAGTTTGTTTTAAAATTACATGAATACTGGAAAAGTTTAATGATAGACAACGTTTACATATTTCTTATACTGTTGTTCTCAGCTCACTCAGTATATTTTCAGATAAATTAAATTATCAATAGCTCAGTCAAAAAGCTCATAATATCATATCTCATTAAAATCTTAAATTTCCTTACAAGCACACATTTTTTGCTTAAAAACTAACTATATAACTTTACCTGGTTCGTGCTTTTGGGTAATGTTTGGACTCTCTACAAAGCGAAATGGTGATTTTGTGCCAGAAATGACACACGCCTCGAGTGTTAAAACGGAAAAGAAATATTTTATTTTCTTTTGAATAAGGATATAACACTGACATTGACCAACAAGGAACACACACTCTCGGGTAATGTCGGCGCCAGATATTCGCGTCGGTAACAATAACCTTAATGTATTCATTGTTCATCCTTAAGCGCAATTCACACCAAAGCCGCCGACCCGCCGACCTATCTTGTCAACTTTTTATCGGCGGGCTAGTTGGCGATTTGACTCATTGCAAGTCGGAAAACGAAAAAAAAATCAATGTTATATATATTCCTTTAAATTAAAACGGCATACACTAAATATCAGGTTACAAGTACCCGCCAGACATTTCGTCTTAGAAAAAAAATTAGCCAAAGGCGACACACAAAATATAAATGCCGCAGTTCGGCAATTGAGTTGTCGAAAGTTATTTAGACATAGCATTGATTATCAGTGCTCAACTGTTTGTTTTTACTTTAAAAAAATAGATGAATTATTGTTGGAGTACAGCAGACAGGCTGGCATCCCAACTTTGATGTATGTATATTCGACGTCACCTATAGACAGTTGCAACACCAAATATGTTTGGTACTAATGTGCTGGCGGACTCGTAGCTGAGACTGGAACATGGCCACTAATGCCGAAACCCAACTCAAAATTGTTATGGCGGCATGCTCTAGATCAGAAGTAGTAGCCATCCACATGGGCAAATACCTTATCACCTGGATGTGGGTTGTTTTAGATTCTCCATATTCTCCTGAGACCTGTAATAATGATTATTTTTATTTAATTTATTCAACATAATGAATACATAAAATTGAAAATAAAGTGAGCCTGTACGTAAAGTTGAAATTTAAATATTAAATTGGCATCAATGTATTTTTCAGTAAAACCGAAGGGAGGCATGTGGGGCGGCGGTGCGCAGTGCGTGCACGCCTCGCTGCCGCGCGGTGCCCGTGCGCAACCCGCGCCTACGCTCAGCGGCGCAATCGCCAGCCGCCGCCCGCCCAGGTCAATCCGCTTTTATTGTTTTACAATTACAACAGAATATAAACATGAACATCTTATACTAGTATATAAAGCTGAGAGAGAAGAAAAAGGAAGGAGAAACTGAAGAGTTTGTTTGTTTGATTTAACGCGCTAATATCAGGAACTGCTGGTCTGATTTCAAAAATTCTCTGAGTGTTAGATAGCCCATTTATCGAGGAAAGCTATAGGTTATAGACGCTAAAACCAATAGGAGCGGTGCACCAGTGAAGAATGTTTCGAAAATTTGGGGGCTTTGAAAATAAATTCCACACGGACGACGTCACGGGCACAGCTAGTATAAAATAAAATTAAATAGGAATCCTAGTCGCCTAGCAACGAATATATGGTAAGCCGTGAAATATCTTCATTTAAGTTAATTCCGTTGTGTTAACCTCATTGAGTAGTAGGTAACAATAACTTACCAATAAATTAGTCGTATTAAAAATTGAATAATAATTTGTGATAATGAGGCCTTGAACATCTATAGAGGACTCTTATATAAATAAAAAATCCGATGCACGTCGGTGAATATATATTTATAACTTTTCAGGCCATCGCCCCCATCGCCGACCCTCGTAGCACAAATTGATTCCTCAGTCGCTTGTCTTTGGCTCTTGACTCCGCTCTCAGCTGGAACCGCAGTCGTGGCGGTTTTGGTAGCTGTATCGACGAACAACTGGCTTCACACAGAGGAAAACATGCTGAACCCTTTCTTCAACGGCACCGGAAAACATGATCTTGTCGCAAAACAGACTGTCTCAGGACTATGGAGAATATGTCATACTGACCGTAAGTTAACGCTTTTGCTTACATAAAAGTTTTGTTTTTTCGAAAATAGTTCCGGCACTCTAAGTCGGTTTTAATTTCTATCACAAAGGAAATATTTATCACTAGTATATTGATTTTTAAGCAATTGACGAATATAAATAATAATGTATCAATAAATAAAATTGAAATGTGTTTGTGATTTTAAACTAAATTGGAAAATTTGAGTGACGGCTACTATTTATAAGATGCCTAACACATACTTCTATGGATACTTCGTATATGTCTAATTATAACAGACTATTTTTAAATGTTTTCTGCCAGTCTGTTTATGAGGTTTTTCGAATCAGCTCCGATTTCCATAAACAATTAAATACTAAAACAGGATTTATTTTTAAATGTTTGTGTTATCCATTTGCATATCTTGGAGAGTTCATAACATATTACTCGTGATAATGAATTTAAATATTTACAAACTCGTGGATACGAAGTCGCGAACAGTCTTTAATATATTTAAATTAGTTATTTTTTCAGTTTATTTTTAGCTGGAACTTTTATCCACGTGGATATGTCAATAACATCAGGCACAACTCAATTTATCCGTTGTATATTACTTGTCAGTAATAATATTATAAAAGTAATTTAAAAAGGTTTTTATTTAAACAAAACTTAATACAATAAATTCTAAAATACTATTAAATACTAAAACTAAACCATAGTCTGAAAAATAAACCTAAAATTCAAAACTAGAACTTAAAAAAAAATATTGTAATAATCTCCCAAACCACTGTCACTTACCGGGCACGTTCCCAAAAGGCTGGCGGCGTTACCACGTTGAATAGCAATACTTAGCCTTTGAGCAAATTAGACGCCAGCCTTTGGTCGCGTGAGAGGTCTACTAATCCGTCGGCGACATCTCGATAAAGTTTTAGAGCTTTAGGACCCCACCCCATTACAAATATAGAAGTTTCATTTCAAAAACTTCGGTTATACCGGAGTAAGCTCTGACAGCGCACTTGGTATTATGTTTATATGAATGTTTAGTTATGGTACAAAATACCAGATTCTTCCATAAAAAGATCGTAGCAACCATGCAACAAAAACAAATAAACTTGTATATACCACAAAAGAAGTAGTGGACGCAAGTAATACAATGGACATGGAAGCCTCGGCGTGTGTTACGTCGCTACAATGCGTCACGGCTTCCGTACAGCGCTGCTAGCCACGTAAATTGCATTGTATGCACTGCAGCCCACTTTCATTCCATTCACTGAGTCCGCAACTGTCCGTCTATTTATGACTACTTTATTTCCTTCATTTAATGGAAACGCTTTTGTGAACATAGTTGCCGCTTTTACTTCACCTAACACACTGTTTAGTAGCTATAGTAGTATTTTATCTCATTATCAGCTTTAATAGTACTTCATCGCAATTAAAATTAACTGTAAAACGCATTATTTAATTATATGAAGGAATCTCTGTAACTGTCACTTCATATTAAAACAATTTTTGTTTATTTACCTCCATATATTCCCTAACCTCTAGTGCGTATCTCTTGTTTATAGAGCAAACGCTACAGGTTATATATTATATTAAATTTTTATGTATTTGCCCACGGAAGATTCACTTCATTTTATATCGCTAATTATACCATCCCCCGTCTATCTGTCAACAACATAAATTACAAAACTTGACCAAAAAGGCCAAAATGGTCAAAATAACCAAAAAGGCCGGACTAACCGACATGGCCAAAATGACCAAAAAGGTCACAGAGACCGACAAGGCCAAAATGACCGAATAGGCAAAACGAACAAAAATGCCAAAATAATCAAAATGGTCAAAATGACCAAAAAGGCCAAAATGACTGATATGGCCAAAATGACCAAAAAGGCCACAGTGACCGACGTGGCCAAAATGACGGAATAGGCAAAAACTACCAAAAAGGCCAAAATAATCAAAATGGTCAAAATGACCAAAAAGGCCAAAATGACCGACATGGCCAAAATGACGGAATAGTCAAAAACGACCAAAAAGGCCAAAATTACCAAAAAGGCCACAGTGATCGACATGGTCAAAATGACCAAAAAGGCAACAACGACCGAAATGACCAAAAAGGCAAAATGGTCAAAATAACCAAAAAGGCCCGACTGACCGACATGGCCAAAATGACCAAAAAGGTCACAGAGACCGACATGGTCAAAATGACCAAAAAGGCAACAACGACCGAAATGACCAAAAAGGCCAAAATAGTCAAAATGACCATAACGCCCAAAATGACCAACATGGCCAAAATGGTACCGAAAAGGCCAAAGTGACCGACATGGCCAAAATGAGTAAAAACGCTAAAATAGCCACCACAATTACCAAAAAGGCCAAAAATGAAAAGTATCCCTTGTCCACCCTCAGTATTTAATTTACATACATACCGAATTTCAGCCAAATCGGCCCATTAGTTCTTCCGTAAAAGCATAACAAACAGAAAGACAAATATATATTTTATCCCGGAAACTATCCCATTTTTCGGCATAAAAAGTATACTATGTTCATTCTCGGCATCGAAAACACACACACATATATATATATATATATATATATATATATATATATATATATATATATATATATATATATATATATATATATATATATATATATATATATATATACTGAGTTTCAGCCAAATCGGTCCAGTAGATTTTACGTGAAAACGGAACAGACAGACAGACAAACAGAGTTACTTTCGCATTTATAATATTAATAGGGATAATTCAGAAACATTAGATACATATACGCTATTTATATGTATACCTATTATATAAATATATCGCAATATATCTTTGTTGTGTGAAATATTAGTGTTATAACTTAGGCGTCGACAAAGACAAGTTCCATGTACAGATCTGTAGAAGCTCATTTCATTACCTGCCAGCATTTGAACTAATCGTAATCCTTTTATGTTCGTTTTCTTTTGTTGACTTATTTATTGGCATGCGTTTACTAATTATTGTGGATAATAACTTATTCTCCTATTGTACTCGCTCATTAGAATAATTAACCAGGTGATGCGGATTACTTCGATTACTATAAGGGCACATTTGTATTTGTGAGGTATAAAACCATGGGCGCGATGGAGAGAGGGAGCAGTTCGACGACAACTACGATCAAGGCGTGACGAGTGTACGATCGGGAATCCAATAGTGAAGGACTTTGTGCGTTTTATTGAATTACGACCTTCTGCATTAGCACCGGTGTTATACGTGTTTGTAATAATAATTCCAACGGCATTTTAATTCGGTACATACATAGATAGATATCTGATGATATATAGATAATCTATTTGATTTCAGCTGGCAGTACACTCTTCAGGTGCGTCGACATCCCGTATTTTCCTTTATCTCAATATCAACCGGACCCAAGCGATTCGACTAATGCAATACCATGTAAGTACTGCTGCTTTTTGATGTTTTTATTATGGGGACAATCTTCAAATCAAAAGGAACCAGGCAAGAGTTATCTATATATAGCCCCATCTCCTGACTGACAAATAACAGAAATCTTCTGGCTATCCAAAGAATAAAATAGGATTTAAAAATATGAAATAAAAATCTATTTTAAAATTCTAAAAATGGCGTGTCTGTACATTGAAGCTATTAAAAAACTGGAAATTGCATTATATAAACGATGAAGAGCGATGCATTAAAAAAAAAATTGTGTCGATTAGTTGTTTTGTCTGTTTATTCGCTATTCACGTAAAAACTACTGGGCCGGTTTTGATGTGGTTTTCACTGATTGACAGCAAATTCTCAGTTCTTAATGTAACAAAATGTGTGATTTTTTTATCACAAGAATCCCGCGAGAATTTTGCCGAGAGTGGTTTGTAGCTGTTGGAGTGCATTAACTTAGCTTATTCTTTTTCAGATGCTGCGGTATTTTGCGTCCCGGGAATCTCGCGGGAATTCAATGTGAAACGTGGACGAAGTCGCGGGCATATCGTAGTATTTTATAAAAAAAAAGTTAAAATATTTATGAAACCTGCATTGATTGAAGATCAATAACCGGATATGATGAACATATTTTATATTAATGCATCATGTATATAATTTCAGACGTGGTGACTCGGTCGGCTGCTCCATTATTGCTAGCAGTCTTTACACAAGCAGTCGGTGCGCTTTGCTGCGTGCTCGGCCACTGTGTGAAGGGTCGGCGCTTGTGTACATTTATTGCTGGTGTCCTATTTATTGTATCTGGTACGTTTTTTTTTTCTCGTTAACAAAATTGTTATAACATTAAATTGAATAAGTCTTATTATTTCACCATTTAAACATTTTTTACAAAAACATAATTCATAATTAATTTAACTTAACATTGTTGTCCCTTCCTACATTGTACGTAACGGTACAACGTAATCATGAACACGGACTGACGTGAATTGAAAAGTTATGTTTGACCGTAGTTTAAGATAACTGCTTATTATTAGAAGAATAGCAGAAGGGGTCAGAAGATTTGTTGATAAAATTTTATTTTATTTAAAGAAAATTGCATATACGAATACGTAGATAGTTCAAGAATCTCTTCTCATTTCCAGGTTTAATCATGCTGACCGGAATAGTTATGTACATATCGGTATTCAAATCGCAAGTTGGTCACAAGTTGCGTTACATGACAGTTTTCGACACTCCAAGAATGTCGTACAGCTATGGATATTCATTGGATTGTACCTGGGTGGGTTGTAGCTGCAGAACTGGCTGGTACATCAGCAATCTTCCTATTCCTACAGTGGTATCAAAAAGACTGGATTACGGAGTTAACAGAGAAGGCGAAAGCAGATTGTAGGGCTTGGGATAGAGAATACGCGTTTTCCGAATTTAGAGAACGAGACTCAACATTATTAGAGAGACGAATGATGAAAAGAGACACCTATCCTCCGACTGGGTCTTCAGCGGCAACTCCGCGAGAAAGGAGACGGTTCGTGTTCGATGGTGACGATATACCACATTGCTCAATTCATAAAAACAGAAGAATAAACTTAAGTTCAGCGTCTCTGAAAGATTTGTCGTCATCAACGCTTTATGGGTTTCCAGCGGCCCCTAGACCAACTGCGTGTGACAACTACTTTGAAGAATTCAAAGAGGTACCACAAAGTGCGAATACATTAAGTGGTTTGAGAAGTGATTCTATTTTCCAATCACAAGTGTCGGTTGCGAGTGGGAGGTTTTTGGACACGTCGGCTGTAGAGCCACCGCCGTCACGCGAGGAGGAACTTGTCACGTTTGGTGCTGGAGCCAGGGGCTTGAATCCTCCTGACGAGCAGCCACCTCATCGGCATGACCGAGCTGTGGGCACAGATCCTTATCGCAGAACGACGCCAGTCTGATCCGAAATGTCGGGTTACCCACTTCCACGTTAAAGCATATCGATGAGGGTGCACCGATTTTGTGTTAAACTATTTGTGGCAGAATTTCACTTTTAAATTTTTTTATAGTATGTATATGTTTCATAATTATTAACTTCGTGTTAGGTTTCTTTGCTATAAAGGCCAAATGTAAAATAATAAAGATTTTTAATAGAAATTTAAAAGAATTATAACAGGTATGAAAAGACAAACTGTAGCCTATTAAGCATACCACCAATATCATCCATAAATATGCTATAAATTTACTAAATAGAATCCCACTTATTCCCAATAGTTATATAAGGTTGAGAAGCTCGTATAAAAAAAAATATTAGTTACAATCGCCTTATTTATAAGATTATAAATAACAGTTTCTGATAACCTGGGTTGCCTGGAAGAGATCGTTATAAGCGATAAAGTCGCCCATTGTTCTAATACAAATGTATCCATATCAATTGTCTAGATTTGTTTATGGTGAACAATAAAGAGTTTTCATTCATTCATTCACCTTTATTAACAAGCCTATAAATCTGGTATAACTATTAAGAATAAGGGAGTATAATGTTATTAACTACGTATAAAGGTATAATAATGTAATCTTAATACTTACAAAAAGTAATCAGTAGGTGAGAGTCTGCCATGAATTGCAAAGTGATAATCGGGACAGTCAACATGTAATACAACACTTCAGCATCAAAGAGTGTAAAGTGACCATTTTGTACACTACTAACTCAAATATACAATTGAATGTACGTAGGCAGATACGGGTAACGGTTAAAGGTGTATTTCGAATTTATGAACTAAATATGTGAGTTGTGTTATATTTAAATAATTTTTAATTGTTACGATTCCTTTAATAAACACTGCCATTTGTCTAAATGTTTTTTCATTTAGAGATTTCTTATTCGAATGCAATATGATGAATTTATATCAAAGTTAAATCTTATTCATTACTTATTGAAATTTGTGAGTTTATCATTGCTTCTCAAGTAATTTTTGTTATTACTTCTACTTAGGAGAAAACGCGGCACACTGATTGCCTGAAGAGGAAAGTATTTTAATATACAGAAATATAAGTAAAGTACTATCTTTATGACCGCTCTCAGTTACCAGATTGCTGCTCAGTAAATTACATTGCGTTCAAAATTTAAATTCACCGAAAAAGATGTAGCTAGTCTGCATAGCTCATAAAAGTCAATAAAGTTTGTTATGGATAATATTTATTACTTTATCTCTATACTTCAAATTTAACTTTAAGAAGAAATAATCAATGTAGACACAAAATATTTTATTATAAAATGATTTTGTAATAAATATTTTTTGATACTGGATAACACAGATTATTCTTAAGTACTCTTACTAAATTTTGCTTGGTCAAATATAACTTGGGACTAACTTTACAACATCTAGTCAGTGTTGAATATTTATATATGTTATAGTGAAGAAAATATGCTTCAAGAAATATGCTCCAGACAAACGCCGGACCCATATAAATTCTCCAATAATCAGCCACGTTGTAGGTAGAGTTCTTATGTCAACTTGATCTTTCCTATTTCATTAAAAAAATAGATTTTGCTATACAGAAATACGCTATTCTTATACGAATACGTGCAAAAGTCGATTTCGCAACCTTACCGAACATTGTTTTTGACGGCACTTATATTCCATTGAGTGACACTGTAAAAAATCTGGGTGTAGTCATCGATAGTGACCTGTCTTGGAAGTCTCACCTCTCCGAATTAAGTCGGAGAGTTTTTCTGTCTTCTAGATCCCTGAGAAGGCTGAGAAATTTTCTGCTACTGCCACCAAAATTATGCTTGCACAGTCTCTTTTGTTACCCATTTTAGATTATGCTGACGCCTGCTATCTTGACTTGACCGTAGAACAGCTAAATAAACTTGAGCGACTTCAGAATTTTTGTATTAGGTTCATATTTGGCTTGCGAAAATATGACCATGTTCTGAATTTCGTGAAAAACTCAAGTGGCTCCCTATTCGCTTTCGCCGGAATACTCACATTCTCACATTACTTTATAACATATTATTTATTCCTAGTAGTCCTCCCTACCTTAAGGAACGTTTTGATTTCCTTCGCCTTTCTACTTCCCACAATTTGCGCACTCATACGTATCGTAAACTCACTACACCTGCACACTCTTCATCCCTTTATGATAACTCTTTTACAGTGCAGGCTGTCAAACTCTGGAATGCGCTGCCTCTTACTGTCAGAGAGGCCAAATCATCGCATACATTTAAGAACGCACTCAGAAAACACTACTTTTCTTTAAATAACTATGCCTAATTCTAATATTATAGACTATTTAATATATATGTATGATACGTATGTATGTATTTAATTTATAAAATAGTTTAAGTATGTTTATTTTATTTATAAGTTATGTAGTTTAAGTATGTTTATTTATGATATTTAATGATTTGCACCACCTACATCGCCAGATTAGATTAAGTTATTCCTTAATTTAGGTTGCCTGGAAGAGATTGCTTTCAGCGATAAGGCCGCCTTTTGTCTCTACCTTGTCATTATTGTTATTTATATTTAAATGTATATTTGAGCATAAATTTATCTATTATCTATCTATCTATTCTTAAATAAAGACTTAATCTTATGCTTTATTTACGTTATGTCAACTTCTACATCAGCTAAAAGGAAAATAGAAGGAAAGGCAAGGGAATAAGGCAGCGTGAGGGAAAATGGCAAGGGAATGGGCAGTATAAGTATGTAAAATCAAGTTATTTGTACATTAGATACTTACGTTGTCTACTTTTCACGCCATGTTCTTGCTTGCTGGCGCGGCTGTGGAACTAGGCATAGGGCGCGTTCCTCATGTACCTCACAAAATGCCCAAAATGCTCCTTTAGCCGTTCCACATAGTGACCGTGGTCGATGTGGTCGCCGCAAAAACGTCACATTTTCTCTCACACAGCGCTCAGAATGGTACCCATATCAAGAGGTTGGTCGAATAATCCGTTCCACTTGAGTTTACGGTTACGGTAACGCTTGGAAGCAAGGGGAAAAAGAAAAATCGCGGTTGTGAGCTTGGTCGTTGTAAGCCTCATATGGAACGTAGCTACAATGTTTTTCTTGAAGGTTTATTTTAAGAGATTTTTGACCAACAGAAGATATTAAAATAAAACCTTTTAGTATTAATCTTTTTTTGAATGTCTTCCGGATTCAAATTTTGATACAAAGTCTAATATGACATAAGATTATCTTTTATTTGCGGGTTATTTTGTGGAGCCGCTGAATATCTTTCGTTTAAGGAAATATTAATAATATTAATAGTTAAAATGGCAAAACCAAAACCGAAACCAAAAACTAAAGATACAACGGCAAAGACAAAGAGTGGCGAAGGTTGGTGGATTACAGCCTTGTAAGTTTTATTATTAATCTTTTTCTATGATTGAATGACCTCTTGTCTAGTGCTTGTTCACCTTAACTTGCAGGTGCGTGTTGCATTATCGTATTCGTGCATATATTAATGCCACCAGGCCTTTGACATTAAACGTGCTACCTCTGAAGTAGCGACAAGTTCTTTACCTTATTGTTACATTTGGGATAATGTTATAGTTGATGATCGTTTCACGAAGATGTAGTGATGGGTTTAATGCGTTAATTGTGATTCGATATTGTTATTAATTGTTAATAATGTTGAATATTTGCAATTAACGTATATACACTAATGTATTATGGATAGATAATTTTATTGTACACCATTACAGAAAATACAAATGAACTTATATCCTAATAATATTCAAAATGTGCACAATGGGTGGTCTTATCGCTAAGAAGCGATCTCTTCCAGAAAACCCGTGGCAAGAATAAAAACATATTATATTGGTACATATAGTTTATTCTTAACAGACATATATAAATACACTTATTGATATTACATACATAAATATATACATACATAGATATATACATACACAAATATATACATACATATATATACATATTATATATTCCATTATTTGTTACCGGCGTTGTTACTAAGATATGCTCGCGATTTCGACCACGCTTAATTTGAAATTCACAAGGGTTCCCGAAACACAAAGTATTGCAACATTTAAAATCGAATTCAAGCTATCGTTTTAATAAAAAATATGTCGGAATAAGCTAATTTCCGTGAAGCTGAACAAGTAAAAACAGCTCCCGGAAAAATTTCCGCCGGATTCCGGGATAAATTATCACACATTTTTTTACATAAAATTTGCTATCAACTAGTAATGTGATTTACATTGAAAAATTTGAAATCATTCCTAGAAAAGTTCCCGCGTGATTTCCAGGAAAAAAAATGCATAGGTTTTAAGTCTAAGAATTTTCTGTCGATCGACGAAAATTGCATCGAAATTGGCCCAGCAGTTTTTATGTGAATCCTGAACACATAGAAAGGAAAAAATGCATCGTGTTCTCCATCGTTAACTTTTTTTAAATAGCTTCGTTGTACAGCCACGGCTTTTTTAGCATGTTATCTTGTACATAAAATTCTCGTGTCACAATGTTCGTTCCCATACTCCTCCGAAACGGCTTGACCGATATTCATGAATTTTTTTATGCCTATTCAGTTAGTCTGAAAATCGGCTACTATGTATTTTTCAAACCCCTAATTGATAAGGGGTGTCCCCCCCTAAATTTTTTTTTAGCTATTTTTTTATTTTTATTTTTTTATGATACAACATTAAAAAATACATACAGCCCTGAATTTTCAACCTTCTACGATCAACCCCTATTTTTTAATAGCGATATTAGTATTTTATAATTTTCTACTGGGATGATTTAGATTTTAATTTGAACCAGGTAGATGGCGCTGCAATCGGGTACCAGAATTTAGGTGTTCTTTTTGTTTTTGTATGTGTTGAAGTTTGTCCCGGAATGATTTAAATAAACGATTGGACCCAGTAGGTGGTGCTGCGATATTCCTAAGCGCTGGGCCTGATTTTGATGAATTTTTTTGTTCGTTCAAGTGGATTTGAGAATAGTTTAGATTAACATTTGGTCCCGGTAGATAACGCTGGAATCGGGTTCTAGATTTTTATTTTTTAAAGGTAGTACAAAGTCTGCCGGGTACAGTTAGTAATATTATCGATTTATCCTACTTTGATTGGTGTCCAAAACAATAATTAGTGTTACTTTCATAATATTTGTTTGTTCTATGTTCTTAGTTACTAATAATTTTTTTTCTTTATTTCAGAATATTTTCTTTATTGTAAGTATTCTTTGTTGAATAGATTTTCATTAATATCAGTCGATATTTCCTTTCTATGTACTATGATCGCTAAGCAACAATAATAAATGATATGTTTTACAGTAAAAAAAAGGATCCCAAGACACCCGTGAAAGGAATTATTCCAAGGCTCAAGAATATAATGTTGATGCATTATAAGGGAGTGTTTGGGGTGTTGATTCCAATTTGTTTGTTAACGTGGCAAGGTGAAAAAGGAGTGGTAAATATATTCATTTTCATATATTTATATAGATGACAGTTTTGTCACTTTGTAACGTCACCCCCACTATACTTAATGAAGTAGGTATATTCTATACATTGAAACATAATTTTTCATATTGTCACGCTGGTTTCCCATTCGGGTAGGCAAAGACGATAGATCAACTGATCGGACGGAGAAGTTCGTCGATTGTATTCTCGAAGAAAGCATTTGTGACTACCTGATCTTGTTAATGTTGCCCGCAATAGAATATTTTAACTACGGAAATTGGCTATGTATCAGTAAAAACCGCATCGAAGTCGACAAAGTGTGTGGTGCGTATTCGACATAGAGACGTACGGCATACATAGACACTCTTTACTTCATTAATTATACGCCAGTTTGGCGAGTGCACGTGGCTGTGTATGTGTTGGCCGCGATATACATACACGTTGTTCATTAGTACTAAAGCGCTTTAACTCTACGAATAGTTGTCTAGTTATGCTGACCAATTTAATGCTTAATATCTGGTTATTGCTAAATTTTCATTTCATACAAATAATGAAGTTAATAGGTAGTCCAAATAACACACTATTTGCGTTGTAACATGTTTTAATGTTAGACAACAGATTATGAAAATACTCCATCTGCTACAACCCTGACAAATACCTTTCAGTTCATCAACATCATCAATAATCTCTTCACACTTCACGTTTATTTTAATAAAAGTGAAAGTCCTCTTTACTTGACCTTTCTTCGTAATATCTTTATTTTGGTCATGGTGAATACATCGCCGTCTACCGGCACCCACTCTACCAGTGGTAAGGGAGCCCAAGATACTAAATGTGGAGTTATTTGAGCGTCGCGGGGACCTTTTGCATTTTGGAGATTAGATGCTAAAAAGAAAAAGGTTATATGATGTATGCTTTCACTGGTGGGGAGCGTGTACAGGTTAAAAAAAAGAGTTGCACAGAAATACTCAAGCGTGTCAGAAAGGGATGTTAAATATATTCTAAAGGAACTCCTATTCAAAAGACTGACGATTTCGACGCGACAAAAAGTCATGGGCAAAGTCATCTTTGAAAAAGCAAAAAAAAGTAACATTGAAATACTCGAGCGTGTCAGATTAATATACAGACGGTTCAGCTTGAAGTCCTTGTCGTGCTGACCCGTAATCTGACAATTATGTGGAGGAATTTCCTTAATCTGACGGTTTGAAAAAAAATTTAAGAATAATAAATATCCTCACCCTATATGAAGGGTCATATATGGTGGGGGAAAATAACAGGGTGCAGGATTTCCCCTTATGTTATTCTGCTACGCTCGAGTAAATCCCAAAACCCCCGCTTGGCCTCCCCTACTACAGCCACATTACTAAAATTTTCGCTTCCATGATACAATTTGGGAAATAAGGTGACGATGTTTTAATTTAGTTTTTTATAATGATAGTTTTAAACAGTGAGATTTGATCAAATCACAAATACTATTGGATATATAACTGAGAGTTCTATACCTGGACATTAACATTTTATTTTCAGCATCATAAAACTGTTCAGGCTATGTGGATATTGATGGCGTGGTTCTTCTTCACGTTACCGGTGACTGCTCCTGTCACTGGAACAATTCCTATATTTCTTCTGCCAATGGCTGGTGTCATATCTACTGTAGATGTTTGCAATTGTTATATGACGGTAAATATTTATCGTAGAACTATAACTAACGCTACAAGATAAATACATCGGAACTTTTTGCACCTATGGTATTGAAAAGGTATTGGACAGGGAAACGAATAGGTATAGTTGTTCTATCGTATTCCAATGTTTCAACTAGTTATTGTTGCAATGTGGAAATGCTTTAAGCACATCCTACTGCTTAGGGACAGGCAGTGAAATAAATGTAATACTCGTGGTGACTTTTATAAACTCATTAAAATCATTCTCAGTAATACTCTTTAGCCAGGATAATGGGACAACAACTTAACCAGTATCGGGAGACTGGAAGCTGCGGGCCCTCAGACATACCATTTTGCGGTGGTAGATGAGACCTCCAATATAGTCTGAATCTATTACGTAAATCATCTTATTTTTATTGCTGGAATTCAACAGACAGACTGATGTAGCCCACCTAATGGTAGCCTTTGGTGTTGCTATAGTTGCTCCCTATGTGATGCTAGCCTTGAAAGGTAGACCTACTGATGGAGAAACATAATTCAGGGTTATTAAAGCGGCAAACTCTAGACCAACGGCAGCAGTCATCTAGATGGAAAAATGTAATGCCACCTAGTTCTCCGTTCAGGCACAATAAAGAACCTATAATATACATGTACACACACACACACACGCACACGCACACGCACACGCACACGCACACGCACACGCACACGCACACGCACACGCACACGCACACGCACACGCGCATACGCACACGCACACGCACACGCACACGCAATTTATATTATTAATTTTGATGCTTTGCAACTTGCAATGCAAGAAGCAGCAATAATCTTCCCAAGACATGTAGCTGAAATTTCTTTTAGTTAATGTCTGTCTGTTGCTATTTATTTAATATCCACTAGAGAATACCCTGTTGAACGCTAATATGTTGCTCTATTTTACTTTATAATATTAGGTAGTTTAAATATTACATTACCTTGAGTGAAAAATTATGTAACTGACGATGAAAACCGTTTAAAAATCCGTTGCATTTAAAAGTTAGCAGATATAAACACAAAAACAGACAGTTTTTACTATATATAGATAAGAAAAGTTATAAGAAATCGATACTGTAGGAGACAATTTGTCATGTTATTTTGAGACACCTTGTACAAGACTTATCTTTTGATAAGGTAATGTGTATTGTTTCAGGAAAACGTACTGCTATTCATATTATGTGGAATGTTGCTTTTGCTGCTAAATAATTCGGGAGTAGATCGCCGTATAGCTTTATCAATTATTTGTTCGGGAAAAAGTGGCCAATTTACGGGAAGAAGGTATTATTTATTTCATTCCCATTTACAGTGGGCCTAAAATTTCCGCTTTTGCATGAGAACTTGACAAATATTCAATTAATTAGAACTTTATGCTATGTCTCACAACTACCAATATACGAGTGTTCAAACATTTGTCAATTTTAAGCGATTATACAATAGAAATACGCTTTAAGCCTTTAGGAGTCACATTATCATGCAGCGTTAACTTAATAAACTTAAAATTAGGCATTAAGCTAACGCTGCGTGATAATGAACGCAAGTGCCATCTTTTCTATTCTGATCGGAAAATAAACCATTTAGGCCTGTGTATTTCTTGACGATTACCACAAGCTGATTGTGATAGTATGCACCGTGAAAATAGTTGTCTACATCGAAACACTCCATAGGTGAAAGTCTTCATTTGCCTTGGACAGTATTGACTTGAGTTTATTCTCGTTCTCTAAAAATGGGAAGACACGACTCGAGACATTTATAATTACCAGGAAAAAACAGATTGTTTTGAAAATTGTTAAATTGGTACTTTGGTTAATTAGATTGAAAACGTGATACTTTTTATTCCGGAAAATGCGATATTCTTTCACACGACACAAAATCCCTTATTTTGCTATTCACTTAAGTTGCAATTTTTCAATTACCGTATAAAAATTACTCCTAGAATAAAATTTAACATGGATAATTAAAAGTATTAGTTGCATGTGTAAAACAGTTAAAAAACCGACCCTAAAACTAATTTCCTTTATTGCAGACTAATATTTAAATGCGCTACTGCGTCTTTCTTGTTATCAATGTTCAGTAATAGACTAATTGCCTCATCTACTATCATGCAATACCTGACAAAACCTTTGATGGATGTACAGGTATAGTAAAGTAGACAATTATTATTCTTCAACATAACCTAATTCTATATAATTATTATAAAGATGTAATGTTTGTGAGTTTGTGACGTTCGGTGTAATCTCCAATACTACTGATCCGAATTTGAGAATTCTTTCATCAGTATAGAGTTACATTATTTCTTAGTGACATAGGCTCTATTCGATTGCTATTAATAAATCCAAAAAGTAAAAATGATTTATGTCCAGTGAAATGAGTACGGCAATGCCTGTCAAATATGTCACAGTAATAACGTGCCACGCAAGAACTGCGCACACCCTCGTACGAGGCACTACGTTTGCTTTCTACGTTTATGAATTGATTAAAGGTTACAGACCTTAATTAAACCTTGTATACGTGCGTGTGTGCATGTGTATTTTTAATGAAGCCCAGAAAAGTGGGCACAGGTCAGTTGACGATAAAATTAAAGACGTTTTGTACTAGTACTGTAATGTATAATAATACCAATAATTTAAAACTGTCGTTTTTTTATAGCATGAGTTCAGCAGGAAGGCAGACGGCTTACCTGAAATAAAGCGATTACCTTCGCCTATGGGCATTTGTAACACCATTGTGCTGTCGCTTTCTAAAGGTGGACTGGAATATGACCATTATTGTCGGGACACAATTCTAGGTTGTTATAGCGGCATACTATAGACCAGAGGGGTGGTAGCCATTCAGATGGACAATTAACCTAGCACGTGTCAATCCATATTAGGTATAAGCTTAGAATGTGTAGGAATATCTGAGGAACTTCGGTATTAGAAAAATGTTAGCTATAATATTGATTTACGATTTCACCCCTGCAATTAATAACCTTTATACATATGTTGTCAATGGCGATTTAATCATCATCTTCAAGTTGCACTCACAAATAATTTTGATGCGTTTCAGACTGCAACATCCAAGTATAGAGGGACGGAACCTAATTATGATACAATGCGAAATATCATCAATAACGCAGTACAAACATCTTCATCGATAGGTGAACATTTTCTCTTATTATGAAATATATTGGGTAGATGACGCAACATTAAAGTAGTCTTTTTATTGATGTACATATAAAAAAGCAAACTCTAGAATATCGCCTTTTAAAATATTATGGTAAAAATAAAAACGTGTTAATAATTATAATTAGGCTGGTGTGCACCGAAATTTAACCAACGGTTAACCAAAAATAATCACTGTTTTTCTATAAATTTTTGGCGATTATCTATTTTAACCATCGGTTAAAAGTCGGTGCACACTAGCCTTACTGTTTAAATAAAGATTGTAGCAGCGAGTGGCAGGTGGTTAAACGATACTTTAAATGGCAGAGAGTATTATCACTGTCGAGTGCGGATATGAACTAAAGTGAACTCATTTTATTTTGGAAACGGTAGGCTTATATACAAATATTATGAAGTCGTACAGCTAGTGCAATACATAGAACAAAGAGGGAGCAGGATAGATGATGTGCAAGCGAGATAAAATAACTATTGATATGGGCGCTCCTACGTTGCTCTAGCCGTAGAGGTGCCTCTTCAAGCGCACAGCTCCGGGCTGAACGCCTCCGCTCCAGCGGAGCCGGAAAGTTCACCAACCCCGGTATGGCTGAAACAGCCATCTGAGTCTTCTCAGCTGGATCCTGCGCTAAAAAAATGTTAATATATGTATGCCTGCGAGGCAGGCGACAGTCTTGCCAGATCTTTCCTTCGAGACGGAGAAGCATTCCACCTCGCTCTTCCATTCATGTGATTTTCATAACTAACCTTTTTAGGAAGGTTTACTGTACCCAAGTAGGCCATTGCTGAAGTTATAAATTTACATAACACAAATTGTATATTCCCAAATTAAGCAAGTTACGTTTGTATTATGGTAATGTACAACGGACCACTCTGGAGCCGATCAGACATCCAGACCATGGTTAATAAGGAAGAAAATTCGTTTCCGAAATTTACCATACTAGGAATTGAACCCGGAGCCTCTGCGTTGCAGTGATGTAAGCCGTCAAAGGTTTAGCCCGCTCATCCAGAGAGGCCGACCAAATTATTCTAGCGGGATTAGTTAAAGCGATTGCAGCGCCACGTCTGAGAACTTCTTTAGTATGTCGACTGTACTAATAATATTACTTTCAAGCATTATGTGTTGTGTGTTTTTGTGCATAACATATAGTGCTGTTTTCTTTTAAATAAATATTACAGTAGGTATTTCAACACTAAAAAGTTGGAGAAAAATATTGCATTATACTATTCATATAACTGCATTAGCGTGGATGATAAATAATAGTTATTACTTTTTTATAGGAAGCATAGCAATTTTGCATTCGTCTCAGGCAGTAATGTGTTTCCGTGCTATGTGGTGCGAGTAAGTGTGAAACTTAACGTTTAGTACCTTTTATTCACATTTTGTATAATATAATTTTAAGATTTTTGGCTCTATTGTTTTACTGTTTGGTTATTTTTGGAGTTTTAGAGTTTACTCCTTCATATAAAGCCCCGGGCATGGAAATTTGATGACGAGTAAAATATAATTTTATTTGTATTTCCATCGTGTCTCTCTCTCTGTCTGGCTCTCGAGATAAGGATAGATACTTAAACACATGAAACAACAACAAGCTACCACAACAAGTTACAAACAAAGCTCTACAATATTTTCATATAAAGATAAAGAAAAAAAAGAACATATCTAACTACCTATAATTTATAAAAAAAGTAATGATTAGTTTGGTTTAAAAAAAAACGTTGTATGTCGAGAGTGTCTTCAATGCTTTTTATTTTTTCTAGGAGTGCTCCAAAGGACAAGAGTTTCCTGACATATTTAACTATATCCAGTATTCATCATTTGCGTTTCCGGTTGCTTTGATAATGTTCATTTTAAACTTTTCATATCACATGCTGCTTCTCACATGGTAACAATATTTTAATAAGTAATAGAAATGTACAATTGTTGTTATAATAATAATAATAATCGGCAGACAAACACACACATTGTATATCCCCAAATTAAGCAAGTTAACGCTTGTGTTATGGGTAATATACAACGGACCACTCTGGGGCCGATCCCAGTCACCCAGACCACGGTAAATAACGGAGAAAATAAGTATCCGAAATTTACTATACCGGGAATCGAACCCGAAAGGTAGGTAGGCCGTCAAAGGCTTAGCCCGCTCAACCACAGAGGCCGTCTAATAATAATAATAATGCTTAGTTCTTACAACTTCTGCGTCTCATTTACATAGGTACTAGTTTTAGTTTCTCATATTGGCTTTAAAAAAGGCGTGGTAGAGGCCGAACTCAGAGGGCGTGGGTTCAATCCTAGCCGGAACGCATGCACTTACTCAGTTTTCTGATCTAATGTGCATATTGTTACAATTACCACGTGCTAACAACGGTGAAGCAAAACATTGTGATGCAACCTGCACATCGAGATAACTGATGTGTCAAACCTGCCAAGCCGCTTTGGAGAAGCGTGGTGGGTATACTATTCGTTACCCCTATAATGGGAGGCCGAGCCCAGCAGTGGGACAGTTATGGGCTGATATTATTATATGTATTATATATTGACTCTATTATCAAAGTACCTACGCTTATTAATCTTCTTACTACAGTGAAGTATTCGATTGTAAGTAGGAAACATACATATATACTTCTTTGCATTTTAAATTGCATTATGTAACAACTTACGATGAAGGGAACCGTACACACGAACGAAGAAAGAATACAATTTCCTGCGACCGGGCGGCCTGTCGTAAGAGGCGACAAATCAACTCACAGCCAGGTGGTACGGTATTTGCCCTGGATGGCTACCACCTCTGATCTAGAGTATGCCGCCATTACACTCTTGAGTTGTGTTCTGGCACTCTGCTTTTAGAGAATGGCAGCACATTGTAAGCCCCTTTGGTGGTACAAAATATGTTCATAAGCGATGTTAATAGCTTTCCATCACGTGGGCTGTCTGCCTTTGTGCTGAATTCATCCAATAATAGAAAAGAAAAATGGTAAACTAATCAACAACATCGATGTAAAACCCACCATTTCACCTTGACGAGCATAATTCTTGTTTTTTTTATATTGCATGAGTTCAGCAGACAGGCAGACCGCCCGAGACGTTAACAAACTGATAATAATATAATTTTTTCAGATAAAATAACATAGCTACATTTTTCCAAGGATTTCATTCACATAAGGAGAAAATGGACATCAAATGTATTTTAAAAACACATTCATATTTCAGGTTCCGATTTGTTTTAGCTGTACAATACATTTATTTATTATTTTGTTTTGTAAACTTTACAGGCTAAGCGGCAAACCCATGAGCAGCAATAGCAAAGAAGAACTGCGCAAAGCACTTTTAAAACACAAAAGTTCATTACCGCCTAAAGTGACTCTCCATGAAAAAGTAAGTAAATCAAATTCATTTCAATTGAGCGAATAATAAAATATGTATTAATAACGGCCCGTGAACATCCTACTGCTGGGCTTAAGCCTCCCTATTTTAAAGGGAACTGGTAGTATACCTACCATGCTTGTTCAAGGTGGCTTAGCGGGTAGGACAGATCGGTTATCTCGATGTATATAATATGCACATTAGGTTACAAAACTAAGAGTTGCAAGATTTTCGGCCAGGATTCGAATCCACAGCATTTGAGTCGCGAGTGCGTTACCCAAAGACGGCTCGAGCTATCAGCCAATACTTAAAAGAAACGTAAATAATTTGGAATTAGAAAACTTTTGAAGAGACGTGGCCAGACGCTTGTTAAATGTCTCTCGAGACAAAAGCGCTGTCTGTTATTTTACCATAAAACGCTGCACCGCTGCTTATCTCTTGGTAACGTTGTTGACGAGCGGCAGTTGTTCTTTTTATCTATGACTAGCTGACCGGCGAACTTCGTACCGCCATATTTTCTGAATTCTTAAAAAGACTGTTTCATGACACAAAAACAAAATCACCATAATCGGTCCAGGTGATTAGGAAGATTCTCGAACCCGATCTCAGCGCCACCTACCGATTCTTAGTGCGAATCTAAACCAACCGGGAACCCACTCAAACACATAAATCGCTCTCGGTGTTTAGGAGGATTCTAGAACACGATCTCAGCGCCACCTGCCGGTTCCAATTGTGAATCTGAACCATCTCGGGACCCATTCAAACACACAAAATTTCATCCAAATCGGTAAGTCGTTCTCAAGTTATAAAATTACAGCGAAAAGTGGTATTGATTTCGTACCATACCGTTTTACTTTAAAATATACAATTAAACATAAAGGTAGGTTTATTATTTTTATTTCTGTAACTAAATAGGTATAACTTTTATATACATGGAGTAATAAATAGGCTTGCGAGTGCTCCAATTGTAAACTCAAATAATGAAATTAAATTGATTTCAGCTGTCAGTGTTTTTCTTGTTTGTTACGCTGTTACTGTTCTTCCTACGATGGAGTAGATATTTGAATATGGGTTGGGCTAATTTCAGCGCTGAAGAGAGCTCGCCAACAATACCAGGGTAATTTTATCTATCTGCTAAATGTACCCATTCCTTTAACAGCCTTGTGCAGCACTATCTAACTGTATAACGTGTTTATTGTTTGTTTTGTACGTCTTTTTTATTGCAGGAGTTCAGCAGACAGGCCGATGGCCCACTTGATGGAAAGCGGTTACTATCGCCTATGAACGTTTGCAACACCAAAGGTGCTACAAATGCGCTGCTGCACTGTTAAGGGAGACTAGAACCTGGTCACTTATTGCGCACAACTCAAGGTTGCTATGGCGACATACTGTAGACCAGGGGTGGTAGACATCCAGTAGGGCAAATGCCCCACCACCTCGCTGTGAGTTGTTTTGTCGCCTCTTACGACAGGCCGCCCGACCGCAGGAAATTGTATTCTTTCTCCTTTCCTGCATGGATAAAAATACTACACGGATGAAATGAAAATGTATATACGTCTATGTACGTATATATATTTTCATAGCTTATATATATATGTATAAAATAATTATTTTGTCTTATTATTAGTAACTATTTTAACTGTACGCCAACGTTATCTCTGCAATTAGACTTGTTCATTCGAAGGTTGCCTGGAAGAGATTGCTTAATGCTATTAGGCCGCCCATTTAATAAGCTATTGTGTATTTTTTCTCTGTAATGTTTATGTACAATAACGAGTATTCTATCTTCTACTTTACTCATGGGTATTATTATAAATATACGTTTCGTTAAGGGTGTAATGTAGAATAGACTTACTTCTGTTGCGATCTATTTAACAAATTCCACTTTCAAAGGCAAAAATCTGAATCGGCAAAAATCGTTACCAATATAGTCTGGCTATCGAAAGTTCAACCTGGAATTATTTGCAAACTTTTTACATGGCAACTCTAATACGAATGTCAACGTCAATTTTGAGAAACAAGATGGCGGTTTTCGTTTGGTTGTGAATGGATTTGCCGGTGTTGATACTTTGGCGGAGTCCCATCTTCCGGACACAGCTTTGACAGCCGGGGCTGCTGCTGCACACCAGGAGGCCCTGAAATGTTGCAAATATGTGTCCATTGGTAGTGGGTACGTATGTGGCTTTCGGGTCGAGACTAGGGGGCCGTGACGAAATCTGATTTTTATTTTTCAAAAAATGTAATGACTACTGTTTTCCTGCTATCTACCGGAATTAAAAGTAGATAGTCTATATTCTATTGTAGGTCATTCTAGATTCAAGATATAAGGGTTAGTAATAACAAGTTTTCTAAATTTCATAAAAATCCGTTCAGTACTTTTGGCGTGAATAAGTAACAAATACATCTCACAAACTTCAGTATTTATAATATTATCGTTAGAAACGAGTATGAGTATCTATTGTCACACATAAAATACACAACATAAATAATTAAGTAACTACCAAGTATCAAAATAGGTTAATCCTAATAATGTTGATGTTGCCATACGTATACTATTTTAATTTGCCGCCATTTTCCAGGGTCAACTTTCGTTGGCCAGACTATAAAAAATAGTACATGAAGCTACTGAAGGTTTATTTTTTTCGAAAAATTTACAATTTCAAATTACTTCGTTAAAAATTGAAGTTTACTTTTTTAAAGTTCCATACGATTTCATATAAAATGGTCCATTTCTCAATGTTTTATTTGATTAGCTTAGTAAATGCGGGAGTATCTATACACTACTATATTTACTAAGCTAACGACTACTAACTGCTCTACTAGGCAGTGTGAATGTGTTTATTTTCGATTGAATGATGATGAAAGCTTTAAATCCTTGTACTCGACGACCTAACTTTTTCTATATTAAAATATAGAAAAGTTTAGGTAAGGTCCTACGAAAGTTGATTACATTTTTCAGATTGAAAGATGCTTCAGTAGCTGCGATGATGGTTATAGTATTACACATTATACCCAGAGGCTACGGTTTCTGTCTTACATAACAGCCAAAAGTGGGTATTGATTTTCTTATTTGGAATAGGAAACTTTTAATGGTCTGGTAACAAAGACTTAGAAGCTCAATCGATTTAAACTATCACTACCTGTTGAGATCAGAATCTGTTAAATCGTATCTATTCTAATCGTTGCTAGATAAAGGTCATGATATGAAAATTTCATTTAGTTAAATACGTCTTCTAGTGCGTCAACTAGTGTTTGTTCATTTTGAACAAAAAATATTATTGAGTATATTTTTTTATATTTGATGTATATGAAACTAAAAAAACCTGGGCGATGTCAGTCCTTAATATGAATCTAATATATAAATTCTGGTGTCGCGGTGTTTGTAGTTAAACTGTTCCGAAACGGCTTGACTGATTCTCATGAAAATTTGTGTGCATATTGGGTGGGTCTGAGAATCAGACAACATCTATTTTCCATCCCCCTAAATGTTAAGGGTAGTCCACCCCATTTTTATTTAATTTATATATATTTTTTGATACAGCATTAAAAAATAGATACAACCCTAAATTTTCGTCCCTCTACGATCAACCCCTATTTTTTATTTGTTAGTTATAAACTTTTATGCTGTCGGCATATCGATTGAAGCTTTTTCGGGCAGGATGACGTCTGTCGGGACAGCTAGTAATATTATAAAATTCTAAATATACCGTGTCTATACACTGAAGCTATTAGTAAAATCAACCGGTATGTACCATAAGCGATGGAGAACGCGATGATTTTTTGTTAGATTTCGTGTATATCACGTAAAAACTATTGAACCGATTCGATACAGTTTTCACTTGCCGATAGCAAATTTTATGTTATAATATATCCGATACTTTGTATTCGAAGAATCGTGCGAGAATTATCCGGGAACAGTTTGGAGTTGTCCGGGTACATGAAAATTTGCTTATTCCGACAAGGTGTTCACTAAGCCGATAGCTTACATTCGTTTAAATGCGATATAATGCGATACTTTGTGTCCTGGAATTTTATACGGGAAATCTCCCGGTAGTGGTTAAAGTAGTTAATGCATAAACACCAACTGATTTTGACTTACACTAAGGGCCGCTTGCATAAGTTTGCTATTTAAGAAGAGAATTTATTTATTTAAGAAACAAAACGTAATTAGCACCCTTAAATACAAATAGCGTCTTGCACAACGCAAATTTTCTCGCTAAATATGTTTAAAGCACTGTCAATACGTTTTGTTTAAAACGTATTTAGGCAGTTAACTATGATTAACTAATTTTATTTAAAGGCGATCGTTATTCAAGCGGCCTTTAAACAATAATTTACGTTCTATTTCAAATTTTCAAACTAATCAATCCGTTGCCCTATTACACTTTGATTTTAAATATTGATAAAATAACAGTAATCTTCGTTACCGACGTGGACGAAGTCGCCGGTATATCGTAGTTTTGAATAATATTACAACATAGTAAATAAACTGATTGTTCGTACCAACCACGCGACGAATACCGGCGCGAAGGACCAGAATGGTAAGGTTAGGGAAGTAGGTGGGACTTACTAGTTATGCTGTGGAGTCCTGTTAGTTGTTGGTGATGTTGACGACCGTTGTTGAATGGTGAAAGCTAAATTTTAACACTGCACTGGGTATATTTGTCTGTCGCGTGAGCCGGCGCTCGTGCACGTTCGCGGGGTGTTTGACACACTCACAGGTTGACAGATGGGATGCGGGTTGTAGAGATGTATATCAGTGATGTGAGTTCTTCGTCGCGTGGCTGGAGCGAACACTAATTATGGTTCCATATTAAATTTCAGAGAAAAGTCAACTGCCGCCATTGAGACCGGCGTCTGCTGTATTGTGGTGGAAATTCGTCGATAAGAATACAAACTACGGTTACATATTTATGTTAGGTAGGTACAAAAATATATTGATTCTTTTATAATTTTGACTACTCAAAAAGCACTATGTTAACACTTGCGAAATGCCCCTTGATAGAATCCACAGCAAGAGATCGCTCTAAAGCGATAAGGCCACCCATTGCTCGTACTTTTACCGTTTAATGTGACTACTGTAAATTGTTTGTGTATGTATATGTGGTGAACAATGAAGTGTTTTCTATTCTATTCTATGTCCTTAAGATTATAATTATAGTTCACCGAATCAATTAAAATAAAACGATTTATGTTTAAACTTGTTGATTACACATCGATCTCACGGCACTAATATGTAAGACTAAAACATGTTGACAAACATAACGTTCTAATGTGTTACGTTTCTAAAGAAATAAGCTAATTGTGGCGTTCTATTTTGATACAAATTAATTTGATAATGTTACAAAGTTGGTCAGTATTTATATGAAACTTGAAATGGGGCTTCTTAGAACGGTTCAACTATCTTCTTATTTTATTGCCAAGCTGACAAACAGGTACTTACATGTATTTGATTTGCAAAAAGAATATATCGCACCCTTAGAATTATAGAGACCTAATACAAACTATAAAGTTATTCAATTTTGTACCTTATTTTAATGTAATAGACATTTAAACAATGACTCAAATTTTTGATTTAGGTCTCTATATTTTAAGAGTGCGATATATTGATGATATAAAGAAATAATATTATGACTTCTGATTTAATAGTGACTTTAAATACCTATTGACATGCTTTTAAAATATTCATATGATCCTTCGAAGATAAAATTGCTCGTTTTAGACTAATCAGATTTTTTAAATTAAAATGTTTCAGGTGGTGGCATAGCGTTAGTACTTGCTCTTAAGGAATCAGGCTTAGGAAGTATATTGGGAAATAATCTTGGGAAAAAGATGTCTGACCATCCATGGAATATATCACTACTTTTAGTCTGTATTTTTGCTATGATTCTACCTAACTTCATGATGTCTGGGGTTGCATCGTGTGTCGTGTTTCTGCCCTTTGTTTTAAATCTTGTTAGTATGATGTACACTATTTTCATAAGACTGTACTAGAGATAACAATGAATCAATAAAAATATCACTCTCAAAAGCAACTAAGGCTTTACTTTTTTGAAGTGAAACTTGTTTGGAATAGTTGTGATTTGAAACGCGATGAAACGAAAAAGACACTAAAAAGAGATGAACGCACAAATCTATAGGACTAAGCCTACGAGTTCTAAATTGCGCAGCACAGATTAGACAAACAATAAGATCGATGCCTAAACATAGGCCCAATTTGGACCGAAATAAAACTGATAATAATATTTTTAGACTGAAACACTGAATTTTTTATATTTTTTATTGCAGAAGTTCAGCAGACAGGCAGACGGTCCACTTGATGGGAAGCGGTTACCCTAGCCTATGGATATTTGCAATACCAGAGGTGCTACAAATGCGCTGCTGCTGTAGCCATCTAGTCGGGCAAACGCCCTACCACCTGGCTGTGGGTTGTTTTGTCGCCTCTTACGAAAGGCCGCCCGGCCGCAGGAAATTGTATTCTTTCTCCGTTCCTGCACGGATAGTTCTACCACTTGGAAATGTTAGTATAAGTTAAATCGATGCCAATAAGTCCTTATCCATAGTTTGGGCAGACGAGTACTTTATCGAACATTTATTATTTAACTGAAAATTTATGTCCAATTGTTCATGAACATGTAACTTTGTCACTACCATCTATGGACATTAAGCTCTCATACGCACTAGCGGTTGGCTACCTGGACGGTTCGTTTCAACAGTAAGCCACCTGACACGATCGGAATGACGACTGACCGCGATGTTTCTAACATAACTAAACCGCCTAGGTACCGCCTACTTCGTATAGACAAACGCCAAGTAGCTGCGGCCCTCCATTCACTCGTCGTGGTTGCAATTTGTAGCGGTTAAATATGCTAAAGATAGGTCATTTCTGTCTTTAAATTTGTATGGAATTGAAGCATAAAAAATTATTTCAAAAAGGTTTGATAAATTACTTTTTTTAGTAAACGCTCTATTTGCTTCTACAGCCTGCAATGGAAGGCACACAGGACGTTACAACGACACCAGCTGGAAGAAGGTTAGGAGAAGATGAAGTTGAACTTTTAGATGAACCTGTCTTTAGAAGTGATATCGGTGCATGGGCATTTAAAACTTATTTGGGAGCATTAGGTGTTGGTATTGGAACATCGCTGGGATTCATGCGCCCTTTTATATTTTCGCCGGCCTATTTTTGTTTTAAAACTGGAAAAGTACCAAAGCAGAAAATGGTAAGCAGTAAAAATTGATGTTTTACAACTACACACTTTTTGGAAAAGTTTATATACTTATTTATACCCGTTCCAAGCATTTATTATACTTTTACTTTGACGAATATATTAGTAATGTCCTAATGTGGTATCGACTCGATTTTATTATATTATTATGATTTATTTTATTTAAAAACAAGTTTTTATCAATTTAACTCATTTCTTTGCAAAAAATGTTATATCCTGTAATAAACACACCTACACATCAATGAACATATTTTTCATATATTAAGCTATTTTCGTAATAAAGAAAAAAAAATAACAAGTAGATTTTTTTTAAACCGATTACCTTCGATTTATTTACGTATAGTGTCGATGGTTTAACAGTATGTGCGTTAACATGACTGAGAAAACATCACCATTTCGTTGCCCACAAGAATGAAGTACGTTATGTCATTTGTTTTATGTGGGCTTTACTGTCAAGAAATATGTCTTGATAGACGTGCAAAAGAAAAAAATAAAATAAATGTTTGGAAACAGTATAATCGCCAAATTACCTACTTTTTGTGTATTCTATCTTATATACAAAATTTTCGTGTCGCGATGTTTGTAGTTAAACTCCTCCGAAACGGGTTGACCGATTTTCATGAAATTTTGGTTAGGTCTGAGAATCGGACAAAATCTATTTTTCATCCCCCTAAACGTTTAGGGTAGTCCAGCCCTATTTAAAGAAAAAATAATTTATAATACTGCATTAAAAAATACATACAACCCTACATTTTCAACCCTCAACGCTCAACCCCTATTTTTTATTTGATAATTATAAACTTTAATACTGTCGGCATATCGATTGAAGCTTTTCCGGGCAGGGCGACGTCTGCCGGGACAGCTAGTTTATGTATATATTGCAGGATTGAGTAGATGGAATGTAAATATTTCCAATATTTATTTATTTTTCTAAGTGCGTGGTTACGGGTATGTATGTATTATAATCAGGAGGATACTCTATTGCTTCGTGAATAGTAGCGTAAGTATTCCGGTGAAAATAACAACGAATTAATGAAGAACTTTACTACACATACATCAAAATGGGCGGTATTTTCACCACAGTCGGTCATCTCAAGACATTTTTTATTACACGAGTTCAGTAGATAATAAGACGGCCACCTGTTGGAAAGCTGTTACCATCGCCTATGAAATGAAATATTTATTCCTGCATAAATATAGTTGTATACAGATGTTATTCCTAGAAATACATGGTTCAGTACATTTTACCAGTTTCACTGATGTGCAAGTAAGCAGGAATCTTAATCCTCATTATTTAATTGGTTTGTTATTTATTTTATTAAATACCTTTTATCCAATTGGGTCGTATTTATTACATTTATTTATTAATTAATAATATTTATTACCTTTATGAATTATATAGATGTCTGTTTTATTTTATTTAAGGACACTTGCAACTTTCAACGTAACTTGCAAGTCTCTAAAGGAAGTCTGAATCCTGGCCTCTGATACACACACAACTCAAGCGGCATACTCTAGACCAGGGGTGGTAGCCATTCAGACGGGCATATACGCTACCACCTGGCTGTAGGTTATTACTATAACGATAGGTCGTCCGGATGCAGTAGATTGTATTCTTTCTCCGTTAAACTAATCTACTATAAACGATAGAAACCGATTTTAGAATATTTACTAAATTAACTACGGTTCACATGTCAAAACGATACTCAAAGAACGCTCCAACGAGCACGCAAGATGGGAATAAGTTGTTAACGTATTCGCTCTTTAAAACCTAATAGTTCTGCACTCTGTTCTTTATGGCACTTATATAAAGCACATTGGTACTTGAAATGAGAGAGTGAGTGTATTGTCTATCTATAAGATTATAAAGAGATAGTTTATAAATTTTTTTGTGGGAAGTAATCTCGTAAACTGAACCAATTTTAAAAATTCTTTCACTAGTAAAAAAACTACATTATTCCTGAGTGACATAGGCTATATTTGATTGTGATTAATAATTTGTTTATGTAAAATATCAATACCAAGAAAAAGGGCCTGATGCGTTGATTTATCGACGTGTGCTGACTAAACGATAAAGTCCCAGTGCTAAATATTCTCTCTGGTGAGCCTTAACTTGAGAAAGGAGTATTTTCTCCATGGGCAATTGTATGGTTATGTTGGCTTATCTCGAGTAACGCCCTAAGATAATAATAGGTACTCCGTTTAACTAATTCGAATAATTTTATAAAGGCAATATTAAAGGCGTTGGAGTTATAATATTAAATAACGAATATTAAAAATTGCAACTTCGTCGAACAATTATGGAAGCAGCGTCATATTTAGCATTATTGGCCAGGTTCCAATGTCCTTTTAGAGAGCGGCAGCACATTAGTTGCACCTTCAGTATTGCAAATGTCCATAGGCGATGATAACCGTTTTCCATCAGGTGCGCGGGCTATCAGAGTGTCTGCTGCACTCGTGCAATAAAAATTAATCACAAATATAAACATATTATGTTATTTTTAAAAAAGATTTAATTTAATTAGCTTATGTATAAATAAATATTACATAATAATGAGTATCTAATATACAAATTAGTAGTTTAGTTATTTGTCCTAATTTCGCGTGAACGAAATCAGTAATACACGCAAGACAAAAATCGAAATGTTACGAATGAGAAATATAGTAGACGTGAAACTTCAACTACAAGTGGCAAAATGAATCGCAACAAAATTTTAACTTGAAGTTTTACGGGTAGGTTTTCAAATTGGGTAAACAAGTTGACAAGTACATCAACAATCTGTCCGTAAAACTTCAAGTTAAATTTTGTTGCGATTAAATTATGATTTGATTAAGTTGGTACATTTTAATTAATGCATTTTTATTTCAAACATATTTTTTTAACCATATATTATTTTTATCAAACAAAAAACTGAATACGAACCGGAATCAAAAAACTCATCCACAGTCTACTCTAAAATTATGCCGCTTCTCACCATGTCTCGTTTTTCCGTGACAGAGAAAACACCTAAAAGAATCTTATTCCTATTTATATATAGAAGTTTAAGTTAACAAAAAAATAATCCTCAATATATTACTTTCAGGCATTGTACTCTGTGGGAAGTGCTGTGATTTGCTTAATCATTCTTTGGCTAGCGTTGGCGTTTTACGCTCCAATCTTATGGGATCCCAATAACCAAGGCATCGTACCAGTAAAGGCACCGAGTGCTGCGAGCGCAGTTGCTACAACTGCAGGCCCCGCTGACGCACCACCCGCACCATAAGTAGTTATACCGATTAATATTCTAAGCTATGAGCTAATTATCTTAAGCTATGGTTTCCTAGGAGAGCGGTAATGTAACAGAGCGGCGGCAAAAACGACTGATAACAATTTTTTTTGTTATAACGATGACAAACGTAGAAAGTTCCATATCCTACCTTGACGGCCGGCTAAATATTTAAAACTAATATTTGACTTACGCTATTGATGTTACATCGCGAATAAAGTCTTGTTGGGTGGTTAAAATTAAACAAATCTGGTTTCAGAATGATCTTCTACCCAAGAAAGAAATGCGTAGCGTGCAAGAGTATCGTGCCGCGCTTGGCTACGTAGTACAAATGTCTTTATCTAACGGCGATACTTGACCGGCTGTGTACAGACAGAGCTGGACGCGATTCGACCTCTTAGTATACATGTTTTAGGCGAATCGGCATCTCTACAAACATTTGACTAGTTTTCACCACAACATGTCCAGTGTCAATAAATAATATTAAATAATAACTGTAAAATTACTCTTTAATATATCACGTCTTTGTTTTCCGTGACCACAGCTACACTGAAAAGTGACCGAATCGTTAAGATAAAGCAAATAGAAAGGCGCGTTTAAAACCGTTAAAATGTAGTTTTTATTCTGTGTTATATGTCACGAAAAGTCTTGATACTTTTTCAACAGAAACATATCTATGGAAAGAAAATGGTCAACGTCGATTTAGCAACACATTAGTTCACCGCAAACAACTCCTGTAAACGTTCTAAAGACGCTCGTTATACATTAGTAAATCACATCATTTTATTTCAATGGACAATGTTTCAGTCATCCGACGCTATGATTCGGCTGCTAGATGATGGCCCCGCTGTTCTAGGAAGCTGTAGGTTTAGTATGGAAGAAGCAGACTAGGAATAATCCCAGTACATCAATATGTAGCTTTGATAGTTGGATCGATATGTTCGTTAATGTCAGCAATATCATTCAATAATAAAGTACGGCAATTATGTCATTTATTTCATATGGGCTATACTGTTAAGAAATATATAACTTGATAGATGAGAAAACGCCAAAAGTAAAATAAACACTTGGAAATTGTATGGAAGTTTTTTCCGAATAACATTTATTACTAAGAGGTTAAGATTCCTAGTATTAATGTTCTACAGTAGAACTGGTTCTATATTTATATAATTTAATGGTGTATTAAATTGAGTATTTCTCGTTTGTTACTAGTGAAGTAAACCTTAAGTTGCAAATGTTAAATTTATATTTTTGAAGTGATAACTTCTTAGGGAGGGTAAACCGCTTCGTTACGTAACACGTTACTGCTGAGTGTCCCGCGACGCATTATTTTTTTTAAACACAAACATAATGGCTCTTTAGTTTAATTCTATTCTGAGCTCTTTGAATGTGTTTTTTGTATAATAGTTCAATCCAGTGCAGCAACTGCATTTAACTTTTATTAGGTATACTAGCATTACTCAAAATTATTCAAGGAATAAAATCGTTATTTAAAGCTTCTTACTTTGATTGCTCATGAATAAGTAGTATTCGTAAATTGTAAATAATATTTATTATTGGACTTTAATTAGATGTATAATAGAAGATTGTTTTAGTTTGTTTGTGAATTTAATAATTTCTTTATTAAGTTTTAATATATGTTCTAATACCTTAAAAAATACTTGGCGCTACGTTGTTTATCAGTATCTCCTTTACTGTAGTGGGTAAACTATTTATGGAAATAATGTTATGTAAATGAACTTTAGCCATGTGCTCCTCCTGAGTTGTGTAAATAATGCAATATCCGAATATTATTGTTTTATTTTGAATTCCAAATTGACCTAAGCAGTTATTTTAACACGAATTAGTAGTTTTTGTTTTTATTAAAATATTAAATAAATAATATTCAAAATCTGGTTTATTATTTTAGCGTGGTTTTAAATTTTGAAAGTCTGAGAGTCAAGTAATTGTTTGAAAAATAGATTTAATGATGCGACCACACGAATGTTTGGCTTAGCGCCGGGCGGCGCAACAAATGGAGCGGACTTAGCCGCTGAATGCGTGCTTTTTCATAATGATTATAAGTTTTGTCAATTGGTATTGCGCTCAGTTGTCGCTAACAACAATAAAACAAGACTTGCAGGACTGTAACAGATTGAATGATAATACTATGGCAGACTTAGCTTAATTGTGAATACTTTTGCACAAGCCCACTTATGAGACGAAAATTCGTCTAATGCTATTGTCAAAATAGACACCCACAAAAGCTCGGAGATCCATTTCCAAACTATTTGTTGTAGTACTTAGATATACAATAATACGTTGTGCGTTATGTATTTTTATTACTAAACCTTAATTTACGGGTGGAATCCAAGAAGGGAATTCAAATAAATCAGGCCATATTACTGGAGCCCAAAAACATATCGCCAACCAGGTCAAAATAATAGTTGTTATCGTGGGGCCAATTCCAGCTTTAATCTGTAAAATCAATAAATAATACATTTTACACTCTTATTATAGAAATAGCTATGCCCGCTACTTTGCGTAAAACCCGTATTTATATCTTCTGAGCCTTGGAAGACATAAAATTATAATAAAATTGCCTGAAATTTTAATTGAAATCTTTGAGCTGTTTCAAAGTCTACACGAGACAGAATTTAAAATACACAATTAGTGTAAATATCAATTCAAATTTACATTTTATAAATAGACAATCTAAATAGATTCACACATAGATTTTAGTTTCATTGGTATGAATACAATAATTAATAAGCATACCATTTTCCCCGTTGGCATATTTGTAGCACTCTGAACTACAAGATTTCCTGGTGTTCCGACGGGCAAACAATAACAGTATGATGCCGAAAATCCTGAAGCTATGTTGTACCATAAGGGATTAATCCCAATTCCTGTCGCCTGTAAAATGTTTAGCAGCAATTAGATTGAGTTCTGGCACGCAAGAACCATATTAAATAAGGAAAGACGGAATGTTTTTGTTCCAGATGGATTCCCTAAAATTCATGTATACTCTTAAATACTATGGTTACCTTATCCCTTAGCATTATCGGATAATAGAAATATTCTCTAATATAATTAAAGTTTCACTTGGTTAAAACCTTGAATAAATGTAATAAATTCAATAAACACTCATTTCCCATTCACAGGGGTAAGCAGAGACGACAGATCTCTATATGCTTTTTACCTGACATATTTTCAAAATATCTGCGTATAGACTTTAAACTGTAATAGACATTTTCTGTCGGTCTGCTTTCATCCATTATTTCTACATGCCCAAAGCATCTTTATAATCTTATTCAACCCGTATTATTAATATACCTTCTATCAATACATATCAAAAATATGAACTGGTATCTCACCAACTGCATAACAATCGGCGTAATGACATTGCACACGGCTACATTAGAAGCAAAGTTTGTTATAAACACAGTGAAAATAATCACAAGCAGAATAATAGCAAAGTTTGGTAAGCTTTGTAGGTTTTTGAGTATGTCTCCGATTCTGCCGTTCAGGTCCGAATGTTCCCTCTTAGCTGCCTCGGAAAGAGCAAATCCGCCGCCTAAAATGTCATAATTTATTTTTTAACGACAATCTTTCGCACATCAGGTACCATATTTTCGGAGATATAAATTGTCAGAATTTACACGACAAATATGTATTAATTTCACATAAATTTGATTTTGATTTGTGTGTTGTTATTTTTGAATTTGAACTATGCGTTTTATTGCTTGTAGTATTTTAGGGCTCTTTACTATTCGTCGCTTACTAATAAAGCTTAGATATTGAATTAAAGAGTAGCGATGTGATAATTGCAGTATTCGTTGGAATAAACAGTTATAATTGAATATTTGATATTAATGAAATTCTTACCTAAGAGGAACATAAAACTGTAAGGCATTATGGAATTCATTATTTTCCAATCTAATATAGATCTAACTGGTTCAGTTGTAAGTTCGCCATACTCTATAAGTAAATAAATATATTAATATTAGTAGTTTAGTGCACGTAATCCTCACACCCATAATTACCTATCTATGAGACGACCAGAACATGGAATAACATTATGTGAACCATTAGTTAGTTTATTATATCCATTAACATGCAGCGAGATTTTTACCCATTTCGCAATAATTTTCTACTTCAGTCACATTCGAATTCGTGACTTATATGCAATATGTAGAACAGCATGGTATCATCGATATATACATTTTAAGTAATTTAAGACCCCAGGTTGCAAATGAACATTTTGTTATATACTCTGATCTGAATATTGTTGAGGTAAGTCTCGAGAGTTTTCTGTGATTGGTACTCGTTGCCATACGTTCTTTATCTACAAGCATCAAATCTGAACCAATCCTGGAAGGAGGTGATCTGAAGCTCTGTGAAATTGTTGTTTATTTACTGTAAATATTAGTTCAATCAAAGACTAACGACTATTGTATTGTATTGTCCTACACTATAAAATCTATATAAAATATAATAATAATGTATGTCATTCAAATACAACCTTTTGCCCTAAAATTATTGAAGAAACTTAGATTTGCCGGAAGAATCAACATTAAGAATCCAATCAACAGAGCAGCTGCTGAATCTCGGACGCTGGAATGAAAATTAATACAATTACCTCTTAATTTTTGAGTATATAATTTGAATTCTACCTAAATACAAGGATCCGTGCAGGAACGGAGAAAGAATACAATTTCCTGCGGCCCGGCGGCCTGTCGTAAGAGGCGACAAAACAACCCACAGCCAGGTGGTAGGGCATTTGCCCGACTGGATGGCTACCACCCCTGGTCTAGAGTATGTCGCCATAACAACCTTTTGTTGTGTTCCGGCATTAGTGACCAGGTTCCAGGCTCCCTAAAGAGAGCAGCAGCGCATTCGTAGCACCTTTGGTGTTGCAAATGTCCATAGGCGATGGTAACCGCTGTCCATCAAGTGGGCCGTCTGCCTGTCTGCTGATTTCCTGCAATAAAAAAAAAAGATCATGATTATTGTCTATGATATAATAAAAGTATAGATTCTACTTCTACTTATTAGCTAATAGGTACTTCATTTTATAATAAACATGACATTAGGCTAAATTCGCTGCACGATACAAATATAACATTCGTGGGGCTTGGAAAACGACACTACATTTTTGTTACTGATAAGCATCTACAGTTTGTGGCCTTCTATAGAAAATTAAATTAATATTACTTACAACTTTTTGTCCTTTAACCCATAGTAGTCTGTAAGAGCTTCACCCCAGCCATAAAATATTTGAGGTGATCGACAAAAGAAAAGTAAAATTGCACCCACAAATAATATTATCACCATCTAAAATAATATACAAATATGCGTTTGAATTTTTCAGATAGAGGGCCAATTTTTTAATCATCCGATAAAACTTATCAGTCGAATAAATTATAACCTAGTTGAATTCAATAGTCTAACCGTGAAATTATTTTATCTACACGACTGACATTTTTAATCTGTCTATGTTATACTTTATTCTTTGAATAACTTTTATCTGGTGATAGAAAAATCAGCCCTAAATCTTCTAAATTTTAGTCTGAAGTATTAAAAGAACTATAAATGTGCTTAATAACTCAGACTAAACCATAGAAGATTTAATTCGAAATTTAATAGCAACGAATAGATAGAACATCATAGTAATTATTTGTATGTCGGCCAATATTTTCATACAATATTTGACAGCAAGACTGGGGCCCAATTTTGCTATTCCTATCTCGACAAAATCACCAGACACTTTTGTCTCAATTGTAGGTTTGTCTGATTTCAATAATCTGAATACACAAAAACTCGCGAGATAATGTTTAAAACTTTGGTAGGTTTTCAATAGCCATTTCGGCTAACGCCAGTTCTGCTGATCGTACTACCATAGTCATTCTACTATTATTCCGCCATAACAATATCGAAAAAACATTGTGGATTCAGCAGATTACGAGTTTTAGCCACTATTGCAATGGAAATAGCTGAATTGGGACCTTGTCCTGCAAGCAAATTACATCCACTCTGCAACACGAAATTATCGATTTCCTAGTACTCCGGGTTTTGAGAGACTCTGTCAAGAAATACACTATATAAAACCACATATAGTGACAAAGTAAAATATGAAATGAATAATAACACAATGGGCAATAGAATTAAGTTGATAAGTAATGTTTAATTATAATAAAAATGCATTACTATTTCCCAGAATGTTATCCTTCCCAGATTTTTCCAATCCTGTTCTACAGAAAGCTTCGCAGCTTTTATTCCTTCTTCTGGTATTTTTGCCATTTGTGCAGTTTTACTATTTGGTCTGTAATCATCAATTACTTTTTTATATATAATAGCTACTAATTTGAACTGTTGTGTTTCTTGGTTTCATACAATTTATAATATTATAACGGTTAAAGATGCAGTAGGTCATCAAAACACCTATCAAGACTTTTACTTAATTTTTTTTATATTTTTATTTGAATATTTACTCTATATAATATACCTCAAAAATCCGAAATATACAACTAGCATGTGAATGTACACCGCAATTTCCATTAACAGCATGTATGGTATCGAAAAAGCTGAAAACTTAGGAAATGACAAATATTCTGGAGTATCCGGGTAAGCCCTGAAAAGGAGGTAATATTATTATACTACTGACATTTAATTACTGAGGTCAAGATAGTTATCCGCAATGAAGAGCTTCTAGAAAGATAACATATTATGAAATAAAGTATTGTCGCACTCAGAGAGTCCAAAAAGCAACTAATACTTAAGCATAGAAGCTCAAAGTCAAATAGATTAATAAATCCATTCCATAATTTTTAACATTCCAATGAGGTCCACAGTACTTATGTGACTTGTGTCTGAATACTTTATTCTTAACTTGTTTTTCGCTTTGCAACTGAACGATGCTAAATAAGGATGTATTTATGTAAAAGAGTTAAATAAAAATTAAATCCGTCTCTTTTTACACCCAATATCCGATTTTAAGTGCAATGCTTAGATCTATCAACTATGGCCAACAAATTTTAGTATTCATATTATTTAAAGAAAAATATCTCAATTCGTACTTGCTGAAAAGTCCCTTAAACACCAAATTAGTTGCTGTACCAACTAATGTTCCTATTCCACCTGCAAAAATAATAATATGTAGCAATATATAAATTATCAAAATAGTTACTTTGAATATTAATATGCATCTGGTAGCAGTAACTTATTGCGAAATAATTAATCTTAGCACTTTTAAGCACAAAACATATATTGTTATCTTACTTAATTTATGGCTGTAATTAATGTCAGACAAATTAGTCCTTATTTTCATTGCATTGCGTCGAAGCTAGCCAGATATGCGTGAACGGGGCCCCTTTGTCGTTATTATACAGTTTAGTATTAAACAATGTCCGAGCGGAGGGGTGGGGCAGTCACGACTACGATCCGAGTAAAACGTGTGTAGTAATTTCGATATAGTGACGGACTTTGTGCGTGTTGAATTGCATTGATTCGTAGCGTGTGAACTCGTTCCACCCAGTTTTATTTGTACTTGTTTTATATGTGTTTGTACAGTTCTAATAAACTGTATAGTAATTCCAACGGCATTTATTTTTATTCGAGTCCTGTAGCTCATAACAATATAGAGTAAACTAAAATATTGCCACCAGTTATTGCTAAACGTTAACCCTGAGTGTATGGTTTGCGGATATAAAGCATCGAAACCATTTGTAACTGTATGTAGTATGTAGATTCATAATCAAGTGTATTACGTTATGATTAGCCTCTTAGTTATCGATTGTTTGTAAGTTGAATTATTCCTTTAAATGGAAGTATTGTTATATGAATGTATAATGGTAAATTTAACTTACCAATAGTAGCAGAAAATGTTGTCGAACAAAAGTAACACGTAGTGATATCAGAAGCGATTTTGTCACCACTTGCGTTGATATCGTAGATATTGAGAAGGTTTTGCTAAAAGATTAAATAAAATTGTTATTAAGTTTGGACATTAAGGTGACCTGTA
Source organism: Dendrolimus punctatus (assembly GCA_012273795.1). Lineage (NCBI taxonomy): Eukaryota > Metazoa > Arthropoda > Insecta > Lepidoptera > Lasiocampidae > Dendrolimus > Dendrolimus punctatus. Next base: position 13,210,831 of record CM022539.1, read on the forward strand.
GGGTTATTCACAAACGTCGGGAAAGTTTCCGTATCCGAAAGGGAAGTTGCCAAACGAATTAACCCTACAGATCATTATATTTTAAATATATACTTCCAGTTTGCAGTAGACTTGGGACTTTTCTTTATGTTACCAAGAAATCGGCGCAATTACGAATTTCTTTGAATTAATTTTTTTTTAACATTTGTGAGTATTTTTTTTACTATTATCCTGTGCTTGTAGAAAATTATAGATATTTTTATAGTGGGTTAAAAATTAAATACAATAATTTTAATTATTTTAATTATTATTATGTGTAATAAGAAAAGGTCAGGTGCAGAAATTTGCGCGTTTTGTTAGAAACAAAGCAAAATTTTTTATTTCCAAAATCTCTTGTCCTTCAATAACAGGATGAATAACAATCGTTAATAACACATTCCTGTCAACAGATGAGTAAAATAGATATAGAAAGTAGAAATTGTAATATAATTCTATAAATAAGAAAAACCATACATCTTCAAACACTTTCAACACGGCAAAATTAATAGGAACCATCATAGTTGTGGCAGCTGTGTTGGTTATCCACATCGATATGAACATTGTTGTAAATGATATCGCAAACAATAATCTGAAAAAAATATCAAGAAAGTAAATGAAATTTTTGGTTTATTAGTTTCCACAGATTCAAAGTTTACCACAATGAGGTGTCTCAGAATCTATAGCTAGTTCACTATTCTTTAAATAGTGCCAAATAATGCAATTGCAATAGTGGTTAATATATAATAATATTTATGATGAGTGCATAAATGAAATCTGTTCTCGAAAATTAATATTTTAATAATTCAATTTATATAATTCAAACTCATGTAAACGTTAAAGTGAATTGATAATGTGGACTGTATAATTAAGATCCTATATAACTGAAGTTTATTATTTACTTTTTACTAAAATTGCGATTTTGTATGTCATTTATATTTATTGTTTTTCACTACTAAAGGAAAAATATTATCCTTGAAATGCTTACCGATAATGTGAATATCCGATAGCTCTTATAGCACAAAGAGCTAGTCTCTTGTGAAGCCCAGACTGTTCTACTGCATAAGCTAACATCATACTTCCAATGAACATTAATATTGTATCCTAAAAAAACAAATCAACTTCAAATATATAAAAAAATGACACCCCAGGTGCCTTCGCCATCTTAAATTTATTCTATACCTATGCTGCAAAAGCTGTAATATACAAAATGTTGATTAAAATTCAAAGTACTAAAGCCCCGAATCTCATGAAAATCGGCTCACTTTCTACAACGTAGATATGGAAAAAAAGTATATGAATATGGAGTAAGCAATGGGTTAGAAAAGTACTTTGAAGTTTAATAATAATATTACTTTAGATTTGAGCTTTCGCCAAAATTTGTCTAAAACCAAACATTTACAGATTGGTATTGATTAAATAACCTCGAAAAAAGATCTATGCCTCTTTTAACTTCATCTACATAATCCTTGCGTACAATTGACCTATAACTTTAACGTTAGGAGGATTTGATTTAAAGCTTTTAGTGTGCTTTGCACGGTCTCTGGCATCTTTGATATCAGACCGTGGACACGATGTTGAGCTAGCATTACTTATCACTTTCACCGAAATTCATTAGGCTCATTATTTCCAGCATAGTTTGTGATTATAGTTTCAGTTAGACTTAAATAGCCTTACTTATAATCGTTTGTTAAATTTTAAGAAACTGCTCAGAAACTGATTAAGTGAAAATCTTACTCATAAACTTTTCTTAAGGATAAGAGGTAGTAAAGTATCGGCAAAAGGCATTAAATTCGTGACGCTATCGTAGCTAAAGTGCTAATTATTAAAGGAAATGCTAAAAGCTTTGTAAAATCAAACAATATAAAATAACTAGGACATTATGAAATTACTTACTTAAGAGATGGCTAATCCTTTCTCAACGAGATTATTATAAGTAAGGGCCAAAGTGTCCAATTACAATTACGTCTTAAAAATTATTTTTACAAGTCGTGCAATATTAAGATGCATGAAGAACACAATTGCATTTATAAAGTTGCCCTTATCGATAAATATCGGTAACTAAGTTGTTAATACTTACATTGATATAACACCTACATGTTGTCGCTGTATTCATCACCCCTGTTAGAGGAAATATGAAAATTGGAAGAAAGGAAGTGATTGGTAGAGGAATGCATTCAGTTACCCAGAAAATAGCCATTAGAACTAAAGCGTACGCGCACCACTGATATTTCTGGAATAATATATAATGTTTTAGTTGTCATGATTCATGCATTTAAAATAGCCTCTTAATTCATTTCTTAGATGTAGTCAATGAATTTATTTTTAACGATCATACCACTTATTTGATTGAAATAATGGGAGGTCTATCACTGTCCCATGCCATTATCCCATCCGTCTATCTTAGACCTCCATCCCCCCATAAAGTTTGATGACGCGTTGGTACAACCTCTGGTGTTGTAAACTATAAGCGACGGTAAGCATTTAACATTAAGTGGGCCGTCTGCCTGTTTTCCAGAATCAGCTCATTTAAAGAAAAATAATAAGCAAACCAAAGGAAATATCGTTTCTGATGTAAATATTTCTTGGAGCGAAGTCCATGATCTGACCTCAGAGTTCCTGATGAGTGTTTCTGTTGTTTTATTTTACCTGACATTCCTCAACTTCCCTTCACAGATGTTTCAGAATTGGTTTTACAGTCAAGTTTTGTCACACAAATCTGTTTACTACATAATGATATACATTATTGACTATATCACATTTTACCTGACTAGGGAAAGGTGTCAGTATTGGTATCAAGATCAGCGGTGTCACAATAATAACTATACCTCGCCAATGAGTATTTAAGACCAACTTCATTTTATTTTTAATTTTAACAGGTCCGTCTTCTAACCTGTATAACAATAAGAATTCATCTTATCCACTCGTAAGATTATAAATATAATAGTCACCACACTGTTAATTAACCTTTACTGTTCTCTCATGATTCGCACTGATAAGTTGTATTACTTAACCGAATTCTGTTCAAAAGATGATAAGAAGTGTAACTCGGTAGTTTCAAAAGTTTAATTAACTAATGCTAGTATTTTACCGTTCAACATAATTGAATCAATTTGCTTAAAAGGCACAGAACTGTAAGGACGTACCGGTAGTCAATGACATTGATTTATTCAAGTTTATATTTATGTTGAGCACTTTGGTTGATACATTAATATAGAGGTACATTATCCGTGCAGGAACGGAGAAAGAATACAAATTCCTGCGGCCGGGCGGCCTGTCGTAAGAGGCGACAAAACAACCCACAGCCAGGTGGTAGGGCATTTGCCCGACTGGATGGCTACCACCACTGGTCTAAAGTATTTCGCCATAACAACCCTTAGTTGTGTTCCGGCATTAGTGACCAGGCTCCAGTCTCCTTCAAGAGAGCAGCAGCGCATTAGTAGTACCTTTGGTGTTACAAATGTCCATAGGCGATGGTAACCGCTATCCATCAAGTGGGCCGTCTGCCTGTCTGCTGAACTCCTGCAATAAAAACTAAAAAAAAACATTAATCAACAGCCTAATATCGGCTTAAACTTTTATGTAAGCCCGGCTTAAATTGTTAAAATATTTAAGATTTGTTAAACCATTATCAATCGTCCTAAAAACTTACTCTGATATATCATCGTCTTCATTGTTTTCTTCTTGCTGTTCCATAATATTGCCCTCAACTTTTATTTCATTAACCTCATTTTCTTCTTCATCCATACCTTTGCTAGCTTTTAAAGAAATTGTCGACATTTGAGCTTATTACTCATAAACCATATAATGATAGTATTATATAAATACAATCTAGTTGGTTGATAAAATTAAAATATACGAGTAGGTCTAATTATAAAGATTATGAAATTGTGAATTTACATTTTAGCTTAAGGTAATGAACAAAGAAATCCTGTATTGGAGACCGCATTTCGGTAAACGTATTGTGCAACGCTCTCTAGCCTGGTGGATCCACGACCTTCGTAAGGTCACCGATAGGTACTGGATAAGGACAGCAAAACGATATGTAGCACAACTTGGGAAGGCCTACACCCAACAGTGGACTGCGATTAAGGATGAAATGAAGTAATAATCTGAAAATTAGATCAAAGATACGCCTAACTTACGTATGCAATAAAGAACATTCATTCAGATCGTAAGCATAATCAAAATAATCATAACACGAATGAAGAAGTTGGTGATGAAAGTACAGCTGGAACAATTTTCTTTGGTTAATAATGGTAATTTATAAATGTATAGTTTTGCGTTACTCAGATTAGTTCAAGTAGAAGCCGCAGAAGTACATAACAATATCCGTCATGTAATTTTTAGCGACGACAAATTACTAAAGAGACAAAGCCATACCTAAGATAACGTTGCTAAGCCATCCCATTATGTATTTTTTATCTTGTTAGAATTTTGGAAAGCTAATAATGAAACCAAACAAGGCACAAAATATTAAAGAGGTTTATAGAGTGTAAACTGTTTAAAAAAATCGGAACAGTTTTTAATGGTTTTATTGAAAAACAACAATTTCATGGAGCGGCTTCATTTGGGATAAAGTTAAAAGTAAAGGCCGTTTCACGCAGATGTGGCAATAGTGTAATGTGCAATATGAGATGCGACATTGTTAAAGACGTTGTTAAATCTTGACAGATAACGTGGCTATGCGGTTAACGACGTTATTTTTTAATGCTTTAAATAAGACACATTTGTCACGTGTCATGTATTATGTGTTATTCATGTATCACGTATCATGTGTAAGTGTCAAATTATATAATCATATTTTAATGAGCTTTTTTGGTGTGCCTCATCTTTAACCGACTTCCAAAAGTAGGAGGCTCCCAACTTGGCCGGTATTTTCTTTTATGTATGTACGCCGATTACTCTGAGATTTATGATCCAATTTACGTGATTCTTTTTAGTTTGAAGCGGAATTGTTGCCATTTGGTACCCTAAAAATTGTAACATAATTTGGTCCAGCAATTTTCATTTTACGAAATTTTTTTTGTTCCCGTTTCTTGTGACCTATAGTTTTTAAGGCGTGTGGCACCTTTCGTAGGCCTACCCATAGAGCTAGCACTAAAATGTAACAAATAAAAAAAAAACTTCGTTTAAAAAAACCGACTTCAAAAACTAAAAAGTATAAAATAATTCATTTCTAAAGCTATTATTATTAATATATGTTATCTTAAACATCTTAAGTCGGTGCTTAGTAATTTTCAAAATATAGTAATTTTTATGTTTTACTTTGTACCGACTTCGAAATGTTTTTTATACGGAGGGATGATATGATTGTACGCTTACTGTTAAAAAGGACCTCATGGACAATATGACTCGCATGTAGTTATTATACCGTCATAGATTCTTCATATAAAATTACGCTGTTTCTATGATCCTACTAATATTATAAATGCGAAAGTTTGTTACAATGTATCTATGTATGGAATGGATGTTACCTTACAATAATATACCTTACACATCAGAATAATACAAACAAATATAAAAATATAGTGTGAATTATCCAACGATTTTCCACCACCACGCGGGTGAAACCGCGGGGCGCAGCGAGCAGACTATAAAGCTTCTTACGCACATGAAGCCCCAGCATCATAATGCCGTCGTAAAAATCTACTGTTTTTGAAAATATAGTGTGTGAACAGAGTGCATATGCGTAGTAGTGGTAATATTTTGGTACAAAGTACGGCTTTGATGGTTATGCATCTGTATATATATAAAAGATAGTCGTGTTAGTTACACTATTTATAACTCAAGAACGGCTGTACCGATTTGGCTGAAAATTGGTGGACATAGGATACTTTTTATCCCATTGGAACCGGTAGGTGGCGCTGAGCATGCTGCTACGAAATGCTGGAACGATATTCCTCCTCCCATTAGAGACGTAAAATCATTTTTTACATTTAAATTTCATTTTAAAAGATACTTACTACAATCACAGAAAGAGGACCTTAGATACGTTTAAAAAATTTAGATGTGGTGTGTTTGACTTCTTTTGGTATGATGAGTATACTTTTCTGTAAAACTCATTTGTAAGAAGGGCAAATCAAACTTCCTAAGGATTTTAAGGATTTGATTTGTTTCTGTTTTTATTTAATTATTTGTTACAAGTTATAGTAATAAGATTATTAATTATAGTTTACCGTACTAGTTGGCATTCAATTATTGTAGTTCTGTTAACGTTTACATTTTCTATTCTTTTTATTTTAATTTCTTTTATTTTTATTTTTTATTACTATAATGGATAATGATTTTTTATTCTGTGTGCACGTGTTTGTCTTATGTTTTTTTTTATGTCTTATGTTTTTTTTTTTTTATGTTTCATATACTGTGGTGTTGGGTCAAATATTTTTAAATAAATGAGGCGGGGTCGGCACTGAAAATCAGCGCTGTGGTGGAGGAAACTCCAACACAGCATGAAGCTGAGTTGCCGACCTCATTTGTAGGAAATGTGGTGTAAAATAAATATAATGTCATAAAAAATGTATGTATAATATTTCTGTATTTTATCGCTTTCCTAGCAAATAAATAAATAAATAAATATAAATAAACTGAGATCGGGTTCTAGAAGCCTCCTAATCACCTGGACCGACTTGTGATTTTGTTTTTTTTGTGTTTGAGTGGGTTCCTGGATGGTTTAGATTCGCAATAAGAACCGCTAGGTGGCGCTGAGATCCGATTCTAGAATCCTAATCACCAGGACCAATTTTGGTGATTTCGTTTTTGTGTTTGAGTGGGCTTCGCCACGGATGATTTAAATCCACAATTGGAACCGGTAGGTGGCGCTGGGATCGGGTCCCAGACATTTTTTCAGAGCAGGATAACGTCTGTCGGGGCCGCTAGTAGTTTATGAAAAAACAAGTCATTTTATGCAGTAAAGTCAAAACAACGTAAAACAAGAAAGTGATTAAAAGAAAATTAAGTATTAACGACTTTATTTTACGAAAGTAGTTTAAATACTTACAATATTAATTAAATACGCACATAATATATAGGTATTGAAATACATGGATAGTCGAAAATCAGAAATAAAATCATTTATTTAACAAATGCGGTCTACTATCATCATATTAAAGTAATTTACACAACTAAATCTTATTAATTTTTTTTAAATAATAATAATTAAACATAACTGTTAATATGAATTAAACATTAATGTATTACTAGATAAAGAAATTGCTTACCAAACAAGCAATTGAAAATAACAATAAAATATAATTGCTGTTTTTGACAAACATTCTAAAAGTAAATAGAACGACACTTTTCACATCTCAGAACATAACTAATGTTCTTTTAGCATAATATTAAAATTGTACTTAAACACAGTAAAGCGTATTACTTACGCATATACCTAACTGAGGAATATATGTGAGTTGAGGGAAACAATTCTATTTTATAAGAATTTCAAAACTTGAAGCTATTTCTGGTGTATTCAAGTGAATTATTTTTATACATATTGTTACACGCCGACAAAGTAAATTCACGCCTTTCCCCGCATTTGGACATCTTTTGTTTACTTTGTGTTTAAAATTTGTAATTGAGAAAAACATTATATTGTTATTGTATTTGTCTATGGCCGCAGGTGTACAGATTACGGTTTTTCGGAAACTTCAGTTCGATTTGATATCGAGTCCCGCACTCGTAACAATATATTAAACAATAATTAAATTAAAACTAAGCAACACTCTTTGTAACTCACAACAGTCCGAAATTCTTTTTTACTTTTATTTGAAAATTTAACACGTGTAGCTTAGAACCTATGAATAATTTAGCTTTCATATAAATTGTCCATGTTTTAAGTTTCTTTACAAACTTGAGTATTTTATATAGCTCTATAACTCTTGATCCAAATTTGATTGTATTGCAATATTGCTATTTTAAAGTTAGATATACGAGGCAGCAGATCATGACACACAACTTACTCGCTTTATATGCAGTAATGTTAAATTTATTTGCGGATTTAATCCTAGAATTATGTTGAGGAATTATAAAACCAGCAATCATTCTTCTATATGTAATAGTTTCTTATTAATGCGAGGATTATTTAACCCAACTAGGTAAGGTATTAAGATCTGACCATATTACTGGTGCCCAAAAATAGACAAAAAGCCATGTTACTATAATAGTGCCGAGTGATGGTCCAGCTCCAGCTTTTATCTGAAATGAAAAGAAATTAATTATAAATTAAGTCTACAATTGATGTTGGTATAAATAATTTACTTTACCAATACTAAATATGTACATTAGTGGAAGTATGCATAAAATTGATGTCTGTGATTGTCGAATAAATATTTTTAAAGTAAATATTTTACCATCTTGATAGTTGGAATTTTTGCAGCACCCTGTACAACAAGATTACCCGGAGTTCCAACAGGAATCATAAAAGCAAATGATGCAGTAAATCCCGATGCAACTATATACCACAGTGGATTTTGATTAATCTCCTTAGCCTGTAAACAAAGAAGCGCAGACATCACTGTACTGGGTCAGAGATGAGATGATTTTACTGACACCTCTCATCGCATAGCTTTATGTGGCGGCCTGATACAAATTCCCTAGGCTGCTTACCGCATAACGCTTTAAACAACTGACTGACCTCTCTCTCAGATGCCTGACGTAGCACATATACGTTGCGGGCATTGGGAATAATCCATTATTAATTCTAAGCATACTATAACCTACCGATTGTAAAATAACATCCTTTAATATTAATGAGAAAATAAAAGTATCATCATTATCATCAAAAAAAACTTATTTTAATGTATTACTAACAGCCCCGATAGACGTTGTCCTGCTCAGAAAAAACCCGATCCCAGCGCCACCTACCGGTTCCAATTGTGGATTTAAACTCTCCGGGGATCCACTCAAACACAAATATCACCAAAATCGGTCCAGATTATTAGGAGGATTGTAGAATACAATCTCAGCGCCACCCACCGGTTCTAATTGCGAATCTAAGCCATCCGGGAACCCACTCAAAATCACAAAAACAAAATCACCAAAGTCGCTCCAGGTGATTAGGATTCTAGAAACCGATCTCAGCGCCACCTACCGGTTGTAATTGTGAATCTAACCCAGCCAGGAACCCACTCAAACACACAAAAACAAAATGTATTATTGTACTATCTATATATATAAAGACTTTATTCGATTATTTGTGTACATTCGCAGAGCAGATATATTGTTTAGGGACCTTTTGTGGCTTACAAATGTAAGTATAGTTTGTTTTTAATATGTCACGAGAGTAGTCACGGCTACAGTGAAAAAAACTGCAAGTTTTCACATCGAGGTAATCGATGACTGTATCCATCTTATACAACTCTAGAGAGGTACAATCCTTAGGATTTCAAATTACTCTACAGATGCATAAAACTCCCTGAAATGCCTCTCTCTTTCAATGTTTCACAATCTTTTCGATCAGCAGAGTGTCTTTTTCTTCCACAATTTTCTATTCTGATATACGTCCTATATCACACCATAAATATTCGTGTTATCACATAAGGCAGAAAAAAGAAACTTACCAATTGCATGCATATTGGCCCTAACACATTAACTACAGCCACGTTGGAAGCAAAGTTGGTTATAAACAATACTACAATAACAACTATCAGAAGCACAACTATGTTGGGTAAATCTTTCAGATTGCGCATAAATTCACCCAATTTTTCGTTGAGGCCACTTGTTTTGGCAGCATTGGACAGTGCAAATCCTCCCCCTAAAATGTAAAACAAACATATTTGAAGAAGAGGTCATATAGTCAATTACTGTCAAGGAATCAAACATGTGATACAGTTTGTCTGCTATGACATAAACGCTGCAGGGAGTTGCTGACGCACCTTTCACGTAACTCCAAACATCAACTGCAGCATATTCATGTCCGTGACGCTCTTGCTTGTGTCACTCAAATAAATTACTACCGAATAAATTTATAAATATGTTCTTTCAGCTCCAGTAAAAAATCTTGTGTAAAGTGTAAAAAATCTTACCTAAAAGAAACATAAAACTGAATGGCATTATTGCATTCAACACTCTCCAATCCAAAACTGATACAATAGGTTCTTTCGGTAAATCTTCGTGATCTATAAAAAATCAAATACGAAAATACAAATTAATAGCTGAAATGTTTAAAGATAACATACACTACAGATATATCGAACAAAGAGGAACAGTGACGTATTATTAGAAATTTAATAATTCTGTTCAAACTATTAATGCTGAAGTGTATAATTGGATTGCATATACGTAATTGAGTGAACAAAGAGAGTTAATGAGTTCAAGTTGAAAAGTGGCCAAAGCATAACAAGAGTTAAAAAATAGTTTTAATTTCATGTACTAACTACTAGAGGCGAAATCTTAAGAGTGTTTCATATACATGTTCTGCTCTACAGTTTTATTACCTAAAGACTTCCAAGACCGTAACAGTCTGCGTATGAAGGGTTCTCTAGAGATTACGATGGTCAATTGTTTAATTTGGTCATTGGACTACGGGCTTAAGATTTTCATTCTTAGAAATACCCCACTTCTTAAAAGTAGCTCAACACATATTGATCGAAGTATTTTTAACTTTTTCATTACCCTTTTGAAATATATCTACAGATTAGATGTGATTAGATTAGATGTATCTTCATCCCTATTTAGTGATTTAGGGCCGAGTTTTCAACCAAGAGCTAAAAGTTATCAGTCGAATAAATTATAACCCGACTAAATTCAAAAGTGAAACAATTAACTGTTTTACGAGTACTCATGCAAGTGTCATTTAAGTTTCCCTATGTTATTTTATAGAATAAGTTTTACCTGGTGATTGAACCAGATACCGGTCTAACAAGACAACTAGGTAATGTATTAAAAATAAAATATTTAAAGTATCTTACATTTCGCTGTGAAGTTTTTGAAGAAGTTTAACGTAGATGGAAAAAGGAACATTAAAAAGGTAACAAACAGAGCCAAAGCGGAATCTCGAACACTGAAAAAAACATACATATTTTGTCAAACCTCGTAGTTTTTATGTTGGCATACTACTTACCTATTATAAACCTTCGTTGCTTATACGTTAGGTATGTAGTATTTAACGCGTCTACTTTTGAAAAACGGTTTGGTAAGGATTAGGGTTCGGATACATTTTGACGAAAGTGGTATAATACGCTCTTACAGATTATTGGTATGAACGGTTACCCTTGAGCTAATCGTATTTCGTGCGATGAGTTCAGACGGCCCACTTCCCTCGCCCTCTATTCCAATCTTATATCCCTTCCCTTCTTTTTTATTGCATGAGTTAAGCAGACAGGCAAAAGGGTCCACCTGGGTGTGGATTGTTTTGTCACCTCTTCGACAGGCCGCCTATCCGCAGTAAATTGTATTCTTTTTCCCTTCCTGGACAAACTCTTTCCATCGCTTTGCTCCTGCCTGATATTTCCATCTCATCCTCTTTATCCCATCCTAAATGCTGTCAACGCATTGGTTTCACTATTGGTGATGCGAACACTTATAAGCGATGGTAACCACTTTCCATGAGCTGGGCTGCCTGCTTGCCAGCTTCGCAATAAAAAGGAAGCATATTATTGTTTAATTAATATTCAAGCATCTATGTTATTTATTTTATTGCTGGAGTAGATACAGAGGACAGGCTCACGGCCCAACTGTAATGTAAAGTGTTTAATATCGCCTATAAACAATATTAAAGGTACTACCAATATGCTGCCGGACTTAGACGGGACTAGAACCTTGCCACTAATGGCGGAGCACAACTAAGGGTTGTTATAGCGGCATGCATCTACATCAGGGGAGGAAGCTATCAAACGTGCAAATGCCCTACCACCTGGCTGCGGGTTGTTTGGTTGCCTTTACAAGCCGCCTGGCCCATAAATTAGCATTCTCCGTCCTGCACGTTCCTGATAAATAAAATAGTTACTTACAACTTCTTGTCTTCTATTCCAAAATGATCACTTATCTTATCACCCCAACCGGGGAAGATCTGGGGTGAGCGACAGAAGAACGCTACCATTGCACCGCCAAAAAGGATTATTACCATCTGAAATATTTAAGACGACTATGAATCCTGAAAGATCAGATGTAATTCTTAGTTACATGAGTGCTGTCTACCTTTTATATTTCATTTTAATGAGTGAAATGAGAAATCCTTTTATTGAAAAGTTTGTTAGACGTTAATTTTATAATAGAATAAATATTATTAAAAGTTGCGCTCTACTACCTCCTGACCCTTTTTTAAACAAATGTACACATGGTGAGTCTATTATGTTTATTGACAATTATTATATCTGTCGGTCCCGTGACATGTGTTAGACTGCTTGACTTCCCAAGATTTATGTGTCTCATACTATTTCTATGTCGAGTGAAGTTCGAATATATCCAGTGCAATCGCAGTGACGTACAATGCGATTTCACTGGTTATCTATTGTTTGCCCCAAAAATGTAATCAATAATACTCATATGCCATAATATTGCTTGCCCGAATTGTTTGTTTACCATAAAAGTTATGTGACATTCTCTTGTTTGCACGTACATTAGATTCCATAATGACACGAGTGCCATACGTATTGTCATCGATTTTATTAATTGCAATAATATTATTGTCCAGAATATTTCAACGCCATACTAATTAATTTCACTGTAGAAAATTAACCTAACGCCTTTGTCCTAAAAAGCGATTGGCTTTCTAGCTATTTTGTTCATTTAAAAATTAATAATTACTGAAATAAACAAATTTCTAAAATTTTCTCACGCGATCTTGTCGAGTATGTTGATAAGAAGTGGAGCCCACGAGAGGAAAAAATTATTGAAAATTTTTGTCAACTTTTATATTGCCTTTTATAACAACAGAGACCCACGAAAAAATGGTTAATTAACAATTTAATAAATTTATAAATAATGATGATAAAACTTTTACTCTTGCGGGATCATTTTCTTTGAAGTTTTAAGATAATACCTGAATTTTTTCAAATTTTTAAATTAATTGCAAAAAAATTATTTAAAACTTGCGTTCATTAAAGTAGCGGCGCGCGCATGTCGAAACTGCCGGCGGAACCCGATTTTCAACGTTAGATAAAAATTATAAATATTGGTGCTACGATTTCGGGAGATGAGAGGTTTTTACCAAAATTTCCTGCTCTTTCAGAAACTTTTATAATATTTTAGATATTTCTCATACTTTTTCAGACTTTCCCAAAAAGCTGAATGGCTATTTTTTTTTCACTTTTTTTGTTAATAACAATTGTAATATTTATTGGGAGAAAAACCCCAAAAAACTACTTTTTCTAGATGCTATTCCGGATCGAATGAGCCATCAACCATATTTTTAAGAGACTGGTAACTATTATTCGCAGAAAATAAACTTCTCGACTAGACTATTATGGCATATGATAATTACGCCTTATAAATATAATAAGAAATAATGTTATTGAAATTGACTTTATGGGAAACAAAGTTTCTAGCACGTGACTAATATAGTGATGGTAAATGAAATTCGGGCAAGTAACATTTTGGCATATGAGTATTATTGTTTATATTTTTCGGGCAAACAATAGAAAACCGCATAAGTTGTATAATAAGCTGTTTAAGTAATTAAAGGTTTTTTACTTACACCAGGGAAACTTTTAAATTTTTCGGGATCAAAAGTATCCTAGATGTTGATCAGGGATATAAGCTAACACCATAAAAATTTCATTTAAATCGGTCCAGTCGTTTTAAAGATTAGCCGGTTCAAACAGACTGACAAACAGAAAAACAAAAAATAAAATAAATAAGTTCTATTTCAGCTTTTACATCCCCCTCGGTTATACTCGACTCGGTTTATATCATTTATTTTCATTGTACAGAAATTCAACCTCTACAATTTTATTATATATTATGTATAGATTGTATGGGTATAAAAACAAAATAAAATATCTTAATATCTAGTATGATTTGTCAGGGTGCCAAGGACACGGGGTTGCCAAGAATTTTATAGTTTATCATACACACCACTTCCCAAAATGTTATACTGCCTAATTGTTTCCAGTCGTGTTCTATAACAAGTTTAGCAGCCTCTTTTGCCTTATCTGTTATAGTAGCGGATTTAGCGGCTTTACTTCCTGGTCTGTTGAAATAATTACATAAAAACCGTTACCGTAAACTGTACATTGGTGATGATTTTAACTATTTAATGAAATGCGTCTCGTTACGCTGCTACAAGAACCCCTTAGAGTTGTTAGTCAAAGATCAATAAAAATAAAAATCATTTCCATACTTGACACTATCTATGCTACTGCAGAGCCATATTAAAGAGCAAGGAAGAGAGAACAACAAAACACTTTCACACATATAAATATAGATAGATAGATAACACTTTATTGCTCACAAAAATAAAAAAATACAGAAGCAAAATTACAATACTTTTTGGCGAAACAAAAGGCGGCCTTATCGCTAAAAGCGATCTCTTCCAGGCAACCAAACTTAAAAGAAATTCTTAACTAATCTGGCGATGTAGGTGGAGCAGACAAAAAGGAAATGTTCAATGTACAATTTAAATATACATACTTACAATAATTTACAAATTGAATACATACATCAATATAATAGTAATATATATATAAGTATATAATAGGTTGGGGAAAAAGTCTTTTCGCATATAGTATGTATGAACTTGTAATAAGATCTCTTTGGCTATACCATTTGTATCTGGCTGGTTTTGGTATCATTAAATAGTTTTAATTTTTAAGAAGACAATTCCAAATTTCAAATAAGGAAAATGTGTGATTTTCATTTGTTTTTCTTATTGTTAAAATGAGTGAATCTAATAAAGAAATTCGATACATTTTAAAATTTTACTACACAAAAGGTAAAAATGAAACACAAGCCGCGAAAAAAAATTGCAGTATCTGTGAGAGTAGCGCAAATTTGGTTTAAGCATTTTCAATCCGGAAATTTTGATATCAAAGATGCACGTCGCTCTGGTCGCCCTGTTACGGACTAAATTGATGCCATTTTTGAAAAAAGTGGAGCAAGATCGACATATTAGTAGTTACGATGTAGCTGGAGACCTGGGAATTGACCACAAAACGGTTTTGGCGCATTTGAAAAAAGCTGGGTACACAAAAAAGCTTGATATTTGAGTGCCTCATGAGCTCACTGAAAGAAACTTAATGAACCCTGTACTCACTTGTGATTCTTTATTACGACCTAATGAAACCGAACCATTTTTGAAGAAGCTGATAACTGGTGATGAAAAGTGGATCACGTACGACAAGAACGTGCGAAAAAGATCGTGGTCAAAGGCCGGTCAGGCTTCACAGACTGTGGCGAAACCCGGGTTAACTCGCAACAAGGTGAGGCTGTGTGTATGATGGGATTGGAAGGGCATTATTCATTATGAGCTATTACCGCCAGGCAGGACCATCGATTCTAAACTTTACTGCGAACAACTGATGAAATTAAAGCAAAAAGTTGAGAAAAAGCGACCGGAATTAATCAACAGAAGGGGTGTGGTTTTTCACCATGATAACGCTAGACCTCACACATCTTTAGCTACTCAGTAAAATTAGGAGAGTTTGGCTGGGAGGTGTTAATGCATCCGCCGTATAGTCCTGACTTTGCACCTTCAGATTTTCACCTGTTTCGGTCTCTGCAGAATTAATTAGGCAGTGTCAGGTTAACATCACGAGAGGACTGCCAAAACCACTTCTCGCAGTTTTTTGATCAGAAGCCCCAAAATTTTTATAGCAATGGGATCACGTCCCTACCTACAAGATGGCAAATAGTTATCCAACAAAATGGTACCTACATACTTTAGTCATATGAATATGTAAATAAACTTTATAAAAAAACCTTTGAATTTTTATATAAAATGCGAAGAAACTTTTTCCCCAACCCAATACAAAAAATATCTAAATAAATTTATTTGTTAACAAATGTGACAGGCATTTTATATATACATATATTACAATAGGTAAATAAGTAAATGTTTAATATATTACACATAAATATTTAATGATAGATAGTACTTTTTAAGGGAGTTTCGAAATGTAGGTAATGTTTTAGCTTCTTTAACAGTAAGAGGCAACGCATTCCATAGTTTGACAGCCTGCAGTGTAAAAGCAGATATATTTTTATAGATTATATATATATATATATTTAAATATAGAAGTTTGTATAGAGTATTTTTATAAGATTAAATGTCACGATTAAACGTTACAATAATTAGAACCTAATGTTTACTTGGTTATAGCTTGATTACTCTGAGCGTGTAAAAGGGTATTGGGAAATATACTCATACAGACAAAATAAGAATTACCTCAAGAATCCAAAATAAACAATAATCATATACATATAGGTCAAAAATTGTAAAACTATCATCATTGGAATTGAGAACGCAGAAAACTTAGGGAATGACAAATACTCCGGAGCGTCTGGATAAGCACTGGAAAATAATTAATTATTTAAATTTAAACAAATTATAAATGTTTTAATAATATGAATCTAACGCTCATTTCATCGTGTGGTATCTTTAAAGAGGTTTCAGTATAATTAATATACCAAATTTATTTACCTGATAAACAGTCCTTTGAATACCAAGTTTGTTGCTGTACCAACAAGAGTTCCGATTCCCCCTGGATCAAGACAAAAATAAGGTGTAAAATGATAATAAAGATAGTAAGAAGCACACAACATCCAAGAGTGAAGGCGGTTAAAAATATAGATATTACTATTCATCCACCACAAAGAGAAGATCTTTCATCCAAATGAGATGATATCGGCCGCGGTATATTGTTTGTGTTACATATAAGCATTAAAATAGTTTACCAAATATTAACATATATGTCGAAAACAGTGATTCGAGATCAGCTTAATCTT
The DNA here is from genome assembly GCA_012273795.1 of Dendrolimus punctatus. Lineage (NCBI taxonomy): Eukaryota > Metazoa > Arthropoda > Insecta > Lepidoptera > Lasiocampidae > Dendrolimus > Dendrolimus punctatus. Next base: position 13,227,727 of record CM022539.1, read on the forward strand.
TATGTTCTATCGGTGTTGATAGAGGTAAGGCTAAATGATGTTAGGGGAATAACAAAACGTCCTGCCAAAATATATATGTTGCATTAAAGAGAATTGAGAAAACTTATTTCAAGGAGTGATTCATTCTCGCTGTACGACGAATCAACTAGAAGTTAAATGACAATTTTGCAATTTATATATTCTTATTAATTACTGGGGTATGTTTGCTACTTCATCCGCGTTTGATTTGAAATTTCCGCGGTATGCCCAGAACAAAAAATTACACACATTTTATTACATAAAATTTGCTATCGAATAGTGAAAAGATCGCACTGGTATTTGAACTGCATCAAAATCGGCCTAGTTGTTTTACGTAAATCCCGCACAAACAAATTAGCAATATAAAAAAAATCATCGGTTCTCCGTCGTTTATATAGTTTATTCCGGTTGTTTTTTTTAATAGCTTCAATATACATAATGGCCTTCTAAGTCAAGTGATACCAGATAAGATGATGAAGATGCCTTGGGTAGAGAACATAAAATGAGTAAACAATATATTTCTATTTACCACTAATAATGGACTTATGTCCATAATGATAATTAATTAGATAGATTGCATACATAGATTTATTATAATAAATAATTAGCTTGTCATTTTATTTTGTAATAATTATCAATAATGAATTCATTATATATCTAAATACTGAACAAAAATCTTTAAATATAATACCAATAGTAGCAGAGTATGTGGCGGCACAAAAATAACAAGTGGTTATGTCGCTTGCAATCTTTTCGCCGTCGCTGGTCGTATCATATATTTGCAAAACTTTTTGCTGAAATGTAAAAATAATTTGAACATCACAGTCCATTTTTTTATAATATTTGAATTAGATAGTTGTAATCGATAGTTAGAGCATTACTTAAAAACCATTTTCTGAAATCGTAAATAAATATTTAAATTTTGTTAAGTATGTATATTATATATATAAATAAAATATAAAAAATGTATGCGACTCGGGACCCCCGGCAGCAGTGATAACTTAAACACTATTTAATATTGAAATTGTTTAACTTGAGAAAAGCTTAGGTTATTATTTAAACTTTATCTATATTAATATGACAATGTAATGAAAGGTTATTTATTAATAAAATCTTTTACTAATTATAAAATATATTTTATTCTTAGTTACAATTCTTGAACATGTACATTAGAATTTTGTGTATTTACATTATTAGTATCATTATTTAATCTAATTGCCGGAATACGGCTAGCTAGCGCTGTGGGTTCGAGTGAGTGTGGAGGAGCCTGCCAAGCCTGGGAAGCCAGATAGAGAGTCTATCTAGACTGGCCCCCGTAACGCGTTACGTAATGAAGCGGTTTACGCTCCCATAATAAGTTATCACTTCAAAAATATTGGTAGAATAAACACTTTCATGAATCAATTATATAACAAATTAAAAATTACTCACGTCTTCGAATACTTTGAGTATAGCGAAATTTATAGGAACCATCATTGTAGTTGCTGCAGTGTTTGTTATCCACATCGAGACAAACATTGTCACTAAACACATCGCAAGGAGTAACCTTCAAAAATAATTTATCTAATTTATTTAATGTACAGATGTTCGTGGCGCAGTTACGTAATGCCAGCATGTTCCACATTCCATATTCTTCTGAGGATTAAATCTTTGAAACTCTCCAGAGGATTTCTAATTATATATACTTATACCGTGTCCAATGATTTATTTTCTTTTTAACGTCTACAGGCCCATCAAGTTACACATTTATAACACTAAACTTCATATGTAATAATTATCATTCTAATACCAAGCGACGACTATGTCGCTGATGACTTATAGAACGGCACTACTAAGTGATGTTCTAAAAGCCATCGAATGCAAAGACAATAAACAAATTATAATTATCGTCATTAACTGTTATGACATAAAAATGCTTTATTTAATCCGTGCAGGAACGGAGATAGAATACAATTTCTTGCGGCCGGGCGGCCTGTCGTAAGAGGCGACAAAACAACCCACAGCCCATCTGGCTGTAGGGCATTAGCCCAACTGGTTGGCTACCACCCCTGGTCTAGAGTATACCACCATAACAATCTTGAGCACTTGGCACCACAAATTGATCAATAATTGACCTTTCAAAAAGAACAAACTCGCTGGATATACTTTAATAAACAAAAATCTTACTTGTAATGAGAATATCCAATAAGCCTAATTGAACAATATGCCAGCCGTTTATGAAGACCAGATTGTTCGACTGAGTATGCGAGAAAAAGGCTACCAAGAAACATCATTACAGAGTCCTGAAAACAACGAAAACTATTCCATTATTTCGTGATAAAAATATCTGTTGTCAATCTGCTGCAACATAATAAAAAAATCGCATTTTATAATTTTATCAATATTATTCAGAGTATTTTATATTATTATTCAGAATTATCAATTTTGAGAGCTTTTAAATTAGTTCATTTACGGAATTAGATAAAAAAAAAATAATGTACGATGTAGAGTAAGTTCGATAAGTGGCGGTAATCTGGTTTCGTGAAAGCTATGGTCTTAATCTACTAAGGAATTGAAGTTTATAAAGTTTTGGTCTTATTCATATTGAGTTAAGAGTAAGATTGTAGGCTTCGTTAAGACCCTAAAAGAAGCCTATAAACGGACTCTCGTCTACATATGAATAATACCATCAATGTTTAATGGTCACGTTGCTAGTATCTGCGCTCGAGCGATAAGCTCTACATGTAGATGTCTAGTGCTGCTTGATAGTTTAATAATAAGTCATCTTTAATCGAATTGAAAAATCACGTTTTTATTATATGCTTTTGTACTTTTAGTATTAAAAATATAAAAATGAGAAAATAAATATACTTGTGAAATAATAATAATCGGTTCACAAGCACACATATTGTATATCTCCAGGCTAAACAAGTTACGCTTGTGTTACAGGTAATATACAACGGACGACTCTGAGGCCGATCCCCAAACCATATAATTTAATATTTCCTTAAGTTTTCGCGACTTGTATACATAATAAAACTACGTTTTAGCGGTTTTAAGCGCGCTAATTTTTATATATAATTTACTTTCTCATATGTATTTTTTGGATACAGTCTAATACAGAAAACTATCTTAATTTAATGTTTACGAACTAGTCTCTATTCACAGTATTATCATCATATTAGGTTCATACAAATCTATAAGAAAGTGAAATAATGTAAGCAAAGTTTAATCTTTGTTTACCCTTATCACTGGACAGATATTTTGAAAGAAAATCAGTTTATTTTAAGATTGTGAACCATAAGCAAACAGAACAAAGTCATGTTCATTAATTATATAATATTTATACAATACTAGCGGCCCCGGCAGACGTTGTCCTTCTCTGTAAAAATGTAGGACCCGATTCCAGCGCCACCTACCGATTCCAATTGTTGATTAAAACCATCCAGGGATCCAGTTAAACACACAAAAACAAAATCACCAAAATCGGTCCAGGTGATAAGGAGGATTCTAGAACCCGATCTCAGCGCCATCTACCGGTTCTAACGGGATAAAAGTATCCTATGTCCGTCTCTTGGTTCTAAGCTACCTCCCCACTATTTTTAGCTAAATCGGTAGAGCCGTTCTTGAGTTATAAATAGTGTAACTAACACGACTTTCTTATATATATATATATATATATATATATATGGAATTACGTAAAATTCAAAGTTTCAAATTCAATTATATCTTTTTAAAGTACTTACATTAATGTATGCCTTACAAACTGTTGCGGTATTTGCAACTCCAGCCATGGAAATATTATTATTGGCAGAAAAGAAGTCACAATTAAAGGCATACATTCAGTAACCCAAATATTGCCATAACCAGTAATGTGTAGCCACACCATTGGTATTTCTGAAAAAAAAACAACTTTCGAAAACATACGTTAAGTAATTGTGTGTACTGATTTCGATGCAAATGATGTATAAGAGACTCCTTTGTTACAGCTATAAGAAAAGGTTTTTAAATGATTAATAACTAGCGTCCCGGCGCGGTTTCACCCGCGCTCTGTCCCGCTCCCGTGATATATAGCGTCATATTATGACATGCTATGACACTCCATGTTAACATAGCTTTCCAACAGTTAAATAAATTTTAAAATCAATTTAGTTGATCCAGATATACGCCCTACAACTTCACAAACTTTGCCTCTTTATAATAAATAAATAATATGATAAGAATTTATAAATATTATTAGCGGGCAGACATTGTCCTGCTCTGAAAAAATAAAAACCTAGGACCCTTTCCCAGCGTCACCTTTAGGTTCCAATTGTGGATTTAAACAACCCGGGAACCCACTCGAACACACAAAAACAAAATCACCAAATCGCAGGTGATTAAGAGGATTTTAAAACCCGATTTCAGCGTCACCTACCGGTTTTAAATATGAATATAAATCATCCGGGAACCCACACAAACACAAAAAAATTCACTAAAATCGGTCCAGGTGAATAGGAAGATATCAACAGCATATATTTAGCTAAAAAATATGATTATTCGCTCGCGATATTTAACGGCCTAATTAAGTTTTTTATATAAATGAATAATCAACTTACCAGGTTTTGAAAATTTTAGAAGATTTGAGTACTAACTAAAATTCAAAGTAAGAGTTTACCTTTGGCGGAAAAGGTGTAAGCACGGCTAAAAGTATCAAAGGTGTAAGAATTATTACAACCCCGCGCCAGTGAGCGATGAAGAAATATTTAAACCTGTCCAACATTTTCAACGGAGGTTCTTCTTTTTTCTTACTTAAAATTACATGAAAAAGTTAAAATTACTATCGACTTATCTCAGTTGTTCTGCTAAGACATAATTGTTAAAGGTAATAATATTAATCAGATCTCTCTTTCTCTTTCTTTCATCTTATCCTAATTATTTGGGATCGGCACTATACCAACTATATACATATATATTTATTGCAGTTGTTCAGCAGACGACCCACCATCGCAGACAGGAAGCGGTTACCATCCATACCAAACCATACCAAAGGTGCTAAAAATGCATCTCGGAACACACTCAAGGTTCTTATGGCGACATACTTTAGACCTGGGGTGGTAGCCATCCAGTCGGGCAAATTCCCCACCACCTGGCCGTGGGTTTTTTGGCGCCTTTTACGACAGGACGCCCGCCGTAGGAAATTTATTATTTCTCCGTTCCTGCACGGGTAATAAATATAATGACTTTACACACTCCTTCCTCTATTTATATATAATCTTGTTACACCACAACTCATCATATTATCCTTCACGCAATTCAGCCATTTCTTTTTTGGGCTACTTTATCCATGTAGGAACGGAGAAAGAATATCATTTCCTGCGGCCTGTCGTAACGGCCACTGTATTTGAACTAATATGGAAAGATGAGGATCTCCAAAATTATGGCTTATATTCATGGTAAAAAGGGTAAAATTTTACACAAGCCAATTTCAAATTTTTGTATGTATCTTATTTATAAATCGATGGTTTTTCATAGATATATGATCACTTTGTTTTGATTTCAGATTTGTCTTAAAAGCATTGTTCCGTAAAGAACTCAGACCAATATATTCTGTTTTCTCTAGATAATTAATAAATACTTACAACATCTTGCAGAAGTTTTAGATCCTTTCAAGCAAATCTTATAGTAAATATAGGGAAATTGAATTAAATTTCGATTTTCGCCTTCTACTTTTTTGTGATAGTTCTGTCAGCTTTGAAATATTCCTGATTCGAATTTAAACTTTTTTCAAATTTTTAGGTCCAAGACGTAGATAAAAACTATTTTTCGTGAAAATAGTATGCACTGTACATCATCTGCGAACGTGGCGATGGGATGATCTTTGAACTGAAGCAGATGTACCAATGGAGATTCTTGGCGGAAAATACTAAATCTTAGGTTTAATACATTGTCTTAACAGGCCCTCAAGACTATAAATAGATCACTGGTAAGATGTTCTGAAAGCTAACTTACCTCGTTACATATACATACTAATATATATTAATCGAAACTTTTTCCAGATAAAACCCTCTCTCTGATCACTTGAGGGTTCTATCAGATATTTCGAAAGTTAAGGAGGCCTGTAAACTTTTTTCTAAATATACAAACAAATTCTACGTTGGAAGTTATGACTCAAAAGGTTTTATAATTGACAGATTACGCTGTACGAGCCAAAATTGCTCGTACAGCGTATTTTACATATAAATATGCAACAAATATAATACTAAAACAGACGTATTAAGACCACCATCGCGTGCGGCATATGTGCACTGCAAGTTGTGCGTCTCAGGTCATCAAACGACCTTAATAAACAACATACAACAAGTCAACATGGTTTGGCTTGGCAACACCTTTTAAACTGAGCCCATCATTAATGGCGATTAAGTTCAGCATCTTTGAAAGTGTACAAAACTTAAAAACTAAAATTGATAACTATAATTCCTACAATTCCTACTTACAGAATGTTATTAATAATGACTATGCCTAATCATTGCTCTTACTTTTCTGTGCTGCATAATGTAAAACTCGTATCTCATTCCCTCGCAGGCTTAGTCCTATCAATTTATGTGTTTATCTCTTTTTAGTGTCGCATATTCGTTTCACTGAGTTTCAAACTACATCGATTCTACAAAGGTTCATCACAAAATTTCATTAATTAAGATCAATATAGTTATGAACTCTTCCCAACCCTCTATGTCTGAGTAGAGTAAACTATCTCCAGCAGAAGGCACTCAGACACATATCAGCATTTATCGTTCCTTTAATTTTGTCTCATAGATTTTTGGTTCATAAAATTAGACACCTGCATTTCGGCTTCACATATATACATATTGTTCTATTAAAAACTCTTTTGGCCCGAGCCAAGATTTGACTATGTAGTGTGTTAAAATCAAAATATTTTATTCATATATTAATGGTATAAAACTAAGCATTATTCAACGCGAACATCATAAATTAATCTCAAATATAACTGAAACGCAACGTTGGGTGAACTTCGACGAAGTTCATTCAGCGGTTTTACGTTCGAAAACTTTTACGAAAGATAAAAACGAAGTAGTGAGACCGGTGTGCCATTATTGGAGGAAAGCACGTAGCCCGGCAACAGGCGAGTGTGCGCAGCCCAGTCACAAAGTCTCCGGCCGCGTGCTAACACTTTCCACCGACCGTAGTCCGTCCTGACTCATTTCCCGCAGTTCTCGGCCGACGGCTGCACGGGCTGAAAGTACGTCACCGCGAGCGTTATCCGTCGAAACGTACTTCGTCTTCCAAACTGAATATAAACGTACGCGAAAATAAACATTTTACTTATTGTGACAATATACTATTCGAAATGTAAGCTTCTTGTCTTTATCAGTTGTGTTATATCGTGGTATGATTAACGTAATCGGAGTGAAAGATGCTCCGAGTAATTAAATATTCATGATAGCATCCCGTCGGTTCCCGGTTTTTGGCAACACTAAACAACTCTATCAACAGGTCGGTTTTATTTTATCATTTATTAGCAACGACATGTGCTAGTTTGCGAAAACTGGTAATCTTTATTAATCTGTGCTGATATACAAATGTGAAAGTAACTTTGTTGGAATGTTTAGTCGATTTTTCTTATGGTTCTTGAGAACGGTCTGATTATCATCAAATTTGGTATATACATATAGGTTCTTACAGTAACGGACTTTAGTATGTTCGTAAATAGCAATGTACGAGTATTCTAATTACTGAAGCCATTGTTGTTTAGTGGATTACGTACTCGCATCTTTCAAACAACAGGTTCGAATTCTGACATTAAAAATCATGCAACTCTTAGGCAGTTTTTCATAATTATCATGTGCTGACACTGAAGGAAAAGATTCTGATGAAACCAGCACATCGAGATCAATGATATCTCTCGTTATGTTGCTTTGAACAAGTGAGGAAGGTGTAATATCCATTCTCCTATAACTAGGGAGGCCCAAGAACAGCAGTGTGAGCATTATGGGTTGTTATTATTATTCTCTGTTTTTCGTGCCTACCCCGCAAGGGACCTGGCGTGAAGTTATGTATGTATGTATTATTCTGATTACTTGTCCTTACACGCGCTTGAATCTGGGCCTGATTTAATGACATTTGATATGAAGGACACGCAAGAAGTATAAAATAATGTTACAACGAATATTCGCTCACTATTCTCTTTGTTGTTTATTAGCATTCGATATTACAGTATATTAAAATGCTATTCGATGTAAACTGAATACCACTTTGAAAACTGGATATTTTATTATGAAGTAAATTAGAGTTACGTCATTATTTGTTTCCTTTATCGCAATTAATTTTGAAGAACTAAATCTCTCCAAATGATAAATTTATAGTTAGAAATATTGTTTTTTAATTTCAAGTATTTAAAATAGTGTTAGGTTATGAGGCAATAAAGTGATCTTTAATAAATTTAATTATGTTACACTATATTGAATATATCACGCAAAATGAGTTCTTATTGCCAAAGGTTAAAGGTTCTTCCAGATACCCTCGTAATAAACTATGTATTATATCATACATTATCATGTCAATAAAAATAAATTGTCAGCAATCTTAGTATAATAATATCTTTTCTGCGTAAATATATTATATATAAGTACAGTTCTCTTCATACACAATCGCATAAATATACTTTTCATTGCAACTCCAATATGAAATGCTTTTTATTCCGGAAATTTCTCGTATGAGAGATAAAAATGGGAAAAGCTCTAGTACGTGATACAATTGTGTTTGTTTTCTTTTATTTACAATGTAATGAATCTTTGTGTCCAAAAACACATAAAATCTTGAGTCACATATAATGACTGTGACAGACAAAGACAGGCAAATGAACAGACATAAGGAAAGCATTAATTTTTTCCAAAATAAATACGGAACACTTAAATGAAAACACCGTAATTTCGAGGTGATTATATAAGTTCTTTTTTACTAAAGTTTCTGCTTGCCAGAAGTGACAACATATACCTACCCCTCAATCATTGGCCGTAGATCAGGGTGTAACATTTGTAAGTGTAAAATTAGACACTATTGAACTTCATTAATCAAAATTTCAGCACTCACGTCCATTTCAAGTAGGACGATATGACTGACACTTCCATAAAACGTAACGTAGCGTTATCGTAAACTTTCCTACGAAATAAACATTAATTTTAATTAGAATAAAATATATTTGTAAAGAATTTATTAAATATATAATTTTTATCCCGTTAACGCATACATAAAAGTTCGATAAAACTATATGTGACAATTCTAAAATATTAAACTAATAAATGTCAAAGCCGTAGTTGCCATATTTAAAAAAAAATAGATAATACTGCAGATGACGATGGATAAAAAATTTCATTTTTAAGTGATCAGTGATAAATAACAAATAAGGTTGTTGAATTAATTTCAATGCCGTTTCTTTGTTATTTCAGAGAAACACATCGTTTTCTTTTAATTCTTTGAATTTATTATCAAACAATTGTCTTACATATTCAATCCTATTGCTATTTCATTATATTCTTATACTTAGAATCATCATGTTTACTTGTCCAATACGGCCTGTGGGGTGCTGTAGCCCACGGATAATGTGCTAGTTTGGTAGATGTGGACTATATGGGAGAAATATGATATAAATCACTAAATTATTTTACTAGAAAAGCACAAGCTCCATCAACATTGATATCTGCTCTCTCCTGGCTAGGTTTAGGTCGCGTACAGGAACAACGTACGGCACTAAATTTCACTTTAGAGCTAACACTTCGTAAACAAGTTTTAGGTGTAAATAAAGTTCTTGACACGGTCAGTAATCACAATAAGTTGATGATGAGAAGAGTTGATATGAAGATGAGCGCACAGCAAGGTGTGTTATTTGTCAATAATTGACTCTGAATATGTATAAAATGACTGCCCCTGTAGTGAGTAAGCCGTCATCTCAAACAGAAAGAGCGCATATAGCCAAATTATAGAAGCGATATTTTACCTATTTTATACTAGGCAAGGATCGATCACCGCCCTATTTAAATTAAAGTATAATGGACTTCATTAGACAATCGTCATCACGAAAGAATTTCAAGGAGGCACACCTCTGTTTTCACCAGCACTTTAGTTTGTTGAATTATTTTATCCGTGCAGGAACGGAAAAAAAATACAATTGCCTGTGATCGGGCGGTCTATCGTAAGAGGCGAAAAAAAATCTCAGTCAGGTGGCCAGCCTTTACCCGACTGGATGGCTATCACCCCTGGTTTAGAGTGTGCCGCCATAACAACCATGAGTTTTGTTCTGGCAATAGTGGCCAGGTTCCAGTCCCCCTTTAGAGAACTTCACTTTAGTGTTGCGGATGTCCACATGCGATGGTAACCGCTTTCCATTAAGTGGACCGTCTGCCTGTCTCTGAACTCATCCAATAAAAAAAAGAATATATAGAAAATCGCCTCGAATGAGCTTTAAACAAAATTGGTTCGCTATAGATTCCAGTAAAACCCGAAGTAAAGTTTGTGTTAAGTATAAATTGACACAAAGGATCGTGACTGGGCTCGGCGTTTTAACAATTTGCTTAGGCAAGAGTGTTTGCAATCGATCGACCAATTCTATTCATTGCCGTTTAAAGCCTGCTTATATAGAAGCTTTGGTCCTTGACTTATAAGTAAAGTAATATCAGAGCTCAACAGTTTTTGTGGCCCTGGATAACTGGACTTGAAAATAAACTAAAATATATTCATGAAAGTTTTGAATTGGCACTGGTTTTTACGATTTTTAAAGAGATAGTTATAGACACTCTTTGTTGTACGCCATTACAGAAACTGTAGAAACTAGTAGTACTATTCTATTTGTATACATACAAAGAGTGGTCTTATCCCTAAATGTACCCTCTAAATCCAGTATTTTATATTATCTTCTGTATAACATATTGAGCATTACATAGAAGGAATCTATGGAGATTTGTCGCAATATGAATTCTTAATATATCATTACTGCGACGGTAACAATATTTATTATTTATTACAGTTCCATTACTTCTTTGAAATGATATTGTATAACAACGTCTATATGTATCAAAAATAATTATTATGAAAATATTTTTTTAGCTAGACGTGTTGCTGAGGACTTTCTTTACGTTTAAACAACGTTAACAGGTTGCAAAACGGTGTAAATGGAATAGAAAGTAGATTTAAATTGTGTGTAAAAGTGTTTTCGATTGAATCTAATTCTGAATAACAAACTTTTGAATGTGAATTTAAGGAGCGATCTCGCCTAGACAACCCGTGTCACAAATATTGCTGATTCAGAGCGGCAATGATGGCATTATTAATTATTCAATATACTTGTTTTTGTTATAAATACTCGTATAAAACAATACTATATGTAGTGAATTTTTTTTTTTTTTATTGCAGGAGATCAGCAGACAGGCAGACGGCCCACTTGATGGACAGCGGTTACCATCGCCTATGGACATTTGCAACACCAAAGGTGCTACGAATGCGCTGCTGCTCTCTTTAGGGAGCCTGGAACCTGGTCACTAATGCCGGAACACAACACAAGGTTGTTATGGCGACATACTCTAGACCAGGGGTGGTAGCCATCCAGTCGGGCAAATGCCCTACCACCTGGCTGTGGGTTGTTTTGTCGCCTCTTACGACAGGCCGCCGGGCCGCAGGAAATTGTATTCTTTCTCCGTTCCTGCACGGATAAGAGCACAAAGCTACACTCATTCCATAATTACCTGGTTTCAATTCCCTGATCATCTTGGAAATTTTAGTGTTGAACGGGGAACGCACTTCCGCCAGACGCTAAACGTGGCACTGGAAAGGTATAATGCTAGATCCAATGTCGCAGATTTAGCAGTAATCTGCAATGTAGTGGTTCGTTTCGGTCTGCACAAAAGCAATTTTTCCCAAAAACATTGCAGATTTTTTTTTTTATAAAAGTCTTTCTCAAATATAAAATTAGTTTTTAGTTTACAGTTTTAAATAATCAGTATTACTTTCAATAAATATAAGATATATATATATATATATATTTGTATCTATAACTTCTATAGAACAATAAATAAACCAAATTATTTTTCTGAACTTCCAAAGCTTATATATTACGTGTATAATTTTTATATATTATATTTATTTGTCATATCATTTCTTTTTATAGAATATGAAAGTGAAGATTTAAAATATTTTTATAAAATAATTCATATGTAGTTTTATTAATTACCGTGTATTCTAATACTATACATAATGTAGGATAAGGACCATGTCCTAAATAAGCAATTAGGCTGGAATCATACTTGAACATGTTATAGGGGAAACAGGGGTAATGTCGCTCGCTGGGTAATGCAGCTCACGAGTTTGACTTGGCAAATTCAGTGCGTAAGAATACAGGACATGTAAAGCATGGTGCCGTTTAATATAGTTCCCCGGCTGTGGATGTAGCTTTAGAGGCCCCCGCCTGCCAGGGCACGGTGTTGGTAGAGTTTCCGTTTTCCCGTAGCCCTACTATAAGGTGCAGGAAGGAACACCCAGAGGTTTCAGTGGGTATCCCTAATTGTGGAGTAGCAATATCATCTTTAGTTTTACCTAGAGGGGCTAGTGCCATCTAACCTGGCGATTCGCCTGGCCTAAGGCCCCAATCGAATTTCCCCTGACTAAAAAGAATATTGGTGTTTGATCCTGGAACAAACAGTAACTAAGTAGTTTCACAAATTTGCTGGCTGCTAGAGAAATAGGGTTACGTTTCGTTTTTTTTCTTCTTTCTTTTTTTTTGCAGTATAAATGAACAATTGTATTATTTTGCCCAACATTTAATATTAACTTTTTGATCCGAGGTACAGTCAGGCGACACGTATATCCGTAATAATGTTGGACAGCAAGGACCAGTGTCAAAACAGTCAGTACAATTATTTTTTCTTAGAGATTTTTTGCGTTCTATTAGAAGGTACGTATTGCAGTAGATGTCACTGTTCTCAAATTAAACACCAAATGAAAGAAAATAATATGTTTCGTTATACGCAGTTGTTTTAATACTTGTTTAAGAAATATTTGATACGTTTTTATGTTTTTGCGAGCCATATCGGCTAATAAATATATTTTAAAGTATGTAAGTTCTATTCCTCACATTTTTCAAATTATAAAGCTCTTTTTAACTTTAATTACTGGATTTTTAATAAATTGTCGATTTACCGAAAACTTATTTCAGAGATGTCAATTATGTCAAAACTAAAAGGCCATTCCGATCGATACGAGTCACACTCGTTTACGTATGTACTTTGTTTGCGTTTTGATTATTTTTCGACAACTTTGTTTGATTCCTGGACTCCGAAGACTTCGCTTATCACGTTTACTAGTGTTCTGTAGTCACGTTGGATTTACGCATGTACCCTGAACACCGATATGCCTAACGATTTGTTCTCTGTTGACTTGGATTATGGCTTCTTCTGAAAGATGTTGTTGTGTGTCCAGATGTGGTAAAACTTGAAAGTAAATCATCCTACGACCAGATTAGATGTGGATTCAAATGATGTTATGAAAATGTATGGCTTTGAATATTTTAATAAAAGGAAACATAACAAATCACGCTACCACTAAATTGTTGTGTTATTTACTGACAAATAAACATTTTTTGAAAAGGCTTTGGGAATTGCAGGAGTTAAATTATTAACTCCCGCAATTTCCAAAAGTTAAATATAAAAATCAAAATAGTACTAGACGCCCTGGACGGTTTTTGCCGTTGTATTGTGTCGTATACCGATAGAGTGCGTTAGTATATATATTATGACTGTTGACTCTATACCCATATATTTAAAGTACTCTGTGGCAAGGACGCCAATTGTGTCTGGAAGCATATTGTCAAAACGTTGCTATGCAACGTGAAATGAAACAAAACAAGGTCATGGTTATTTATTACTTCGGTGTTCTCAAAGAGCCTAGTGGGATCGTGATCTGAGTGTTGAACGGAAAGAGCGGCCCTTTGAATATAAAGCTAGCCGCAAGAGACGTCTATATAGAATAAATATCAGTAAACTAGTTTAATTATAAAATATAATCAAGAATTATATTATTTTACATTTTTATTGTTTCAAGTTGAATTAGATTTATAATATAATAAGTTATACATGATACTAACACATACACACAACACTTACACACATGCACATACACACAGAGGCACACTGAAATAAACCAAAGTCGAAAAGCATGAGAACATGAATATAGTAATATAGGACCCGAAAAACATCGGGGACAGACAAGCGAAAAAAAAACTCCTTAAAGAATAAATACAAGAGTTTTTCCTTAAGTGAACGGCATTGCCACTGTTTCCCCTAGAACCGATGATAATATAGTAATTAATATGAGTTATGTTACTTTTTCATCGTCTCTTACATAGGACATTTATTATGCATAGCACTCTAAGCACTTCTCAGAATTATTCATTGTGACATTAGTTATTCTAATTGTATAATATTTCATTTTGATATTAATAAATATTCACTTATCTAAAAAACTGTTTTTCTATGCTAAAGTGTTGTTACGTAGTATATATACAGTCATATGTTTGTAAAAGTGAAATTTGCTGATACCGCGATAAGTAACAGTAGCTTTTGTTATCGCTATTGCTCGGTGATATTAACTGATTTAACGCTTTTTCGACATATTGAAATTGATGGAATTTACAAATAGTTTTTTTTATAAAAAAAATAATAACAACTCATAAAGTCCCTACTTTTGGGCCGGGTTTCTTATTTTATAGGGGGTCGAAGAGTATACCCGCCGCGCTTGTCCAAGGCAAATTGGCGAGTTTGACATATCGGCTATCTCGATCTCCAGAAGGCTTTATCATAATGTTTTCCTTCACCGTTGGCTTGTAATTGTAACAATGTGCACATAAGGTCAGAAATGCTGCCTAAGTGCTTTTCATCCAGGATTGACATCCTTGCCCTTTGAATTTAGGACGTGAATTCGCTAACCACTAAATTAGGTACGACTTTATTTATTACAAATTGTTTAGGCCAGACTAATTAAGAGCTCACAAGATAGTATATTGTAATTGATTTATCTACTTCCCTCAAAACACGAAAGAAATATTATTTAAAACAGTCTCAAGTCTCAATGTATCCATTAACATAAGACTTGTATGTTAAATTGGCGGCTTCGCTAACTTTAATGTGAAGTTTGAAGATAGAGTGCAGGGCCGGCCATTAGTCCCACACGCCCTCCTTATAAGTGTTAAACTTGATTTCTAATACAAAATACCCGGAACGCCATCTATCGAAGGTGGAATTAACTATGAGAGCAATACATTAAAATTTCGCTGCTATTGTCGTTGCCATTGCAAGTCACTCTCGGTAGGGAGTGTCCCCAAAATGCTGGATGCGTTTCCACGCTGTACGGCAAATCTAAAGCGTTTGTCCAACAGAATATAGGCCAGCCTTTTGGTCACGTGATACTTCACTTAATCGTGATGAATATGCTAGATAGACCTGATAAGCCTCGCATCCCCACGGCCCCAGAGTCTGCACTTCGAAAGCCACTAACATGTACCCATTACCAATGGATGAATAATTGCGGCGTTTCAGGGTTTCCTGTTGTGTAGCAACTCCCCCGGCACTCATGGCACTGGAAAAAAATATTCGTATGTACATACAGATAAATAAAATTGTCTGTTTGTAATATCAAAATAACAGCTTTTTGCTAAATGCATCTGAAATACGGTATACGGTATACGGTACTTATATAAAAACTCTATTTTTTTAATTTTGTCTCTTTGTCTGTATGGATATATTGACTAATCTCTGAAACGGGTTGGCCGCTTTTGACGGGACTTTTACTGGCAGATAGCTGATGTTATAAGTACTAATTTAGGCTACTTTTTTAGGGTCGCACGAACAAAATTCCACGCGAACGAAGACACAAGCACAGCTATTTTTAAATATACAGCTTTTATCGTGACTACGAGTATGTAACATAATATAAAATTCATAACATTTTGCATCCTGTTACCTGATAAAAATGTGTTTACTGGGGCGCAGACATACCTACTTGTCACAAAATATAAGCGCCGTGAGTAACGGAGCGAAGATATCACGCATTTCAACTACGTTTATTTGGCTGCATTCCGCAATGCCTTCTAAATGGCTAGCCTAATGAACTGTCATATTTTTTTAAAGTGTCTTTTCACTTTATGATCTTTGGATATTCTGAATTTTGAAAATTGAAAAATTCGGAAACGTTAGTGATTTTTTTTAAATTAACTAATCTACGGACTCTAGTTCCGTACCCTTTTTTACAACTTAATTATTGTTAGAGTTTTTTGAATTCATACACGCTTATTGTTTATGTGTTATTATTATGTGTGACATTAATTTTGTGATTTTTATGTTGTGTTGTAGAATAACTTATATAATTATTTTTTTCTAATTTTAATACTTAACTTATACTAATGTAGAGTGTATCTGTTACATGCTGATGTTGTGAGAAAGTGCATGTGCAGTGTGTGCCTTATGTCTATACCTAGTTAGTGAACGTTAGTGATTATACACTTAAACGACCAAATTTCTTCCTAATGTTTACTCTGATAATAATGGCCTTACTTATAATCGTTTATTAAAAAATTAAGAAACTACTCAGAAATTGATTACTGAAAATATTAATTATTAAACCCCTTTTAAGGATAAGTGGTGGTTAAGTAACTTATAAATATCTGTCAAAAATACCATCATCGACAGGTAGTTTAAGTGACTGCTAAGAGGCAAGATGGCAATTTTTTATTGGAAACCGCTGATTGTTACCTATGCACCTCCAAACAACTTCGGTAAGCAACAGGTTGTGTATTACCTGTTGCCGGATGGCTAATCCTTTCTCAACGAGATTATTATAAGTAAGGCCCTAAATGTTTTAATTAACTCCTAAATTTAGACCAAACGCTAGAAAATTTTCGCAAGAAACTCGTTCTTTAAACGGATAATTCTTTCGTCAACGCTTTAACCGTTAAATCAAATGAGATCTGTTTTATCATCCTACAATTATATCGTATTGTTATATGATATAGGTAATATAATACTTATATTAAACAAATCGATTAAATTGAATCAATTTCGTTGAAAGGATACGATGGTATCCAATGACTTTGAACGGGTCAAGTTAATATTTATATGAATAATTTTATATTTATATGAATAATTTTGTTTGATCTATAAAAATTGAAAGGACGGAAATAAATAGTGTAATATTGGCTTTACACGTTGCAGCTTCATAGATTTCATACAAGCGTGCATACTTAGGACGTCATATGTAAGTCAAGTAGCGCAATCATTGTTCCTGTTCGATTCCTGGCATGATAGATTTTACACAAGAAACTTTCAGTTATTTTATATGGTCTGGGTGTCTAGGATCGGCCCCAGAATAGTCCGTTGTACATTACTCACAATACCAGCGTAACTTGCTTAACTTGGCAATATACAATGTGCGTGTTTGTCTGCCGATTATTTATTTATTTCAATAGTAATAAAAATTATTTCAATACATTTACTTAAAAAATGCATTTACGAAGCCTGTACAAAGGAACATACGCTAAAATAGATACAATACTATCATTTAGGTACCACCACCTCTCACTCTCTCCCTTACCAATCAGGCAAACTAAATCAGTACCATTATTGGTCAGTGACCATACGTTTAAATGTAGTCATTGATCTATTAAAAATGTGAATAAAATCAGGGGGGATTATTAAAGCTATTACATTCCCAAAATGCCATTTTTAGATTTTTTGTCTGTGTGTCGACCTAAACTTAATTCTTTGTCTTCTAAACCTTCCTGTCATAAATCGGCAAAAAAAAAGAAACAAAGGAAACCGTAGATATCAAGAGATGGCCATCTGTCTACGCGTCGACTGCAAACGTCAAAATCGTCATCAAAATCTCTCAACGACACGACACGTACGTGCAAGTTAAAAAAAATTGAAATTATCAATCTGTACGGGTCAGTGCAGGATCAAGCGGGTGAGTCCTTTTCCTTGCCTCACATACGACACAACATAATATTTACCAGTCTGTCTGTGTCTGTTAGAGCATCACGTGAAAACTAATGAACGGATTTAAATCAAACACGATATAGAGCTAGCTTATATCCGGGATATCGTCATAACTTAGGATAGTTTTTATCCCGATAAATGACGTCGCTTCCGTGGCTTAGACCAATATAGCGAAAAAGTTGGCGCTGTGATCGCATCTTTTTTGGAAACGACTGAACATATATGAATACAACTCGACATAATGCTAGCATATAACCCAAGTTAACACTTAGGATACTTTTTATCCCAACAAATAATGTCGTTTCCATGGAATAAACGAATTAGCAAAATAGGTGGCATTGTAATCGCATTTTTTAAATTCACTAACAAATACCTACGTTATCATAAACTACATCTTATTCATTGTATTATTTCAAATCAGGTTGGCTGCGACTCGCCTCTGTTTCGCTGCGCAGCTGTGGACTATATGAAATTAATTTCTTTGTTTTTGTAGTGAACTTAAATAGTAGTAGTAACCAGAAACAGTAAATTTCTTGGTAAAACACCTAATTAAAATTAAATATACCTACGTAACATAGAGCTACTACTATTACCTAGGGATTTTCACGCGACGTACCCTCGGGGAGAACTGGGGTTATATAATATTAAAGTATTATTTTTAAGGTATATAGTGTTTATTAATTCATGGGCTTATTAAAAATACAATTGAATACTTAAACTAAACAATAGTATGAAAATAAACCTACAATTAAAAACTAGAACTAAATAATTTTTTTAGATAAAATATTGGTCCCAAACCATTGTCACTTATCGGAACGTTGTTAAAAGGCTGCGGCGTTACGACGTTGACGTTGTTAGCAATACTTAGTCTTTGCGCAAAATAGACGCCAGCCGCAGGTCGCGTGAGAGGTCTACTAAACGATCGGTGACATCTCGATAAACTTTTAGAGCGTTAGGACCCCACGGACCCAGAGTTGCCACCCCAAACGCCGCGAATGTGTAACCATTTCCGTTGGCGGCGTACTTGCAGCGCTTGTTAAGTAGTTCTATATTTTTTTTATAAATTTGTATTTATAATGTATATTGTTTACTAAAAAACTATAATATTTTATAGGAATTTCGTAGTTAGATATTATTTTTAATAGGTATATAGATTTTACCAAAAATAATGTTTCAATAAAAATTATATAATGTAACTAAGACATCAAATATATTTAAAAGTCATAGCAAATGAGGCGCTAGCTGAAATAAACAGTTATTACATGCTTATTAATTATTTCAATTTAAAGGCGACGACGACTGCATGCCGACTGACTACCGTTTTACTACAGCTTTGCTGTCTCTAGTAGAGAATTTAAAATGTTGGCACGCACCACCAATTGCGCTGTCACACTAATTGTACGTGAAAAGAATAATCTTTTATATGGAAGTGTATACAAAACAAACTGTACTATTACAGATATTTAAGAAAAAAGCGTCAAATGTGTAACAGTATCCGTGCAGGAACGGAGAAGGAATAAAATTTCCTGCGGGGCGGCCCGTTTCAAGAGGCGACAAAACAACCCACAGCCAGGTGGTAGGGCATTTGTCCGACTGGATGGCTACCAACCTGGTCTAAAGCATGCCGCCAAAACAACCTTGAGTTGTGTTCCGGCATTAGTGACCAGGTTCCAGTCCCAAGAGAGCAGTAGCACATTTGTAACACCTTTGCTGTTGCAAATGGTGATGATAACCGCTTTCCATCAAGTAGGCCGTCTGCCTGTCTGCTGAACTCCTGCAATTAAAAAAAACAGTTCACGAAGCATGATATTTTCGTAAAAGTAATCGTCAAGAGTTTACGAATTCGAAAAACAGCAGTAACTTAAAATCAATGGATGTTGTTCGAACGTATTTTCTTTAAAATTATTCTAGATTTGATTGCCTTGATTATTTTTAGAATTATCATCAGCTTCATTCATAGTTATTCAGTTAGAAGGCGTGTTCATTTATTACGAACTTAGGAAAGGGAAATATCTTGGTCCCAAAATATTTTGTTGAGTTATAATAATTTTTTCGACAAAAAACAAGTTTTAATACCACTCCATACCACTACTATAGGCGTTCTTTTAGAAACTAGTACAGTGAAGGAAACTTAAGTGATATTCTAGCGATAATCCCTTAGGACTATTAGTAGAATACTAACCTACACTATCGAAGTTTGTGGGTAAGATTCCTAGAAGTCTGGCTACGTCACCTCGCTGGATTGCCATGCTGATCCTTGTTCGAGGTAAGAACAGCCTCTGATCGCCCAAAAATCATATTTTTTTACGACTTATACTTAGTTATTACTACATACATACATAACTTCACGCCAGGTCCTTGCGGGGTAGGCACGAAAAGTTAGTACTATTATAATGTTATTTTTGTATACTCGCATTCTTCATAGATTGTCATCCAAAAAATATTAGTTGTAATATTTTTTAATAAAAACAAAACGTTGTGTAACTAAAAAGGAAAAATAAATACTTTTTTTATAGCCTGAAGCAGGCAAACAGGCAGATGGCTCACCTGATGTAAGTGGTTACCATCGCCTACAGACGTTTGCAACACCAGGGGTGTCGCCTACGCGTTGCGAGATATTTTATAACGCCCTTCTTAAAGAACCCATGTTATAGCGCAAAGGGAAAACCACGGCGGGAAGTTTTCTCCAGATTATTGTTGCACGCGGAAAAAATATTTAGAGAACTGTTGCGTAGTTGAGCGTGGGAGCTCAAGGAAATGAGGGTGAATATCCCGTCACTGGCGAGCTGCAGTTGCAAAGGTGAGGCGTTAGCACCAGATCAAACAGTTCCGCGGAACACTCCCCGTTATACAGGCGGTAAAATACGCAGAGGGACGCAAAGTGTCTTCGAAGGTTAAGCGATTCTAAACTGCCTTTTAGTATGGGATCATCGACAAAACGAACGGCGCGACGTTGGATGGAGTTGAGAGGGTCAGTCTAGTAAGCGGGTGCTGCGGCCTATAGATGTGAGCAGTACTCCATATACTTCTTTCTACAACATATTGAAGTCGGTGCCAAGTAAACAAACAACTTCATCATTGACTCAAAACTTGCCGTAGGTCATAAAAATATCGTCATACAAAGAAGTCTACTCACGTATTTGGCAAAACTTTTATTTTGACAAGATACAATACTCAAGAATAAAAAGTTACTTCACAAGATATGTGCATACGCCTAGGCATAACGATTCGTTAAATTTTAAAACGCTTGATTTGTATCTTCTGTTAAGCTTTTTACACATTTAAGACAAACATTTTGCCGTTGTTTTATTAAGACATCATTATCAGTCTATCCTATTTGTTTGTAATACATTGCAAAACTTCCCAATATATTTAAAAATCTGGCAAAGTTTTTACGACCGTCTGCCAAACACACGTCAACACTCTTATGGAATCACCTTCAGTATTCACTGACTTCCAGGAATCTGCTACACGTGTAAATGGATGGACCCATCAATATACTCAACTTATATGTAAATAGACTAGAACAGAATAAATGTTTTGAACTTTAAAAGAATTTCCAGTACTTACATATATGCCTTTTTGTCACTACTTCTTTGAGGGCTCGCTTATTCTCGAAAGTGGGTAGGTCTATGACTTTTTGATTGTCGCTTCACTCCAAAAAACCTCTTTTTTTAAAGGTTACAAAAATTATTTTTTTCAATTTTCACCCTTAAATACGATTAGTGTCTTGCACAAGGTAAAAATTCCGCAAAATATGCTGTCAATACGTTTTGTGTAAAACGTATTAGGCAGTTCAATATGATTAACTAATTTTATTTAAAGACGATCGTTACGGAACCGGTCCGTAATATATAAAATTAAATAAAAACACCAAGACATCTTAAGACCATTTAGTTAATTATAGGCTTTAAGTGATATTTCTGTAAATACAGCCTTAGTAGCAATGTCACTTAACGTTCGCAAATAAGTTGTGTGTACACAAGTTGATAACATTAGCTATGGCAGGTAACATGCCTTAGGGCCACGAAAACTGACTCTCACAGGCGATTCTATACGCTGCAAGTATCGCATCATCACGTCATTGATACAGAAACAAATATTAACATTTAATCATTATTATTCATTAAATCTTTGTCGCGATTATAAAATAAGACCTTTATAGGTTAAAATAATTTAAAATAATGATTTAGATTTAACAAAACTACGTTTAAGCGCAGTATTTTATTTTATATTTATTATTTTATTCCGTCATTTCAGCCAATGTTCATTGGCCGGTTTTAGTAGGAGAAACGTCGGAATAAAAATCAAATAAAATCAATTAAAACATACTTGTATTATCCGTGAATGAACGGAGAAAGAATACAATTTACTGCGGCCGAGCGGCCTGTCGTAAGAGGCGACAAACCCACAGCCAGGTGGTAGGGTATTTACCCGAGTGGATAGTGACAACACCTGATCTAGAGTATGCCGCCATTATAACCTTGTGCTGTGTCCGGAACACACATTAGTAACCAGGTTCCAGTCTCCCTTAAGAAAGCAGCAGTGCATTTGCATCGCCTTTGGTGTTGCAGTTGCAAATGTTCATAGGCGATGGTAAACGCTTTACATCAAGTCGGCCGTCTGCCTGTCTGCTGAACTACTGCAATAAAAAAAATTTTATGTGTATTTGTTGCGAAAATCTCAGAAACAGTATATCTAATTAGATCAAAAGAACCCTATGTCACCCTTACCAAACACTTCAACGATGCGTTTGTTAATGAGTCATCTACAACGCGACTGAAGCGCTTTTTATTTGGCTATATTTTATATTCCTCGGGACAAGTAGTTTATTCTGTATCTCTTCTTTTTGTAACCTCGACGACGTGTCCAACATTTCATGATAATCGGTATAATTATCCACTTTCGCATAATTCGATAGAATTATTGATATCCCAACTTTGTGAATACAGCGTAAATTGATCTTTCAAGCGGGGTGAACATTTTCGTGGCCCACTGATAAGTTCTAGATATCCGGCGTCCTTTGTTTATGTAGTGTGGCGTCTTCATTATGTTGAGGTCGCCAGGCGTCCCGACGCCCAGCATTCCGGAAATTTTGTATCATTATTAATTACTAATACTCTCTCTGAAAGCTCTTGGAAAGGTCAATATAAAGACAAGTAGTAGATTTATAAATTAGTAGCTATAATTTTCAATGGATCTTCACTTATTATAATCATAATTAACTTTGCTGTAGACGGCACATCAAAGTTTTCAGTGTTGGCTATCTCATTGCAGAAGGAACTAAAAATACAAATAGAACCCAGCACTTCAGTGTATTACATATTTTTGCCATATATTGAAGTTAGTGTAAATCGTCGATTTGGTTGTAATGCTGTTAAGCCAGCTTAAATGTACTGTAAACCTATAATTTTACATTGACTTGTTAATTCTTCGGGAGATCAGAGGGCTGATTCGTGTCCTTTACAACGGAGCATTATGACGATCAAGTGAGGTAACGTAGCCAGTTCTAGGATTTTATCCATTGACTTCGCTGACATAGGCTCAGTATTCTGATATTAATAATCAATAGATATAATGAATCAATAATAATCAGATATAAAATGCATTGAGTAAGTTTTGTTTTTGGAAATAAAGTTTATTATTATTATACATTATTTATTTAAGATAAAATTTTCATTTTTTAAAAAATATAAAGATATATAAAAAAAAATAATATTTTATAAAAAAAAAAAAAAATACATATTATTATTATTCTATTTAGACTTAAAGGATTATAGGGAAATACAATATAAGTCAATTAAATATAAACGATGGCAAAAATACATAAATAATACATTTGGAAAAAGAAAGTGTTTTCCACACTTGGGCAAAGCCAACGCGTATCCAGCATTAGAATAGAATAGGAGGGATTATACAACAAAGAAAAGGAAGAAGAATATAAACAAAAATGACATATATGGACAGCAGATTACAGTTTGAAATATTGTAAATTAGCACATACGTTATTGCGTAATACTAACATAATGATTCCTGATTGAATATTTAAATATCGCAAAAGATTTAGCTTTTCTGACGTCAGTGGGCAAATAGTTCCAAGTAAGACAACTTGAATGGTGAAGGAGTTGGAATAAATGTTGAAGAGTATGCAGGTGTCATTAACTGGAGATTATTACTGGAGTACAAATTGAGGTTGTGTGACGTATAAAGGAAGTTGAATGAATGCATGAATATTTTATTGCACATTATAATTAAAGTACAATGGGCGGTCTTGTCGCCAAAGGCGATCTCCAGGCTATCCTATACAATTATTATCCGACTATATTATTGTGACTTAATCATTATTATTAAATGGAAGATTACACTGTATATTTATGTGCATTCATCATAGTTATATAATTAAAGTTATCATTATTATCGTCGTTATTTATTAATTATTATTACAACAGTAAATTATTTATATTTTATATATGTCACTCATTCTACACATTTAATTTAAATTTATCCTAAATGTTACTATAAAAAATTCTTCTATTGAATAGATTGTCATGTTTACCAAGTATATAATCCTATAAATTTTAAATGAATTACATTTTCTAATGTCAAGGGTTATTATAATTTTTTATTGACATTGCAAATATGCTCCGCGAAAATAATGTCGTGTTAAAAGTTTTATTTAATTTTAATGTGTCGCATCGGCGTGTGCTTCGAATATTTTCGTAGTGCTCAGGGTGTCTCCTTAGATGAACTGCTATTTCAAAAAAGTATAAGCACGGTAGTTAATAATTTAAGGCTTTTAAAGAATGGTCTACAACTATCTCCCTGTTTTATCTCACACATGGCTTGTATCACATCTTAAAGTATATCAGTTGAAACATTACTTAAAATAAAGAGGGATATAAGATATGAACACACTTAGCTAATTAATTATTTAATAAATATATTTATTTATAAAAGTATTGAATAACTCGGCAGTAATTTTTAGTCTCTTTCTATATTCATTAAATCACATTTACTTTGATAAGACGGAAAAGTCCCTTATCGAATCAATATTTAAGCGAGTGATTCCTAAGCGAATTTGCTCCAAGAGAGGATATTAAAACTCTCCAGCGACGGCCAGCAACCCATTAGTATGGACTCATAAATTCTTGGTGACGTCACGCGACAAGCGCCCCGCCTCGTAACTAAGCTGTCTGTCGACTCTGTTATCCCCCTACAATTATGATACACTTACATGATCCTTCTTATAATGTAGCTCTGTTCAGGGTAATTATATCATCAGTATTGAATTATTTCGGAAAACGAACTTAGATACAGTACATATGTATCGGTATATATAATATTACACACATGGACACAGAAAACTGTGAGGGTGTTTAATGTAGGTACAAATATACCTTTCTGTGTTAAAAGATAAGCTGTCTTATAATTCTACAGCTTTGCAAAAGGAAAAAAACACCTGTTTAACCTTTGAGAAGAATAACTAAATTAAGGAAAGTTTTGCTGTTTTGTTCGTGAGACACAAAGCTTAAGTAGGCACTACTCTTATTACATTGCAGATAGATGTTTTCATCAGTATAAATGTAACATTGACTTTGGATGTTGGTCCTACTGTAATTAAATTATTCTTGAGTTTTAAATGCACTTTTAATCGTTGTTTTACGGGGAGTGAATATATAATTAGTACTTTAATTCGGAATATAGCTTAGCAGATACTGTGACTTAGACTATTGGTACGTGGATCCGGGCGTTACCGCGTTAAAAAAAATAATCACGGAAACATGACTGTATGGTAATGGTGTTTAATTACTAATAAGCAACAGGGGTTTGCGGTGCATCTGCAGGTACACAATAATGGCAGCTTTGCTTGTGTGACGAATTGTGTACCTACATGGGATAGTTTGTACGGGACAAGCATTCATTCATACTGTATCCTTACGATAAGGAATGAATTGATTCTGTTTGGTATATCCGTGAAGGAATGGAGAAGTAATATAATTTCTTGCGGTCGCGCAACCTTTTATAAGAGGCAACAAAACAACCCACAGCCAGATAGTAGGGTCCCCGTAGTAGGGACCCGTCTGGATAGCTACCACCCCTGATCTAGATTATGTCACCATAACAACCTTGAGTTGTGTTCCGGCATTAGTGGCCAAGGTCCAGTCTGCCTTAAGAGAGCAACAGCGCATTTGTAACGCCTTTGGTGTTTCAAATGTCCATAGGCGATGGTAACCACTTTCCATCAGGTGGGCCGTTGCTTATCTGTTGAACTCGAACATATTTTTTTTTCCTCGATGTCCCTGGATGGTCCGTGAACACTTTTTATCCCAAATTTTAAATACTTTCTTTGGGTGATTATATTTACGCAATTTAATCACGTCAAAACACTAATAATAACTGATATCGTGACTTGCAGAATTTCTATTTTCATTATGAATATTGTGAATTAGTCTAAAATAAATTGAATGCCAAGGAATAAAAATCTTTAATAAAAATTTAAATTCAATAAAGTTTTTTGGTTCAATGAATTATTAAGATCATTGCGGGCATTTTCAAAGCAACAAGATTTATTGCATCGTCTTCGTAGTTATGTTACTTATTTAGCAAAACTTTATTAATAAATATTCCAAAAATCGTGGAGGTTTTCAGCATTTTATTTATTATTTTATTGCATTGCATTCTAGTAGATATATCAGACGTTGCTCGAGTGTCCTTTTTAAATTCAATAATTAAAGTACTTTATACTTGCGCGTGGTCTAAATATTGCCGTACTGACGTGGCTTTGGTTTTCTCATTTTTAGCCATATTTCTTCCTTTTGATAAACATGAACACCTGTATGGTAGATCAAACAGGAATAAATGAGTTACATAGTGGGCCTCACTATACTTCAAGCAGAAGAGATCTTATGATATTCTTTATTTATTAATAAAGACATCCTATGGCACTTCTGGAGTTAATACTGAAATAAGATTATATCAATCTATCACTGACGTTTTATTTAAGTTGAACATCCTAGTTAATACCTACTCGTTTATTTTCGTGTGAAGTAATAGACTATGAGATATATAGCTTGTGATGTTTATTTTGAAGCGTTTTAAGGAGAACTACAAAGTGGGTATACACACAAACTTTAGGTGATTCCTCGAACTCTTAGTTACATCACCCAAAGTCAATAGGGAAAGTTTGTTTTATTGCGCTCAGTGTTTTACTCAAGAACCTCGTTCCCGTTTCGTTTCTTCTATAAAATTTTATGTTGGATTATTGCGTCATTAATACGTCATTTATTTGAACTTTATCCCAATATTGAGTAATGAAATAAAGTTCAATTAATGTAATTAAATTAAATTAAATTAATTAAAGGCCGGCAATGCTGCTGCACTAGCTGAAGCCCTAAAGCGCAAATACATAACTAGGATTCATATTGGTGCCGTTTGAAGTTGAAACACTAACGGTCAGTTACTATATCTTACCAACCGTTCATTTGCCTTACTATTGGTTAAAAATTGACAAAATTCAACTGGTGGTAAGGCAAGTGAACGACTAGTAAGTCCATCAGTAAAGAATTTCTATAATAAAAATTTGAAGAAATGACGTCTTTTCATTCGTTCGTCATCAGCCTAGAAAGTATACTATAAGTTAATCCGCGACATAGGCTAGCTGTCATAATTGTCTTTATAGAGTTGCATTTAAATCCGTTCAGTAGATTTCAGGTGACGCTCTTATAGACGGACAACAATTCGAAAAGATCCGTTCTGGTGTGATGGAGTTCGCATTTATAATACTATTATACTAGCTTCGGCCTGAAGCTTTGCTTGCGTCAAGGTTATCCCACGAGAACGTAAAGTAATTTTTTCTGAGATAAGTAACTTCGTGCTACTGCAGACTATAATATATCTTTGTGCCTTTTGTCCAGATCCGTTAAACCGTTTTTAAGTGATTGAGGAATAAACTTTCATTGAAACTTTCTTATTTATAATACTAGTATAGATAGTATAGAAGTATGGATTAGTATTGTTACAACTCAGGTCCCAACAAACACAAAATCCACCTGCGTATTTGAATCAAAGCACATTTATTACCCGTCATCATTTGAAGTAATGACTATTAACATTAAAACTATGATAATTTTTTTATTCTCGTCTTCTTTTGTTTACTTATTGGCATACGGCCTATTGTTGTATTATAATCATTAACCAGGCGTTATGGATTTAAAGTACAAGCTGATTCTAGAAAATTCGGTCTACGCTGCCGGGCGGACTTATTGCATTTGTGTAGTATAAGGCAATGGCCCGGTTGAGGGAGGAGTGAGTTGAGCGAGAATCACGAGCGAATCGAGACGTGTATACTATAATCGGGAATCTAATAAGTGACGCACTTTGCGCGTTTTATTGAATTACGACTTTTTGAGTTTGGTCATATTTGTACCTGTGTTCTGCGTGTTTGTTTAGTTCTAATAAACTCTATAGTAATTCTAACGGCATTTTAATTCGAGTCTCACACACTCGTAGCAGTATACATATAGTTATAGTTATGTATAGTATACTACTGATTTATTTTCTCTCACAGAAAACAAGAAAATGGAGACGGACAAGATGTCAACGGCGTCCTCGGTCGGTGCGGCCGAACGGAGACCGCTCCTACAGGCGCTAGTGTTGGAAAGGCGGATACTTTTCGCGTGTACAATCCTTGTAGGATTATGCACATTTATATGGATTACTGCAGTATGTACTGAAAAATGGGTCCATATTGAAGGAGGGAATGGTGAGTCCTTTTCATTAGTTTATTTATAAAACTTAACCAGTTAACGTTGTATAATAACACTTATTTAAATTCAGAGCTTAGTAACCCTAAAATGGTAAGGTAGGGAAAAATAATCGTAAATATTACGGTTCGCATTTTCATTAAAATGAAGATAAAATAAAACATTTTCACCCAATCTGTTATTGAATAGATCTTAGTTTTAATACGTAAAATTATATACAACATAAGCCTTATGAATTCCATATTTACGTAGGTATTACAAATATTAGCTCTGCCTTGGTTTGCCTTGTTAAATGAAAACCAGTAAGTTGAAGTATAGCCGTACTACTTCAGCTAGGTCCCGAAATAGGGACGCTGACACAACTTATATATGTATTATATATGTATAAAGCTAAAGAGTTTGTTTTTTTAAACGCACTTATCTCAGGAACTACTAGTCTGATTTGAAAAATTCTTTCAGTGTAAGATAGCCTATTTATCAAGAAAGGCTATATATCATCATGTTAAGACCAATGGGAGCGGATCACCAATGACGTATGTTTCAAAATCAGATTTTAAAAACAAATTCCACGCAGATGACGTCGCGGACACAGCTAGTAATAGAATAAATTCTAAATTATTTATTTATAAAAACAGGCTTCAAAATAACTTCTTATCTATAATAACATATTATCTAACATTTAAAATATCACAATAGAAATAATTTAAATTACTTTTCAAATAATAATTAATTAGTCCATATTTGACTCCGTTTAGTTGTATCTACTTATGACGTCATAAGTAGATACGCTCGTACTACAAAAACTAAATCTATGAGACTGCGATGTTCGGCAAATTTATAAAAAGTATGTAAGTCGATTTGAGTATTCACTCCCCTATTGTTGGCATGCGGACGAACTCTGAAGACGACTCTTGGAACGGAATAAAGTTGGTATGTTCCAAACCAGGGGTATTGTGAACACATTGCTGGTCTCGAAAAAATTTATGAAGTCTTTTTTAAATAACCCAATGTCGTAGAGCAGAAGTAAAATCTTGGAGGGAACTTCCCTCCAAGACGTTATTGTACTCGAGATAAATATTGTAGAGAACCTTTGAAAAGTTAAGGGACATCGTCTCCTCCATGTTGCAAAGGAGGAGGCGAAATGGTTCTACGGAACGGAACTGCACGAAATCTAACTACTGGTTACTATTAATTCACTTGCTTTACCATCGGATGAATTTCGACAATACGACCTATGGTGCTTATGACAAATTTAAACCGATAGTAAGGCAAATGAACGGTCGGTACGGCATAGGACCCGGCGATAAGTCTATAAATAGTTTTTAAGTTTGATTATTTTATTACTTCGTAATAGATTTTCGTCCAATCATTTGGCTTTCAGCCGCATATTGTGTGAACTGCAGCCAGGAATTTAGGACCATCTGTCACTTCTATAATTGCTGTTCACATTTGATGAGTCGAGCCCTCCAACACATTACTTGGCATCGTGCACGCGTAAATTCTTTTAGACGGATTCACTATATTGTAAATTCTTAAATTTCATAGAAAGAACGAAAGAAAAAAATATTTAAAGAAAAACGACGTAATTACTATCCTTGTTTTCATATACATTAAAATAGCATAATTTGAAAATTTTTACGTCGCATTTTCAGCAAGCTAGGCTTAGACTCAGTTTATTACTGATACTGTGCCTGAATTATCCGACACAGCGTTAATTTTCAATGCAAACTTTCTTGCTTTTGGCGTTAGACCAAAACAATCCCGTCTTGTTTATAACTTAGTTAAATATTTCTGTAAATTAATATTTATTTAATAAAACTACATTTTAACGGTTTTAAGCGCGGTAATTTATTAGATTTTTATTATTCCGGGGTTTCGGCCACTTTTCAGTAGCCGTGATCACGGAAGACAAAGATATCAAGTGTCAATGAGTATTGTTAAAGTTTTATTTTGACTATTTAGTTTAAATTTTGTTTTTGGTTATTATTTGCTCTCTGGAAGCCTAATCTAATTTACCACCGCTTCGGAACATGCTGTTACTTGAAAAGAAGAAGCGGCACAAGAAACTCTTCAGCAAAAATGCCTAGCTCTAATAATTTTATACAATATTACTCGTAAAATAGGTGGAAGGAATAAAATTAATATTTATTTTTAAATTAATTTATCCATGTAGGAACGGAGAAAGACTACAAATTCCTGCGGCCATACGGCTAGTCATAGGAAGCGACGAAACAATCCGCAGCCAGGAGGCCTTTATCGTTCGGATGGCTACCACCACTAGTTTAGGGTTTGCTGCTGTAACAAACCCAAGTTGTGTTTCAGCATAAGTGGCCGGGTTCTAATTCCACTTTCGAGGCTGGTAACATATTGGTAGTACCTTGACAAACTTTGGTGTTACAAATGTCCTAAGGCGACAGTAACCAGTTAAAACCAGGCGAGTCGTCAGCCTGTGTGATGTAGACCAACCAGAAAATCAAATAAATATATAAATATCGCTATAGGTATTTAAACTATCAACAAAGAAGATAACGAATCGGGTTCTAAGACAAACTTTTCACTGAAGTACTGCCAGATATAGCTAAAAGTTAAGTGTAGGTACGTGTGTCGAAATAATCCACAAATAATGTGTATATTATTCGATTGTCAAATGCATGTCAATTCAGCCAACAATGAAGAGCTCTGTAGAGACGAGAAACTTTTAGTCTTTTTTTTCATGCGCTACGGAATTCTAAAAGTTAGTTAACAAGTTTTGTTAATACTCAGTTTTACTCAGTAGCGAATAAATAAAATGTTACTAAAGAACGTGGCTGAAATATTAAATATATATAAAAAAAATATTTTTACACACATAAATTTTGAACTGCTTTCTTATTTTGAAGGGTTTAAAAACGTAAGTCGTGATAGCGTAATGGATAGAGTACGCGACCCAAACTCAAAGGGCGCAGCTTCGAATCCTAGCCGGAACGCATACTCTACTTGGCAGTTTTCTGACCATAAGGTCAGAAAACTGCCAAGTGTGCCAAGCACATTGGTGCATAGTGTCACATGTGCTAATAGCGGTGAAGCAAAACACCATGATGAAAACTACACATCGAGATAACCGATGTGTTAAACCTGCCAAGCTGCTTAGGGCAAGCGTGGCGGGTATAGTGTCCGTTTCCCAATAATTATAATGGGAGGCTCCAACCCAGCAGGAGGACATTTATAGGCTCTTATTATTTATATATAAAAGAAACGTGTTAGTTACACTATTTATAACTTAAGAACGGCTGTACCAATTTGGCTGAAAATTTATGGGGAAGTAGCTTAGAATCAGGAGACTGGCATAGGATACTTTTATCCTGTTGGAACCGATAGGTGGCGCTGAGATCAGGTTTTAGAATCTTCCTAATCACCGGGACCGATTTTGGTGATTTTGCTTTTGTGTGTTTGGGTGGGTTCTAGGATGGATTAGATTCACAATTGGAACCGGTAGGTGATACTGGGATCGGGTCCTAGATTTTTATTTTTTCACAGCAGGACAATGTCAGCCGGGGCCGCTAGTAATACGCATTTTATTATTGTTTCTTTGTATAATTTTCTTTCTTTTTTTTCACTTCTTAGCTTTACTGTTATCTGTGGAGGCTTATTAATAGCTTCTCTAAATTTATCTTATTTTTAGTTATTATTAATGATAGCTGTTAGCCCCCCAAATAAAATAAAATAAAATATTATAAAAATTATAATATTACTGGCGGCCTTTGTGGTTGAGCGGGCTATGCCTTTGCCGGCCTACCTCGCTACAACTCAGAGGCTCCGGGTTCGATTCCCAGTATAGTAAATTTCAGGAACGTATTTTCTCCGTTATTTACCATGGTCTGGGTGTCTGGGATCGGCCTCAGAGTAGTCCGTTGTATATTACCCATAACACAAGCGTAACTTGCTTGATTTGGGAATATACATTGTGTGTGTTTGTCTGCCAATAATAATAATTATTATTATAAAAACGTACAACCTATATATATAAGATTTTTGTTATCAGAGCATAAAATATTTATAAAATAAAATGTACTGTAACTAAACAATAAATCCATACCGTAACTCTTCTTATCTGCTATCCATCAATTCCCGTGATACGATGTATCAGAGTGCTTAATATTTATTACCATGTCAAATGTAATTGGCGTCATATGCTATGTCAATTGAATGTTATCAGATACATACTGTGCGTGCTTTGTTTATTTGAGTACCGGTGAATGATTTATGCCCTACATTTGAAATGTACCATGCGGTTATATTTAGCTGCTCTATTTGTAGGAACGTTTTATAACCTTCTGTTCTGTAAATAATTCTATGGTTCTGATAATCTTAACCGTTCAGTCTCAGGTGAATCCGAAGGTTAAGCGGTGCAACGTAAGTTTGAACTAACACAATGTCAGTTTTTCAATAATAGTATATTCTTAAAAAGTTTTGTGGAATGGCCAAAGAAACCTGTTGATTGAGAATATAGATAATAAGTGTTAAGGATAAATACATATTGCAGTCTCAATATAAAAAGGGCCAAATCAAAACACGCTTTTGGAGAGCTAATCAAAATTTACAAGAAATTAATTTGTTGTTGATTGCTCTTTTATCTAAATATTATCTTTCATTTATTTCCTGTTTTTCAATTTGAAATAAGCAACCAAAGTGATTCATGCAAATATAAAATTGATTCATTTCTTCTTTGTTTTCTTTAATTTTGTATTTTTATTTCAAATAGTTCAAATTTGGTAGATTCATCGAATATCAGCATTTGCTCTCGCTTAAATTATGCCCGCTTCCATAGCAGAACACAGGCGAGGGAAGTCGGCAGCGCGAGCATTAAATATTCAAATATGTTGCGATTACATAATCCCGCTACTCACTTCACTCGCCACATGCTTGCTGCGACAGAAGTGGGTATAATGTAAAACAAGTATTTATTACATAAGCTTTGAGCTAGTTATTTGTCACAAAACGTGTTATATTGAAATTGACTTTATTGTTATGCAAAAATAATAGTACAAGATACATATTTTTAAGATATATTTTTTTCGATTTATAAGCCCTTTTGTGCAGATTTAAATACAAAACACGCGATCTGGGGCTGTTTTGTATACCAAGTTTTAAGTTAGTCCCAATGTCCATAACTACTTCCAATTTTTATTAAAAAAATGGTGTTTGTGCAGTTCATACGTAGTACAAGTGAAACCTTGTCACACTGACAAGGGGTGGGAGGGATTCTAAATTTCGTGACGTTATATTTCACATAATTTATCCTTATAATATTAAAGTTTAAAAACACCAAATTTGAAGTATTAACCAAAACCCTCAAAACCTTTCCGACTTTTCTGTATTTCTATCTCATTCGCCCACAGGCTTAGTTCTATAGAATTATGTATTTATCTATTTTTAATGTCGTTTTTTCGTTTCATCGAGTTTCAAATCACAACAATTCTAAAGAGGTTTCACCTCAAAAAATGTGTTTTATGCTCACCAGATACGTTCCTCCTCATGCTATATACAGGCTTGAAAGAATATATTAGCAATACTTATAGCTATCTAAGGCAAATTCGTAATCTATCAGCCAGGATTTGAATTCACGTCAATGTACTGGAACACAGACTTTTATCTTTATTAAGCCATATTAATGAAGATAAAAGTAGCAAAACTGGTTTAAATATCTTTATAACATAAAAAAAGTTTTTTTTTTTTCAATAAAAACTCATCTTAATTAAGTCTGCTGAATATACTGAAAAATAAACAATTTTGGTTTTTTATGAAAATACAAATACGAAAGGTTTTATTTCGAAAAAAAAAACAAGATCCTGTTTTAAAGGGAGGAGAAACGAACTCATTAAAATCCTAGATAATGATTCGTATTTTGATTTGATTATTTCATAAAAAAATATCATTTACATACCGTAATTGAAGGCTTTCAGACGCGAAGGAGCTCAGTTTGAATATATTTTGGTGTGTAATGTTATCTGAAATAGCAGACGAGTTCTGGAGTTAGAATCACATCTTAGCTAACATAGTATTAAATAAAAATGTTGAAATAACATTCACCTAGAAAAAAATGACTGAAAAGCTCCTAAAGCCAGTATTAAACTATTCATGCACGTCCTACAATTTGGATGAATTTTAATTCTTCTAATTCTATATATTTGAAAAACACTTAAAATGTACGAAAAAGCAGGAAGGTCGATGCAGCGTTACGATTTCTGAAGGAGCTAAAATAACTTATTTCTAAAGCTATTATTATTAATATATATTATCTAAAACATCTTAAAGTCGGTGCTTAGTAATTTTTAAAATATAGTAATTTATATGTTTTATTTTGCACCGACTTCAAGATGTTTTAGATAATATATATTAATAATAATAGCTTTAGAAATAAGTTATTTTATACGTTTTAGTTTTTTAGTTTTTGAAGTCGGTTTTTTTAAACGAAGTTTTTAAATTTTATTTGTTACTTTTTAGTGTCTAGCTATGTATGGGTGGACCTACGAATGGTGCCGCGCTTCTTAAAAAATATAGGTCCCAAAAAAATGTTCGTAAAATGAAAACTACTGGGCCAAACTATGTCAAATTTTTAAGGGACTACATGGCAGTTATTCCGCGTCGAACAAAAAAAGAATCACGTAAATCGGATCATAAATCACGGAGTAATCGGCGAACATACATAAAAAAGGAACAACAACAAAAAAAAGATCCCGACGAATTGAGAACCTCCTCCTTTTTTCAAAGTCGGTTAAAAATAGGAGATTAATTAGGATTACTCCTTATGTATGGTTTAAATAAATCAGGGAATGCTCACTGCTAGCAGTAATAATATTCGTAGAAAAACACTACATTCTACTTTTAACCCTCTATTAGTTAAAAAGTAGATACGTTAAACCTTCACAAATAGACAAGAACAATAAAACTGAAATAACAAATTGAAGGACCCAAGCTGTTTTAAATTAGCAAAGGGTTTTAGAGATTTTAGCGTTTAATATGCGATTACAAATAACATTTTTTGGCTATCAATGCGGTAAATTTTAAAATTCTTGTTGTGAATATATTGAACAAACTTAACGTAAATTCATAGAGCGTTTTAACGCTTCTGTGTGTTTATGAATAGCACTTTTTGAGGGTTCATTTCAATTAAGCCTACTAACTTTGCTTAATTCAATATCAATAAGACCGTCAGTACATATAATCTCCAAAGAGTAATTCATTTAAAATTGGTATCATAGTAACATAGTATATTATTAATTAGAAATGTGTGGCATTGAGGTCAGTGGCCGTTGGACTATTTCTGTATCAACGTTGTTAGTAGAACGTGATGATAGCTATTCATAATGTAGAACAGAATTCACGTTGCAATTCTTTGCATTGTCCTTATTTGAATAAAAGCCAATATTGAGAAGTTATTTCTCGGGTGCCTAACTCATTGTGTTATGCTCTGGTGGATATATCACCGAGATCTGTTCCAGCCGTCCATTATATGCTACCATCATTATCTTCATGACCCTAGAATAAAATATCGGTGCCTGGGGTCCGCCGTTCTACTTATTTTCTTCCACTTTGTTAACATTCTTGTCTGTTTCTCGTTTCGCTCTCTTCCGGTTTGCCTGCTTGATGTTACGAACATCAAGAATGCCATGAATACGATACTTCCTTACGCGATACTTCTAAAAGACCCAAATATGGATAGATATAAAAATCTCTTTATTTTCATACATATAATCTAAATAATTTACAGTCCTTTCTGTAAAGGTAGAATGAAAGGGCGGCCATTTTGCTTTTTATACTATACTATCTACCCGGGCTATGGATTGTGTGAAAGGAATGGAACCTGTATGACGGTGGTGCTTAAAGTAAATACATGTAAATCCCTATTAATATTATAAATGCGAAAGTAACTCTGTCTGAAGGTCTGTCTGTTCTGTTTTCTCGTAAAAACTACTGGACCGATTTGGCTGAAACTCAGTATATATATGTTTTCAATGCCGAGAATGTACATATCCCGAAAAATGGGATAGTTTCCGGGATAAAAATATATTTGTCTTTCTGTTTGTCATGCTTTTACGGAAGAACTAATGGGCCGATTTGGCTGAAATTTGGTACGTATGTAAATTAAACACTGAGGGTGGACAAGGGATACTTTTCATTTTGGTCTTTTTGGTAATTTTGGCCATGTTGGTCATCTTGGCCGTTTTGGTCATATTGACTATTTTGGCCTTTTTGGTCATTTTGGCCTATTTGGTCATTTTGGCCATGCGGTCATTTTGGCCTATTCGGTCATTTTGACCATTTTAATTATTTTGGCCGTTTTGGTCGTGTTTGCCCATTCCGTCATTTTGGCCATGTCGGTCACTGTGGCCTTTTGGTCATTTTGGTCATTTTGGCCTTTTTGATCAAGTTTTGTAATTTATGTTGTTTACAGATAAACGGGGGATGGTATAATTAGCGATATAGAATGAAGTGAATCTTCCGTGGGCAAATACATAAAAATTTAATAGTATATAACCTGTAGCGCTTGCTCTATAAGCAAGAGATACGTACTAGAGGTTAACCCGCGGCGCAGCCGCGGGGTAAACTCTAGTAGGTTATATGAATAATACATAATAAACTAAAATAAATAATAATAATATACATGATTAATATATGTATAGCTAAATTTGTCAATTATACCATGTAAGGAAATTGCTAGTAATGAGTACTCAGTAAATAAAGTGACTGTAATTATAATGATTATACATAGGTATATTGACAAACTCTTATTAATTTTAAATTTTTAACTGACAAGATATTTGTATTTATAGAGGAATTCTCCATGTTTGAAGTAAAAAACTCAAATATAATTGCATGCTTCCTGTTGGTTTTCTCTACCAATGTACAATAATAAGTTATCTATGAATCATATTTTGTAAGGCGTACATAATATGTTTTTCACTGTGAGTTAATATATTATACTTCCTAAAGAAATTTGTAATGAAAATATTCCGTTACATGAAAGCAAATAATAATGCACCTTGTACGAACAACTTGGCACGTCTTTACACCGGAACAGTTTTTTGATGAATATTAATTACTTTCAAACAATTTGGCTTGACGCCAGACAACCGTTTGGGGAGTCGTTAACACTGTCAATTGTTTTTTGGGTATTTAAAAATATCAGCCTACAAATGTATTACTACTTGACTCAGGCTTCTCCTTTGTTAGAGGAATGGACAATATATCCGCCATGCTTGTCCAAGGCCAATGAAGGGTATAACACATCGATAATCTTAAAGTGCTATTTTCGTCATGTCACATCCTTTTTGGCCAGTATTCAGATCCACGCCATTTGAACCGCAATTTCATTAGCTAGTGTCGGTTTTACCTATAGTGCATGGTGTGCAGGCGTCGGATTATAGGGGGCGCCTAACACCACTCCAAACATCTCCGAAATTCATGCGTCACTCACGGCGCCCGCTTTTCAAAGACCCTACGCCCATGTTATGGTCTAAGCCGGGCGCGTTCGCAAAGCAAAACGCACCACAAACGGCTCCACAACTCTGCACTGAGTCTATAAAATGACTTTTGTTTCAAGACGAAATCAGCCTTAGAATAGATAATGTAAGACTGTATTGGAGAAAGAGCTACAAACATAATGTGATATTAAGCGTATCGCATTATTCTTATAACTCTTTTCTTCGTAAAAATTAGTTTTTACCCTGTATCTTCAGAACAAGAATTCTCATGGATAGGAACTAAGGAAAAAAAGAATGCTTCATTAACATACATTTGTCTTATATTGGCCAACTTGGGAGGAAATGAAACAACAATATTTTAGCAGTTGCTATTTTAGCACGTAATGAGACATTTTGTTCTGAACTTGTAAATAGAAAGCTATTGCTTTCCGAAATCATTTGAAATTGCACCATTTGCACCCTCCTAACTGGTCAAAATATAATTATTCCATTTTGACGGAGCGCCTACTAGACCAGGGTATTTTTTGCACACGGGTTCTATATAGACTAGAGCCATCTCTAGTCACATTAGCCACAAAGTATCACGGCTCTTATCCTCTATTACTATTATTATCTTCTATCTATGTTTGTATTTAAGTATGTTTCATCGTAGTGTTTGAATTACTAAACCGATTTTGATGCACGTCGTGTCAATCGATTGATGACATAGTCTATAGCTATAATGTTATAAAACTCTTAAGCATGCCGTGTTTGACATTGAAGCTATTAAAAAAAACTGGAATAGAATATATAAACGATGGAGGACACGCTGCAAATCCTTTTAGATTTATTGTTGCTTGTTCGGGATTCAGGTAAAAACTACTGAGCCGATTTTATATATATATATATATATAATATATATATATATATATATATATATATATATATATATATATATATATATATATATATATATATATATATATATATATATATATATTCAATGTGATTTGTTTCGCTGATCGATAGTATATTTTATGTAATAATATGTCATATTTTTATCTCAGGAATCTTGTGGGCATTTTCCCAGAAGCTGTTTGAAGTTGTTCGGGTGAATAAAAGTTAGCTTCTTCCGACACAGTTTCCACTAAAA
Source organism: Dendrolimus punctatus (assembly GCA_012273795.1). Classification (NCBI taxonomy): domain Eukaryota; kingdom Metazoa; phylum Arthropoda; class Insecta; order Lepidoptera; family Lasiocampidae; genus Dendrolimus; species Dendrolimus punctatus. Next base: position 13,267,115 of record CM022539.1, read on the forward strand.
TCATGGCATTCATTCCTTTTTAAATGCTGCGGTACTTTGTGTCTAGGGAATCCCGTAGGAATTTCAAGTCAAGTAATACATAAATTTGTTATACAAAATTGGGATTCTCATAATTATACTTCTTTACTCTCTCTACTTTCCCGCAATCTTTTTACCTACAGGCTTTTAATTTTTATTTTGTTTCAGGTATTTACCTGCCAGTGAAAGGGCGGTACTTGATGTCGAGTGATTCCGGCGTTTGGGAGATATGCCGGTACGTGTTCCAGCCAAATGTTACGTCTTCTGACAAACTGAACAGTTCAATGTCAACTACGCCGAGACCCCAAAACATAACAGGGTTGACAGGAATATATATGTTGAGTGAGTACGTTTAATGGTTGTTTGATTAATTGCTAGGCTTTTAGTCTTACACATTAATTGGATGAAAGAAAGGCGACAGTGGTTTCTACCTCTATGCAATCAAAAGACATGGAGATAGTATGGGCGGTTCAGTATTAAAGTGACTTAAGTGTCAGTTAACATTATTGTTGTTTGTAAGAAAATTAAATAGAAAAGAAAACGGTGTGCATCTCGGGACACCCGACAGACGTGATAACTTAGCCTGACTACTGCTGCTGTATGCGTGCAGAAAGGGTAGCCAGACAGTCGGGCGCCGTAACGCGTTACGCAACGAAGCGGTTTACCCTCCCAAAAAAAGTTATCACTTCAAAAATATTATAGGTATGTATCTATAAGGATCTATTTAGAATTAATGCTCACCAGAGAACCGGTAAAAGAAACTGCATTTTGAAATTGAACATTTTAATATTAATGGTCGTTTATGATCGAGCATAAAAATAACAGTATTTACGAAAATTTTGACATTTATTTTGAAATCACAGAAAAACGAATCAATTTTATTAATTAACTGGGATATGCCCACAACTTCGTCCACGCTTGACTTGAAACTTCCGGGAATTCCCGGAATACAAACTATCGAAGCATTTAAAAAAGAATGTAACCTATCTATGTAGTAGAAATTGTGTCGCAATAAGCTTATTTTATACACACTGGAACAACAACAAACCGCTTCCAGGAAAATTTCAGCGTGATTCCCAAGATTTAAAATGTCATACATTTTATTACATAAAATTTGCTATCGATCGGTAAAAATCACATTACAATTCGATTTATTTGTAATCTGGTCATTTTAAATAATTACCAGAAAAAATCTCTGGAACCCCCCCCGTTCCAGGATAAAAAGTAACGCAGATTTTAAGTCTAAGAATTTGCTGTCGATCAGCGAAAACCGCATCGAAATCGGCCCAGTAGTTTTTACGTGAATCAATCAAACCGACAAACAGACAAGAAATCTTTAAAAAATTGCATCGTGTTTTCTATCGTTTATATAGTAAATTCCAGTTGTTTTTTTTAATAGCTTCACTATACAGACGGCTTTCGTAGAAGTTTATAATATTATAGAAGTACATAAAAATTTCATTGGCGGCATGATACACTTCATTCTTAAAAACATAACTGAATAAATTTATTACAGTATAATGTCATCATTACTCTACAAATATAAAATATTTTATTTATTTATCATTTCTAAATCCCAGGGGCTTTAAGCATCATTTATTATTCAAAACTTTGCAACGTCCAACTGTTATTTCGATCCAACCCACTCGAAATGAGGTGTTTTGAAAGTAGCTTTAGAAGTAATTGCAATCTATCCATCGGAAATGTTTTCATCATATTGTTACGAATCGCAAGACTCGAATTGAAATGCCGTTAGAATTACTATAGAGTGTATTGGAACACGTATAACACCGGTATAAATATGACCGAACACACCAAGTCCAAACGTAATGCAGAAAGTCATTACTCCATAAAACGCGCAAGTCCGTCACTAAATAGATTGATTAATGTACACAAGTCTTGCTTCGCTCGTGGTTACTGCACGACTCCTTATCTCCCAATTGGGCCTTATACTGCACAGATACAATATGTCTGCGTCTGCCCTGCCGCGTGGACTGAATTTCCTAGAATCAGTTTGTACTTTAAATCCGAGCCACCTGGCAGTGATCACAATACAAAATAGGCCGTAAAAGATTACAATACACAATGGGCTGTTTTTTAATCACAAATTTAAACACAAAGTAAACAAATGCCAAAAGGTAATAAAATGTGTTTCTACACATATGCAGGTGTGAATTTGTCTTTTGTCGGCGTCTAGGTCTTAACAATATCAATACTTCACAACAAATGGAAACAATAATTTATTAATCGCGAAACAATGGAAAATAACCTCGAGAAGTCTTAAAATTTGAATGAAACATATTACAAGTAAAGATCGGCAGCGAATACCCTGACAAGAGAATTACTGTGTACATAAAGCATCTGAAATGTTTGGATATTCACGAGAATGTGCACGCAGAACTAAAGCATGTTTATTTTTCCCATGCCACCTTCTGTTTTACCTCACTCGGTTCGTCCATTAACTCCCGCCGGCTTACTTTACAATCGGGCTGTTTTTCTAAACTCACAGCTACTAAACCTACAGTTTGTCTAGCGTGTTATATAGTTAAATGGCGTTACAGAAATAGTTATCCTCCCATTAAACCGTTATTTATGTTGATTATTCACGTGAAATCATTAAGAGGGATATATTTAATGTTTGTTTATAAAGATTTCCGAGGTGGCAATTAACGTGGTCGTAACTTCCAATGCGTTTAAAATGACTTTTTGGTAACGTTTGAACATGTATCTATTAAGACTTGCATTTAATATCTACGTAGGGTGGTCTGCAAAATTTCCAACCTAATAAAGGTACAAGTAATTTTTTCAGTTTTTTTTTTATTGTTCAACATAGTCTTTTTGTAACTCTACACACTTCTCCCAGCGATGCTCCCATCTCTGTAACTCGTATAGTACTCGGTGATTTTCTCTGCAAAATAATTGTTCACGAAGGTGATTGCCTCTTCATTTGACGAAAATCTCTGTCCTCCGAGTGTAATTTTTAGATGAGGGAACAAAAAGTGCTCGTACTTTTGATTTCTGGTTTTGCAAATGCTACAATACAAGTACTTCTAAAAGCCAATTTTAAAATTGTGGAAACGTTTAATACTCATTAGATAAATAATACAGTTGTAGTAGTTCGCAGCAATTTCTTACAGTAAAAGCTTGAAGAAATACACCGTTTAGTTATTGTATAAGTATATCATTCTACTAAAAAATATACATTGTTTAGCCGCGGTATGAAAAGTTCGTCACCTTAAGATAGACACTGAGATTAGCAATAGTTTTGATCATCAGAAACAAAGAGGATATAACCACTACGTAAATCAAATGTTAATACCAATAAAAAGGTTTATATTTAAACCATCTTTTTAGACAATATATAAAATCAACATTGATCTGAGTAATTTTAAACTTTATTGTCAAACAGTTAAACATATTTTTTTGTGGATTGGTCTGTTGACTTAGGTTGAAAGGTAAAATAGGCTCTCGGATCGTCACATTAATCAATTTGAAAATTGGCGAACCTTTTCACGCCACGACTGTACATAGACGTTTTGATGACGCGGTAAAGGCATGCTGGACTGAAATGCCATTATCTCTAGATAACAATTCTTCCGGCTGGCTTGATGGGCATGATACCACGGCCTCACAGAATATCTTTGTTAAACAGTTTGCCTTGAGATTATTGTATTACGTGCGATGAGAGAGAGATCCGATGGCTCACGTCCCCCTCCCCATATAGTTTATACTGTCTTATCCACCTATTCCAATCCCATATCCCATCCAATTCCTCCTGTCTGATCCCTCCCTAGATATATAGGAATCTCATCTTAAAGGTTGGGAACGCGTTGGTTTCGCCCCTAGTATCGCAAATATCTATAAGCGACGGTAATCACTCTCCATGTTTTTTTTATCGCAATAAAAAAAAACATATAAAATGGTTATCGTCACCTATGGACATTAGCAACACTAAAGATGCTACAAATGCGCTCCTGCTCTCTTTAGGGAGACGGGAACCTGGTCACTAATGCTGGAACACAAATCAATCACAAATGAGCTAGACCATCTGCCTGTTTGCTAGCTTGGCAATGAAAAACTGACGTTTCTTCTCTGATGTTGACGTCTGAAGCTATTTCAGTTATAGTTTATGAAACTCTGCAACCAGACCCTCTCTAATCAGATTAAAATCTTCGTAAACACAGAGAGTACTTAGTTCAAGTGTTTATAAAATGTGAACCCATTAATATCACATTTTGTTGCCAAAATGTGATATATTACACAACATTTACCGGTTCACGTTGCACGGCGTGCAAAACCATATATTTTAATAAAATGACGTGTATGGCTTCCATAGTACTCAGTAATAAATCGTACTCCGGCTCAGACAGAAGCAGTTAATCGTCTGCATTGTTTTTAGCTGTTATTAACACTAAAAGTCTGTCGCTATTTCTACACTGATTAAAAATAAACATGTAAGCATTTTTTTTATCTGAGTATAGTTAAAAGAAGTATTATTTAGCTATTTTACACCCGGTTCCTACTTCTTGGAAGCCAAGTGTCCATTCATTGCTCTATTATTGATTAAAATTTCTTATTAACTGTTTACAACTGCTTATGATTTTCTATCAACGGTAAATTGAAAGAGTAGATAGAATGGTGTCAAACACGGCAGTTATCGTTTTAAAAAATACTCTACCAATAAATTTAGTATTTATCTGTAAAATCAATTACATACGATTTGGTTTTATTTTTCAACTTTTTTAAGTATGTCAGTTCATAATATTTATACGAGATTTATGAAACGATAAAAATCAGTTTTTACCGTTTTATAATGAGCCCATAAATCTTTTATAGTTGTTGCAAATCAGGTGAGTTACCTTTATACATATAATTATTCTGTTCGTGTGTATATCACTGAACTCCTACGCGGTTGGATTGATTTTGATACAATTAATTGTGTTTATCAAATGGATTTAAGATAATTTACATTCATAGTTAGACCCGGTAAGTTTTATTATTTTACTATTGAGTTTTGGATTTGGAATTGAGTTCCAGAATGTTGACCATATTTTTTTGAAGAAAAAACCATTTTTTCAGGACAAATTACACTGGATAGTGTAGGTATAATTGTTACAAATTTACAACTAACATAACATAATCTTGTCCTGAAAGGGGTCATCAGTTTCAACATAATATATAAAACATATAGTTATAGTGTTAATTTAAGAGGGTCCTTCGGTGGTTTAATTCCACAATTAGACCAGTAGGTGCCATCGTAATCGAGACTTAGATTCTTATTTTCAGAGCAGAACAACGTTTGACGGGCCCGTTATTTTTCATTTATATTTCTGAGATAACTTAAATAAATAGGATGGATAGGATTTTACAAATTAAATTAAATACACATTTTTATAAGAGAAAAAATGGTATTTTACGGAAGAATTTCAATGGCTGCGAAATCTAATAGTAATCTAATAAAAATGTGATCGTCGATATTGAGTTGGTTAGTATTTTCTTGTTGGACAATTTTATGTCATGGCTCTTATAATAGTCCAATGAGTTCATCACAGCGTGATTTACGCCGCATGTCGCCGCTCCCTGCTACGACACACATAATAAAACCCCAGGAATGCTAAATACATTATGAAATAGCACTGATTATGACGTAGGATTTTCGCTTTTTAAGGTTCTGTAGGGAAACCGTTCTTATTCGTGTAGGAACAGAGAAAGAGTACAATATTCTGCGGACAGACGGGTTGTCGTAAGAGAGAGACAAAACAATCCACAGCCAAGTGGTGGGCCATTTTCCCGTCTGAATGGCTACTACTCCTGAATTGTTTTTTATTTTTACTACTTGTTTTTGCTTTTTTGTATTCCCTAAAGTAAGCAAACGGGCGGACGACCCATAGAAGGCGGTTATCGTCGTCTATGGACTTGTGCAACACTAGGGACGTTAGCAACGCGTTTCCGATCTCTAAAAAAATGTATAACGCCCTTCTAAAACGACCCCATGTCGTAGCGCAGAGGGCAAACCTAGGCGCAAAATTCCCTCCAGATCATTGTTGTACGAAGAATAAACGTTCTAGAGAACCCTTGCGTAGTTGAGTGTGGGAGCTCCAAGAAATGGGGGTGAACATACCGTCGGTTGCTGGAATATAGCAGACAGGCTGACCGCCCAACTGTCATGGAAAGTGGTTACGGTCGCCTATAAACATTTGCAGCTGTTAAGGTACTCAAGTATCAATGTGCTACCGGACTCAAAGAATTCAAGGTTAATCAAGTTAAGTTAAGCTCGCCTTTGCACATCATCATCATTATAATTTTGTTTGTAACTTTTTGTGAATAATAAGGAATACACTAATATAACCATATCACTCCACCCGACTACCTATTTATGACACATATAAGTTCAAATTCAAAAGTTTTTATCCAAACTTACTTACAGTCAAGAATTTTTTTGAAGTCTACTTCCTATTTCTGTCCTAGAAATATTACACTGAAAAACTTTTGCAATACAGTACAAGACTGATTGATAGGAGAACAAGATAAGCTGTTGCTGCCACTTCGTTCTTCTGCGATTTAGAGTTTATATTCATATATTCTGAACTGATCCGTGTCTCTGCAACGGTCATCATATATGAATAACTGCCTTTCCATTCAAGGTATTACGGTGTTATTATGGTAAGGTAAGCTAACTCTTTACTGTACACCAAAATAGAAACCAACAGAAGTAGAAAAATACAACAGATAGTACAACGAGCGGCCTTATTGCTAAAAAGCGATCTCTTCCAGGCAACCCTTAGCAGGGATTAATAGAATTATAGATAGAATAGAATTTAACTTTCTCAACACAATAATCCATAATAAATACAAAGATATCTATTCATAATGCTATGAAATACAGTATAAACATTATTCATGAGAGAAAATTTACTATAAACTCCATTTCATCACGATTTACTGACCTGATTGATTATGTACGTAGTTTATAAAATACACACGTTAACAGTGTTGTTACATTACATCATTACCAGGTGTTAGCTATTATGGACGTGAAAATTTTACTAAAGAACATAACTCGTGATCACCCGAGTGGGAATGGGTTAAAAATTTCACAAAAGAATAAACACTGCTTTCGTTCTGCCCACACAATAAGATTTATAGTCACCGATAAAAATACCCCATTGGTTCTTTGAAGTCACCAGATAGCACGCGTACGGATGTTCCATATTTCGTCTAGTATTACGGGCTTATTCTCAAAAGTCTTTCGTCTTTCGTTTTGTTTTTTACATTTTTTTCCTTTCTTTTTTAATTGTATGTTCCAGTATTATTGTATTATATAGATATTAGATATATAGAAAATTGTTATGGTTCACCGCATACACATATAGGGAATTATTTACAATAATTCCATGTATAGGCAAAAAGAAAGGACGGTCTTATCTTATCGCTTTAGAGTGATCTCTTCCAAATTTAAAACATGTAAATAGGATACATAAATAAATATTACACAATACATATAACTAGAATAAACAAAAATATAAGAGAAAGAGAACATCGTCTGAATAGAGATAATAGGATGATTGTAAATTGTTGGAAATATAATTCATAAAAAAAAATCAAACAGAAGTGGAGATAGAGCGCTGCTCTGAGGGACACCAGCAGTTAGGCTTTGCCATGACGAGTTAGTCTCACCAAAGTTTATCCGCTGCTGATGTCCATACAGGTAATTACGAAACCAGTCAATAACTGTTGGTGATATGTTGAGATAGCAGAGAATCTAAAAGCTATATCTTATTAAATGCGTTAGTACTGAAATCCTGCAGTGATAGTACCGTCAAAAGACTCCTATTAATACCCTGATGGTAAAGTCAATTTGTGTTTAGTAAAACAGTAAGTTGCTGATGCACTAATCTTTCAAGAACTTTAGACATAAATGGAAGGATGGCTATTGGTCGGAAATCACCAAAAGCGATAGGATTAGGTTTTTTGGCAAAAGGAGTTATCTGACCTTCCGTCCAGGCCGCAGAAAAAGTAGCACCTTTGTTCTTTATTTCTTCTATCTAACAGTCCATTTACTCTTTCGGGCTGATCGGACAAAAGCGAATGACGAAATGCGTTTGGGAGTAAGATTTTACCATTTATTTGACTTCTTATAAAAACATGTCCTTAAAAGCAATACCTTTTTATATTGTTTATCAGAGTCATTTGAAATATACAATTATTTGTGTTCTACAGTGTACTTGTTTTAATGTATGTAGACCGAAACAATATTTACTCTTGCCTTACCACGTAGCATACATGTACTGCGGTCAAACACAGATCGCTGTTAGGAGCTGGGTAAATAAATAAACAAAGGAAAACTTGTATTGAACGTAACTAAAACATAAGCGGGACTGAAATAACAGTTTTAAATAATACTACGTAATACTTCACGGTGTATACGAAATGTTTGTATCCTTTGGAGTACAAATTTATTTATTAACAAATATAATTAAAACATTTTCTGTAATAGCGTAATTGATATAAGTTATAGTTAAAATACCTTGCTATCATCATACTTTAAAATATTATTAAAAAAATTAAAGGTTGCGAACAGTTATAGTCTTAAAAACTAGATTCAAAAGTGGGTTGGTTTTCGACTTGATACTTAAATAAAATATCAGAACCAAGGTCTCTGAGGTCGCTTTTTAATTTGTTGATGTAGCAACGGTGCGGAATTATACCGATTTTGTGTGCCGCTCCCGCTCCGATCAGATGATCCGATGGTGACAGCAGGAAACACCTTTTTTTTTTTTTTTAATGGCTGGAGTACAGCAAACAGGCTGACGGCCCACCTGATGGAAAGCGGTTACCGTCGCCTATGGACGTTTGCAACATCAGAGATGTCACCAACGCGCTGCCGGCCTCGAAGAAATTTTATGACACCCTTTTTGAAAAACTCCATATCGTAGCGCTGTGGGAAAACCTCGGCTGGGAGCTCATTCCAAATCCCCACGGTACGCAAGAGAAACGTTCTACAGAACCGTTGCGTACATGATCGAAGCGGCTCAAGGAAGTGGGGGTGAACTCCCAACCGATGGCGAGCGGTGCGATGGTAGAAAGAGGACGAAGGCACCATTCTAAACAGTTCTTCGGAACACTCCCCATTATACAGTCTGTAGAGTACGCAGAGAGAAGCAAAATCTCTCCTAAGGCCAAGCGTATCTAGACCGTCTGTTAGTATGGGATCATCAACAACGCGAACGGCTCGACGTTGAATACAGTCCAGGGGATTAAGTTGGTAGGCAGGTGCTCCAGCCCAAAGGTGTGAGCAGTACTCCATATGCGGCCTCACCTGGGCTTTATAAAGTACAAGGCGTTGCCGCGGTGTGAAGTACTGCTTGGACCGGTTTAGCACTCCCAACTTCTTGGAGGCAAGTTTTGCCTTGCCTTCAAGATGGCCCCTGAACTGTACATCGTTCGCGATGTCAACACCAAGGATCCCAATACTATTGGAGGTGGTAAGGGGAGTTCCTTGAAACTGAAGCGCTTGCACGAATGGAGTTTTTTTGGCAGAGAATACGCAGACTTGTGTCTTCTTGGGGTTGAAATGGACAAGGTTTTGTCTCCCCCATTCTGAGACTCTCCCTAAGGAATGCTCTACTTCAGACACAAGTCTAACCCGACTTTCCTCCACAAATAATCGAGGGACGTTTGCACGACCAGAGTACTGCGCATCGCCAGTGCTGTCATCCGCATAGCAATGAATGTTGTGAATAGACAACATATCATTGACATGCAAGATGAACAACGTCGGCGATAGCACACAACCCTGGGGCACACCAGCATTGATGGGCTTGACACTGGAGCAGCAACCGTCGACAACGACTTGAATGCTGCGCCCGTCAAGGAAGCTGGATAGCCAGGTGCAAAGTCCCTCAGGTATCCTATACGATGGCAGCTTCGAATGAAGAGCCCTGTGCCAGACCCGGTCGAAGGCCTTAGCAATATCTAGGCTAACTGCTAGTGCTTCCCCTTTGCTCTCAATGGCTTCAGCCCAACGGTGGGTTAGGTAAACCAGGAGATCCCCAGCTGAGCGACCGTGGCGGAAGCCGTACTGTCGATCATTTAGCAGCTGGGAGTCTTCGAGGTAACCCAGAAGCTGCGCGTTGATAATACGCTCCATCACCTTTGAGAGCAAAGAGGTTATTGCTATAGGAAAACCTATAGAAATAAATGCCCTTGGTAAGCTTTCGGTACCTTATATTAGTTGAAATTACTACCAAAGAGACCATTAATGTGTATATACTATAATTATAAAGTAAAGACATATTGCTGGGGAGACATTTTTTATTTTTATGACAGGAGTTCAGCCGACAGGCAGACGGCCCACTTGATAGAAAGCGGTTAACATCGCCTAAGGACATTTGCAACACCAAAGGTGCTACAAATGCGCTGCTGCTCTCTTAAGGGAGACTGGAACTTAGTCACTAATGCCGGAACATAACTTGAGGTTGTTATGGTGACGTACTTTAGACCTGGAGTGGTGGCAATCGAGTCGAGCAAATGCCCTACCACCTGGCTGTGGGTTGTTTTGTCGCCTCTTACGACAGGCCGCCCGGTCGCAGGAAATTCTATTCTTGCTCCGTTCCTGCACGGATAGAAAAGATGACAAAAGAAAGTACTGAAACTTTCATTCCTTTCATTCTTCCCTGAGATTAATCAACTTTATTTAATCGAATGTTCTCGATTGTGTTCCGATTCACGTTCGAGTTTCTTTAGAAATTTTCTACCGGAAACGTATTGTTTGAGTTCTGTAACATTGAGAATTTATCTAATTTTTATTGCTTCTGTTTACTCTGTAAACGATGTTATGGGCGGCGGAAATTGCCTGGTTCATAAACATGAAGATAAAAATACATTTCTTTAAATAACTGGTATTATTTTTAATAAATTCTGTTATGTTGCACTGCATTATGAAGTAGAGATTTTTAAGGATATTATCACTTGAATAGAGTATGAAATAATCTATTCAAGTAAGGGCCGGTTTTTAAATCATCAGATAAAAGTTTTCAGTGTATTAAATTATAACCTGACTGAATTCAAATGTGAAACCGTTGAACTGTATTAATTGAATTGTAATACATCTTACATTTTTAATTTTTTTAGGTTATACTTTATTTTATGAATAACTTTTATCTGGTGATTGAAACATTGACCCTAAGACGTTATAAACTAATACAATAAAACTTAACTTAAGACTATACGTAGAACACTGAACCTAAGTCGCTGTCTTATTAGCTTCTATGGGTACTGTGCAGAGAAGGCTAAGGTGCGTTTCCTGGCTGGATTGTCATACTGATCCGTTGCCTGAATTAGGCACTAGCCTTCTAATATGATAGTGTAAATGTTGAAATATTGTTTATTTACTGTTTACATATGAGAATACTAGCTTCTCCCCGCGACTTCGTCCGCATAGAATAGTTTAAAATAAAGTATGTATGTATAAATCCCTCGATTTTGAAACATTCCTCATTAGTGATCCGCTCCTATTGGCCTTAGCGTGGTGATATATAGCCTATAGCATTTCTCGATATATAGGCTATCTAACACTGAAATATTTTTTCAAATCAGTACTTCCTGACATTAGCGCGTTTAAGCAAACAAACAAACAAACTCTTCAGCTTTATATAAGATTGATTAAAACCGTAATAACAAGAAAGGATAACTTAGGTGAATGAGATTGTACGCGCCATTCGTTTTATTCGTTCGCTCGTTCCTATTCCGTACTAAAAATCTCCCCCCTCTACCGGCTTCCGTTCCAAAAAGAGACGTTGCAAAACTCGCCCGATATGCACGCATACGAACTCTAAAGTTATACTCAAAGGGCCTTACTTATAATAATCTCGTTAAGAAAGGATTAGCCATCTCTTAAATAAGGGACTCTGAAGCCCCTAATCGATGGCTGTTTCAAATAAAACTTGCCATCTTGCCTCTTAGCAGTCACTTAAACTACCTCTCGATGTTGGTTATTTTTGTCAGTCATTTATGAGTTACTTTACCACCACCTCTTATCCTTAAGAGGAGTTTATGGGTAAGATTTTCGTTAATCAGTTGCTTAGCAGTTTTTTAAAATTTAACAAACGTTTATAAGTAAGGCCAAAAATCTTTAATTGAGAGTCAAAACTAATCCACCGTGTCGTGTGTAAAACTTTATAATAATTATATAAGGAAATGCGAGACTGTGACACTGTTGCCTGGCTCATTTAAGCTATTGAAGAACATACTGAAAATTGTGTAAGTTGCGTACCCTTTTATCTCACAGAGAGACTTTTAATTTAAAAAAGCACGTGCGTCTCGGGACGCCCGACAGAAGTGATAACTTGCGTGAGAGAAACGTACCTAAGCTAGACAGACTAGCGTCGTAACGCGTTACGTAACGAAGCGGTTTACCCGCCCATAAGAAGTTATCACTTCAAAAATTAATTAATTTTATTTAACACGAATACAGGTAGTTAATAGGGATTAAAAATAATCTTAAATACAAATGTACAAAACGAAATGAAACTAAGTGAAGTCTAACTATGTGTTCAAAACTGCTGGGGTCCAATTCTTCCAATATTAGTGCGAATCCATTACGATAATGCAAAGACTTCGTATTCTACTTTCCACAATATCTTCTCGATATCGTTGCGGTGGAAAATAGTAGCAAAAATGTATTACCGTTAGCAGAAATTGCCTCAACCGAAAAGTTACCAAAACTTTAAACATTTATTTCGCTGGTTTTTGGTTATAAATATTTATAAAGATAGAGTGACAGATGCAAGTGACAGAGTACCGAAATCACGTACTCGTAAACCTACGAATGAGAAGACAGTGTCCAGTGATTTTGACTAGACAGTAATGATGGAATTAGACACCTGATCACTACCTTATTTTTTTTATTGCAGGAGTTCAGCAGACAGGCAGACTGACCACTTGATGGAAAGCGGCTACCATCGCCTATGGACATTTGCAACACCAAAGGTGCTACAAATGCGCTGCTGCTCTCTTAAGGGATACTAGAACCTGGCCACTAATGCCGGAACACAACAGAAGGTTGTTATGGCGGCATGCTCTATTCCAGGGGTGGTAGCCATCCAGTCGAGCAAATGCCCTACCACCTAGCTGTGGGTTGTTTTATCACCTCTCACGACAGGCCGCCTGGCCGCAGGAAATTGTATGCTTTCTCCATTCGTTACTTACCTATAATACTAAAAGTCGATATTTAGTTAACACCTTATTGCTTATCATACCGCTTAAGACGATCCCTTCCAGGCAAAGTACATAATTATATAATACTTTGCTAAATTAATTGAGTATATTATCGCGCTAAATACAGAGGCTAATTTATTTTTCAGATGTGAGCTGTGAGCACCGCCTAATAATCACCTGTGGCCTCCACTATCCGTATTTAGTATTTCATAGTTATTTTCACCAAAAATGGAGCTCTTATGAATTAATTATGTCTGTCAGTCTATTTGTCCCTGTGTCTATCTATGTTACAGTCATTTCTTCAAATATTACGGAGCGTATATGGATAAGATTTGGTAGAAAGCTTTGTTATTCATCAAGTATTAAGCATGGAGGAGCTGTTTGATTTGGTATCTACATCGCCATTTTACCACCACACTTCCTCGACACCTGGAAGTCATTCACTGTAGGTGGCGCTCGCTCTTTTATGCCATATGTGAGCAAGCTGTGGAATGAGCTCCCTCCCACGGTTTTACCAGATCGCTACAATATGGGGCTATTCAAAAAGGGCGTAAACAGATTTTTAAAGTTTCAACAAGGCAGGGAACGCATCGGCTCCCTTAGTGTTGCAGATGTCCTTAGGCGGCGGTAGCCACTTGCCATCAAGTGGATCCGTCTGCCAGTTCGCCTATACGCAAACATAAAAAGTATATATACAATCCTTTGCACTAGACGTGTACCCTATTTCTTAACGATGGTTAAGAAATAAGGTACAAATACAAAGAGGAATAAGCGATGCTTGGTATAACACCATGCTTGCATTACATTCTGAAAAGAATCTTGATGCGCTTTACTTTCCGATAACCTCATGCAAATCTTACTTGTGCCATTTTAAAGTTCCAAAAGAAAACAATCTAACATTTTTTTTCATATTCTGATACAAATTACAGCATAAATTATAAGTAAGCGTTACAATGAAATCGAACAAATCGACGTCACTTCAAATATCTCTTACACGGCGTCTTTTAGCGTATGTTTATAAACACAATATCATAATAATGAATGCATGTTAACGTAATTGACATGTTTACATTTGGGGATACATTGAACATTATAACGCATATCGTGTATTTGTGTTCATCATCCATTCTTCACTATTGGTTGGCAAAGATTTTGTTTTCTAATAATATCTGTGCGAAAAGAATTTTTGCTTCTTTTTTTCAACGAATTTTCTGAATTTTTGTGTGGTTGTCTGTAAACACTGTCATTCCACGTGCAAAGAATAATGGACTGAGTTGCTAAGGTGGATAATAGACTGCAATAAACACGTGTTGATTACATGATTAATTTAAACTTCAGGTAAAGTGGACATTAGAGAGATGTGTTTAAATATTCATGTTTATATCGCAATTCTCGGTAGTACAATGCAATATTTACTATTGTATTGAGTGTAATACTTAGAATAGCTCAGAACGGTTTAGGGCAAGAAAATAAGAGCAACTGGTTACTATAGTTTTAAAACTACGGTACACGCGCCTCTGTAACGTACATGAGTGCTCGCGCGGGCTACACTCGTAGCCCATTTTAATTTGAAATATACTAAAAGGTAATCGTTTAATTTTTAATAAAACACATTGATTATAATCAATGACATTTATTAAGTAAACCATAACAAAAAAAATATCTTTTCTTTCTTAATCTCAAAAATATTTGCAAAACTTCAAACTTCTCAAAAATCACATATTTTTTACTTATTTGAGTTCAATCACCTTTTGGTCTAATTCTTACTTATATTGTTTTTAATTTTCGTTACACGAAGGACAAATTAAACTTTCATGATCATTACATATACGCCTATAGCATTTCGACCAAGTTTTCCTTGTGTTGCGATCAATTCTGCAAGTGGCATACCATCGTCCGAATCACTGGTTTTGTTCAGATCATCACTATGATATTCTTGCTCGGTCTCAGTGTCGTGAGGAGAAGGAGCGACAATCAATCGGAGCTTAGCGAGAGACTCGACTTTAAATCATTCGATTTCACGAGGTTATGAACAAAAACAATACCCTGGGCTACAAATGTAGCCCGCGCGTGTACTATTGTTTTAATAAGTGAACCGTGGCTGAAATACAGTCATCACATTGGGCTGATGCACATTTTTTAACACATTTTGCACTAAAATTCTATGACATTTTTCTGCTAACTATTACAGTTCAGGAAACCTAAGTCTTCTGTTTGTGATTGGCAAACTGATCGTAGATTGAAATTATGGATAATCTATAAATAGATTATCCATAATTTCAATCTAATCTTTAATTTAATTAATCTTTCTTTATTAAAATAAAGAAAGATTATAAATGACAAAAAATTTGTTACATTACTGTTTGAAAAATGGAATTATTATTATATATTATTTTTAAATAAATCAAACACATTAAGAATAAATTTAGCAGTTCTGCCAACATGAAACAAAAAATGTAGCAGGTTCTCTATGGTTATAAGTGTCTACAGTCAATTATGAGACTGAGTTATAATCTGCACAATTATCACGTAATATTTAAAATAATTATTGTCACATATAGTTATGATAAATTATCCAAAATGACTCCATATAAAATTGACATTAAAAACTGAATAAATGAAATATAGCAAAATTACTATTCAATTAAGGAAATAGCTGTAAGCATCGTTCAGAAATAAATGTTTGAAAATATATCTGTACCGTTCGGAAATAGAGTAAGTATCAACAAAAACAATTATTAACATTAAAATAAAAGACTTCTACACAAAATAATTAAATTGAATTGAATATTAGAATAGAAGATAGATTAGATTATATTAATGTAAAATTCAAATTACAAATTATCGTAACTTATTGCAACAACTTATACGTTTTTTGGTCTCTTTTATTTTTAAATAATTTTTGTAGTTACTTTTTTATATTTAAACATATAACTGTTCTTTATTTTCATGATTTTTTTTAGTTTTACATTTAAATCGTGATTTTATGTCTTTTTCTCGTAGTATACTTGACTTACTTTACTTACTACTTATAACTTACTTTCTTGTAATTGTTTGAAAGAAACTTTTAATTACATAAGTACTTTTAGTGAAAACTTCATTTATATTTTATATATTAACATCCGTATTTTATATTTAAGAATTATTATTATTATTCAACATTGAGTGGGGAGTACAAAATAATACAATGATGTTGTACTCTGTATGTAATAATTTCTTTATTAAATTAACATTAACTTTAAGACTATACAGAAGATTTCTGTGACTGCTTAACATAAATGCTTAGCATAAATAATAAAAGCAATAAATAGGTTATACATGTCTAAACAATCTGCTTAGACAAGATAGAAAACCGAACAACTTTCATCTAAGTAGTTTTAAACTTTATTATTAAACTGTCAAACATAATTTTCTGTTGAACAGTCAGTTTTGTGACTTAGTTTGAAAAGGTAACATTTACTCGCGGAACGGTAAATAAATCAATTCGAAAACTGAAGAACTTTCACATACGTACATACCATCTTATAGTTTCCAAGACAATAAGTTTTGTTATTTCTATTTTAATGGTGTACAATAGAAAGTATTGTTATATATTTTATTCTAAAGTAATCTCGCAAAATTACTTCTATGAACTGTCATATCGATCCGTTGTGTATGGAGAGAAGGGCTTTCTGATAACTGACTCACTAAACGTTGCTTATTTACTTTACTTAAAAGCCTCTCTCTGTTCATTTAAATCAAAATCATATAAAAATATCGATGTAACAATAAAAAATATCCAAATGAATCTTAACTCATTGAAACTTTATTTTATTTTACGAGCGAAATCATTTTACGATCCTTTCAACACAATAGATAAATCATGAGAAGTATGATATGTTTAATAATACGTAATATATCTGAATGAGATTTACTTCTATGACGTTAATACACTGTTTCGAACAGTAAATCTTACTTTATAATATTTGATTAGTATCACATATTGTAGTGTATTTACAATTACGGTTTTTTCTTATGGGATTTCCGAAATAAATTTTTAAAAATCGGAAGTGATAAATGTAACGACGAAATTGAGGACGAAGGTGTCCAACTGCTAGTGGTATATATAATGTATTAAAATTATGTGAAAATAATAATTAAAATGGATCTCGAGCGGTTGGGATCACTGCGCGTATTGAGTGTAGCCAATGTAATGCGATTTATCGACATATCGATAATGATTTATTCATTTGTTCGAAAGAACAATACATCATACTTAGAAAAAATGTAAAAGAACTGTTTCACTGTGCGTAACCAAAGGTGACCGACCGCTCAAAATTCGGTTCAAAAAGTGAGAGGTAAAAAAATTAAGGTCATCACTGCGTATTTTGTATTATATTTTGTATGTGTTTGAGTTTAGATTCGGTTTCGTGGTTTAGATTCACAACTGTAACCGGTACGCGGCGCTATAAGAAGGTTTTAGGTTTTCGACAAATCGCGGACCAGCTAATATCACTATAAATTGATGTTTTATTTTTGAATTGTGTTTAGGGCATTTCATTAACCCATCGTCCTATCGAAATTTGGGTGGCGTAATAATTTATATCCCAGAATATTTTTTACATTTTATCTGCTATAAATATGTAGTTTATAAATTTTAAGATCAATATGAGGCAGTTAAATTGTAATACAGTATAAAATTTTACGAAGGTCATAATTTTATTATGACGTAACAGACCGCAATAAACACTGTTTTATTATGAAGATAGCTAGATTTCAGTGGATTGGACTATAAATAATTCGTTAAATTTAATACTTAGAATTATTTTTGGAAATATGACTTATATAAATTATATAATTATCCTAAGCTTGTATAATGAAAATAACTTGAAATAAAACTAACTTACTTTCTGGAATTCTTCTAATAATCCTTTAACAATAATAATTATTTATTTACTTCTGATACAAAAGTCCATAACAACAATTTGAACAAATAAATTAAATATTAGAAATTAAAATTAAAAATGACAAATTTAAAATTAAGCAATTCGTTTACATTCGAGTATATTTTACATTAATAATTAGTCTATACAGCAATCTGCAACCAGTCCCAATACATTTCTGTTTGATGTAACCTGCTAGCAATGGCCGTAAATATTACTGTTTCTACACCTCTCATCCCTAGTCATGAAATTTGCAATATGACTTCTCTGAATAGCACAATATGTGTTCAACCTGGCACACCTGGGTCCCCTAGAAAACGACGTTAAACAGGACAGATTTTATCGGACTGACAAAGAACAAGGTTAAAGGTCGTGTAGAGCGGAGTAAATCGAGAAGGACGGAGACCGTTGCAATAGCCGATATTAATACTTTTGAAGCATAAAGCACTGAAGAATAAGTGATGACGAAAATGATGATCGTACATTCAAAGATATGTTTTGAACAAATTATAAGAAGTCAAAGATCTAAACAAGAATGGCAATTGTTTGTATTTATGTCGGATTTATATATCTTATCTTACGATCTACTTGTTAGCCATAACTATTTTCATTGAAAATACTTGTATTGAGTATGTTTCGTTACGACTTTACAAGTTTTTCTAGTTAACAGCGACGGGCACCCGACACAAAAAAGTTTTCACGTATCTTTTTAATCGGTAATAAGGCAAGTGAACGGATGGTAAGATATATGAGCTGGCCATGGACTTCGAGATTTGAGTTACGCCATTGGTATATGTTGATTTAGGTGTTCTAAACACTAAAAGCCGTTACATTAAAAAAAATAGGCATCCTTACCAAAATTCCAATAATGTAAACCAAGGTGTAAAAAAATACCTAAAATCGCGTGCACTGCGAAAACTGTTGATGATAGAATACAATAACATACTACGACTTTGCAGACCACATCATTATTTACAAAAAGTGTCGCGACAGCATTATGTCTTACTATTATAGTTATGCCACAATAAGTGTTCTTTTATTAAAAAAAAAATTAAAATGTCGCCGCTAGAAAACGCTCTTTATTTGTATCTTGGTATTCATCTTTATCAAAATAAATTACTTCATATTTAAGACTGCTTCAATATCTTTATATAACTTTTTAAATTATTCAATTCGGACATCCAATTCGAAATATATCACGAGTTTAAAAATGTAAGTATCAGAACACGCGGCCGTGACGCGTTTTCGTGAGCGAAAACTCGTAAGACCCCGTCTATATAGAAGTTACACTTCAAAAAATTGGCCTTTTTTAATTTCTTATGTAAATGGCAGATTAGAGTGGTAGTGCCGTAGAAATCGAACCTATGATACAAGTAATATCAAAGCCGTTAAGTAGTAAGTCGTAGTCGTAGTATATAAAGACAGTAATACACGCGATACATGATAATCAAAGTTAAGTGTGTCCACATAAACTAACGTAATCGCTAACATATTTTCATCCACCGATCTCTATAATCTAAAATTCAAAATGTTAGGACAAACCGCAACAAAGAGATATTGTTGAGAGCTTCCCTTTTGTATGGACGATAAAATTTTACGAGTGGCAATACAAAAGCAGTCATGAAAACGTTAGGTCTGTTTGTTTAATAAATAACGTTGTGTTTTTATGCAAATTGAAGGAGTTTAAAGGGCTTTCGCCGGCCATTTTACTATTGTTTGATTTACTTCACCTGGGGAGTAGCATGCCAAGCTTTTATCATTTAATTAAAACTAAATGAAGTTCGATAAAGTTTTGTTCATACAATTTTAATTACATTAATTATACATTTTAAGGCTTGGTATAAGAGTAGGGCAACCTTTTAATACATTTATTTTTCTATAAATTTTTACATTTTATTGACAATGCCATTCTTTTGATAGCCACTCAAAATTATTCTTGGTATTTTATTGTTACAACCAGAAATAAATATTTAGTCTTAATACAAAGTCTATCTTCTTCATTACACCAATCCACGACATATTGGTGACCCTATCAATAATAGAGCACGAAAATAAGCGTACGCTTAACCCCCCCCCCCCCCCTTTTATATCCTCCACATAAGCGGATAATAAATGTGGTATGCGAGTACGATACATTTACTGAACTATATATGTCTAGACTGAGACTTAGCAATGTGTGACGAGTAGTGAAATGGGCAAGATTTCGCAATAGCACTTCCAGCTTTCACAAAACAAGATGTAGAAAGAAGTAAAATATTCTTATTTTTTTACTAACTGCACATAAAAATAAAGCTTTGCTTGTAATTCTGCTTTTGGTTAGAAACCCTCGTGCGTGTCCTCAGTATATATATTATCCCCGCTAATTGCTATTGCGCCTGGCCGCCATTTTGGTGACGTAACTATAGCCGAACACTCAGTACCGCCAGCATCACTGGCCGGCGAGTACGCGTATATATCGAATTGCGGATGACGTCACGTGAATGTTCATTTGACAAGGTTCCAGCGCATTAGCAATTTTCGGGGATTGTTTTTATAAATTTTATCACAATCTGAATGATGGCTAAAAACATTTAAAGGACAATGATACAGACATTTATTTTTATTTATATAGATTTATGCTATTTCAAACAAGCCTTTGTTTATAGTAGCAAACTGTATTAGACTTTAATTTTATGTTTATAAATTTTTGATAAGGACGTCCGTCTAGTTCTAAAAACTAGTGGTCACCCGTGGTCGAAATTCGACCATAATAATTAATGTCAAGTACTATACTTCTATAACCACAGATTTCGGCAAGGCTGTTAATTTGACTTTAATAAACAAAGGAGTATGCGTGTGTGTCTCAAGTACATGATTGTGTGTAATGTTTTTTTATTGATTTAATAGATTTTATGCAAATAAAAAAAATAGCATTCGTCGCTACTTTTTTATAAACTATAAGTGTGCGAAATTTCATACACTTCCCTCTGCACAATTTTCAGAAAAAGGGGTACAAAGTTTTTGCTTCACGTATTAATATATAGATAAATTTAAAAAGAACGTCGAATTTCTATGACGAATAAATGACTTTATGGGAATTTATTTGATTTAATACGCAATCATATCACGTCTCTGCTAGGTATCAACATTACACAGAACCATATAGATTAGAATTTCTCACCATAGCAGTATAAGTAGGAACACGTCGTTTCAAAAATGAATCTGCAAAAGTGGCATTCACATCCCCTGATAAGTGTTCTAATCTGTATGTTGCCAGGTAACGGATTTAACATTAATTACTCTACACTGGTATACCTACTGTACACACTGTTATACCTAGATCTGGCTCAAATCCTGCAAAGCAACAAGGCTGTTCTTTCTCTAAAGATTATTTCGCAAGAAACCTTATATAATTTGTTATAGTAAGTGTTGATATTTAAATTATAAGACAAAATAAGTTGTTTGTTAACAAGATTAATTTGAATAAATGAACACAATATTAGAAACAATAAAATACAGTTATCAATCAAAAACACGAGCGGTTAAGTAGTCAAAAATATTCTCAATTTCTCACTACAACCAGAAACACAGTAGAAACAGCTAGATCCAATAAAGTAAACAAGCGTCCAAAAAAGAGAGTTATAATTTTGGCGGTTTATCGTTCACTGTAACAATGTGGGTTCATTCGATTTTATACAAACTGAATTGATAAAACAAACAAGTTGTCTATACATTCGTCTCAATTACATGTTAAACATTTGCAAGGTAAAACTGTATTTGTAATATATTAAAACAATAATTTGTACTCTATAAAAATGTATTGACTTCATTTTCCTGTTTGCATTGAAACTTAAATGCTTCTTATATTACGTGTTAAATACTTACAAATTAGGCTTAGTAATACTAAAAATATTTCAATACTAATAGATAGATATATAGGATGTACGTTTAACATTACCTCCAAATATTGATTTGAATAAGCGAAATTAATAGTACTATAATAATTAATGTTGAATTCAGGTCCACAAACGCGTATCTGAAACAAAGCACATTTATTATACGTCAGCAATCGAACTAATAACTATTCACATTGAAACTATTGTAATTCTTTTATGATCGCCTTCTTTTGTTTACTTATTGGCGTACGGCCTATTGTTGTGTTGTTATGATTAGCCAGGTATTACGGATTTTAAAGTACAAGCGGATTCTAGGAAATTCGCCTACGCTGCCGGACAGGCATATTTCATTTGTGCAGTATAAAGCAATGGCCCGATTGAGGGAGGAGGCAGTCGAGCGAGAACCACGATCGAAGCGAGACTTGTGTACACAATCGGGAAACTTTTAGGGACGGACGTTGCGCGTTTTATTGAATTACGACCTTCTGCATTACGTTTGAATTTGTTGTATTTGGTTATATTTGTAACTGTGTTATACGTGTTTGTATTGTTTGTATTTGTGTAATTTAATTCGAGCCCCGCAACACGTAATAATATAATAGGCACAATCGTGTTTCTAAAAGATTTTATCTAATGTGTATCTATGTAGTTATAGTGATAAGAACCAAATCTTGAACAGACTTGTGTGTTATTTAACATCTGGTAGATTCATAACACAAAAGACCTACTGCGATTACCTTTGGATTTTACCTCTTAGTGAATTTGATACGTCTAGAAATAATGGTAGTTGCAAAATATAGCATAAAGTTCTATTTTATATTGATACTTGTCATGTTCATCATACGAATCTGCGAAAATGGTCTTTTTAACCTAAAAGTGTATGTATACTTTTCAATATTATTAGATTCCATATTAAAATCGGAAAACTCCGAAATGTGCGTTTTTACTATTAGTTCATATAGAGTCCATAATAACATGTCTGATTTTTTTTTCAAAGAAAATATATAATTATCGATAGTAAGTATAAAGTAAGAAGCGGACACATGTTACAACAAATTGTAATAACTTTATATAATAATATAAAAAACAGTCATGAAAATAACATCTTATCATATGACTTTGAAAATATCATTATAGAAAAGATTTTAATTAATTTTCAAACCTCAATTGATAAGCTATTTTACTCCTTTTTACAAGCTTTCATTTAACTTGCAATGGATATATGTATGTATGTAAGTTCGGGTGGACTCTTGCAACTTAAATTTGATCAACTTCCCGGTTCCCGATTGAGCTGAAATTTTGCACGCTTATGTATATCGAGTGACAATGCAATATGGTACCATAGAGCTGATCTGATGATGGAGTCAGCAGGTGGCCACAGAAACTCTTGTACTAAACAAGATAGACACGTCGTGTTTGGACTAATTTTACTTGTCTTGGCTAGCACTCTGCTGCTACATGATATCCAGGATATCAAAAGCTTGCATTTAAAACTCTTTTAAAAAATAAGTTATTATTGTACCTACTTATGAAGTCATAAGCAAGTACGCTCGTATATAACCTATGAAGCTTCGACGTTTTACAGTTTTATAAATAGTACCTCAGTTGGTTTGACAGTATTCCCTTCCCCATTCCCTGTGGGGACGTTGTAAAACCATTACGATTTTTTCCAAACAATTCATTTTCACAGTTATGTAGTAATATGGAGGGATTCTTTTTGGGGGGCATGCAGTGCCCTCAAATGAAATGTCGAAAATATTGAAAAATTGCCGTAAAAACTAAAAAAAATAAAAGAATTAAAAATAAACCATTTTGGTACCCTTTACAAAAAAATAGAATTAAATAGGTCAAAATTATCCTAATATAAAATCTTATATATATCTTTCTGTGCTGTGTTGAAATGTGCGATGCTCTTCAAGAGCTAAGTGAGCTGAGTTTAGACTTGCAAATATCGTGATATAAGCCTAATTAGGACTAATCAAAAATTGAAAATGTGGTTCAAGTATTTTGGAAAAGAACAACTAAACCTAGTACGTACTATAAATGCTTTGGAAGCGGTGCATAAGCTATTATTTTTTGGAGTGGAGCTACAAACAAAAAATTATACACTTCAAATTTCGAGAATTAGTGTTCCCCAAAAAAAGGCAGTGTCAAAAAAAGGCCTGGCAATATGAATAGATTAAAATGGAAGTAGTATTCATAAACTAGTCACATATACAATATATTTTATCTTTAATGGCTGTGAAATGTGGCCGCTTCCCCACGATAAGCTTAGTCGGACGTGGGGTTGAAGCATACAGCGCCTATCTACTTGGTTAACGACCCCTGCCCCGTGCACTGTTAATAGAAAATGCCTGCGGAAATTTCCTCGCGGAAAATTAAGCGTCAACTCGATTATGTTATGAAGTTCAATCTTGCAGTTTACTCTTGCAGTTTAATTTTGTATTAGATTTTGTTGTTGTTTTAATAATAGATATTTGTGCACTTATAATTAAATAATTTCATTAATTTTCCATTTATGGTGTTACAGATTAAGATCTAGATAAATTTCTTTTAATTAATTTAAATGCCTTAGTTAAAGTCAAAGTAATTTACTTGTTTGAAACATGAATATTTTTGCAGATCTTATAGGGATTACAGTTAGGGCGCGTTCCCACTATGACGTAACGATTAATTTATCGTTGTATGACTGTCGTCTCTAGCTGTATCTATTATAACGATTGTGTTTCGTAATTCTTTTTTATCGTTTAGCGATTATCGTATCTAGTCGTTCCCATTGGATCTCGACGACATTTTGTCGTTTCACGGCAGTCGCTTTGTCGTTTACACATCATTAGCGAGGGGGAAGGGAAACACGTGTAAACGACAAGACCGTATTTTTATCGTGGCTACGATAGCTTTGCCGTCACGATTTAGTCGTAATGATTTTTTATCGTTTTACGACTGTCATGCTAGCCGTTCCCACTGTCATGACAATCTGTCGTCACTGCAAAAAATGTCGTAGACGACAGTAAGTTGCGTCGTTCTATATGCGAACACCTCCATTTAAACATATAAGCTACGACACTTAAAACTACACGATTATCTGTCGTCACGACAAAGTGGGAAGGCGCCTCACCCGTTTCGCCTTTGAGGGGGTATTTAATTTTTTGTAGTTTTGGTTAGAAGCTAAATAGTATGTACTTAACAATTTACATTCACATGATTACTATAAGTACTTACTATTGATATGTATACATGTATATACAATATACATGTTTGTACAAAATGGACTCTAGCAATTGGAAGAACATTGGGGAAATGGCTACCGCCGTCTCCAGGTGTTTCTAACGACAAAGGTGATACTAGTACGCTGGCAAACTACCGGCCTTGCAGATACATAGGCTAAACACGAACATTTCTTCTTCGGTGCTATAAAAGTATTCCTAGAAAGATTGGATCAGAGATATATACATCTATTAATACTTGAAAAACAATAAAAACAAATCGTATTACTTTCATCTACTTCCTGTCAAAACAAAAACATGAATACATAAAGTCTTTTATTTAAGACAATGTTTTATGAAACGCTTATGTAAACCTTATTGTGTTACGAAGCGTTTGAACGAAGTATAAAATACGTAAGATCGTTTTAAATAGCACTGGGATTGAGATTTTTAATTGGTGTTTCAAAATAAGAACTTTGTCAGGGAAAATCTTTGTTAATAAATTTGTTAATTATCTAAAAGTCATTGTTTTGATGTTTATTTGCTCCTTTTCAAAGACCTTAGGAATGAAGTGGTTATCATGAAAATCAAATTTCATATGAATAATCATTCATATGTTGGTAAATATAAGTTTCGTAAAATGGGATGAACATAAAATTCTTTTCAACCAGTAAATGGGATAAGGTTGCATGAATGTACGCTATACTGTTTAATTTTACATATACTTTCGAGAGATTATGTTTTATATAGAATACATAACTAAAAGTTAATATACCGTTAATTTACCGCCATTCTAGTCTAAACGACATTTGACCTAAGTATAATTTTTGTCGCAAGATATTTTAAACTATTATTTTACTTTGACCCTACTGAATCAAAAACTGAAAGTCTTAAAACAAATAATAGTTTAAAATACCTTTTGCAACCAAAAATAAATTTAGGTCCAAATTTTGCTTACGAAAAAATGGCGATAAAGGCTAAATATATTATAGGTTAAGTAAAATTAATTTTTCTTTGTATTAAATGACGAAAAACTTTAAAATATTTGTAACTCTATCTTTATAAGCATTGTGTTTAAATTATTAAATATCTTCTTTTTCGTTTGATTTTCAAATGACAACGATTGTAAAGAGGTTTCACTACAAAAGTAAATTTAAAACATATATATTCAGTATATAGATCAGTCCCAAATCGCTTTCGGTGCCCAAAACGCTGGCCGCATTTCCGCGGTGTATGGCAACGCCCGTGCCGATGCGATGCCTCAAGTACAGACCAGCCTTTTGGCCACATAAGACCTATATCAATCGAGATAATAGACCTTTCTTTATTGATATTGGTTTATGTAAGGAAATACTTATTTTTCATGTCTTGTTTACTCTCACTGCCATAATATAATTGTAAGAAAGTTAATTGAACTTTGATTGTTTCAGAATGTACAAACTATTTAGCACAGCCTTTGATGGAAAATGGAAAACCTGCAGATCCTGCCTATGATGTGATTATAGCAAGTGAGTTCAGAAAGTATCTTTTCAGACTTAAAATCAATTTTCTAAAATCTTTTCTATATAAAAAGGTAATCCAAATCTAAATTTAAAAAGAAAATACAAAAGAGTTGTTTTTAAGGTCCTCACCGCAAGCTACAAAACATTTATGATTCCATTTTTACCGTTTGATTGATTCGGCAATTTCAGATGAAGCGGTCGTTGTGCTACATAAGTTGTATCAAAATATTACAGATTGTATAATTACAGGTTGTGCACTGTAATGCTTAGTTCTCCTCTTTCAGTGATGTAATGCTCGGTTCTGTAACGTTATATTACAGGCGAATGCTCGCAGTAAGGGAGCACCTTTATAAATTCGCGCTACCCATTTACCTCGCCACTTTAAAGTAGGCATAATGCTCATATCAGATGGATCAACGAAATTGAAATGATTTAATGACACATAACTGAAAGAAGACGAAGGTATTCGATAACATTAAATAATTCCAGTTTATATTTACATTATCACTTTGGTTGATTCATCCAAATTGAAAGACAAAAATGAACACTCTAATGTCGGCTATAAAGAAGCGAAGAATTGTTATTATGCAACAAACACGCATGCGCCCAAAAACACGGCGAATACTATATTCCCGAGTAGAAACTTGCGTTTTTTGCCCGTTTCGCATCCGCAACCACCGGCGCTCCACACCGATTATTCTCGTATTTCAATTGTGTCACACAAGTGTGGCTTAGGCGCAAAGTAACTATGATTTAGATGGGAATATAATGGATGTTGATTTACTTTGTACATAAGAATATTTGAATATGCTTCGAATATCTAAGTAAGAATAATACGTAAAGCCAATTCTTTTTCATAACAGATTACGTCCGCACGATGATATCTTTCGGAATAATCAGCTTATTTGTTATGGCGATGGGATGTGGCTTTTCAATATACACCTTCCAGAATCCTCGATACATGTTCAAGAGGCTTGCTGCAGGCATACATTTTATTAGTAGTAAGTAATCATGAAATATATAATTTAGGCTTACATCTATCTGTATACATAAATATATAATAATATCAGCCATAGATCTTCCACGGCATCTTATTATTGAAACGATTTAATGATAAAGACTTGTTATTAAAAAAATATTTAGAGTCAATTTATTTTTATCGCACTGTATTAAAAAATTCTCAATTCAATATTCTTTCTTTTTATATTACAGCTTTGAGGCTAAACGTAACCTAAGAACTATAACGAGCGTAAATGTTATTGCTAAGTTGCAAAATTAAGGTTTCAAATACAATGAGCTCATTATGTGAAAAAAACCATCATACATATTAAAATTTGTATCTATTATGTTTTTGGGCTGCGATTCTAAAATCGTGTTGCATAAATGAAATCATACAGCGCACTCAGCCTTGGCCATTTCGTTACTCTCTAATAACTGCAATTTGAAGCCAGAAATATCCCCAAATTTTATTATTACATTAAGTTGTCTTTCGTATTTCTTTCGGGGATTAAAATGATGCGTTTCTTTTTAGCGTCCTGTACATTTGTGGTGGTGCAAGTAATGATGTCATCTGTGGACCATATGAAGAAAAGTGTCAAATTTGTATATCCAGAACGTGCCTACCACTAGTAAGTTTTCATTAAGCTTGGTTCCGAAATTGTCATCTTTTTGTCTTTTTCTCATCATTAACAATATTGTCTTTATTCCTCCTGTTGTTGAATATATTGTTGCACCATCTATTATTAGCGTTAGAAAACTCATAACTCTAGTTTAGACTATCTAAAGACATGATCAATTTTAGTTTTGATTTGTCGCTACTTTGCTCACGCGGGACTGGAACTTTGTATTCATAACTTCTGTCATATATTGAAATGAAAAGTAAAAATGTATATTATGATTTACAAAAAATTCTTGTTTGAATCCCCCACCTGTCATTGAAATTCATTGAGCCTTTTCAGAGCCTATTTGTGAGAAACTTTCAGACAGGCTGAATGACTAATATTCTAAAAAGGGGCATTTATAAGCATTTAGCAAGCAATTTTGGTACTTATTTTGAAATCACGAATACATGGTTCGATTTTATTTGTTGATAATTTACTAGAGATGGATGTGTTTCTTCCTCAGCTACCACATTAGTTTCTTCCTCGCCTGGTTTGTGGTTCTCGTCAACTTGTTCGCTGCAGCGTCTTTTCTGTGGTACTCTCGGAAGAGGAAAGGCGATAAGGCGGCCACAGACGAGCTTGCGATGGCCGACGAACCCACGATCATCGGCCGATGACGCCGCGGGCTGCTCAATTCCAAACAACTGTTTAAGTTGCTGGAATGCTTTCTCGACTCTTTACTGAACAGTGCTCAAATGACCAATAGCTATAACAATGTTCAAGTCTTCCATTTAACGTTTGCAACCGGCTTTGCGCGGTTGTTTCAAATATCCGATACCTGACTGATTGTCACCTTGAATTTCATCTATATCCTGATTTAAATCATGACTTTTGTATTATTACGCCTTGTTAATCTTATAAGCAAAAAGAAATGTGACTTTAATGAGACGATTTTCTCTTGCAATCTTTTGTTATTGTGTATAACTTGTATATTAAATTCAAGTACTATATTCATTTATGACTTATGGGATTAACGAAGTTAGTTTATATTTATTATAACTTTGTTAAGCTACTATTTTTATATTGCGATCTTGTTATGTTTGCGTTGTTGTATACACACGTGCCGATTTATATTCATATGTAAACTGACTATGCTGCCCTGAGATTTTATATGCAAATTTGATTCTAGTCATAATTATAATTAAAATGCATATATAGGTAAGGATTACTTCCGTGAATGAATCGTTTAGTGAAAATCTGTAAAAGACATACGGTATGGGTTTTTGTCGCGCCTAGTATATACAGTGCATGTTCTGTTTGTTTTACAGATCGAGGAGCTTGTGTTTTATTTATTTAAATGTAGCGGGTTTAAAAATATCGATATGTTTCTGTACTGTGTATAAACTCGCTGGAAGAACCCTACCATAAATTTTATCAGACAAATTTTAATGTACGTTGTCCTTAAGAACTTTTGAGATGGGACCAATGGGACGTTAATTGCGAAAAGGTTTTTCGTAAACAAAGAAAAATGTCTTAAGAATGGAGTAATAAAATGGAGATGTATAGTTAGTTGTTCTATAAATATTCAGTTTCAACCAACATTGATGATGTCTCATGTATGTAGAACTATAGTGATATATTGATCATTGCGGAATGTATCCCGAAGAGTGGTATTGTTTATTCCATTTTATCTGCATTAATATGTGTATTGATGTTATGTATGTTCTTCCTGTTTATAAATTCTCTTTATTAATTAAATTCTTAAATCTTATCCTTTTTCTCTTATTACCTGTATCTCCTTTTACAGATCAGTGGCTACATTAGAGTAGATGTCTCATTGTTATGGGATTTCTAGTGTAAGATCTACATATATGTGTATTCCATGGCGGTAGATGACGTAAAATCATAGAAAATTGCTCGTGGTGATGAAGTGACTCTCTACACATCGCACCGTTGCATCAGAGATAGAATAATATCCCATAAGTTGGGAGTCTACCGGCTTTATTTTAACTATTTTTAATTATAATGTTACATGGGCCACCTGCATATTTGTAAACAAAGAACATTTATTACCCAGCGGCGTTTGAGATAATAACATTGAAAGTCTTTTATAACTATCTTCTTTTGTTCACTTTGTGTTTAAAATTTATGACTGGAAAAAGAGCCCGTTGTGTATTGTAATCTTTATGGTAGTCATTAGCCAGGTATGATTCTTGGAAAATTCAGTCCACGCGGTCGACCAGACATATTACGATATATTGTACAGTATAAAGCAATGCCCCAACGATGGGGTGAGGCAGTCAAGCGATAGCCACAAGCGAGGCAAGACATGTGTACATTAGGTAATCTATATAGTGACGGACTTTGCGGTTGTTATTGAATCGTGTATTACGTTTGTACTGGTTGTATTCAGTTATATTTGTACCTGTGTTATATAGTTCTAATAAATGCTGTAGTAATTCCAAAGGCATTTTAATTCAAGTCCTGCAACTCGTAACAATAACATGTTTTTTCAACTTTATGACTAATAGTTAAGTTTAAAATTCACTCACAATATCTAAGTAGTAAACCCATCTGGATATAGAATGAGTTTTCTCAAGTTTGAAGCTATGTTCCTGTTCGAATTTGAAATGATTGTGTATGTATAAATAGTGAAATAAATTTATGCTTCGAAAATTTGTTGGCATTTAGGTTTAAACAAGTATGGCAAAGAAAACTATATTTCTTTAGAAATGAGTGACCCTGGTAGAAGAATTAAACGTTTATAGGATATTATCACAATGCAAGAAAATAGTAAACAAATCAAACAACTTTATATAACAAAAGAAGTATATTTAACTTATAACTGTCTTTGAGTCACTTCCACAAATTTGTTTTGGCTGTGACCACGCTTTGGCAATAAACATCACCAACAGACTTTTAATCCATCATATATTATACCCTCACAATATGATGAAATCCAAACGCACATGTTTGGCTCTCTTGGACAATGTTGATAAAAGCTTGGTGATTTAAAATTGAAAACATGCTTAGTTTTATTACTCTTGGACGTGAAGTAGGAAATATTCTTTATATATAAAATTCTTGCATTCGAATGTGTCTCACTGAACTAAACGCTTAAACCGATTCTGATGAATTTTTGAGTGTGTTCTGGATAGTTTAGTTAGATTCACAATAGGACCTGATGGCTGCAATCGGGTTCTAGATTTTTTTAATCCATGGCAATATCTGCCGAACCCGTTAGTATATCTATAAAAATATTATTTTTATGATGCACACACAATATTCGCATGTTGGTTATCATTTAAAGTTTTTCCACTTACCGCTGTATTCTGAGTCACATAATACCGCATTAACTTTAAGTAGTAGCCATTCATGTAATCGATTTAGATATTAGCATAATTATTTGAAAATTTCTAAATATTCATACATCTAACAGTGGGTAAATCCAGAAAGTCAACAGAATTATATTTCAAAAATAAGGGAACAAAAGTAGTGCTATAAAAAAATACAATACATTTGAGTTAATTTATCAGTTAAATTTGGGGAACAGATTTATGATTCTCAGTGTATTTTTGTATTCAAATGACGTACAAATCTGATTGAAAATTGTACTCATAAGATATTGAGGTTTTAAGCAAGAATGGTGTATTTTCGGAAAAGTAGCTACTAGTCCGTGAAATATAAGTTATGGAGCTATGACTAGATCTCTTTTGTTTATTCAAAAAATCCTATAATACCCAGTGAGTAAATCCTTACAGGTTTAATGGTAAGGCAAAAACTTGAATGATATCGTTGAATGTTCTTGAATACTTCTTACCTGCTAGATATAAGAGGCTATATCTGAACAATGTAGGACTGATACCATTTCAAATAATATCAACAAAATGATCTGCCTTGACTTTAGAATACATTATCGGTAGTAACCTTCTTGTAAGTATGAAATACCTGTATCATAATGTAGTAACTCTCAAATAAAATAAAGCTTTTGCGTGTTTTGTGAATGTGTTCGTATATATATATATATATATATAAATAAATAATATATATATATAAAATATATTATATATATATCAGTTATGTATATGTTCAGAACTTCATATAGATATAATATAAATTAAAATAAATATATATATATAAATAAAAAAAAAAAAAAAAAAAAAAAAAAAAAAAAAAAAAAAAAAAAAAAAAAAAAAAAAAAAAAAAAAAAAAAAAAAAAAAAAAAAAAAAAAAAAAAATATATATATATATGTACATATGTTCTTGTGTCCTATTCAATACAGGATTTTCAAAATTCAATAATTATGTATGATACTAGTGCGGTAAGTTAGTTTATACAAACGCGTAGATGAATGTAAGCCCGAAATGAAGTTACCATAAGGGTTTACTATAGTCACGACGTAGTAAAAACCAAGAAACGCACGTTTGTCATACAAAGTTTTCAACACATTTGCAAGAAAAAAGTATGAAACAAACATAAAGTATAACATAAACATGTTAGTCGGAAAGTCGCTACAATCGACGTTTTTGATATGAAAATTCAGCGCATTTACAAATAGCATCATGTTTGTATGATGAAAATTAGAACTACATATTTCGTTTCATTTTCTCTATAGTATTAAAGTAAGAGCTTATTGATCAAAAGAGTTTTCAAAGGAGATTCGATCAATAAGCTTTTTTATTGTTATAATATGAAACTCCTTGGTGAAACTCTTATATATTTGTTTTAACCTAAGTGCCCATTTACTTCACGGCGCGCGGTAAAATAGGTTGGGTGCGATGCGTAATTTTTAAATTTCGAAGAATGTATTAGGCTACATAAAGGCATTTTTTTTGTGCAAAGGTGTTGAAAATATTTTTGAAGTGAAACTTTTTATCGGCGTTGGAAAAAAATTACCGTCACTTTTTTCGGTTACGCGCCATCTTGTTTTCTTTCATCTTGGCTTTGTTTATTTAAGCAATTTCTGTAAAGTTGCATATAGTAAGTACATCTTTTATCGAAAAATAAGGTCATAAAAAAGTTTCACTTCTTACGTGTGTACACTAGTACACGCACACATTTTATTTAACTACATTACGTATTTTTTTATGATAATAATTATCATCGTGATATAATGAAACAACATACACGTATTATCTCACGATAATTGTACAAAATAAAAGACATGATTCAACTAATAAAAGAATACCGGCAGTGAGAGTGATGTGCCATTGTGGCGATATATAACAGTTTTACAACAGAAAAAATGTCGTGTAAACTTTCGGCGGTTGCTATTTTAAGCCGCGCATTGTCGAAAGTCTGGCAGCCGCCCAGGGCTGAGCTGTGACACTGCCAACGTCAACAGAGGTTACTGTCCTAAAAAAAACTGTAGAAGAAAAGGCCGACGGTGCTAATGAAGGAACCATGCTCATCCGAAGCCCCCTGCCGTCTGAATCTTGTTCATAATTCGATTTATCTTCGGGACGCCACGCTGTTCTGGCACTTTTCTCTTAACGTCACTTTTCAAGTGTTATTGTTTCCGTCATTATTTCAAGAAACGACTGGAGTAAATTACTTGTACTTCCATTATCTGAAACTTTGATTGTTTTGCTAAAAATATCCTATTCATGTTTTGTATAAAAAAGCAGTATTGTATAGATCGGTGGAGACTTGTTATCTTTTCACGCAAAAACTACTTTACGGATTTTAAACAACACTTTTATAAATTACTAGCTGTCCCGGCAGACGTCGTCCTGCCCGGTAAAAAAAAAAAAATTTTTAGTGTGGACTACCCCTAACATTTAGGGGGATGAAAAATAGATGTTGTCCTATTCTCAGACCTACCCAATATGCACACAAAGTTTCATGAGAATCGGTCAAGCCGTTTCGGAGGAGTATGGCAACGAAAACTGTGACACGAGAATTTTATATATTAGATAACATGTGTGTTATTTTGACGTATAATCTATATGACTAAAACTTTTAAATTGTCTAATAAGTTCTGAAGTCAGTTAGTGTTTTAATATTTAAATTACGACAAGAAATATAAAGAGTAGCACTTTATAGTAAATGGATCTAATTGAGTCATACAGGGTTTTGGCAAAATTTATTATAGTTTTATTTATCAATTCGGTGAAGTAACTAAAAAAGTCTATAGGTACTTGAGTTGGTTGGTATATTAATCAATATATAAATAAATATATATATGTACAGTTATTTTAATACTGATTGCAATCGGGGTGACCGAAGCGAGCCCTAACACTATCCCAAAATCTATGCATTTTTGCGGTACACTTTACTTTGTGATCGTTTCTCAGTATTAGAAACTACTAAAGAAAAAAAACAGATTTAGGCTTTGACATGGTAATTTCAATTTATTTCTAGATATCTTATATATCATAAAAACATTATTTTATATATATTAAAAAATAGAAGATATAACAATTTTTACTAATTAGAATTTTATTGTATAAATAACGCCATCTGTCGAAAATTATGAAACTAATAAGAAATGTGTAATATCAACTGAGCTGTTACCATATTATATTACTATTACTTAAAAATAAAATGAAAATAATTTGTTGTATAAATTATTTACGGAAGCTGATATTATAAACTCCATATTTTTATATATTTTTTTATACTATCTTAAAAATTATTACTAGATTGAAAACCTCGCGAGACTTTCTAAATCACCGCTTTCTGCTAGTAATATGATAATGTTCATATTCTGAAGCAGTGCTCTTCATAGCTCAAGGTGAATCAGTACCATTCCTATAAGAAAGCAGTGGTTGCACTGATAGTTGTATCTCTTTGAACATTCAAAAATACCGTTTAATACGGAAATACTCGTAATATTATAATTGCCTTGCAAATGTTTAATTTTGTTTGTAAGTTATCGCAATTGAATACAAGCCTTCAGCCAATATTAGATGGTTCATTTACGTTTTTCAATTTGGATGAATCGACCAAAGCGATCTATTAAACTCAAAAATAATCAATGATTTTGGAAAATTTCGGGTCCTTTCTATTCTGTTAGCTTTCGTTAGTTAGATCAACCAAATAGAACCAATTTAGTTGATCTATCTAATATCAGCAGCGCATTAAAACATAACTTTTTTACGTTACTCGCCAAAATCAATAACATTACAACCGCAAAACCAAAACCTAACAATACTGTTTACTGTAGTAATAATAGCCACTGGCTCAAAACAAACCATTGAACCAGGAATATCAATACCTGTTTATCTGTTGCCATGACAACCATTCAAACGTTGTCGCATGTTGCTGTCTTGTGCTTCAGAGATAATAATGGAATAAAATAATTTCGGGTTGTAACTTTAACCAGATCAATAAAGGCGGGGTAATTTAAGCTGATCACGCAATATGGCTGAATCCAAGGTATGCCCCACAATGTATTAATTTAATTAATGCGGTTTCACTAACACGCAATGAAGTTCTTTGTAGCGCAAATACGTTATTTCCTTGGGTCCTTTATTATAAACATTAAAATGTCTGATGATTTAGCTAAGCGGCAAATTGCTTTTGCATTTGCTCTTGACGGCTTTTGTGTTTTTAAATATAAAGACCCTGTCCTAGTTAATGTTTTCTATTTTCTTCTCAGTAAAATACATCTAATGTGTTTAATCCTCGTTTCCTGTAAGTTATTGCGGTTATGCCATACTTACTCGGTGGAGTTTCGCGTTCATTTAAAACTCATTAGCGAGCTTCGAAAGTATGCTTTTGAAGTGATGATTAAAAATAATTTTATACAAATTTCTAGATCACAAACTGTGACTGGAATTTTTAAAACAATACTAATTTTGTAGTCTGTGAATAACTGCAAGTTATTAGTAGGGTTAAAGTCCCTTCGCGTGCTATTTTAGGTGTCATCTCTGCTCCACCTGGGATAATGTTATTGACTGTTTTACTTAGATGTAGCAATGGGTTAATGCGCTATTTGTGATGTGACATTGTTGTTAATTGCTAATGACAATTTTTTATTGCTGGAGAAATGCACACACGCTGACAGCCCAACTGTGATAAAAAGTGTTTACCATCTCCTATGACCATTTGCAACACTAAACGTGATACCAATGTGCTGCTAACGTGTCTCAAGGATGTTATGGCGGCGTACTCTAGACTCTAGACCATCGGATGTACCCATCCAGACACACAATACCCTACCACCTGGCTGTGGATTATATTGTCGCCTCTCACGACAGGCCGCCCGGCAGCAGGAATTGTATTTTTCGTTCTTACACAATATTACGACATTAAACATTGTCAGATAATGATAAGGCTTATTTTATTTTCTAATATCCCAGGATTACGCAAAAATTTCAAGTCAAACGTCGACGAAGCCGCCGGCATGTCCTAGTATATAATATCATTATAGCAATTATAGCCAGTGGATCGGCTACAATAATCACGGGATAGATGGCTGTTGTAGGGACTGGATCCTGAAACGGAGGAGAACACGTTTTAGTCCAGTGTGGCGATGACTAAGGCGCCCTAAGGGCTGTGTTATGAAAGTAGAATACTAGAATATATTGCCTACATCCAGCAGTGAACATTGGTTGGTTAACAACGGCTGCTAGTCTGGCTAATATTTTATGTGTGCAATTAAATATGTGTTATGATTAAATAACATTTTGCCTAAATATTATAGCTTCTATTCTTATTGTATTGGCTCAAGACTGACTGTCAACTCAATATATAACCAGGTTATATACTGAGTTGGCGGTATAACCATATACATAAATAGGTTCTAATCATTGTTTTATTTCGTCATTCGTTTTCTGATACTAATTAACTAGAAGCATTATACATATACAGACTGAGGGAAAAATATCTGAAAGAAAAACCACTAAAAAATCTTCAGATCAAAATGAGGCTGATGAAGAAAGTTCAAGTGGATCTAGTGGTAAGCAAAGGAAACTATTATTTTGAAAAATACAAATTAGACTTATTTATTGTCTTTCAAAATGTACTACACAAATTACTTGGAGGTTATTCTGTACTTTATACAAGGAGTAAGCTTTGTTATTCAAAATGGCAATGCAACCATCCGACTAATCTCACTATTAGCAGACTGATTTGAATATATGAAAACCCGGGGATCTGTTGAATTATTTTTAGAATACTTTTAATATTAAGAGTCGGGACAAGAGAAGACAAACAAATAAACTCAATCTAACATATTTTGATTATATAGATATAGTAAATGTCTATATTTTTGATATTGAAAATTATAAATTTATTAATAAAGGAATGTGCTCTATAATTTCAAAAATAACTACGAATTAAAATTTTCTTAATTATTAGGTTGTGAGTTTAAGATGAAATTATTTTAAAAGATCTGTCTTAAACAGTCAGTGCTGCAGAAGGTGAAAACGAGACAAGTGGTCTTCAAATTGGGAAAGGTGTTGGTCAAGCATCAGTCACAGTGGATAGGGATGAGTATCTACAAGCACATAGGGACCTAACGTTTGATCGAAATCAACTACAATTGAAGAACAATATACTACATCGGAGATTAGCTGAGTATTACAAGTACTAATGCGTTTTTTAATCATGTAAAATAGGTGATCAAGTAGATTGTTCTATTCTAGTTACTAAAAATACTAGTTGTACTCAAGAATCTCATAAATGCCATAGTTACCACGCTTGCCATGCGGGTTGGTAACCGCAGTGCCGGACCATTTGCATCGGAGGCGCTACTGCCCGTCTCCGACCGGGGAATTTCCATAGGCCGGCTTTCTTGCGATGGTTGTACGGCCATCCTCGTTTGCGAGGTTGACAATTGGGTCCATAAGATCAAGCCGTAGATCCCTTACCACCCGGACCGACAACCTGTGCAAGGTCGCTGGTAGGTGCTGGATGAGGAAATCAGAGGACAGGGATGAGTAGCATCGTCTTGGGGTGGCCTAGATCCAGCAGTGGACTGCCAATGGCAGACGACGATGACGAATCAAAAAATATACTCGGTATATATATATAATAACTAGACGGTTTAATGATGACAGGAATACTTCAATATCAAGTTTTGAAGTTGGTTCCTATTCGAAATCATGAAAAGTTAACAAGTAAACGTGTATTATTACTTTTACACTTGTATATTTATACTTGGTTGAAATATAATAATAAAAATAAATGCTTGTTTAGAGTTTTAAATGTATTTTTTGTAACTATGCTCTCACCTTACACTATGTAGAGTGTGGGCAGCTCGTGTAAATGAAACGTTCCTCTCAACAATTCAAAAAAACAATAGCAATCAATTTTTCGGATTTACATAGTTACGTAAGTTTTTTGATCAATTACACCGGAACGCTTGAACCGATCTAGATGAAGTTTGGCACGGAGATAAATTATGTTTTGAAATAGGTATATAATATAATACTTGTTATCCCAAAAAAATGTGCGGGTTCCTTTAGACACATATGTTTTGGTTTTTCACAGAAGGCGTGATATATTCCCAGTTCCTTTTTCTACGTCTATAAAACATTAACGCACAACATACGCACAAGCTTTTGCTCGTAGTTGCGTTCTCACGTTCAAAACCTTGTGCATAATATAACTGAGAAAATAAACAAGCAGACTCAATAAAATTACGTACCACAGCAAAAGACAAATTTGATGCCTGCGTTTATTTATTCAACAAGTCAGCTTTGGCTCAAGCTTCTATATTGTCCGTTGTATTGAAAGAAAATACTGAAGGAAACGTAATGTAGAAAAATACATCACGTACATATGTAAACAGAATATACCTAAAACATTGATCAATTTTGTGGCATGTTATTTATTAAACTTAAATTAGGTATAATTTTGGATACCAAATCAAATGTTGAGTGTTGAGAATATGATAATCAATCATTGGAGCCTCAATCTTAGGATTGTGAGACCCGGAAATTGAATCTGTATTTAATTGTTAGTTTGTTCCATTTTTCTATAATAATTCTCATTTTCCTGCTTTATTGACATTTGGTACAATGAAAATTGGGTAACATACTCGTATGAATTTGGGAGCATTTTAATCTACTTATCATTTCTATAACTCCATTTATCAAACTGATACATATTTATTAACCTGATGTCTATTAAGGGACATGATGTAAGGTTGTACTCATAGGCCCTTTACATATCATTATTCAGAATAATAAATCAGCTTCTAGAAAGTATATTCAAAGTGTATTCACCCACGCAGACCATCTTGCACAAAGCCCTAACTCTGGTGAACGTAGTAATTTATCTCCTTAATGTTAAAACAAAAAGCTCGTTCAATTCACTGCCAGATGTTTCACTGCACAATTAGTCATGAACAATGCTATCCAAACACCACATGGTGTAAAATAAGAGTACTTTTTATTTATATTCATCGTGAGAATTTAAGACAGCACTGAGCAGGTTATGAATGGAGGAGAATATGAAATATTACGTCTTGTTGTTGGAAGACTGCGAAGATCAAAATAACATATCACAATCTTTAAAATAAGTTTTCATATAAAGAAAACTTGTTCTTTGTCTGAAAATAAATTGAAGAAGAAATAGAATGTTTAGTTATTATATTGAATCTTGCATCTACACTTATATCCTCGTAATAACCCTTTGTGTTTTAAGATGAATCACCATATGATCATGTATCTTATGTAGATGAAGTTTAAATGGGTGGCTTTGCTGGCGGGAGCGTGAACGCAATAGCCTGGTCCACTCCTGCCAATGAGAGTATGACACTCTGGCGCTCAAGGATAAATTTCGACCTTCGGCTGCTATGAGCGGTCGGCGCAGGTGGGCTCCCCGGGAGAAAGATTCACGGGCCAATAATGCTGTTGGCAGGAGATCACGTCGTGTGCCACCGGCGCTCAACTTTCCTCGCGTGAGCGAGACATTTGGCCTTCCCACGCGGGACAGGGAACCACGCCCGGGGCTATGCTACCCCACAACCCCTTAAGAACAGACGAGCGTGCATGACAAGAGCTATGAATGTCAAAGAAGCAAGTGAGGTGTCTAAGAATAAACCTGTATGGCGCTCTGTTGTTCGTGCCTACCCCGCAAGGGACCTGGCGTGAAGTTATGTATGTATGTATGTACAACAGTGGATGTCGCCCTA
Source organism: Dendrolimus punctatus (assembly GCA_012273795.1). NCBI lineage: Eukaryota > Metazoa > Arthropoda > Insecta > Lepidoptera > Lasiocampidae > Dendrolimus > Dendrolimus punctatus. The sequence goes on from CM022539.1 coordinate 13,307,546, forward strand.
GGGAGCCCCGTCTGCCCAGGCACGGGGAGTTGATCTACCTTCCGCTTTCCCGTACCCCAATAGCACTTCTTACTTGCGGCGCTAATGGCATACCCCACACAGCGTCCGCCAGTCCCCATGCGGCTGGTGGTCGTCAATCGGATTTCTTCTAATAAAAAATGGTGCTTTGTGTTAACAAAGCACCATTTTTTATTATTTGTTAATATTGTGTTGTTGTTGTTGTTGCATTGTTAAATGCCACGAATTTTTCTTCAGCCCAGCTCTTCGGTCGTACATTCGTCGGAATGGTACAGTTGTGGAAACAGGATATGTTTATTTCAAACTTCGGGTTCCTCGTGATTTCATTTTGTGTTATTTTTTATTTATAGGTTTTGTGCTATTGTTAACATGATAGAAACGAATTTTTCATTTAGCAAAAACAGTATCAGACAAGTTGAATTAACTTAGGAATTGTTGTGCAGTTGTTCTTATATGACCCGTGTCATTGTAGATATAAAAATTCTGCTGCAAAGGGTAACACATTTTTTCAGGAAGAGAAAACTCGAACATGTTTTGAAGCCATTAGAGGGTGCTTCAGATTTGGAAGAGAAGTATCAACAAAAGTTATTTGTATATGAAGAATTAAAAGAAAAAGAAGAAAGAGAAATAGTGGATGTAGGTTATTTATTCTTTTTGTTTTGTAGTTCGAGGTCAATTCAAAAAATATTTTTTGTAACTTATGTGCTTCAATATCAATAAACAGGCTCATTAATATATGTATTTACAATCCATCTGTTGGCTTAAGTATCAGACTTATTCATGTAGAGAATATGTTTTTAATTATGAAGCGTATTTTTTTATTATCGGAGACAAGCAGACAAGCTGATAGCCCACAGCTCCAGATGATGAAAAGTGGGTACCGTCGCTTATAAACACTTACAACACCAGAGATCCTAATATATCTGCTAATGTCCTGTTGATCTTGATAGGAGCGACTAGTACCTGGCCACTAATGTTGAAACAACTCAAGGTTATTATGGTGACATACCTAGATTAGGGGTGATAGCCATCCAGATCGGCTCTACTACCTAGCTACAGTCATAAAACAATAGCCAAATACGCGCTAAATACGTTTAAATCTAAATTTGGATTTACTGTCTACAAAACATTTTTGGTTTGGTGGATCACTAAGCAAGGAATAAATAGGATCTCATTATATCTGTAAAAGTAACAGAAGACTTAATCAAATTCCTATAATCTAATTGCGTCTAATAAGCAAATTTGAAAATGTTTTCATTTATGTTTAAGAAATGTTTTTATATTTGCTTAGACATTCGATTTATAATTATGTCAATAATTTTCAGATAAAAGCCAAAGTTAAAGCAGTAGAACTACAGTACGCTGACTGGTTAGAGTATGCTGAAAGCAAGTTTGACGACTTACAAGATTTTGAAAAAACCACTGGCACCGGTCTCATTTATTCTAAGAAAGGGAAACCTATAGCAGATAAGGTTCTCTACCATTTTATTATTACATACATACATACATAACTTCACGCCAGATCCCTTGCGGGGTAGGCACGAACAACAGAGCGCCACACAGGCCCATTCTTACACACCTCACTTGCTTCTTTGACATTCATAGCTCTTGTCATGCACGCTCGTCTGTTCTTAAGGCTCCTAACATCACCATCTGCTAACACATGATCAATTTGATCATGGAAGGTGTGTCGTGGCCTTCCGCGACTTCTGCATCCATCCATTTTATTATTCATTATTCATTACAATTCATTATTTTCTGCGAAAATTTGTTCATTTCCAATCTGAAATATCGAAATATATGTCGCCTCTTTGCTTGGTTTTATCGTGAAAATTAAAATTTTAGATATTAGTTTTTTTATCGTTCTATAAAATTATTGTATTGAAATGATTAACTTTTTTTCTGCCATTCTACAATGTATTTTACCGCGTTATTTCTTTCGATACAACTTTTTTTTGATAATAAAAAAACTCGACTAAAATTTCAATTTTTGAGATAACACATTATTGAAGGAAGGCTATGCATGTTTGAAATATTATTATTTATGATAGATTTCGTTACATTACTGCAAATCTTGTAGCTAACGTAAGCCACTATTTTACTATCTGCAAATTATATTGGACATGTCTTTTAATTTTAATAGATCCACATGTTTTTTATCAAACTCAACACAAACTCGAAATATAAATTTCTGCCAGAGTGCAGGAATTCTCCTAGTCCTTTTTAATTTGTCATTGAGTGCAGTTTAATATTTTTTATTGATATATATATATCAGTACATTATTAGTACCGGGAAAATAAAAATATCTTAAATAAAGAAGAATAAATCGCACTGGACTCTAACTTAACTATAGAAGTGATTATAAGTTTTTTATCAGTTCATAATAATAGTCCTGTTTGGACTTGTTGTGTTCGGTTATATTTGTACCTGTGTTATATGTGTATGTAAAGTTGTAATTAACTCTATAGTAATTCTAACGGCATCTTAATTCGAGTCTTGCGACTCGTAACAATGTCATAGCGTAGTAGACAGAAGCGTATTTGTATATATTTAGTAATTTACTTTTATATGTATTAGATTCACTAAACTAATTATCCATATGTAATCTATATCTGACATCATTACTGTTATAACGACTGTATTTTGAATTTTAAAACATGCATCAAGAAATCTGGGCTAATCCCACACATTAAACCTGCCGAAAGCTGACCGCATTTCTAGTATCAAGTTTCTTTGTTCCAATTACGTTTCTCTATTCGAGTGGAAAATGTATACTGGGTTTCAAAGAGCATCATGTCGCACGTTTAAAGAAATAAAATTAGTTTACACATTGACAATGCAAACACGCAATGTAAAATCTGGAAATTCCTGTTATTGTAATAATAAAAGTAAAATACAGTCTGTGTTTAAATTTAAATGAGAATAATTATGTATATAATATGAAGTGATAATAACGTTATTAAGAACACAGGTGGTCTAATCTATACATCGTTTTCTTTCAGGAATGTCTATAATTATTTTTTTTACTCAACTAAACAAGTACCTTACTGCCCTTACTGGGGGATTCATCAATATTTACGAAAAGTGAATATTGAAAGTAAGAGAAAGTTTTGCTTTGATAAAACTAGACAAAGTAGATGGCGCTACACGTTGCAGTCTTTTTGATAAACTTTGGGAACAAAGTTTCTTATTGCTCGTTACACTGAAGCTCGGCGAATGCGAGCTAGATGAAGTGTACTTTACTGCAATGAAAAATGCTTACCGCTGTATGTTATTATATGATTTTGAACTTTAAAGCATTAAATAAGATCGAAAATATAATAATAATATCAATCAGTGTAGGTTACCTACGTACGGTGTTTTGAAATTAGAAGGTCTTTTAATTACCCTTGTTACAAAGCATACAATTTCGAACTTTATTGCAATGTGATGAGATCTAAAATAATGTCCATTAGTGTAATATACGCTGTTTCGAAAACAGAAGGTACTGTAATGTCGTGCGCCGCGTCGTTGTTATTTCATCGCATTTGGGCGCTGTCTCTGGTATGCTTCACAATATTCATTATATTTTGATACAATTTGTTTGTTTATTATTGTATGTCTTCGATGATTTCCAAAGTTTTCGATATTTATTTAATACTTTTTGAGACGTTATGATTATTTTAAGACTTTTTGACATCTTCTCTTTCCAATCAGGTGTCTCAAAGACACCTCTTTAGTTTTGTTTTGTTAAATTCCAAGACGAAGTGGTTCCCATTTTGTTTCCTAACAGCTACAAGGGAAGTTTTCTCTTTGAAACTTTTGATATAAATAGCACAAAAAGCTCGAACAGTCTCGCAACTTGTTTCCGATTTGAACTTTCCAAAATAATTAATTGCGAGAAGATCTTTGAACTCAGTTGATCTGTTTCATCAAACAAAAGCTTGAGATTTGGATGTTGATTTTCTACTTTAGACTATTAAATCTTTGTAAAATATTTATTATCTTTATGTTTAAAACTTTGTTTTTGTTTAAATGGATAATGCTCCTTAAACGTTAATAGAATTATATTTAGCTTATATCTGGCTCTATTGTTTAAATCTACGAGTATATCTCACATTAGTTATTCTCAAAGTTAATTTTAAAAAATATTGCATGAGTTCAGCAGACAGGCAGATGGCCCACCGCAGATCGCCTGTTGACATTTGACCAAACCAAAGTCGCTGCTACTCTCTTAAGGGTAACTGGAACCTGGCCACTAATGCCGGAACACAACTCAAGGTTGTCAAGGCGGCATACTCTAACCCAGTAGTAGTAGGCATCCAGGCGGGTAAATACCCTACCATCTAAATAAAATAAGATGTTAATATTTGACTAAATATATTTATGAGGAGATTAATGCAAGTTTATGAAACGAAAAGTGTTTGTCAGGCTTGTAGCAGATTTCATGGCATCTGCCTACCCCAATGAGAAACAGGCGTTTTTTATTGCTTAAGCACAGCAGACTCATTGATGGTCCTACTGTGATAGAAAGTGGTTAGTTATCGTTGCCTATGAACAATAGCAACGCCAGAAGTGTTGTCAATGTACTGCCATCCTCGAAGGGTAATTTGAGTTATCTAACTGAGGTTAAAAATCGCTTAAAATTATATCTACATTATTATATACCAATACGTTATCTGTCAATATTTAACGTCAATAACAATTAATAATAAAATATAAATAAAATAATAAAAAATATCTAATCAAAAACAAAAATAACGCATTTAAATTATACGCTACATGTGTGAAACATTCAATAACTATAACATTGTCCTAGATAAAAATGTAGCATAAGCTAAAAGTCCATAAACTAAACGGACATTTTGTTGTTCTAAAGAATGTATAATATCAGTCAAAGGAACTAAGCCTATGGATGGTTAACTAAAAAAAAAGAACTATGAATTATGATTTCTAATTAGATTTTTTACTATAAAAATACACTTGGATAAAGGAGTTAATATTCTGTAAATTTTAGAATTTTCCGTATCTTGCTCAATTCACTACAATAACAAAGAAATAGTCTTTATGTAAGTCTAAACAATTGCTCAGAAAAACATAGAGATGAGTCCAAGGGAGCCTGATTTGAAGTAATACAATAAATTACTTGTTTCTTAAGACAACGTAGACATTTCTTAGTGAAATGAAAAAACGCGAATGTAGTGCCGCCTATTTAGCTAATCTGTCTATTTTATGCAAATACCATTATTTAACGGGATAAAAAGTATCCTAAGCGTTGATTCGGGATATAAGCCAGATCTGTGACCCATGTTATTCATATGCGTTCAGTAGCTTCCAAACAATTGTTATTTTTTTCGCAGCGCCATTTTTACGGTATTTATGTCTAGCCCTCGGAAACGATGACATGTATCGGTATAAAAAGTATCCTACGTTCCAACACGGGATAAAAGCTAGCCCCGTTTCGAGTTTCATTTAAATCTGTTTAGTACTTTTCACGTGATGCTCTAACAGACAGGCAAAAATTCAAAAATTGTAATTTTGGAATCTGCTGATTAGATTACCTCCCTGATTATTTTATATTTTTAAACATATACAAACTCGAACCATTTACAAATTAATTATAATAATAGAATAGATAGAAGATAATTAATCAATCATCATATTACACTATTTATCATAATGACTCGCATATTTTGGGAAATTTGGCCTTTTACCTTATTAAATGAAATCTCTTTTACAGACAGTCCAACGATTTCTTACTTTGCAACGACGCAAATGCGAGCAGTCGTCAGCCCTTTGTCTCCGGTATATTAGGGCCAGGAACGCAGTTGCCGAGCTTGACGCCGTTGTGAGGAAACTCGAAATGCTCGGTCCCGGGCTTTATGTCGCTCAGTACGAACAGCTGCATATCGATCACCAGAATTTCATGACGAAAATTGAAGGTGTCATATCATCTTTTATAATCGTAATTCACTCGGACTACTTATTTCACAACGACTTATTGTCTTTTCGGGAGATAAAGAGGGCTGGTTCCTATTTCGGACAATGGATCAGTATGACGATTCAGCGAGGTGACGTAGCTAGACTTCTAGGAACCTTACCCATTGACCTCGATGACCTAGGCTCAGTATTCTATTTACAGTTTTAAGGGTTATAGGTTTAATACAATATAAGTTAAGTTTCCTTCATTGTACTAATTTATAGAGATTAAGTTGTATAGTTATTGTATTCTAGTTTATATTGTTCCAGCATAAAAGCTAAAATGTAATACTAATGGACAAAATAGGTTTACTATTTATTACACAAATGATACATACAAGAATTTTAATTAAATGCTAGGATGTAAACAGAGATATACGTGACTTTTCATATCCGTACTATATTATAAATATGAAAATACCTCTGTGTGTAATATTTCACGACCAAAATGGTTGAATGAAAAATAATCAAATTTGGTATGGAGATAGAAATATACTATGGGAAAGAATTGGGGAAGGACAAGGTTTTGCTTTAAACTGATTTGCGGACTTTATGGAGCTTGGCCTCGACCAGGCTCCTCAGCTTATCGATCGGCCCTAAAATGCCCTGGAGTTCGAACCTCTGAGGTTCCCATGCAGCGCATTCGACCAGCGTGTGAAATTCAAAGTCTAGTGCACCGCACTCACGGCATTATAGTGAAGACAAACATTCCATGATCTGATGTAGATACTTATCAAAGCACCCGTGCTCGGTAAGTTTCTGCGTCATACTAAAGGTCAAGGACTGTCTGAAGTCTGCCTCAAGTACAGGCTACTCAAGCCAAGGTTACTTTTATTGGGAACAAAGCTTTAGAGTCCTTCCTAGTACATCAGCATTGCTGGGAGAAATTGTCTTTTTTTTTTGAAAACCGACTTATACTCTAATTTTAAGCTTGAAACAATAGACTGTGTCACTCAGATGTAGCCAAGGGTTAAATGCGTTATTTGAGATGACATTGTTAATGTTGGTAAATATTAACACATAACTCATGTATAAACACTAATATAGCTAATCGTTAACGCGTTATTTTTTTAACATGTTCGTATACAAGATGCATTTTGACGTAGTCGGTAACACTAACACTAATGCAGAAGTAGCAGGGGCATTAAGATGACTTTGTTTGACTATTAGTACTACTTTTTTATTTTTAAATTTGGATTTCATAGAACGCGAAGATGAATTGATAAAGAATCGTGGAAAATGCACAGAGTATAATCAAATACTTGCTCATATAAGAGAAAAGATGCATCACACAGATGAAGTCATAGATTATACGGAATGCGACCTTGGGGACGCTGAGATGGAGTTCCTGAGAGCCAGAGAGGACTTGGGGCAAATTAAGGTAATTTATTTTAGAGTTAAATTTCCATATGAACTTAACGTTTCTTGAGAGAAGCAATTTTAAAGAATTTTCTGACATGAAATTTGATATTATGTGCATATGAAATTTAATACCAACCTTAAGAAGAAAAAATATGAAAATAAATCCTATTGAAATAGGTTATCATGGAAATTTTTTAGCTTTGCTTTTATTCCTATTATTAGCAAATAACAAATCATTGGTTTTGATGCCGGTATGTGCTGCATTTCTTAGGTAATTTTTTGAGCACATTTGCACTGGGTAAGCAAACCTCTGTTTACTTAAACATGTCAGATGACTAATGCGTTAGATCCGATAATGCGCTTTGAATAAGCGTGCTCGGCATGTTATCTCACAGATACGACGATGACAAGACCCAGTATTTTAACATTTATTTAATAGGCTAATATTACAAAATATCGTTTTATTATAGATAACAGCTATTTTATGAAGTTTACTACTATTTTAATAATGATATTATCTTTTAATTAACTCATATAGAATCGACGTGATAAACTTCGTTGGTCATTAGAAGGTGAAAAAATCAAAGCTGGACTCCTCACCAGAAAAGATTTGTTACACGATTTTCAAGATGCTACAGACAAGGTTATTCCATTACAACCATATCATTTTATATCGTTAACTTCGAAACTTTATACCATTTGTTGTGTCACATATATAACGATATTTGAAAGTGAGTATATTTGAGTGTTGTTTACAGTGCCCGGTAACTATTTTGGTAAAATTGGAAGCTTTAAAAAATGTTCAGCCGTCCATCTATCCGTTCAACCAGCTGTCTATATGTAAACCAGTGTCAAATTTCCAGATGTGGTGTATTTTCAATAATTGTAAATGTATTTTGAGATTTCGTGGTTAATTTAGCAAAAAGTGAAACCGCACACACTATACTCTGAATTTTAATGAAAACTGCGATCGACTCTTTTTATGTTGCAAGCATAGTGTAGCATAGTTGTAGCATCCTGTAGCATAGCTCATTCATGAGTGAGTTGTATTAGTCGTTGACGCAACTCATCATTGTGTGTTGATGAATCCTATAGAATATCTATCAAAATTCTATAGCTGATGAGTTGTTGATTTAAGCCATCCTACTGCTACAACACTATTCTCCAAGTTTGCAACAAAAAAAAGTCGATCGCAGCTGTAATTTTAGTCCAGATTATGACAACTCAGAGTTTAAAATTTAGAATATTATTGAAATATATTTAGCTTATGATTTAAGACTACCGTCAATATTCACGATTCGAATATGTTGTTTTATATTTCAATAATTTTAGGTAATCAAATTAAGAGAGAAGAAAGAAAAATTGGAGGTCCAAATAGATAAAACGAACCGAGAGCTCAGAGAAGCTCGTAAACGAATGCAAGGAGATAAAACCAATATTTCAGAATCTGCAAGTGATTGATACCTACCTACATACAATGTATGAAATCTGAAGAGAAAATAATTATATATTTTTTTCAATTCAAAATTGTAACAACTTATAGAAAGTCATTTAAGTTCTTTTCGATTTATACTATTGACTAGGGTATTCTATGCAAATTACCTCGCGTTTGTGTATGCTTATCCTTTAGGAACTGTCTAATTTTCAAAATAAAAGAAATCTTATGTAATTTTGGTTGATTAAAAAGCACGTATAAGTAAGTTGGGACAATTGGCATATATCATTGACACTACATTTTCAAATTCAGTCACCTTTATAATGCTCTCCATTGGATGTGATGTATTTATCAAGTATTTTCTCTCATATGAAGCTTCGACATATCGGAACTAATTGGTGTGGATAACATAGTTTCATACTCTCTGTATGCCTATATACATAAGGCATCGATAATTTACACCAGGTCTGGTATTAAATTATTCGCAACCATCGGTATCTATTATTCCTGATTTGTACATACTGGAAACTTGTTTCGTTATGGAAACATCATTAAACTGATATTAGACGATTATTTTCTGTTTTTCGATCAATGGATGAATCAGCCAAAGTGATCCATATAAACATAAACTTGAATCATTCAACATCATTGACTAACGTCCTTTCGATTCTGTCCCTTTTAACAGATATGATTCAATTTGGTTGATCCGTCTAATATCAGCATTATATGTTAGTACCTGCTTATTTATCATTTGTGATAATCAGAGTTTGGGAGTCAGAACTTTTCACCTACCTATAGTTATCGCTGAAAATTGTACTTAAGTTACCTTGGGGTCTAAAATTCACCAATTATAGCGCAGATAAGGAATTTTCTGTTCCAATTTATTATTAGTATAAATAACTTTTAATTTTTGTAATGCTAACGTATTTTATAAACTTTGGTTAATTGTGTTAGCTCATTAAATAATTAATTAAAACAGTGTATTTATAGAAACTCCTACCAGTTTGCGGTCGTGTTTATTGTGATAAATTATTTTGGTAAATATGTTATAATTTTGACCTAAAAGTTTTTTATTAGTCTGGTAAACCAGTAAAATGTACGAAGAGAACCTTTTATGGAAAACTTTTTTTTGAATTCCGTTAATATAAATTTTGACGGATTCTAGTTTTTTTAGTTGAGTATATATATTATTACAGATTTTGCTTTGAACGATGATGATTAGCACGAAATGTTGTTTTTTAAGCATATGTTTTCATGTCAGCGGCGCGGAGTGGAAATTCGTCTAGGTGAAGCCAGCAGAAAAACATGCTGTATAATACAAGCGCCAACTACACCACTATTGGAGAAATTAAGGCCTAATAATAATTAAATCAAATAATCAGAGTATAACAAACATGGAAAACAAAACATCAGTTTGTAACATTTGTCATTCAAATATACTTAAACGGACGCACAAAGATATATCTATGAAAATGTTTAAAGAACCATCTCGTCTCTTGTAATTAATAAACATGTTTTTCAAGAGCACAGTTTGTGTGATAATGACACGTTTTTGTTCTCAAAACTAAGTTTGGAAAACAAAGTTTTCCCTTAAGCAAGCAGTCAGCGGTGCAGCATTCCAAATGAATTTAATCCACTTTAGCGAATAAAATCCACTGCAATGAACAAGGAACTGTAAAATCCATGAACAACACAACACAAGATAATAAAACAAAACACTATTTTTCACAAGCACTCATGTCGTAATGGCGAACTACAGGATACTGAAATATTTTGTGAATAAAACTTATACTTTTAAATAAAAACATCTAACTCGCAATGGTTTTTTTTAAATCAATTTGTATTTTTTATCTTACTACATATTTTGAAACCAAAGCCGGTGCCCCATCGGGTTATGTTACAACTTACTTACTTGGTTGCTATTTCATCCAATGCTTGTGGAAAGCCACCGACGGTAAGAGATAGTAATACACTAATAATATATGCTCAAATAAAAATTTAAAAACCAATAAATTTATGGCACTTTTAGAGAATTTAGTAAAAATAATGCATGGCGCTTACGACCTTTTAGTCCCTACTTATAGTTGGGCTATGGGGAAGCCATTTGTATGAAGTCCACGCCACTGTATCGTGTTATTTATATAAGTACGATAACGGCGATAAACATAAATTTACATACATATATATTTCAGGTCAGACATTGAGTTACGATACTTATTGTAACTCAATGTGGGACCCTCACGCTTGGACAGATATAATAAATAACTGATAGAATTGCGTCTCTAATAATAATTATTATGTTTATCCTCACAAGAATGAGCGTATTCAATATATCTGATAATATAAAAACTAATTGGTATGAATGGATTCTAATTGTGATTCAGAAACGGTATTGTCTGTAGCTATCTATGTTGCTTAAGAAAGCGACTTACCAACTTTGATTGGATAAAGTTGGACTCCGAAAACAATTTGTACTAATGACAACGTCTGGAAGAATGACCGTCTGTTACGAAAGTCGTGAGTGGAATCTAGTAGCGACATCATATGAACAGTAAAATTAATATGTACCTAGAAAATATATTAGGGCGTTTTACTTGATTTCACTTACATAACATTTGTATGGTAGCTTTAAGAGTGAAAATATTCTATGACTAGAGATTTCTCCGCGGCAACCGCGTGCCAAACCCTAGGCAGTAGCTTTATTTTACTTACACAAAAGAATAGTTCGGCTTTTTACATAATATAATGATAACAAAGAAACTAAGTTCATATAGTCTAAACAACTGCCCAGCAAAACATATAGGTGAGTCGAAGCCAACTTAATTTGAAGTAATGAAGTGAATGTGTGGGGTTTTAACAGCTTCTCCACGTATGTAAATTATTGAGTTATATAATGAGATAAGATTGCTATTAGAGACAAGATTGCATATGACGCGAGATGTATTTCTTTAACAATATTACAGTAATTATTACAATAAAACAGATTACACGACAAGTATACGTTTTAGCGGCAAAAGTTACAAGTAGAAGAAAAAAAAAAGATTTGACAGTTAGCGTTGATTTGGTGTTGCCAGTTTAGTTCTTATGGCCTACTATGATCTGTGCCTAGCGCCAACAAAATGATATCTATCTTGAAAATGATATCTGTCTTTTCTATAAAAACGACACTATTTCTCGGGGTAAAAAGTATCTTAAGTTACGCGTTAGTTATATAAGCTAGCTCTATGTCGGGTTTTATTTAAATTCGTTGAGTAGTTTTCACGTGATGCTCTGTTATAGAGACGGAATTTTCATTATTGTTTAAACAATTATGATTGCGCCATTTGAGTCCTTTTTCTTGTTCCTACTTATGACATTATAATTAGGTACCCTCGTACAAAATCTGAGGCTGCGACGTTCTGTAAATATATATGATTTCCTGACCTTACTAACAGTTGAACAATATCATTTCAAACTTCTTAACTCATCATGGAAACCCTGATTCTATTCACAGTTCAAAAATTGTTTCACAGAACACGAGCACTAAACTCTTTAGTACTGCATATAAATACATAAATTACGTTGAAAAGTTTAAAACGTGACTATGAATATGGATCGCAAACGTAATGAGTTTTAATCAGTTATAGCGGGGGCACACGATGCGTTGCGTCGCCGCACCGCAAAAATTTCGCCGTATTGACGGGCACACGATCGGTGCGGCGCCGCAACTTTGTTATGTCGCAGCGGCGCCGTCGGCGCCCCAGTAGCGTTGGACAGTCGCTTAATAAAAATGGATCGTAAAAGACGTCTGTTGTTGGCCCTACTATCTGCCCGTGTGTGTGACGCATTAACAACAAAGCAGTGCCGCTCCGAGGTCGCAACGCATTCACCCCTCCCCGCCTGGTCTAGGTGGTTGTGGCGAATCCGGTGCGGCGCCGCAGCGCATCGTGTGACATGCCACAGATATTTCTATTTAAAATGACGCAGCGACACCGCTCCGGCGCCGCACCGCCGCCGCAACGTATTGTGTGCCCCCGCTCTTACTAGAGTATAGCAACCAGGCAAACCTTTGAATCTATGCCAAAGTTTGGATATCGCTAAGTTTTAATCCAGCTTTAGATATTATTGCAAACTCTGCTTGAATTTGATTCTAAATCCCAACTAGTAATATCTTGTTCATCTCTCAAGTTGCCTAACTATTAGATAACAACTGTTAGAGACAGTTTCATAAGTTATAACTAAGGAATTGATGGAGGTTTTTGGATTGTGGTTGAGTATTTGAACAGTATTACAGAGTTAGATTGAAGTTGTATTGTATTAATAACTATCTTTGGATATCACTTCGCTCGTGAGGGAGTGGAATCTGGTGGATGAATAGACATAATCATCCACCAGTTGATAATAAAATAATAACTAGGTAGATAGTATGTAGGCGTAAATGTTGAGTTATTTAACAAATTGTTGACTAATTTGTCCACAGTGACAAGGACTTACTCGTAGAGTTTAATCAAACTTTTTTATGGTGATTAAATATAAACAAAATATGCATAAAAAATGTTATATTTCTCGTTAAAATTAAATGTATTTAATACATACTCAACTATAAAACTGTACAAACGTTTAGCAGGTCATTATAGAACCGCTCATCTTTCTTCACTTATGTACTTTATAATATTCAAACATATTGACTAGTTGTACTGGTATATAACGGTATGGGTTGTTTGGATATCATCCAGCTTTTTCATCTGATAGTCGTATGGTTTCTGGTTGAGGAAGATCGAGTCCATCTCGTGTCAGTGGTCCATGTTTCCAGCCCTCTGGATAGCCATACTGGCGTACGTCGTCCCACCACTGCTGTTTACCATCAGCCCATATACAGTAAACTACGTTGGTGCCAACCAGCACTGCGAAGCAAACCCAGAACGCGATACGCCATTGTGCTAAGGTTGACTGAAATTAAAAAAAAACACCAATGAAATGAAATTAGATCTGCATTAGTTAAACAGTGAGGTAGCTTGCGAAACTGAGCCTTATTATTTGGCGATTTTATATCCAAGGGATAATATTAAGACAGTTCGACCCTCCATATATTCAATATACTCTTTGGTTCGACCTATGCCTCCTACAATCTTGCCGTATAAGAAATTGTGCCATAAATGCGGCTGATAATTTGATGGCGTTTTCAAACAGTAATGAAGCAAGCACTTGTCATCATATTTTAAAATGCATCCTATTTATTAATGGAAAAAATTATTTAATTGGCCTTCCAGGCCAGGGGTTCCCCTCACATGGTCGGGGATTATATTTCGGCCTTTTCTAATTTCGCCTGCTTTTTATCTAATATTCTTACACTAAGCTCGTCTCACCAGCTTTCTTTGCCGTTTTTGTCTGTTCTTTATTTACATATCCTTATTTGGACACATAGACTTGCTTCAGCTTGGAAAAATCATCCGTTCGGTTTTTGTTTTTATTACTGTTACAATTATTTATACTATTTATATTTATTTTTCTAATACATTAATGAAAAGTAAATGTTATTCGTTTTTAACACCAGTCCTTTTCAGGTAGTAAATAGAAAAATATTTTTATTATTAAGAAAAGCGCTTGTGAAACTAAATATAGCAAATCCAATATCGTTTGATATGTAGTCACGGAAATAGACGGAAAAGCAATATTAACTCACATCAGGCGTCAACAATCCAATAAGGTAAGGCGTGATGATACCAGCAAAAGTCGACGTTGTGTTTACAAGAGAAGTGAGGGATCCTGCGTAATTCGGTGACAAATCCAATGCGTTGACCTTCAATAAAAAAAGTAAATGATCAGTAGAAATAAAACTATATAGAACAAGATTAATTGCATGTGTATACTCTATTTACTAATACGATTAAATCGCACTATTTCTAAAAGTATTTTAACTTTCTAACATTTCTTTGCACGACTGTAGGTCTTTAAGACTTGGTTCGTGAGACAAATTCTTGCGGAGCAGCTTTTTTCAACAAAACTCAATTTTAGTCAAAAATTCTGAATTTAAATTTATAATACAGAATTCACAGTAACACAAATAAAAGCAAAAAAGTTATTATTCCTATGCTCATGTTTAAAATATATTTTTATTTATCATTTTTATTATTTAAATTTAAACAAAAATTTGCCATATCCAATGCCTGAGTAAAGACATTGAAATGTGAAACAACATTAAACAAACATACAAATGACCTCACTTTTATACATCATTATATCGCAATAGATAAATAGACATAATTATGTTAATTAATAACATTACTTATTTTATAGAAAATTATATTTAAAGTAAGGTGAGTAATTATAACTATATTTTGGGTAGATGCGGTATAATTTTACTGCTTAAGATTTTTATCCGGCCTTTCAACTTAGTCCTAAAGGTCAGTCAGTAGCTTCAGCTCACAACTGTATTTAACCCGTTTTGGATTAAGAACTAATCTGCCTCCGTTATCCAGTTAATTATCTCCAGTAAGCCTTTTTGCTGTTCATCTAACTGCTGATAAAATATATTTGAACTCAAAAATGGATTTGTGAATTTGTTTTGCAGTTTAATATAGATTATAATCGAATGAATGTATTAAAAAATTGTCTTTTATATCGACACCTGTAATTTTATTTATTATAAGGGATAAACTCGTAATTCCAGGATTTTTTTTCTTCTATAATAGCGTTTAATAGTAGAGCTTTTGTAAGGCTAAAGATGTTAAGGGTTTTTCGAATTCGATTACGAATAAAAAAAAGCTTCAGGAATCAAAATAAAAATTATTTACTTATTCATTGATTTTCTGATAAGCTTTTTTAAAAAAGGTTTTTAAATACAAGCGTTTGAGATCCTGGTTATCATGTAACAGCAGAGTGGTAGCCAAGACAAGTAAAAATAGCCCAAACACGACGGGTCTATTTTGTTTAGTACAGGAGTTCCTATGGCCACCTTCCGACTCCATCATCAGATCAGCCCATGGTACCATATTATTACATTGTCACGCGATATACATATGCGTGGAACATTTCAACTCAATCAGAAACCGGAAAGTTGGTCAAATTTAACTTGCAAGATTCCATCTGAACTAACTTACATAGGTACATTCATTGCAATTTAAATAAAAGCTTGTAAAATGGTAGTTAATTTTCGGGACAATTGAAATAACGAGTTACTAATACGTAGAACCATGCTTCTACATGAAAATAAATTTTAGGGCGATTATGAAATCAACTCTCAAGGTAAATATACAAAATAATTTGTAGATGTTTTCGCCCTGAAATATATTTACCGACAAATTGTGAAATTTGGGTCGAGGCAAAAAGAGCTTTTTTGGGATAACATTATTTCAGGTAAGATTGGATAACATACGACAAAAGAGTAATTTGCAGGAAGTGAAAAAAAGAGCCAAATATATTTAAGAAAATAACTATTGCAAGTTTAGTGATACTGTAAGATCTCTGTTAGTCTGATGCGGTCCCTTTGATTTTATGGCCTTAATGTATGCCCACCTAGTTCATTGCAACGCAGATGTCATCGGTATAATTTTTCTAGGATCAATTTTATAAATGAACTTATTGTACTCTGGGATTGGTCCCAGAGTTGTCCGTTATCCGTCCCAATATAATATTATAACACATGGAATCAAGATCAGTGTAATATCTGTATACATGATCATCCACAAACAGCGGTCTGGTTGTTATTAGGTTTAGTTATCGTTCTGGGTGTCAATTATAGGCCTAAAGGTTACTGTTTGTCTCTATTTAACTATTACGCTTAACAACGTTTAGAATTTTATCCCATCCGTATAGGATAAGAAGTATCATCATTTGTGACCTTATTACATGTATTTTTTTTCAACAATATTGTTACGAGCTACAGGACTCGAATTAAAATACCGTTGGAATTACTATAGAATTTATTAGAACTTTACGAACACGTATAAAACAGGTGCAAATATAACTGGATACAACCAGTACAAACTGCACGATTCAATAACACGCGCAAAGTCCGTCACTATATCACTTATTGCATGTACACGTCTTACTTTGATCGTGGTTCTCGCTACACTGCCTCATCCCCTCCGTTCGGGCATTCCTTTTATTTTGTACAAATGCAATATGCCTCGACGCAAAACAATATCAACAAGAATTAGTTCGACACACCTGCCTAATGACGGCCATGAAACAAGTACAATAACAATAGAATATGTTCTTAATTACAAATTTTAAACACAAAGTAAACAAAAGAAGACCAAATGCGGGAGGTAATAAACCAAGTTTATGGCAGGTAGCTTTCACTTTTTGTCGGCATGTAACAATATTTTTACCGTAAACAGTTTATATTAGAAATATGATTCGCGACAAACAGATCTACATAATTCTAAATAAACCCATATCAAAGTAGTAAGATAAATGATGCTTCACAAAAGTTACCTTCATCCCGCTGTAGAAACCTCCCATGAGAGCCATTGAGAGGACAAAATAAGCTATTGCAGCGTCACGGTTACATCCCGCATACGATGCTAGAATAATACAAATCGCTGGTCCAGTAGCAGCTGAAAAATAACATGAAGTAAATATAACAACTAGATTTTCATCCAAAAAGTATAGAAACTTTTATACATATTTATCTCCTTATCACGGTTCTTCACGTGGGTAATATGAGTAGACGCTAGTTTGTTTTCAGAGCAAGCAACCAAACATTATATTGTATAAAATTGTTATCTAGGCAGTATGTGTTCCTAGAAAATTTAGTAAATTTTATACCAGAACTATTCAATATTCCGGGATTAAATGCATCCTGTGTACATTTTCGGTATCGAGATTACACATAATATGTAACAAATTTCAGTAAAACTGCTACGGTGATTTTTTCTGTGAAAGGCGGAAAGAGAGATACTTTTGATTTTTTAAATATTAGTATGAATTTTGAAAGTACACAACAAAGGCAAAAAGTATAATTAAAGAATAAGACTGCTCAAATTATTAAGTTACTAGGATTCGCTTCGACTACGTCCATGTTGGACTGAATAAGCTAATTTATACGTGTCCTACCAACTTGAAATCACTCCCGGGAAAAATCCAGCGCTTTTCCCCGGCTATAAAGTGTCATAGATATTATGACAGAGAATTTGCCATCGAAAATACTACATCGGAATCCGATTTTTATTCGACCGGGCCAATTTAAACAGCTCCCAGGAAAATTCCGGTGGGGTTTCGATATATAAAGTATCGCAGATTTTAAATCCCGGAGTTTGATATCGATCAGAGTAAATTGAAATCGGCTCAGTAGTTTTTACGTGAATCCCAAACAATCAGGCAAACAGAAGATGAAGATGTAAAAAACCAAAAGACCACACATTTAGACTGTTAAAATATTATAGATAGATAACATAAGGTAAATAAAAGCAACAATAAAAGCTGCAAGATAGGTATATTATAATGTTGATGTAACATTCATATAATATAGTATATCCCAGTTGGTATTTTTAATAGCTTCTTTTTTAATAGTACTGCTACTACACGGCATGTTTCGAATTTTATTTGTTTCGAAATATTAATGATATTTTTTAGAGCAATGATGCCGCAGATAAAGTCAAAACAAAGCCAGCAAAAGCACCGCTACACAGATCACCCGCCAAGTAAAAGCCAGGGCAAAGAAGTTTTCCTCGAGGCCCGAATCTCCTCGTCGCTTCGAATGGCCAAAGAGGAAGAAAGCTACCGAAAAAATGGGGCAATAAACTTTAAGATATATATTTCGAACTTACCGACAGTGGTGTGTATAATTCTTCCAGTTTTAATAGTATGCCACCCCTTCTTCACACACAGATCACATATCAGCCCAAAGAGGAATGAACACACCCACATAGCAACATAGGGCAGTGCAGTCAGGTATCCCGTTTTCGTTATATTGTATTTCAGTACGTCATGCGAATACTTTGGAAGATCTGTCACCATAGTGTAGTAACCCCAGTCATGACCGACCTGTTGAAAAATCAGAAGATAATTGACAATATCTAACTAATTCTCTTATAGCCGATTCCCATATCTTACGGAATGTTCATTTGCCCTACTATCGGTTAATAATTGACATCAGCTACATACAATACAATAGTCTTACGAATCCGGCACTAATAAAAACTAGGGGGTGGCGGATTATTAGAAAGTTCGGATTATTGGAATGCATTGAAAAATTTAATAATATCGTTAC
Organism: Dendrolimus punctatus; assembly: GCA_012273795.1. NCBI lineage: Eukaryota > Metazoa > Arthropoda > Insecta > Lepidoptera > Lasiocampidae > Dendrolimus > Dendrolimus punctatus. Next base: position 13,326,515 of record CM022539.1, read on the forward strand.
GAGGTACAAGACTCGAATTAAAATAAATGCCATTGGAATTACTATAGAGTTTATTAGAACTGTACAAACACGTATAAAACAGGTACAAATATAACTGGATACCACCAGTACACACTGCACGATTCAATAACACGCGCAAAGTCCGTCACTATATCAATCATCGAATGTACATCTTACTCGTATCGGAATCGTGGCTTGACTGCCCCTCTCCACCTTGAGCCATTGATTTATAATGCACCAATCCATACCTGGCAAGCTTCGATGCAATACAATAACAACAAGGATTGGTTCGACACTGATGACGGCCATAAAACAAGTAAAATATCATGATGTTTTTCTTAATTACAAATTCGAAACACATAGTGAACAAAAGAATTCCTAAATTGGGGGAGGTAGGTAATAAACTGCGCTTTACGACAGGCAGGTGTGCGCATTTCTTTGTCGGTATGTAACAGCATATACAGCAGACAAGCTGAAGGGGTCCTCCGCCTGATGAATCCTAATGGAAAGTAGTTCTATCGCCTGTGGACATTTACAACACCAGAGATATTATCAATCTAAGATGTCGTTTTTGTTCGAGACAAAATTAACATTTTCGATACTTTGCTATATTATGTGCCTCTCTACATCATGGAAAAATTATTTTCCATGTCTCTATACACAGTGAATTTTAACAGTAAATTTTTTTCACTAGTACATTCTACAAAATAAACAATATCGTACTTCATAGTAGATCTTTTATGGACTTCAAAAATGTTTTAATTTTTTTTGACTAGATAGTTTTCAAACGTAGATTCACGGCGAAGATTTACAGATTTTTTAATACTGGATTCAGGTAACTTGTACTTCCTATATGTTCAAAATTATGTTATACGTATATTTTAGGTACTAATATATAATATTGCTAATGAATCATTATTACGCATGATACAATGCTACTTTTTGTGTGAAAATCGTCGTATCATGACAGAAAAGAAAATGATCACTTATACGTTATTACTGAAAGCTTTTTGAAAGTTGCTCCTTTTTGTAGAACATGCTAACGAGGTGAGTGGCCACTTCGGTGTCTATCAGAGAATGCATTAAGCTAAGCAACGCTGCGAACTTGACGAAAGATACTTTTTCCTTCAAGATGTTTGAAGTATACGCTTGAGGCTCGTAGGAAGCATTACTGTGTTTCAAGGTTCTAAGCCAGATGGCGGAATCGGAACACTTGAAGCGTCGTCATGTCCTTTCATCCTTCCTATGTGAGTCTATATATATATCAATATATATTATATTATATTATATTATATATTATATATATATATATATATATATATATATATATATATATATATATATATATATATATCTTTTTTGCTTTGCTTATACTCAATTCATGTGACTATTAATTTATTTCATTTAAAAGAAAATTGCTGTCGAAGAACTGTTTAAATTATGCTATTTTCACATATTGAAAAAAATTACAACAACAAAGTAAATGTGGGTGATCAAAAGAGATATGAATAAAAATTGTTGCACGTAATATCAATAAATTTCTGTTGGTCTAATGTAAAATAACTATTTACTTATTATATATTAATAGCTGACAGTAGTAACTCATGTCTAGGCGCGTTGCATTATTTAAATGAATAAATGTTCATTTTTTTTTATTGCAGTAGTTAAGCAGACAGGCAGACGGCCCACTTGATGGAAAGCGGTTTCCATCGCCTATGGACATTTGCAACACCAAAGGTGCTACAAATGCGCTGTTGCTCGCTTAAGGGAGACTGGAACCTGGTCACTAATGCACATACACAACTCAAAGTTGTTATGGCGACGTACTTTAGACCAGAGGTGGTAGCCATCCAGTCGGGCAAATGCCCTACCACCTGGCATTCATGTAGGTACAATGGTCAAAAAACAGTCCTAACCTTTATTCAAACCAGGTAAAGTTATAGACTTTTACATAGCTTATGAGGTATTCGATAGATGACACTTGTTACAATAAATTTAAAACTTATTTTCACATAACAAATTGTATATCCCCAAACTAATCAAGTTACGCTTGTGTTATGGGTAATATACAAGGAACCACTCTAGGGCCGATCCCAGATACCAAAAGCATAGTTAATAACAGAAAGTTCGTTTCCGAAATTTGCATGCCAGGAATCCAACCCGGAATCTCCGCGTTTCAGCAAGTTCGGCCGGTTAAAACTTGGCTCGCTCTATCACAGAGGCCATTAATTAGTTTTACAATGTTATGAGTAGATTTTACATAGATTGATAACCAAATTGTATGGCAATGAAGCGTAGCCTGTTCTTGAGCGACACAAGTAAAAACTGCGTGTCATAAATATGAATATGCTGTGATCGATGTGTAGAGTGACGCGAAAAGACCGTGTCAGGTACTCCTGCATCCGTGGCAGTCTTCATGTCCGTGATATAGCAGACACCGGTGATATACGACCACGGTTAAAGGAGACCTGCTTATTATATGGGGAATAAATGTCTAGCCATGCCTGAAAACCGCGTGAAGTGGAGTAAAAAGTAGGAAAGCGTACCCTGGGCGTCGAAGTAAACGCTCCGAACGCAACCGGGGTTTAACACTCGGATGATGACGATGATGATGCGATAAACCTCTATTGTACACCATTACAGAAAACTTATAGCTTAAAAGTATTCTAAACGTGTTCAATGGGCGATCTGATCGCAAGAAACGATCTCTTCTAGACAATCCGTATTTTAACACAATAATGAATACTATGTTTGAGGAGTTTAAGAATGACGTCATGACTTGTTACACTTGTACAAAATCTAGGAGAGCTTGGCATTTTGTCAAATAAGAAATGTCCTAGTTGACCCGGACCTCATTGTCAACAACCCTTTTAAGTAAGTAAACAACATTACAACAAAATTTCAGACTTCGTTATTTTTCTCACTGTTGGTAAGATATGCGCTTTAAGAATCTAAACTTGTGTCAGCCCATCTAATTTTTAATTATAATTTATCTATACTAACACTATTATTTAACGCGGAACTCTTATAACGCATACTTTAGCCAGCTTTACTTTGAGAATCCGAAACTTCGACGTTCTATTAATGGTCTAAGTTCAAAATACTGAACTAAAAAATCACTGTCATGATAAGTAGCTTTTTTGGATATTTGGTTACCCTATTTATACTTCTTTTAAGATTCCGTAGTCGAATGTATATATATATATATATATATATATATATATATATATATACATAATTCTTCTGTAAGTGTGTTGACAGTGAACTCCTTCTAAACGGTTGGACCGATTTGAATGAATTTTTTGTGTGTGTTCAAGTGGATTCGAGGATGGTTCAGATTCACATAAGTCCGACAGATGACGCTGCAGTCGGGTTCTCAATTTTATTTCTCAGGGCAGGACAACGTCTGTCGGGACAGCTAGTATAAATATATATTGTTCAATAAAAAGTGACAAGATTTTACAAACAATTACATTGCCAAAAAGTTTGTCGGCAGCTTTCTCGTGAATCGCATTAAACTACTCCTTATAACTTCTGTTTTACACTGAAGTACATTTTTTTATGCAAATTATAACATAAATTCATTACAATTATTGGATTAACCATTTTTTGTATTATATCTTGCTTTAATTACCACCGTTATCTAAAGTACACATACACCAAATCTCTCGAAAGATCGTCATGCCTAATTGCTTTTCTAATTGAGTATGTAAAATATTTTAACTAATTATGTTCATTCACAACATGTTGAAGCACTTAATCATACAACGTCCTTGGCACACCTAATTAAATCGATTGATCAAATTTACTCATTTTAGCTACAGACTGTCGATGAAGATTGGATATAATTAATATATCGCTGCGAGTTTTTGGAGGGAACTTATTTTCAAAATATGAATGTTCATTAAAATTAACAATTTGGTGGTCATTTATCCAAGATACGGTATACAGTACTGGCAAGTACGAAATAAAGGTACTTTATAAAATCGACTGATACTCTTTTTATCATGGTACTAAAAGTCAGTCACTTTCATTTTGTAAGGGTGAATTGCGTTATACACAATACAAATGCAATGGGTGCAATGTTACAATACATTCTAATATTTTTGCATACAAAAGAACAGGCGTTAAATAACATCTAAATTTTAAAATATCATCCTTTCTTTCTTTATTATTTATTGTACACAAAATAGTTACAAATAAAATTTACAATAATGTTGATGTATAAAGGCGAGCTTAACCCTAAAAAGAGTTTTCTTCCAGCAAACCTATGGGTCTAGCGAGAGTGGGAAGACAAGAGGCAGGTTTGTTTATACATGAAACTTATTATTACATTATAAACTACATACACATATATCGATACATACCTAGTATATAAAAAAATTATAATAAATAAATAAATATATATATATATATATATATACATATATATTAGTATATATTAGGGTGGCGCAAAAAAAACGTCAATTTTTTTTTAGTCTCGAGTGAAAAAATGTTAGTTTTGATGTTTTAAGAGCACTCTCCTAAGGACAGCTCAAAAAAAAATTTTTAAGACGTCGCTCCAAATTTTTAAAAATTTCGAAAATCGTCATTACGTATTTATATATATATATATATATATATATATTATATATATATATATACGCCCTTCATAATTTGACAGCTTGAACGAAAACGAACCGTTATAACATCACATAAATAATAATTATTTTTCTAAATAATGCGTTATTTGACTCCTCTTACTTGTATCTACATAATATGGCGTTATAAGGTATACTCGTACAAAATCACGTACATGCAGAGATTTGAATGGGCAGTGACCGGAACATGATTGAACCGTCAATGGCATCATGATGTAAATCAAGCCTAAACCCGTTGTAATACATTTGCAAACCTCTGGTATTACTGCAGCAAAATAGATATCAAGCAAGTTATTAGGCGTGTATAATGTGTACACACTTAATAAGTTGCTTGATAAAATCCCACTATATGACATCACTTGACCTGAATACAGTCTATCGGAGCTATTTCAATACATTTAGCAAATTGTAGAACTTTGATACATGATACGCGACAGTCAACTAGTATCTGCTTTCAAATTTCCAGCCTGATTAACATATAATAATGTCTGCAAATATTACTTTAAAATACTAATTTTACTGATTGTATTGTTATATATTCTATTATAGTTTTATTGTAGCTGGTTGTGAATCGGTTAATAAATAAATAAAATACAAGTAGACCACCCATTATTACACCTTTAGCTGTTGTTAATTCATATAGGTGTACTTATAAGTTGAAAATAAAGAGTTTTCTATTTTTCTACCTATATTACATAAAAAAATACTCGTAAAGATATGAAAATAAATAAATTATGAAAAAGTATACCTAAATAAATATAAAAAATATACCGTATATTTATTTAGCTGATAGCATTAACTAATAGAATATGTGTCGAAAGTTACATTCTAAAAGTTCTAATAGGACTCCAGTGGTTAATCTTTTCAAAATAATAAAATTCAAACTATGGTTCAATTTATATTATTAGTATTTGAAACTTAGTTATTACAAATGTTAATAGTGCTTACATTTCTGAAGGCAGAACTTCGTATCTAACTACAAAACTATTTCTCTAATCCAATAGAAGTTAGTTCATCGAGTTAACGCTAGAGTATGTAGGCTACCGATATTACTCATGTTACGGAATACGAATATAATGACATAGATAAGGCAGATTGGTCTTTCCAAAGTGCAAAATTTTCATTTATACATATACTTTACATGAACGTCTGACTGCCCTAGATGTTGTTAGTAAATAGCATAATATAAAACACTACTTCTTTCTACATTTTAAAACTACTATTAGGACAATACGACGACTCCTTTCACACTACTCTCAAATTCGCCACACCAACATTCCTCTTGTAGTCTTCTGTATCTTGTCACAAACTAATTAACCACCTGTTTAAGGTTTACCTTTATTCTTACATTCCTACAGTCCATTACATTCCTACAGTCCATTACATTCCTACAGTCCATTACATTCTTACAGTCCATTACATTCCTACAGTATACTAATAGTCCTTTTGTTATATAATTTTATTTCACCTTCTCCCAATTATTTGTGGTCGGCACAATGTATGTTCCTTCTATACTCCTCTATCTGTCTGATCCTCTGTCACACCAAAATCATCATCTCATCTATAACACAATTCATCCATATCTTTTTTAGTCTACCTTGACGTATTTACCAATTAATCTCATAGTTTAATATTCTTTTTGTCACGGTATTTCATCTCTCCTCATTACATGTCCATACCACCTCTCTTGTTCCTCTTAATTATTTAGTCACGGGTGCAACTTTCAAAGATCCCCTTATGTACTCATTTCCCTCCTTCTCTATTCTTGTAACACCACGCCACAAATCCACATCAACATTTTCGTCACATCTTAGTGAAGACGTTTGTGTCGGTCACATTCCATATCACACTAATATTCTTTTATTAAATTTGTCCGTCATTATCTTTTATTCAAAGATACTCATTTTCCAACTTATCTATTATCGTATCGTCAAACATACATTTGTGGCAAATCTGAGCAAGTTCTAGAATAAACTCCTCGCGTTATTGCCGAAGTGCTACAATAAGGAACTCTTAAAAAAATACCTAAACTGGTTTTTAAGTCTTAACAAGGTAAGCAACGTATTGGCTCTTTTAGTATTGTAAGTACCCATCGACGACAGTGACCACTTACCATTAGACCATCGCTTCTGTCAGTTTACTTACAAGCAATCATAAAAACATCATTCATATTTTGTTCCTCATTACATTACCTTTACATACCTGTGTTCCTTTAATAATTTTTCGAATTCTCATTTTAAACTTTCTAAGGTTGGCTACGAGTCTACGTCAAGAAATTAGTATACTTATTTTGACGACGATACGAGTATACTTTCTTTTAGCTCTTGCTATAAAACAATTAATGTTAAAAGCGGAGAACCGGAATATACAGACTCCGATTGGCTAAAGAAGATTAAAATAAAATTCAATGAATATTCGTGCAGGAACGAAGAAAGAATACAAATTTCTACGGCTGGGCGGCCTGTCGTAAGAAGCGACAAAACAACCCACGGCTAAGTAGGGTATTTTCCCGTCTGGATGGCTACCACCCGTGGTATAGAGTATGTCGCAAATAACATAACCTTTAGTTGTGTTCCGGCATTAGTGGCCAAATTCCAGATACTCTTTATAGAGGACAGCACATTGATAGCACGTTTGGTGTTACAAATGTCCATAGGAGATGGTATACGGTTACCATTGGTTACTCATGCAATAAAAAAAATCAGCAATAGAACATAACACATCCATTGACTAAAAGTTCCTCGATCAACCATTTGCGGTCCAATAAACCGCAAGCGGAATACAAAGCTCTAGATAAGAATGTACTCACAGCGGCAAACACGAGCGCCCAGACTGGCGCCGATCGCAATATCCCTTTCCATGGCACCGGGTCCTTAGCACTAGCACTCTCAGCTGTCGTCACGTGTGCGTTTAGGTAATTCAGCTCTTTCTTGGTTATGTAAGGATGCGTGTTCGGTGTAGAGTAGCACAAAAGGCTCTGAAAAAGATGAACGTCATATAAAAAAACTTTATTTTTAAAAGTAATGTCGATTTTCAAATAATGTGTTTGTTATTTCAAAATTATTTTATAGTTATATATACAAGTAACTAAAAACCCGATTGCAATGATGACTCGATTAAGTATAATAAATAATACATAATAATACAAAACAGATATTTCTGGTAACTATAAGTTACAGAGTAGTACACATGTTAATAAACTAATTTTTAAGCTGGATTTTAAAGGATCCCTTTAACTTTTGAACGTGTCTTACCATGTCGCATATAATGTTCAAATTTTTTAAGGTTATATAGACAAATGGCAGAACTAGTACACTTACTTCGCAATTACAAAACCCTTCGTTGCTTTTGTTCCGACTCTCACTAGACCGGTGTTTCTTTTACCCTTGATTATATTTGGTCTTTGATTTGAAAATTACTAATAAACTTCATCTCTGTGCTCCACATACACTTACCCATAACAAAAACCACAGAATTCCAAATCCGCCGAAGAAGTAGAAAACGTAAGCCCAATCTCTCCCGTCATCCAATAAAATTCCAGACATAAAAGACCCGAAAATATTTCCAATCTGAGCTCCGCCAAATACTAGTGCTCCTTGAAAACCTCTTTCGTGAGGAGGAACCCATCTTGCTAACATTATCATCAGAGCTGGCATAGTTGGACCCTGCAAAATATATCAAGATTATGATAGTAATAACCATGGCAGCTTAATAATAAGCGAACGCGTCCCAAGCTCAAAAGGTCCCAAACTTCGAAACCTGGCCGGACAATATGCACCAGTTAGTCAGTTTTCTAATCTAATGTGCATATTTTTATTACCACGTGCTAACAGTGAAAGAACACATCGTGATGAAACTTCCACATTGAGATAACCCATGTGTCAGATTCACCAATCCGCATTGGGCAAGCGTGTCGAGAATAGAGGAAGCCCTAGCCGAGCAGTGGTAATTTTATGGCCTGTTACAACATGATATTAAGCTATTTATCTCGCTATCACCTTACTCTTAAGGTCGATAACATGATACAATTGTTGATTATTGTTGAAAGAATCCTAGTAGTTATTAAAAATGCGAATATGAGTATGCTTCTTCGTAACGTTTTCACGCCTCAACTATGCGACAAATCGTCACGAAATGTTGCATACACGATGTCAGGAATGTAGAAAAGAATATAGAAATATCGAGATCAGTACATATTCCCGAATGAAAAAGTATCAGCACTTTTTCAAGAAATAGACGAATATAACCAAAAGAACGGCGCTTCAATCGTGTTTATTGGCGCTACCATTACAATTCAATACCAAATATCGACGTTACGACGAATATATTAAAATAGCGACGTTGTCGTTACCATGACGATAACGACAACGTCGCTTTTTAAATGTGCTGCTCTCATGATTAGTTCCACCTTCACTAGATGGCGTTATTAGTGTTATCAATAGGTATTTTGATCCAAAAATTAAGTTTGACATTTCTAAGTATAACATGTTTCATTTCGCGACATGCATATACTTTTATTTATTGCGCTAGGGGAATGGGGGTTACCGGAGGGTGTGAGGGACTCCCAACGGTCAGCCCTCCGCTTATCTACAAAATTTACATTACCCCGAGCAACGCCGTGTGCAATAGCCAGTAATTAATAAGTTATTTAACTCTTCAAAATTATGACACCATGACATAGTACATAAGCATAAAATCGAGTGGACTATGTCTTACAATCAGTTGATTTTACCATAAAGTTATTAGTGTCAGTACGAACTTAAGATTAGCATATATTATTGTTCTATAGGTAATATTTGCAATAAGCGATTGAGTATTGACGTGAAACTTGCAACTACGTATTCAAATTTCTAAAGTGCAACAACGATGGTCGGTGGATCCAAAACTTCCTAGTTTGCAAAACTAAATTTTACGCGAACTACTCACTACTTGTGCTGCAAGTTTTGTAATAAAATTTTCTGATAAATCACTGTGGAGGACCCATATGACCTACAGCGCTGAGACGTGGACACTGACGGCAGGAAGGGTTCACACATTCCAAGTCGTTCAGCGAGCTATTCTCGGAATCTCTCTAAGGGAAAAAAACCGAAATAAGAATGTTCGTAACAGAACCCAATATTACTCGTAAATTAGTAAACTGAAGTGGCAATAGGCCAGGGTCATGTCTGTTGCAACAGCGATGGCTAGTGGAGCAGACGAGTCTTGGAGTGGAGAACAAGTCTAGGTAAACATAGTGTAGGACGCCCTCCAGCCAGGTGGACCAACGATCTGAACAAGGTCGCTGTTCAGTGAGGACAGCGGAAAACCGGGATATGTGGCGTGAACTTGGGGAGACCTACGTCAAACACTGAAGTAAATTACATAGTAAAAACGTCAACTTTAATTAATAATATAGTTTTATTAGCATTTTTCATAGTTTAACTTCTGACTCGGATAAGTCTAAGTGTTGTTGTGTAAAATAACTAAACACGATGACACGTTACTTGACACCAACGTATATGAAAATACTTCAGCAGTATTTAATTTGCATAGTTTTAGTTTCGAGTACAACACGAGTCCAATTGAAAACACTTTAAATAGTTGACATATGATGAATGCTCGTCGTTTAATGCAAAGTTCCATTGACTCATCGAAGTAGGTACTGTATTTCCATCTTCTTATTTAATTCATTGAATTATGTCATCACTTTTGTTCTTTTAATTACATATTGTCCGTAATCAATTTGCGACATTTATTGTAACGTTAAGGCTATCGTTTGTTTTCGTGATATAGATAACCCCATGTGAAAAATTGTTGAATATCTCTGAAGACCACGGGCTATAAAAATGGCCCAGACTGTTGGAAAGCATGCGTGGAGTCATGGAAAGGCCAGCACGTAGAGGCCGTTTGCCAAATTTAATGTAAATATGGCGTGATATTGACCGGCGATTATCCCTGTCTACACCATACAAAAATGCATCCAAGGACCAGTCCTGGTCATTATAGGACTTGTAGAAAATGAGAATTAAAATGTACCGGCTACTAAGAAGAACTGCTAGTGGATCTAGGGATCTGGGCTATGAAGAATATGGCGTCTACCCGTCGCAATGTTCGAGGAACATGAAAAAATGGGCAAACGGTGACTCGCTACTCCTTACATGGGCCCCAAAAATGCCGTACAAGCTTTGCGAAGGGCAACATGGGTATAAGTGGCTAAGGGGTGTCCAGTGTGGGGCGAAGCACCGAAACTACTTCCGACGTGAGGCCCTTTATGTGAAAAGTTATTATTACAACACTTTATTTATTCATAATACTGTAAACGTGCCACTGCTGGGCATAAATCCAACTACCACTTTGATATGGGGATTGGACGATTATCCACCATACTTGTCGAAAGCAAATCGATTTAGACATTATTTCTCAAATAATAATAACAGTCTTTTTTGTATAGCGACTAAAATTTATAATAAAATACCACTCAAAATTAAGGAACTCGACATCAAGGCTTTAAATTAAAATTAAGACAATTACTAATAAAAAAAAGCATATTACACAATACATGAGTACCTTTCTGACCCAAATACTGATACAGGAGTCTGATTTTGTGACATGAGGAATCATAATTATTATTCAGCGTTATTACTACAAATTGTACATTATTAGTATTAAATTATATTATTTTGTAAGCTACATATGTGGCAGGATACAGCGATACCTATTTGTTATCATTATGGACATCATATTCAAAATAAATTACTTTGACTTTATGCCATTTTACTTATTTTATTTCTACTTATGATGTCATAAGTAGATACGATTGTTACATCCTAATTAGGGTACTCTAGTACAAAATACATGCAGCTGCGACGTTTATAATTTTGTAAAAAGTATACGTTATTTGATTTGACAGTCCGCTCCCTCGATTGGCAAGTTTCACAAACCACTAATCTCGAGGTGCTGACTTTCTCGCGATATCTACCCTCACCCTCAACACATTGTAACTATTATTAATTTGTTCTATTTATTATATTTCTTTGAGTACAACTACTTGGTAACATAAAAACATTAGATTGATGCTTTAGATGTGAGTAAAGGACTCTTGGGACTGTAATAAATGAAGTAAGAAATAAGAAACTTTGTGTGTAGGTTGCTGTCATTGTGAGTACATTTTCTTTTTTAATGGTCAAGAGAAATAGTGTATTATAAAAGAAACCATGCTAATACATAAGCGTATGTATATATTATGTTAATTTATTATTATTTATTATTTAGTAACAACGAAAATTATTAATAAAAAAATGAAAAATAAACATTTTCTAATTTGTCCAACGGGGTTCTATTCTAAAGCCTTTAAAGAATTGCTCTAAGAAAGGAAAAAAATCTTCAATTTATAGTTTAACAATTATCACACTTGCAATGTTCATGTTCAAGCAAAAAAAAATATTATTTAACTATTGAATAACTAAATGAAAAATTGTTATAAAAAAATTTTCAAGCACATTATTGTTCATTCATCTATTCAGTTAGTGTCTGAATTTTTAATTTTTAATTTTGATATTAGTATTTTAATATATTTATTTTAGTGTTTTTTAAGAAGGTTTTGCGTATTATTGAAATATAACTACAAAATTAGATCTACAGTTTGGCGTCAAGACCTTTTTAGAAAATTTCCTGTCTTTCGAATCTTTTTCAAATTGAAAAATCTTTATTACTTTTGAGATATTGCAAAAAACTACACCCCCTTTTTTTTAGTTAATTGTTAATAATTTTATAATTTTTGCAAGCGGAACTTCATTTTTTTCCAAAAACATCTAGATGCCATTCCGAATCGAATGACACCTCATTTATAATTTTCGGAGACTGCTGAAAAAAGTTGGTCCAAAAGGCACTTGTTTACCAGTCTAAATACATTTGTATTAAATATTATTGTAAAAAGGAGTCCAAATTTTTTAAATGAAAATTGCTTAAATCGTCACCTATTTTATACCACCTGCCAGCAGTCTGTAACACCACAGGTGAAGCCAACGTGTTGCTAGTCTTTACGAATTACTATAAAATCTTTTCTTGATTGCTACGCAGATGTACAGATTTCTAAGAAGATGGGAAAAATTAATTTCAGTAAGTACACAAAAAAAAATTAATTTAAAACTTTAAATTTTACCTCGCCCATACCCTGTAGAACCCTGAGAATGAATAACCATGTTGCGCCTCCAGCTTTTATTACCACAGGTGTCAGGAAAGTGAACAAGGCTGTGCTTAAAAGTCCTACTCCCAAAGTCCATTTTCCTCCGAACTTTTCAGCTAAATATCCACCAGGTACTTGAGTCGCTGCATAACCGTAATAGAAGCCACTTAGAATTAATCCTTGCTTTTCCTCGGTCCATTCGAACATTGCGTACTAAAAAGAAATACAAAAATAAGTTTTTGTCAAAGATGCACAGATATCTCTGTAGGAGTACTAGTAATAGTTTACACAAATTATAACTCTGATCGGCAGCTTACATTGGACATTTGACATGTAAATAACATATAATGAATTTTATTCGCAAGCTGAAATGGCAGAGTGCTATGCATTTTTTGCTAGGTTCCACTTACACGATTCGTACAATGTTACACGCTACTAAAATTAGTCTATTGCGCAGGTCCTGTGTTTGTTTATGCACTGTCCAACTCGGGGTGTTATCTTGCTGGAGTGTCGGATTTTCCATTTAATCTGGTAATGGTATTTCTGCTATGTACACGCAAGTCGCGAATACCCAGTAAAAACCTCTCGGCATTATTTCCTTCGCTCTATACCAGGGCTATGGGAAAAGCGCCTTAGCAACTCCGCGAGCCCTGGCAGGTAGTGGTCCTATGGGCCCTTCTACTGCTGAGAAAAATATAGCCACTGGCGTCTTCTCTCTTACTTGTTTTCGATGTGTGATAACGCCCGTTCAGTAATAAACTAGTATGTCCTTTCAACTATTATATTATCTATTTTATAACGTAATAAGAACTAGGGCCCAATTCTGCTATTATCATCTCGTGACAATCGCCAGATACTATCGTCTCAATCGTAGGTTAGCCTGATGTCGGTATTCTGTTTAGTCCAATGGCGTGCTTGTGACACGCCACATCTTTATAAATATTTATAAGCGAAAACACGCGAAATAAATTTTGAAAACTTTTCGTAGCTTTCCAATATTTAATTTCAGCTAATGCCATTTCTGCGAATGGTAATACCATTTTTTTCTGCCATAACTCTGCTGCGAGGATGATGAGGAGATATTGTGGATTGTGAATTTAGAAGAATACCAAATTTTGCCACCCGGTAAAGAATCGTAATTTGAATATATTCGCAAAGCCAACATATTAATATAGCAGATTTAGGCCTCTAATGGGCCTTTTCCACTTCTAGGGTGTATATAGCGCCCAGAGTCTATTCTCTTACATAAACTTCGTAGTCGTGTAGGTTGCTGTCATTTTTCATTCATTTGTCATGGCCCGCATACTTGTTTGTTTGGATAGTTTAATTAAAGAAAATATAGGACAGTGTTGATAATGTCACACCTTTGCTTCTATGATGTGTTGTCTTAAAAATTGAAATTATAGAGCAGAATTTTTTAACTTCATTAAATAAATGTATCGAAACTATTAAAAAATAATGTGATCGTGTGATCTCATTTGTTGTGTAATAAATGAATGTGTTCTCACAAATATTACGTTATCCATTCAACGACTTATTAAGAACTTGTATTGTTGTTTATTAATAAAACAAGTCACGTATCAAGACCATGTTTTATTAATCTCTTGGACCGATGCGGAAACAATTAATGCAAGATGAATTTATTAATTTCTTTATAGTATTGCACTTCCTCAAACAGCGTGGTAACTGTTTTGTTTACAAATCATTGAATAATGGATATCTTTTACACGGAGTAAAAATGTATGCATCATTGCATTTCAAGGTGCTCCTGACCTCCTGCCAAGGTGATATATTAATAACCTTTTGTAATTTAATTCCCTTTTTATGTACTTGCGTCTACATAAGATATATAGAATTTACAATATTCGAGCATTCATTTATCTAAGGGCCGATTTTTCAATAGTCAGATAAGAGTTATTCTATAAGATAAAACACAAAATTGTCAAATTAAAAATGACAGTTGCATAAATAAAAAAGTTGAATTGTTTTACTTTTAAATTCAGTCATATTATAATTTAATCTAATTATAACTTTAATCTTATGTTATCGGCCCTAAACTAACGATATTGTAATTAGTCTGTCTTTCCCAATAAATGCTAAAATTAAAAATGAGATTTGCCATTCACACGACGCCTAATCATAAATTATCGTTTTTTTCGATCGACACTTTTGTCTGGCAGTTTGTTTAAAAGTTTGTCTCAAGTCGCTTACATGAAACGAATGTACAGATTAAAACAAGAATTTATTTTCAATTTTGATGTACATTTAATTTCGATATCTTAATCCAAGTTCTCGAACGAAGTAGCGAGCACAGCTAGTGTGTAAACTAACAAATAAATTGGGTAATTGTTTCATAAATTTAAACCAACAGTCTAAAATAATGAACAACTTACAAACCTCGTACTTGTTTATACAAAAACTGATTAGACAGAAGCTATCAACTTTGTGAAAGAGCAAGGTCATGTTACAATTTGTGTGTCAAGCAAAATAAATGATTTCTTGCAAGAAATGAATAATAATTTATTATATGAGAATAGGGTACACTCCTGTCTCAGCATGCATGTAGCCTTTATGATCGTAATACCATAATTACTCAGGTACAGCAGTATAGGTCATATGTATATATGTACATACATACATAACTTCACGCCAGGTCCCTTGCGGGGTAGGCACGAACAACAGAGCGCCACACAGGACCTTTCTTACACACCTCACTTGCTTCTTTGACATTCATAGCTCTTGTCATGCGCGCTCGTCTGTTCTTAAGGCTCCTGACATCACCTTCTGCTAATACATGTATATATGTATTGTATTTATATTTATTAACTGCAGCACCGTCAGTACTAAAAATCTATCAATCCCGGCCAAGGGTTCAAAAGGGGAAGAGATCGCTTTTTCTTTTGCCCATTGTACTATCTCTTGTATTTTTCAGTCTCTGTTTATCTATGTTTTGATGTACAATAAAGAGTTGTCTACCTATTTATCTATGTATAACATAACACAAATGTTTAAATCGATGATATTTTCAATCCCACAGTCTTTAAGTCATCTACTAACTATATAATAACAAACAAGCAATCAATGATATCATCATTATTACTAATGGGCAATGAACGCATGTACATTGTAATCACCCATCGCAACAGAAACGTTTGGACACTCGCCAATTTTTTTCCCTGGGCAATTAAAATAAATTATACTTGTTGCAAGTTAATTGGTATGACAGTTTCTATTGACCCATTTAATAAGTAACTTCTCATGGGCCCTTAAGTAAGAAATGATAAAAATTAATGTCATGGCCCGCATACTTGTTTGTTTGGACAGTTAAATTAAAGAAAATATAGGACAGTGTTGATAATGTCACCCCTTTGTTCTATAATGTGTTGTCTTGAAAATTGAAATTATAGAGAAGAGGTTTTTAGTCTTCAAAAAATAATTGTATCGAAACGAGTAACATACTGTTCTACAAGGTATTATATAATCACGTTTTTTAGAAAAATAAAGTCAATAAGAGTGATTTTAATTATCAAATACAAAAAAAAATGTCGGACTTGTTACTTTATTAAAGCGAAGAGGTGATGTGTTATATTCAAAATTAAATTAATCTCTGAAAGTATTTTACTTACATTGAAATTGAGAATACATAAATAAAGTTAGAAGTAAATTTAACATTATATAACGTTCATAAGTCAGAACTTATTTTAATAACAAGCTTCACATATTTATATTTTAAGTTTCAACAGATGTCACAATACAATTACTAATGTTAATAGTTTCACGTGTGGTAGCCATATTGGAGTGCAAATTGTTCTTTTAGGTATAAATGTCAAATAAAAAATATAAAATTTGCACAATGCATATTCTTATATACGAATTTCTCACTTTTTTAAAAGATTGTCTATATGTATCTACCATGAACAAATATTGTTAAGAGCACTTGCAAGAAATAAAATATTAGAATATTCGACTAATTCGCAACTGTTATAACGTTTTTTTTGGTTATCTATTGTAAACATAACTTGTTTTTGAAATATTTACATTTAGGATATTGTTAGCAAGGCACTCAATGCAAGTAGGTATCTACGACAGTGTTTAGGTCTTTAGCATGATCATGTTCACTATCACTGGTAACCATTTTTTGAGATATCATTAGCGACAAGTGTGCAATAGTGATGTATTCTATCTGGGAATCATTTATATGTAGGTATATATTGAATAATAGTGACCCTAACACATCCCCTTGCGGTACGCCGTATTTGTTCAATTTCTTAAAGGATACATACATACATACATACTGTATTTACAAGTATTTACTTCTTTGAAACTGTTGATTTCGCTTATTTCTTTTTTAATCCAGTCGTAACCAACTCCACGAATACCTCGAATATACGAGATTCAATAAACAGGTTGAAATTGGTTAATTTTTAAACCAGAAAAAAAAAACGTGCAAGTTACGATCTAATATAATAATGTGTGTGCTGTTGATGTGCCATAAATAAATAAGCTCTACGCGAAGGTTATCGATATATGTAACCCGACAATCCGCTTTAGATAAGCGTGTCAGGTGTACAGTCTATTTCACTGAGATATAGAGACACGAAACCAACACTGAGATCTGGCCTCAATTCTGCTATTACTATCTCACCAAAATCGCCGGACACATCGTCTAAGTGGTATTTTTGTCTGATTATGGTATTCTTTCAATTCCAGTGGTGTGCTCGTCGCACGCCACTCTATCTTTATAAGCGAAACCACGTGAAATTAATTTCGTCATTTTCTATATTCATCATTTTTTTCTACTTTTTGCCGCTTGGATATCGCGAAAATATTTATTTTTAGTAGAATACGGATTTTTGACACTATCGCTATGGAATCGTACTTTGAATATTTATACAACGCCAAGATATTCAAATAGAAATTGAACCCCTGTACTATAATAATTATGGTAATAAAATTATTTTATGATACTCACAGGTTTTAAGTCATGAGTCGTTTATTTCCAATCAAAGGGTCGTCTGGACATGCATCAGGATCCGTGAAATTCTTTCCTTCGCTTGTCTTATTCACCATTTGAGTTATGGCTAAGTTAAGACATACTCTCATAGTATAAGCATTACAGACACCCATAAGACCCATAACTCCTAATATATAACGCTGGGGGACTACACAATCTAAAAAAGAAAATAACAAATAATTGGTCAATACACATATCAAACAATCAAACTGGGTTTTACCGGTTTTTAAGCACGACAATTTATTAGATTTTTATTATTCCTAATTGCTGCTTTTTAGTAGCCGTATCACCGAAGGCAGCGATGTAGTGTTAATGAGTATTGTAAAAATTTTATTTAGCCTACCGCCAACTTGTTCATTTTAATTATTTAATTTAAAATTTGTTTATGGTTTTATTTATTCTATGAGAGTCTAATCTAATTTACCACCACTTAGCAACACGATGTGGCTTAAAGAGAAGAAGAGGCACATGAAAATTTGGCTAGCTCTAATAATTTTATATAATACATGCACATAATTTTTTTGTTATGTATATGCGGTAACTAATTCATTTGTGATTAATTGTTTTATTAAAAGTTAAAAGAACTCTGCTTTGTATTATGCCACAGGAGATGTCTAAAAAAATAAAACCATAGACTTTATATAGTAAGGATATAAAAAAAAAATCCAAAACAAATGACAGTCAAATTGATGTGTTAAATTTTCACCTTTTAAAATATGTTGTTACATAATAAAAGTGTATACTCGAAGAAATAACGCTATCATAAATCCTCTGTTGTTTGCCTAAAACTGATAATAATGTTTATAAACATATTTTTATTACACC
The DNA here is from genome assembly GCA_012273795.1 of Dendrolimus punctatus. NCBI lineage: Eukaryota > Metazoa > Arthropoda > Insecta > Lepidoptera > Lasiocampidae > Dendrolimus > Dendrolimus punctatus. The sequence goes on from CM022539.1 coordinate 13,345,158, forward strand.
TGCATAATGCACAAGTTATAAATCTACTGAAATAATCCAAATGAAAAGAAAGTAAATGGAATCCTAACCGAGAAGCAAGCACCAATTAGTTAGTCCAGATTTTCGACCTAATATGTATTGGTACCTTATTAATTATAATTTTGTGATGACTTAAAGAGCAACATCGTCATGAAACCTGCACATCAAGATGAGCGATAACAATGTAAATCCTACGTTTTTTTCTCGGACAAGCGTGATATTACCTGTTCGCTCTATTAATTGAGAGGCCCAAGCCCAGCTGAGAGATGTTAATTAGGAATTGATATAATAATACACTGACTAGTACATAACCCTAGTTTATTTAGAGAGTAAGCTTTCAGACAGGGTACATCGCTACATTTTTATCTAGCCTCTATTTGCCCCAGGAAATTTTACTTAATTTTATTTTGGAAAAATTCCCATTTTCCGTGATGAAAATTATATTACGTTAATTCTTAATATAGAGACTACGCATATTCAACACTTCAGCGAAAAAGTCCAATAGTAACCTTTTTGTAAAGACAATAGATAAATAGACAGTATCAAGTACTTTCGGATTTATAGTAATGGTGGAGTTTCATCTGTGATAATATTGCAGATGTAAAAAACATCGCTAATGACGTTAAATATTGAGAGATAACGTATGTAGGTATGTATGTCTATCCGTGCAGGAACTTGTAGCACTTTTGGTGTTGCGAATGTCTATAGGCGATGGTAACCGCTTTCCATCAAGTGGGCTGTCTGCCTGTCTGCTGAACTACTGCAATAATAATAAAAATTAGATACACTAATATGGTTATTGTTAAAAGCGTTATTTGTAATGCTTTAAAGAAGACGCATTCGGCCATATTCTAAATCTTCAATGGTGTTTTACGTTATTTAGTGTCTTTATAAAACATTATATTGACGGGTGTCTAGACACATTGGTAAAATGGTCTAACGCGCAAAAGGCTATCAAAACAATGTCTAAAACTAACTTTGCATGTCACTGATAGTAATAACACATTGATTTGAGATAAAATGACGATTTACTGCCTGGTTTGACAATATGTGAAAGTGCGTGTGGGAAGACAAAAGTTGTTCGTGTTTATCTGTCTAATTGAATAGAAATAGAAAAGTAACTGTTTTGCCGACCGGTCGTATGAATACAAATGTCTGTTGCAATTCGTATTGTATACATTATCAGTCTTTCAAGTAACAGAAAATTGCATAGAATAAGATGCGGCTATCCCAATCTATAGTCAACAAAGAAAGTCCTTTAACATCCCAGAATCGAATATCATTTGCACCTCAGAGAATGACAAGATCTACGAGTATCTTCGCTTTCAAGCTATATGACAGTTACAATAGATTCAATCATATATATCAAATTCAAACCTCAGGCTTAGTATTTTTTTGTCAAAATTGGTCAATCACGTTCTTGGTTGACTGTATGTCCATTATTATTGACTTTGAAGTATTGCTTGAACTTTTTCCGATCTTAGTTTTATGGTACAAATGGTAGAATGAAATTTTTGGCTACAATATTTATATTTGCTACCTTCTAATTTGCTCACTGCACGTGGGTTCGAACACTAGAGTTGATTATATTACTAACTGACTTTGTAAAGGTATTATTGAATTTCAAATAAAGTCTAATATATTTTTTCCAATACATAAGTAAATAATAATAGTAATAGAACTACTTCCCTAATGAAATCAGTGTTAAACCAATATCTAAATTTGATGAACTCATATAATATAGAACGTCAAGTAAATTTATTTTTATGTGGCATTCTACCAGCAGGTATTTTTTGTCCCTGATGATAGTAAATAATTAGCTCAAAATGTAAATTAAATAATAATTTAGTGAAAAGTAATTTTTAAGTATAAAATGATGTTACAAAATTGTTGATATTTTTTATTACAGTTTATGCCGCAATTTAACAGGGGAAAAGTTATGATATGAGTCGCATGATTATCTATGATTGTCATAATTTTTAAATTTTTGGACAGCATAAAAAATCGTTTTCCAGGGACGAAAAGTACTGTTTTCATCCATGTGATCAGGCAATTCCAAGCGCACTTTCAGAATATGAGAAAAGAAAAATATTTTATTATTCTTGATGAGCAATAATTTTTCTTTATATTTTTCAAAAATCAAAATTGAAATAAATGAACAAATTAAATTTGATTTACACAATAGTTATAGGATATGCCCATACCAGTGTACTTTCATGTTCATCCTAAGCTTTCAATGTCAAGATACTTAAAGATTCAGCAAAAAACACTGTCAGTCAGTCAGTTTTAACGCATGCGGTATTGCAGGCGTTACGGCGTGAGAAGTATGCGTCAAAGAAATATGCAGAATAGTGTACGCAGTATCTTTTGTACTGCGCAACTGCAATGTCCTCGTATCTAAGTTGACTTAACCTGGCTAATGGTTTCCCTAAAAGATTACAATACAATAATGGCTGTTTTCTAATCACAAAATTTAAACACAAAGTAAACAAAAGAAGACGACCATAAAATAATTTAAAGGTTAAATTCCGACGGGTAATAAATGTGTTTTTTTCAGATATGCAGGTGGATTTTGTATTTATCGGAACCAGAGTTGTAACAATACTTACATGACCGTAAAGCTTTTGTAAGAGCGGTATCCTTTCTTCTCGGTGCTTGACTATTCTGTCCTAGGAGCTTATGCGCCTGTATCGGCGTCTCTTTGTCTTCCATCTTTAAAATATATAACTATCGACCAACCAGATTATCTATGATTGATACTAACCAGCGACGCACGCACTTCCGTACTTCAGTTCCTGAAATTGATTTATGTTATTTTAATACAGAATTTTCCTGTTTTGTTCTATGAATTTTACAACGTAAATAGAAGTAGGGATAAAAACACTCAACACTAGAGGACTTAAGATAGAGTAAACATTTCTTATTAACTGCACGATTTTCTTTAACTGTAAACTTTCTATTTTTACTTGATGCTAGTAACCTTGTATCTTGTAAGACAACATCTGTTTGTAAAGTTTTATATTGTATACAAAATAAACATTTATTGAATGATTTTGTTTTTAATCAATATTGGTAAAAATAACATGTTTTTTATCTATCTGTCCTAACAAGTAAATATGTTTACGCCTAAAGCAGCTCACTTTCAAATGTTTTTTTTGTGTATGCTCGAATATGGGATAATATACGACAACTGTTGTGGTATCTATTGATAATAATATAATTATATTGTCAGCCCCTTCCAAAAATATTGGATAGGGGTAGTCATTGGCATTACATAATAGTATATTGGCTTGAGTTGCTATATAATGTTAATAGTTTTGTGTTAAATATATTGAACTACTAACATTGCTAACTTTAATTTGTAAGACATTTGCAACTAATAAATTCACTAAATATAGGTCCGGTTTGAAATAAAGTTTTATTATTGTATAAGTTTATTTATTTGGTTGTACTTTTAGTTTGTTTGACAGCATCTGTGGTTAAAGGTTATCACTGCAAGGCTGGGAGACCGGGTTCGAGTCCTGGCATAGTAAATTACGGAAACGAATTTTCCGTTATTTACTATGGTCTAGGTGTCTGGATTCCGCTCCAGAGTAGTCTAGCTACCCATAACACAAGCCTAACTTGCTTAATTTGAGACTGTATAAATGTGCATGTTTGTCTGCCAATAATAATTATTATTTTATGTAACTACGTACAAACGTGCGTACAAAGGTCGACATATTCGCTGACTCTCCTCCATCTATTAAAAAACGACCCAATGCTTTGTTTCAATCCTCTTCGTAACTTTATACTTTCCTTTACATTTACTACCCTCATTATATTCTATTTGTACCACTGTAAAATCATACATCCATAGGCGTAGATAACCAATTATATTAGGCATGCCGTGTTTGCATAAACAGATTATTAGTTTAAGCCATGAAACGATTTCATGAAGATAAAAAAAATGATTGTAATCTATATTCAATTTTGCAGACCGAAAAAAAAAACTAAACACAGAAATAACTTCAGTGAAACACAGTGTGATGTTAATCGAAGAACAATTGACGATCGTACTTGAACTCTAGCCAGTCATTAAGTCTTTCCTTATATACAAACTTCCATACAGTCATTTTACATAATACGAAGTCAATGTCACGCGTAACATTAACTTATATTTACGTAATGCCATTTATTAAATAAATAAGTATTGCATAGAATTGGAATAAAATAATGATCAGGCAAATATAATATTCCAAGTAATAAATAGATTAATTGTAGCCTACGTAAGTAGGTACTGTAACAAATCACCTTCTTAGTCGTTATAATATTGTTACGAGTTACGGGAATCAAATTGAAATGCCGCTGGAATTACTATAGAATCTATTAGAACTATAGAAACACGTATATACACAGGTACAAATATAACTGAACACAACCAGTGCAAACGTAATTTACAATTCAATAACACGTGCAAAGTCACTAACGTCTTGCCTCGCTTGTGACTATAGCCAGACTGCCTCACCCCCCGTTCGGGCGTAGAATAATTTTCAAGAATCACACCTGGCTAATGACTACCATAAAAGATTACCATACACAATTGGCTTTTTTTTCTAATTACACATTTTAAACACAAAGTAAACAAAAGCAGTTCAAATGCTGAAATGTAATAAACTGGAGGTGTGAATTGGTGTTTGTCGGACGTAACAATATATTAAGGAACATAATGATTTTGATTTCAATTAGATAAAAATTTCCAAAAAATAAAACACATTATTGTATCTGCGCACGAGCAGAATACATCTCCTGTAAAAGCGTCTTGAAAGTGAATATAAATTTATATCTTAAACCAGTCTATCATTCGATAGATCATACTCATAGATCCCGTCAGATCTGAAACCGCTGGCCATCACATGGTGGAGGCGCCGGGTAACGATCACGGTACCTCTCTCTTGGCTTACGACTGAGAGACTAATTTAGGATATAACTTTATATTGTCTTTCGAGACACTTTTACAGGAGATGTTTTCTGGTCGCTGGCCGATACAACAATTTATTCTATTGTTTAGGGAAGCGTTCCCCGAATTGAATTCAAACACATTATATTTCTTAATATATTATAATGACTGAGGAGGTTAGTCGTTACAATGCTTCTAATAAGAACTGTTAGTAATTCTGCTCACTGGACTATATGGAGTACTGTATAAGGTTCCGTTTTTGAGAACATTGTTTATATTTAATGTTTTTGGTTTCGGAACTAAAAAAATAGCTGTCAACAAGTCATGCACTGGTTAATGCCCACTGTCAAGTAAGTGAGACTGAAAGAAAATAATAAATTAATCTGTTTTAAGACAACTGCCTGCGCCTGCTAAATTAAAAAAAAAACACCAGAAACGAAATATTATTGAAATAAATAAAATTACTGGCAATAAAATGCTATTACAATTTAGAAGATTATTATTATTATTTCAAATTTTTTTTACAGGTGACTTAAAATAGCACAGTAAAATAGTATAATCTGCTCTACACAACATCTATTGCTATGCCCTATGCTATATTGTGAGTTTGTAGCATTGCTTCATAATATGTAAAATAAGTGATTGAGTATCACGAGCGTCGCCAGTTCGTTGAATTTTTAGAGTTCCAATTCCCAAACGTATAAAAACCCCTTATGATTGCGGAGTCTGTATGAATAGAGCTTGGTATCTTAGAATCTTTACATTTAATGTTAATATTTACCTATACTTTTAGAAGTATTTGTTATGCGTGTATGTATCTATAAATACAGTAATAATCGTAATTCTTAATTTGTAAAGATAAACATTGAAAAACCCGAAATTGCAATTTGAATCATAAAAGTAATTCTACAATTAGAGTATCACTTTATATGATATTTTTTTATAAATTTTAAATAAAAAAATCAATTTTATCAAAATTTACATTATGTGCGGGGCCCTATCTATGTATATTATTTCGCCGCCGCGCCGTTATCACCAGGCAAGTATACTGCAGTCCCAACTAACTGGTATACAACAATGGCTTTCGATAATTTAATGTAATTTGAAGTTTGTGATCAAGAGTATTTTTTGATAGAAAAGCCCGATATTGCCCGCCTCTTACACGTATTATAGTGTTCAAACTACTCTCCCTCTTCCAAATTTCATTACGATGCCTTTAAACTTGCTCTACCACAATTTAACTATGAAAATGAAAATGCAAATGCCTCTCTAGAAAATGCATTCCACGTACAACAGGAAGTTCGGGTAAAAGAACTTTATTTCTCATAAAAGAATTTTTACAATTCACTTAAACTATAAGGACATTTATAAGTTGTTGAAAACTAAGTTGTAATTTGAAACAAGATAGAAAGCTAAGCTGAAACTAAACGTTGCAAGTAATTTTGATTAATTTTGTACATGCATGTTACAAGTTCCTTCGAAGCAAAATAAATAACGATACTATAGATTTCGTGGAAGTCGCATTGTGTAAGTTGTATTCTTATAAATCTTTTTTATGACATATTTATTTTTATATGTGTGTTGTCTTATATTATTATATAATATTTGCAGTTATTGTACATATATTTTGTATTGCGACAAATTTATACTTAATTTTGCTAATTTAAAATATTTTATAACAGGTGATTTTATAGGATTTTTTAACACTTATGGATTTTGCTTCTTTCATGGTTTTTGGAAGTTGATTATATGTTTGGGCATCTTCAAACAATATGCTGCTTTTACCGTAATTCGTCTAGAAAATAAAATAATATTTCCTTACCTCATAATCTGAACATAAAAACGTATAAATTACGTACGCTGAAATGCCAACGGGAAAAGTTTAAAAAAAATATAGAAAAAACATATTTTTTATTACTAACATCGGGGTCACCAGTTTAGGAATATCCTGACTATGTGGGGTGGAGGAGTGACATGGAATGCTCCTCCGTTTCAAAGGAAGATCTTCTAGTGATCTTCTACTGTTGTTCCTCATAGGCCTAGGCCTGTCAATGACTGTTGGATATAATTATTTGTATATATTCTTTGTATATTCCGGGAATCGTTTGTGACTCAATTATTGTACAGCGCTATCTATTGACTTGTAAGTATTCCACTACAAATGTATAATTGATATACTTATTTATCCATAAATAGTACATCAAATAAATTATGTTATAGAAGCAATAAATCAGAATGTTATCGTCGATAGTAAAATATGTTTTATTACATTTTTATGATCTGTGGAATAACTCCATAAAAGTTATTTTGGGGTTTACCTTTATCCTTATTAGAAAACTGGTGAGCGAAATAACTTGAATGGACACGTGTCCTTGTGATACGATTTTGTTAATATTTTGTCATTTTCCATTAAACTCGTTTCAAGATTTCTGAAGCTTTCTCAATTAGCTGTACTCAGTCTGTAATGATGATTTTAACTTATTTGATCAAAATAAATTAACTGTAGCGTGTGCTAAATCAGTTCACGCACAATGTAGCGTTTATGATCAAAGACCGACTCTGTCAAAGTTTTGCTAACTATAAGTAAAAAGGAATTCTTAAGGTCTTTTTCCGGTGTCTGATAATTCTGTCGTATATATATACACATTTAACCTGCCAGATTATACAGCACTAAATTACATAATATGTCGGATGGCAAACAACAAAATACTTTTGGAAGTTCTAAAAGCATCTTTGTTACCAACCAATCAACTCAATACTTTTGAATTAACTGGTTTTTGCAACGTAAATAACAATTCTACACAAAGATAATTTTTACTTAATAACAATCAGTACTAAGTCTTGTTGATATTGTAACGAGTTACAGGACTCGAATTAAAATACCTCTGGAATTACTATATAATTTATTAGAACTATACAAACACGTATAATACAGGTACAAATACAACTAGACGCAACCAGTACAAACGTAATGCATGAGTCAATAACACGCGCAAAGTCCGTCACTATATAGCTTATCAAATGTACACACGTCTTATCTTGATCGTGGTTCTCGCTCGAATGCCTCCTCCCTCCATTTGGGCTTTGTTTTATACTAAACTATACAATATGGCTTGACACAATACTCGACCGTGTAAACAATAATTTCCAAGAGTCACACCTGGCTCAAGACCACCATAAAATATTACAATACACAAGGTAATAAACTGCAAGTGTGAATTGTTCTTTGTCGGTCGTAACAATATTTAAGATTTATAATATTTGAAATGATTAGCATAACATCACCACATGCAAGGCGATGTCATCCCTGTAAAACTTCTATGTTTGCTACTACACAATATATAATTATGAATGTATTATAAAATTTAATTGCTTCTATTTAAATTTAATGAGCCTTTATCTGACACTGAGTGTACAATATCATTGACTCGTCATTGTATTTTTCGTGAAGTTAAAAATAATTATTAGCATATGTACGTGTTCGGTTTTTATTATCTCATTTTTTTGTTAATACGACTATAATGTCAATGAAATTAATACATGAAACGTGTTTGACGTTACTATTAAAGGCATTAAGATACACACGAATCTATCATACACACATCATGATTTTATATACTAATATTGATGTTAGGCTAAAAATAATATAAGCACCAAGATTTAACCAACACTACTGTTTTATTCATCATCACTTTAGCGTTAAATACCGGTTACGATAATGGCATAAACAGCTACTTAATCTTGCTCAGAAGAAATTTAGTTGATCTCCAGAAACGACAAATCAGCTAAAGATTTATTTAATTTATAATAAGAAGGCCTACAGCCTCTTAAATACAAGTCATAGTAACATCAATACTTAAAAAATACTGATGACTAGCCTCCGTCTATTAGTAAAATAAACACATACACAGGATATGTAGGGGTATAAAATATAATCAAATTTTAGCAGTTAATATTTCAAAAAAACATGTTCCAATGTGTGCACAGTTAACAGATATAAATTACTGCGCCAAAGATCTAGATTAGTTTATTACTACTTCATTAAAAGAATGTGAGATTCTTATGATTGAAGCGTTTTGTCTGCACCTGGTATTTAGGAGCGAAGATCGGCAATATTACTGTCAGTAAAGAATACCTTGATGAACAGATCTCCTACCTTAACTCTTTGACCATGATAGAAGAATTGGCAAGGTTCAGCAATACGTTGTAAAAAATTATTATTGGGGCGTTCGCTTCGGAACCCGGGAACTCGAGTAAAGATTCGAGAGAGTTAGGGACACAAATGCAATAACCACTAAGCTACCGCGGCTTTAATAATGATAAATTAAATTGATTCCCCGATTATTTCCTCCTCTGTTTGAATTCTGGTTAGAAAACACGTACCACTTAGGTACGCACAGACTCTCTGGTATATCATACACATTATTACAAAAACCACACGCTGATAGTGATGAAAAACATCGTAAGGAACCAGTTTTACTGATGTGTAGGACCCGCAAATCGGTTTTAAATAAAGCTATTGCAGCAGTGGGGCAGCAGTGTATACCTTAGCACTTGCTTCGCAAAGTAAAGAACAAAATGACGAGATGAGAGGATTTGTAAAGGTGATTTACATTAATAATTTCATGTAGCGTAATATTCATGTAGTGTATTATAAATTTAATATAAAATTCTGTGTCACAGTTTCGTTGCCATACTCCTCCGAAACGACTGGACGATTCTCATGAATTTTGTGCACATTGGTAGTCTGAGAATCGCCACATCTATTTTCATCCCTAAATGTTAGGTATCACCCTAATTTTTTTTTTTTTTAGATATTTTTTTTTATTATTTTTTATGATACAGCATTAAAATACATACAACCTAAATTTCAACCTCTACGATCAACCCTATTTTTACGGCAGACGACGTCTGCCGGACAGCTAGTTTAATATAAATTAATAATGAGTGAAACATATATGTTCGTGCCTACCCCGCAAGGGACCTGGCGTGAAGTTATGTATGTATGTATGAAACATATATCACTTCACTATATAAATATTCTTATCTGCTTATGAAATGTGGTTGAAACAATTATATATTATATGGTTAGTTATACATACTGTAATGAATTCGGTTAACAAATTATTATGAAAGTAGATACCTCTACTAGTAAATTAGCGTCTACAATTTTTTTTGCGTTTGTAGAGTAGTATTACAGTAGTAGTATAGTAGTACATATATGTATATTTCAAGGACTTCTAAACTTGAAATTTGAATTTCCTTGAAATTTAGTATTAAAAATTATGTTAAATATTAATATTTATGCGGTCCCGGCAAACGTTGACCTGTCCTGAACAACATAAAAATCTAGAACAAGATTCTAGTACCTCCTAGCGGTTCCAATTGTAAATCTAAACGATCCGGAGACCCACTGAAATATACACAAAAATATCATCAAAATCGACCCAAAAGATAAAGAGGATCCTAGAACCCGATTCCAGCACCACCTACTAGTTCCATTGTGAATCTAAACCTTATAAATCAAATACACACACAAAAAACATCAAAATCGGTAAAGTCGTTCTCAAGCTATGACTTGAATTTCAAAATATTACTTTTATGTATTTTAATGTTAAGAAACGATAACAATTTGTCAACTAGACTAAATTATTTGAAAACGTTTATTTAATTAGTGCACCAAAAATAAAGCTATTCGGCGCATAGACAATATGACATATTATTATAAAAATGAGCTTTTATAATTTAAGACAAGAAATATCTAAAAACTATGAAAGTATCTAAAAAATATGATAGTAGATCTACTACATAATATACTATCGTTTTATTATTTTGTTTATATTTCAATGTTTATAGATAAAGTTAAGTAAGGTTTTACTAATATTATTTAAGTTGCTTTGTAAACAGTCCAGCCTGAGAACTATTTATTAAATAAGAATAGAAATAAATTACCTCAAAGGAAATCAAATACACACACTATTTACAATTGACGAAAAAACACGCAACTCATTCACACAGTCACCACGCGTCACAGCGCTTATTAATATGTTTGTTCGCAATTAATATTATTTGTGTTATTTTATCAATATTGCGCGTATACGAGTGCATTGCGCCGACACATGGCGAATATTGCCATGCCCATGCGTTCGTTATACGCCACACTGTCACAAACAACTACCTAAGGTTGTCAGCCTTGAAACCACGCACTCGTATCTACATTATTGTGCTTGTTGGATCAGAAATCCGCTGGTTGAAGCTTGTTCTAAAAATAGAAATGCTTGTTTCCATAGGTATTTGTCAACTGCTTTTGCAAAATATTTTACTGCTAACATCTATAGTATACCTTTTGGGAACGTTCCCGGTAAGTGACAGTGGTTTGGGACCAAGTTTTCTATCCTATAGTTTGGTTTTATTTATTTGTTATTATTGATGATGACCAAGTGTGTTATAAACCTTATAAACAATAAAATATCTATTAATTATATAGCATACCTAATATGTATAGATATATTTTATTTTGACTTTTAGTTTAGGGTAAAAAAACTAATTCAAAATACGCGACCATAGAGCGCAGCGATGTAAGATCGACCAAATGATATAGATGTGCACGTACCATAACACTATAAGTATGACTAGAAAACAAATTAAAATGAATGTATTTATTTAAAAATGGAATCTTACCTTATTGACATTCATGAGTCTAAAACCGCTTTTAAAGCAATTTTAGTTACTACTGCTAAAGGAGAAGAATTCGCGCAACAGACTCATCCGTGCAGGAACGGAGAAAGAATACAATTTCCTGCAGCCTGGTGGCCTGTCGCAGGAGGCGATAAAACAACCCACAGCCAAGTGGTAGACTATTTGCCTGACTGGTCTGAAGTATATCGCCATAACAACCTTGATTTGTGTTCCGGTATTAGTGACCAGTGACTAGTATTTTTACAATATATCATCTAATCTGGGAAAATACGAGATATTTTTCTTAGCATATAGAACAATTTCAAGTGTATACTGCCGCTGTTAAAATATTTATTTCTTTAAATATATCCATGTTCTAATTTAAATAAATAGCATGATCAATGTATGATAAAGATTTTTTACACTCGTACTATGATGTACTCGTACTATTGATATGTTGTAATTATACCCATTTACAGTCACCATCACACACGAATCCACGAAGCTTAAAGCCTAATCATAAATGAACCGATACGTCCGTTTTTTCTGAACCTCCAAACTGTTTTAACTATTAAATTTGACGCTATAAGTCTAGTATGTCGTAAATTTGAACCAATAATAGCTACATTTCATACCCACAACATATTTCTCGATTAAGAGACAAAAGATCTACGTTCATAAACACATCTATGTTCTCATACGAGTGCGTGCGTGTGCGTGTGCGCGTGCGTGCGTGTGCGCGTGCGTGCGTGCGTGTGCGTGTGTGTGTGTGTGTGTGTGTGTGTTGTGTGTAATTAGCATAGGTTTACCTATGTAACAGAAGCATTAGCCAGATTGCAGGATTTTAAATGACGTCAACTTACACATGGTAAACATATTTGTGGTAGCTAACAAAGTAACTGCACTAAAGAGTTGAGATTTTACTACAAACACATGATTCTTACTTAATAATATTATCCTATAGTTTCAGTCAGTACTACAAACAATATTTTATTACGTTCCTTAATTATGATTTATTTTGTGATTTCATTTAAAATGTACGTAGGATGTATCTTTCATTTCAAAAGCTAAATAACGGATAAGAAACAAAAATGTTTTTACTGAAATATGAAATAAATCTCATGGGATATGAAACTGATGATATTTAAGCAAAGCCGCGTGAGAAGCCTTAGTACCAAATAAAGTTATCTTTGTTTTCAATCCATTCCTTTCCTGCTTTGCAAGTTTTACTCATTAAACTATTGCTTAACACCTGCGCGTTCATTCACCTTAACGAGGCCAAGAGTTCCTGTATACTTGCCAACTTTCGCACCACTAATCACTTTCAAACCAGATACTTTACGAAGTTGAGAGATTTTCATCTTACTGTTTCCAGTTTCTATAATTGACTATTCATTCGCTTGACTTACTATCGGTTGAATTTTGACATTATTTGTACAGAGCTTATCTCAAATGAAGCAAAATGAACGATCCATAAGATAATGAATAAGAACCGGTCATTAGTAGAGGTGTGCCGACTAGTCTGTAAGGCCGACTATCTGGCCACTACCCTAGTCGGCGACTATGCGGCAAAGAAAGCCGGCTATCCGGCTTCTTACTTTGTAGTTTACAATACTTTACTAATACATTGTCATCCATACCCGAGACTTTCTTTTTAACATGATTAAATTTAATTGAGCTCTTTCACTTTAACGAACAATAATAATAATGAATTATGAATAAGTACTATCTTTAAACCTTCGTTTATATAACCTCCAAAGCTTTAAACAACAATATATTTTTATTTTCCTACAAAAACACCGCCTGACCTGTACAAAAGGAAAAATCAAGAAACAATCCAAAGTAAACAAAACAGGTTCCAACACGCTCGCATGCAGCGGTTGCGACTTACTTGTAGCTGACGTTGACGAACGTCACGAATCCCCGACACCTGGATCAGCTTGGCCGACTAGTGGGCGTCGTTACAACCGACTAATCGGCTAGTCGGCCAAAGTCATTATCGGTACATCTCTAGTCATTAGTCCTTTATTCGCAGCTGATGACGGTAATGAAAAATAAATAAGATATCGGACACCGTGGAGCCGTGCTGGAATCATTATCTTGATTAGTTCTTAGGACCGGCTCACCGAGCAAGCTCTGACGGAAGTCGATATCGAACTATTAGCTTGAGCTCATCGTATTTCGTACAATGAGTGAGAGTTGAGATAGCGAATGTCGTCTCCCACTTTACCTTTTTTTTACTCAGGAGAATGTCTTTGGATACCATTCGTGGTTCTGGTGGGAGGCTTTACACCGAGGGATGTGTGCGACTCTTAAATGGCCGTATCCCCAACGTGACCTCCAGTGGAGGCTCAGGGGATGTCGATCGTCAAACTACCCATTAAACCTGAAACTAAGCCCCTAACACATAGAATTTTACGTGGCTGAAGGGAGATAGACCAGAAAGCACTGCGTCTTTCACTCCTCAACGCTTGTTGAGGGCACCGCGTGTCGTACGGGTGAGGACGTCCGGTTCAACGACAGGGGTCAGGAAGTCCGCGGTCTCTAACCGTCTCCCACTTTCACTATGCTTACTTCTCTATCTCGTCCCCCTATTCTATTTTCCTATCCCATCATCAACGTTAGCAGATGTTAGCTACGCCCTTGGTGTTGCAAGCGTCTATAGGCGATGTTAACCATTTTCCATTAGATGGGCCCTCTGTCTGTTTACCAGATTCGCGATCAAAAAAAATTTCTCAACAGGTAAGTTGCACTCATCTTATTATAAGACGTAGGTCCAAATCCCGACACCTTTCTTTTAAGGTTTCGACACGTGAGAAAACTTGCTAAAGCAGTTTACCAGCATGTGAAAAGTACCACACTGCCTCGATGATATGCATGACGATGCATGCGGTTTATCATTCGATCCCAAAAAGGGGGAGACCCGTGTTCTGTAATGGAAAGTTTATAGGTTAGGAATGTCGTTAAAAATAATTTAAATTATTTTGATAAAGTGGACATTCAAAATAAAGTTATCTATATTGCTAAATCGTTGATTTAATCGGATAATAGTCAAATTATACAAAAACTGGGTTAATGTTATATCTAATAACCTTATTTATTCATTTAATTAAGACTAGTAGTGAATTGGAATATAAACAAAATAAGTAGATGAAATATTGTTTACATCAATAATTTGTAAACTAATTGACTTTTCATTAATAAAGTTCAAATTCGTTTATTTGTTGTAGAAAATATGGAGATACATTTTTTTTAATCAGATACTTACGTAGTACTTGTTTTGCCTGGAGAAGGCATACAAATATCTGTTACATTTATTTCGTTGCAGAGTTGTTGTCATGTTTCTTTTTAAGGTTGATAATTAATTTTACTTCTAAACGATACAATCTGTCAAATCTTTAATTGAATAATAATGTTATATTTTTATTTATTCCTTGATTAACGCCTGTTTTGTATAGAGTAGTTGTCTATAATAATTTACCATGATTTTATGTAATAATATTTACCCCTAATCTTTTTTTCTTTCACCATATCCCACGGGTCGGCACACTATGTCTTTTCCTTCCACACTCCTCTACTTTGACATACATCTTCTGTCACACTACATATCATCCTTCACACAATCCATCCATCTTTTTTTTGGTCTACATCTACATTTGTATCTATCTATCTTGTAGTTTAACATTCTTTTTGTCACGTGACTTTCATCCCTCCTCATTATTTATGCCCATGCCAATATTTATCCGTAATATGATGTTGTAATTATTTAGATTATAATTCAAAATCTCTCAATTGTATATGGACGGTATTTACTACATTTTTTTATATATTGGCAGACGCGCTAGATTTTTTTACTGTGTTCGATTTATTTTATTATTACATGTAAAATTCTAAAATCTCAAGTCCTACTTTATCCTTTTAAGGATGATGTTTCAGAAACAATAAAATATTTTTTCATTTCCTACCAAAAACCTGAGTTTTAAGTCCATCTCTCTAAATTGAGGTATTATGTATTGCCGATATAATTTTTGATTCTCTATTTATAATTTGTTAAATGCATATCATTCCAAAAAAGTTAAAAACCAAAGACATGTTATAGTGTAACACTCCACAAACTTTAAACCGGAAACATAAAACTCGTTGTGCGTTATGTTAGTCTAGTTCCCAAAACTGATAAAGTCAAGGTCTACTACCTCGACACCCAAGCCATAAATTGCTAGTACATTTACATATTTATAGTAAAGACTTTGAAACTACCATGCTTTTTTATTTTAAGAACAAGTTAAACTTTGCAATGTGTGAATAATTTTCGCTACCCTTGTGTTAAGTTTATCAATTAATTTGCTGGCAATTATTTATATACTAGAGTTTACCCCGCGTCTGCGCCGCGGGTTAACCTCTAGTGCATGTCTTTTGTTTATAGAGCAAGCGCTACAAGTTATATTATATTAAAATGTTGTGTATTTGCCCACGGAAGATTCACTTCATTTTATATCGCTAATTATACCATCCCCCGTCTATCTGTGAACAAAATAAATTACAAAACTTGACCAAAAAGGCCAAAATGGTCTAAATGGCCAAAAGACCACAGTGACCGACATGGCCAAAATGACGGAATAAGCAAAAACGACCAAAAAGGCCAAAATGACCAAATAGGCCAAAATGACCAAAAAGACCAAATATGCCAAAATAGTCAAAAGGACCAAAACGGCCAAAATGATCAACATGGCCAAAATGACCAAATAGGCCTAAATTACCAAAAAGGCCAAAATGACCAAAAGGGCTAAAATGACCAAATAGGCCAAATTGACCAAATAGACCGAAATGACCAAAAAGACCAAATAGGCCAAAATAGTCAAAATGACCAAAACGGCCAAAATTATCAACATGGCCAAAATTACCGAAAAGGTCAAGTGTTCGACATGGCCAAAACGAGTAAAATGGCTAAAATAGCCAAAATGACCAAAAAGGCCAAAATGAAAATTATCCCTTGTCCACACTCAGTATTTAATTTACATACGTACGGAATTTCAGCCAAATCGGCCCATTAGTTCTTCCGTAAAAGCATAACAAACAGAAAGACAAATATATTTTATCCCATTTTTCGGGATAAAAAGTATCCTTTGTTCATTCTCGGTATCGAAAACATATATATACTGAGTTTCAGCCAAATCGGTCCAGTAGTTTTTACGTGAAAACGGAACAGACAGACAGAGTTACTTTCGCATTTATAATATTAATAATATGGATATTAATAGGGATTATTCACATAATTTCAAGTCCCTGAATTAATATTAAGGGCCGCTTGCATAAGGTTGCTTAAATTTATTTAAGAAACACAAAACATGTTTAACACCCTTAAATGCAATTAGCGTCTTGCACAACGGAAAATTTGCCGCTAAATATGTTTGAAGAACTGCCAATACTTTGTGTAAATTTTAGGCAGTTTAAATGATTAACTAATTTTATTTAAAGGCGATCATTATGCCAGTGGCCCTAAATGCTTTAATATAATGGAAAAATAATAAAAATAATCATTATAGTCTAAACATTTTTAAACGCCATCATTATATAAATCGGGATAAAGAGGCAATTTAAAGCGAGAAAAGCTGACAAACCAAACGTCATTTTTTCTGATTGATCAGAATGTTCAACGACGACAATAATGAAAGGATATTTTTATCTCAGAAAATGAATCAATTTCTGTCGAATAAAGATTGAAAATTTCTATACCATTGGCATCATGTTAGATATAACAAATGTGCAGCTTTCTAAAAAGTTTATTAACGTCACGTCTTGACATATTAAAGACCCGTTTATCTCTTGTATTAATAATTATTGTGATGATTGTTGATCAGTTCTAAATATTCCTGGTTACTTATAAATGTAAGATCGGGTCAAAATTTTATAAGAAGCACTTCAATAAAAAAAATGTAATAATTTTTTGTAAGATTCTTATACTAATAATTCTTTTATATTTCTGGCAATCCAAACCACTCTCTTATAGGTATCTCTTATATATATTTGAGAAATAATTTCAATTTAACACCACATCAGCCACGCATACTTGTCAGAGCGCTCACTCAACTGATTTCACTGTATTTTCATATTACAGTTATCAAATATGATAATTTCATCTGATACTCCAATCTGCGGTTGCTATAACTGATATCGGTCTAGACAAGGATTATTGTTATTTCTTTATAACATCAATTACCACTTTATCTACAAATAGTATTAGAAACTAGGAATTCCTGTAATCCCTTATCAGTAAACTTGTTGGACTCTAGTGATAAGGATTGATTGATTCGTTCGAGAGGTTGCTATCTAAAGAGCCGGTTTTTCATAATCTATTCTATAGACGTGACCTTATCTGTTTATGTTTTCATTTTTGTCCTCATTTCAGGAGATCAAGAGCCAGTAAACCACAGACGTATCTTTATAGACAGCCCGTTACTAAGACAAAATAGGTATTCTTGATATAGATAAGTAGTTTCGGAGAAAAATATCTGTGATACACGACGAGAGGCGAGTGGGATGAATGGTGGTGATTTTATAAGGCCTGGAATTCACATGCTACTAGAAAAGATTGCTTGTTTGCTATTAGGTAGTATGCTCATTTATTGCATGCTCTCCAAGTGTGTATATTTGCTCATGAGAGCACAAACCTCAGATGCATACTTATTGCTAGCATGCTTCTATCCAGCACGGGTGAGATACTAATGCTCATAATCAGCATTCAAAATGGAAGATTCTTTGAAGAATTAATTAAATTCAGTTATATTATTACTTTCAATACAATTAATAAAGAAACTTATGACGAAAGGAACAATAGATATGTTATATGGAATGTGTGTGTATGTATGATGTACGGATCTTAAATTTTTAATTTACACTTTTTAGGGTTAAATTATCATCGTTCATCGATTCTAATAAACTTTGGTACGCATTTTCTCTCGAAATTTTATTTTTGTAATGTGGTGAGCGTACATTCCATAAATACTCATAATTTCGGTAATGAAATATAAAATTTAAAGTTTTGTCATCGCCCCATCGAGCTTTCGTGACTACGCGTACCCACGCAAACAAATCAAGTAGCATGCTCGAATAGAATACACGTTCAGACTTGCTTTGGAGCCGCCGCTTTCTCCCCCGCGCCTCACACAGTGTGCTAACTAGCACGAAAATAAGACCGGCTTACGATTTAGTAGCGTGCTTGTTCGCAAGCATGCTCTTTTCATATACACGTGCTAATTGTATGCTATTAAGTAGCATCTGCTCGAAACTAACATACTTATATGCTACTACGTAGCATGTGTATTCCAGGCTAAAAGGTTGCATTTTTGTGATAATGTCTGTGAAAAAGTGCTGAAAAAGTACATTTAAATAAATGTTGTAAAGTTTCCCGCCATAATTTGAACCTAAGTCGTTGGAGTAAATAGCCACTACGATTTAAAAAAAATGTAAAATAATAAACCAGTAACACGTAATTTCTCAACAAATATGCAATTAAAAATCTTGATCATAATCGCTTGTACAGAATATCTGCTGGATACGGTTCGCCTTGAACTCACAATATTTTGTGCGGTGGCGTCTTGAATGGCTCACTTATCGCTTATATCCCATCTGCCTATTCTATTCAGCTATCTCAGTACCTCTACTCCCTTTCTCCTATCTTATCACTCTATCCTATGCCTGCTTTCCTACACCATTCTAAAAGCTAGTAATACGTTAGCTTCGCCCCTGATGTTATGTCTATAGACGATGGGAACCGTGTAACCGCTTTCGATTGGGTAAGCCGTCTGCCTGTTTGCCAGCCTCGCAATGAAAACAAAACTACACAATGTGATCGACACAAAGCAGGGAGTCGGTTGGATAACATTAACGCGTTAATTGATTCCAAATCCCACATAATCATGTGGGTTGTATTGCAACAGAAACCATGGTCGAATAATTTTGTCTTTCTAATGTAGTTATAGTAGTTTTCCCATTGCTCAATATTGAATTACATTCATTTTAACCCACTTTAGTTCATATTATCTATGTGTAGGTTGAATTACGTATTTTCCTTGATGTGTTTATGAGTAGAAACAGAGCAATACAAAGTTCATGATGACTATTGTCATCCAATAATTATAGATATATAAAACAGTTTTCCTGTAATAGAAACGTGGTGTTAAACCCTGCACCATTTTGAGGTTTCGATCTTCTATTATTTTAAATGCATTCGGAGATTAAGGTAGAATAATGAGAGAGAGAATAGATGAGTGGACACTATGCCGGAGATAATAATCGGAGAAAAACAGACTATATCTATTATATAAAAATATCATTCCTAAATATAATATTCCCAAAATTCCAACTACGAGTATAGACAGATTATCATTAACTGGTACAGGCTAAAAGATCTGCCATTATGGATGTCTAGGCTCAACTGCTAAATACACTAGTTACTGGTATTACTTGTCTGACTGATTACAACTTAAAATGTTATACATACTTAATTTAATTATATACATATACCATACAAAAACTACTATATCAGTATACTTTACGAGTATAAGTATAAACAAGTACATTACACTTAATATTACATAATTTCGTTCATCATCATCATCCGAGCGTTAATTTTTTTTTTTTTTTTTTTTTTTTTTATTTTTCATCATATATCCGGCGTTCGACGTTCACTCCGACGCCCAGGGTCCGCTTTCCTACTTTTCTACTCCACTTCGCGCGATCTTCAGCATTCCCTGTTTTGAGACCATTGGCACGCATATCATCCTTCACGACGTCAAGCCAACATTTCTTGGGCCTTCCCCTTCAACCGGGACCTAGCGGAGGTGACATGGCTAGACATTTGTTTATATTTCTTTGTTACGTCAGTTTTGATATGATAATACGATTTTAACGAAATTCGACTAATTATAATTTCAATTTTAACCTGGCAAAAGGAAGAGCCAAGGTTTATGCTATCGAATATATATTAAATAAAGTCTCTTCATTAAAAGTCAAGACAATAATATAAGTAGGGACTAAGTATATTAGCACACAGGAGTAATAACCAGGAAGACAAGAGATAAGCTTCTACAGATTGGTTATACAATAACATCACGCCACAACCGACTTGTCATGGTTGTCGTGTTAAATAGAATTGCAAGATCTTTAGTAGCTTCTTTATTAATATTGAACCACTTATAATTTTATACAGAAAATATAAGTTTAATTATTACATTTTTATATTTTTTAATCCAATTATAATTGCTGACAGTTTGATATAAACTTGTGCTATAAACACTATGGTACAACCAATCGTAAAGATTACATTCCGGACAAATGTGAAGAAATTTTTAGAATGTGATTTTTCATGAATGGAATTTATACATCATCATTTTTCATTCAATAACTTTTGTTTTCAATATGTCAATTTAAACGATTTTTTTCTGTAAGAGCATGTCAAATACAATGATTCTATAGAAGCGAAATATTTTTATTTTAGTTAGATTCACTATATTATATAAAAACCTCAACATCTGTTGAAAACAACAGAAAGCAATTGTACAGTTCTAACGAATTATGTCATATATTCGCGTGTCGTAGCCAGTTGGGTAAAAACGAAACTCTTAGTTTTCTTCTTGTGAGGTTGTCTGTTTGTGTATTTCACCATACATTGTTATTGAAACTTAATGAGTCTATTAGGATTATGTTTAAAAGGAAGTGTACTGTATATATGCTACATAATAATGTAATAAAGCCGCGAAACAATTACAAATCACAAGTACCCACCATACACATAACTAAAGGTTGAACACATGTTTTTTTCATTTTTCATACTTAGGTAACTTCAAGAGTACTTTCCGCTTGAAGTTACCTGATCACAGGGATGAAAATAGCACTTTTCGTCCAAGGATTTCTTATCCAAATGTCGAAAATTGTGGACGTTTATCACTTTTCCAGGGAACCCTTTATAGTTCGTGATACTAAAACCCAATTTATTTGAAATGTAATAAAACTTAACTATATCTAAGTTACAAAAGTATAGTTTAAGATATCGTGTACAAGACAGTCTCTCCATTAATATAACAGACAAATATTTAAAAGATTTGTCTTAATAATTTGAAATATAAAATATTAAAAAAACAAATATTGCTATATTCATATCTGTTGCAGAATGTAATTGTGTACAATTTTTCACAATAATCGATTCTTTTCAAAAGCCGTATGGAACAATCAGACCTATGAATAGACGAAAATGTTGTTTTTCTTAGGATATTTATGGATAAAATTATTGTTAAATTGTCTTTAGATGATTAATTAATATGAAACATAATGTACAGTAATATCTAACTTGAGATGTTGTTTAAGTTGTCTAAATATTGTTTAAATCGTGTAATTCATTGCAAAAATCCCGTTGTAATATATGAAAATTATATTCTAAGGATAAACAATGTATAGTCAAATTCACATTTATTTCATTTACGTATTTATGAATACTTCATCAATGTTCATTATTCGTAAAATCATTTCGATTTGCTTATCGACAGAGAAGGTCAAAGTTAATTGGATTTCAATGTAAATGCTACTAGTAATTCTTGGGAAACGTTATCACAATTATAAAGTTGATTATTTTATAAAAGTTGCAATAAACTTGTTTTTCATGTATACGAGAAGATGTGTATGAGAAGAACCAAGTGAGGTGTGTAAGAATAAGCCTGAAGCCTAAGTTGTTTGTGCCTACCCCGCAAGGGACCTGGCGTGAAGTTATATATGTATGTATGTATGTATATGAGAAGATTTTAACTGTTCTACATAATGCCTTTGCCTTTAAGTAAAGTATTTTAAGCATTTTACCATATTTAGTTATCTTAGGGTTTTAGTTGGTTGATAGTTAATCTTTTCTTTTAATTTTTGTGACCATTGCGTGACATTTAATTAACATTGTGCTATTTATACAAACTAACATAGCAATGTTAATGAATTGAAGTAACAATATAGTTATTTTATTAAATGCGGTAGAAAAATTACCAATTTTTTTTTATATATTAATAACAGCTTACGAATATTCCATTGCATGGATCGGGTAGCTGCTATACGTATGCATATGGGTAAGTGACGCCATTACACTTTGTTAAAGGTGGAGTGTGTTATACAGATCGGTAACTTTGTGTAGATTTTCCCATGATTTTATCCTTCGCCGTAATTACATGATGTTTGTGATACTTTGCAATTATTAATTTGGAGTTATTAAAACATAATGCATACCATTAGTGGTTTGTCGATGTGGATCAAAATCCTGAAAAAAATAAAGGTAGTAAACGTCTCTAAGCAGTGCTTGTGGTCCTGAATCGTACGTGAAATTAGACACAGGTCAATAAGCTAGGCTACCACCATTTTTAATATAGGTAGGTATACAAGCAAAATGTATAGTTAGATGATCTAAGTACAACGCTGATATGGTATACAAAGTTAAATGTACCTACAGTAATTTGTTTAACTATTGAACACGCCCTGTGTACATAACAGCATGCCTTAAAACGTTCTTGTCATTCATAAGACAATGTTGTTAATCAAAATTTACATAATTCACTATCAGCAAGGCTAAATGATTGATTAATATTCTAAACAAGTTAAACAGACAATTTTGTATGACTATCGAATAAAATACTGTCAATTTAAATAGACGATTAGATATACTAACAAACGTCGTCTTATTAATGTGCATTTATTTAATCTATATACCTATATAGTATATACATATGTATAAAGAGTAATCCGTTAGCACTGCGCAAAATCTGCGGAGTGACGCTCGCGGACCGCGTTCGTAATACCGAAGTAAGAAAGAGAGTTGGTCTGAAAGAGAGTGTCGGGGTGAAGATAAGGAAAGGAATGCTCCGGTGGTTCGGGCACGTGGAAAGAATGACTAAACAGATATACAATGCAAAAGTTGATGGATGCAGAA
The DNA here is from genome assembly GCA_012273795.1 of Dendrolimus punctatus. NCBI lineage: Eukaryota > Metazoa > Arthropoda > Insecta > Lepidoptera > Lasiocampidae > Dendrolimus > Dendrolimus punctatus. The sequence continues at coordinate 13,368,749 of CM022539.1, forward strand.
GTAGCGGAAGGCCACGACACACCTTCCATGATCAAATTGATCATGTGTTAGCAGAAGGTGATGTTAGGAGCCTTAAGAACAGACGAGCGTGTATGACAAGAGCTATGAATGTCAAAGAAGCAAGTGAGGTGTGTAAGAATGGGCCTGTGTGGCGCTCTGTTGTTCGTGCTTAACCCGCAAGAGACCTGGCGTAAAGTTATGTATGTATGTATGTATAAAAGAGCGATGGTTTGTATATAACAATATAGAAAATGATGCATTGTAGCACCATATAGCGGCCACTTATAGCAAAATAGCTGGCGCGTATAGTGATCGGTCGGAGGGTGTAGTATAAATTAAAAACTCGCAGATTTTAAATTTTGTATTTCCAATATCCTAACATGGCATGGCATGGAACTGTGGCACAGAAAGCTCATGGGATTATTCGTGCCGCAGAGAGTTGTGTCACAATATTGTTATATCAAAAAATAGGAGCGAGGCGAGTAGTTGTTATCATGTCATTTTCTGATTTGATAATAATAGCAGGGTATCATTATTCTAGTATATGATTCTCATTTTAGTCCCAGGTCCGCAAAATTGAGCATCATGGCCCGCTTTGAGAATCAATGTAGATTTTTTTTAGATTATATTTGATTGATTTGTGGTTACATTTGTACTTGGATTGCAGGCCTTCTAGAACGGTACACGAACCTACATGGTAATTGGTCAAACTGTATAAAAGCTTATCAATTTCATTTCCATTACGTGAGCAACTGTTGCTTCCGTGCAAATGCTCAATGAATTCCATTAGGAGTTAATTAAAAAACGGTGAGATTAAGAGTACAAGACATTCATGATAGCTAAATACTGACTTAATAACGAAAGTGACCTCGCAACCGTCGCACTTTTTGTCGTCGGTGATCTGTAAGTATAATTTAGATTGATTTCCATTTCTAATACCCATTTCCACCAGAAAATAAGGACCATGTAGACAGATTTAGGTGACACCATTTGTTTTTAACATCTAGGTCACACAATAACAATAGCCGATTCCTATATTTTAGAATTAATTCACTTGCCTTATCATTGATTGAATTTTAACATTACTTGCTTGAGGTTTATGCCAAATTGTGACCAACAATAAGATAAACAAGACAAGTCATGGTAGCGTAATGGTTAGCGCACTATGTCCAGACACAAAGGGCGCGGGTTAAATCCTGGCCGGAACGCATGCACCACTTCGGCAGTTTTCTGATCTAATGTTCTTATTGTTACAATTACACGTGCTAACAACGGTGAAGGAAAACATCGTGATGCAAATCGAGATAACCGTTGTGTCAAACCTGGCAAGGCCCCTTCGACAAGCGTGGCGGGTGTACTGTCCGTTCCCTATAGTGGAAGGACCAAGCCCAGCAGTGGAACATTTATGGGCCTGTTATTATAAGGTAAATGAACGCTTCTTTCTTTGAAAACTATTATATGATTCATCATAATATAGTACAATGAAAATGGTTTAAATTAAGCTATAAATTATGTTTGTATATAAGAAATCCCTAGGTAGGGAACTATTTAGCTATGATTGATGAAAATAGGTATATGATGCAAAAAAAAATCCTTCTCTTCCACTCCGTGGCATAAAGATCTGCACAAGGTCGTGAGTGAAGTGAAGCCTGGATGTGGATAGCGGAGGACTTAGGATAAATGGTACAATGTTGATGAGGTTACTACCTCATCAAGCAGTTTACAACTATTACCTGACAATAACGTTTATTTATTAATTGTTTTATTTATTACCAACACCTCTTCTTGATTCCGGAGTTTCTTCTCTGAATGAGTAATATGCATACTACTGAATTTCGTCATCCCAAAGTTATTGACGACAATCTCTTAAACGTCTACCAGCGTTAATTTTCGTTATACAACTTCTTTTGCTTGTTTTTTTGTATTTAAGTGCATTTTCCACTGTATATTCTAATTACATTTGTGTTTAAAGAAACCTTTGTTTTTCTTTCGACTATCTAAAATTACATTGACTCTTTCGGGCTGATCAGCCGAATACGAACAACGTAGGAAATTCTCTCCAAGACCTTTGTACACAATTTTCGTGTTAAGGATTACTGCAATTCAGCGCTGGTTTTAACCGACCGGCATTATGCTGAGTTTGATGCCTCTTTTGGGACAAAATTATATTATTTTCGTTTTGATTTTTAAGTAATTATACTGTGTGTGTTATAATTTGTCCTAAATAAATTTATTTTCTTTTCTTTTTCTTTTCTTTTTTCAATTAATTAGACCCGGTTTAGTTAAATTTTCAAGTTCATAGGCATTAATGTAATCGACCAACTTTGTAATAATAGTCCATACCCAAATAACAAGTCCAGTAAAAGTTATGACCGTCTAACAGTTATTGTCTTTAGCTCAAAGAAACAGCATAAACTATTCATCAAATGTCTTACATACTACATTACTATTTCTACATAGATGGATATGTATAGCGAATGACTAGGGAACTTTAAAAATAAAATAAGTTATAAAAATAAAATAGTTGTAATATTTTTTATGTTTTATTCTAGATCGAGATATTTTACAACTTACAAAAAGATATTATAATTTAAAATAAACTTATATCTAGTTAATTACTTTTAGTAGGCATATCACAATCACTGCAATTTAAGAATAATTATATTATTTCATGAATAAATTCGATAACAAATTTCTCATTGTACTTTAAGTGTTTTTACATATCATTTATATCCTGAATGGCACTATACAATTATTTTTCTCTCATTTAAATCTTCTCTTAAGAAGATGAAATATTGTATTTATAGGTTAATTAGCATATTAATGAGAAAAACCTTTTAATTATAACAATATCACATTGACATAGATCTTATTAAGTCCTCCTCTGAATTATATACATAGACGTTTTTTTAACGGTTACGTTGCTTAAATTTATTTAAGAAACACAAAACGTATTTAACACCCTTAAATACAATTAGCGTCTTGCACAACGCTAAATTTTCCGCTAAATATGTATAAAGAAGTGTCAATACATTTTGTGTAACACGTATTTAGGCAGTTTAATATGATAAACTAATTTTATTTAAAAGCGATCGTTATGCATGCAGCCCTTAGTATTCAAAAATTAAGTCTGTTATTTATTTTGTCCCTGTGTGGCCTATTTTTTATTTTAATAATTTCATACCTAACAGAAGCACAAACTTCTTGGATTATAATTTTAGTAAAGGGGCATTGTTCAAATGAGTTTATCTATTGTTTTATATATTTAATAAACTATGTTAGACGGCAGTTTCTTTACCCAAGAAATTATTTTTGTAAGAGGAAGGCTTTAATGCTATCAGTATTGGTCATGTCAATACTATGTGATATGATATAAAGAGGCGGGTAGTAAAAGGTAAAAAGCAAACCTAATCATTTGGATAGTAATTTATAATGGGCAAAACGAAAAATAGGATATACGATAACTTCAAAGTTTGACTTGATGTATTTAGCTCAGAATAATAATAATTAATAAGCTAATAGCTCTTTTGTGCATATGGGCTTTATGAATTTAAATAACATGAAAAGTATTCGGTTTCTATTTTTAAACAAGTCAAAATTAATAACTTCGTATAATTTATAATTAATACTTTTAGCAGACAGACAAAGAGCACAACTAATTAGTGTTCAATCACGTTGACTCGCGGGCGCGGTGGCGGCGCGGTCACGAAATATCAAACGTATGGCGTAATATCGAAGTGTTCACGTACGAAATGCACGCGCGGTCTAATTAACATCTATCGCGCTCGCGCCCGCCACCGCGCCCGAGAGTCAACGTGAATGAACACTAACACAAAACGGTTACCATCGCCTATGGACAGTTCCAGCACCAAAGGTGCTACGAATGCAGTGCTGCTCTCTAAAGGGAGACTGGAGCCTAGAGCTAATGCCGGAACACAACTCAAAGTTTCATAGCGGCATACTCTAGACCAGGGGTGGTAGCCATCCAGACGTGCAAATACCCTACCGCCTGGCTGTGGTTTTGTTTTGTCGCCTATTACGACAGGCCGCCCGACCGCAGGGAATTGCATTTTTTCTAAGTTCATGTACGGATAAAAGGTAAGTGGTAATGTTAGACCAACTTTATTTGTAGGTACTTGTCACCAATTTAAATCAAGCTAGTATTTTGTAGCTGTTTTAACAGTTTCTATAATTTTCGTTATTATTCTGAGCTATGTACGAAGAGCTTTTTAAGAATATACATAGTTACAGATAATAAACATCATCTTTCATTTATATACACTTTTTAATTCCCGGACATTTGAGCTTCCGCTTTTTTACTTTTCTCTTTGTCTTCCTCAGCTATTCTTAGGGGTCCATGCTCCCAGCCAGATGGGTAGCCGTATTGACGTACATCATCCCACCACTGCTGTTTGCCATCAGCCCATATGCAGTACACCACGTTGGTGCCAACCAGAACCGCGAAACACGCCCAGAACGCCACTCGCCATTGCACCAGAGTTGACTGGAAGTTTTAGGACATAATTAAAATTAATATACAATATAAACGTACATTTTGAAGTGAACCTTCTATATAGACGGAGTCTTAGGATTTTTCTGTCACGAAAAAGCGTTACGACCACGTGGAAAAGCGGCATAAACTTAAACTAGACGTGGTGAGAGGCAGCATAATGTCAGAGTAGACTATCGATGTTTTTATCAGTTCCGGATGTAATTCGGTTTTTTGTTTGATAAAATAAAACATGCGTAAATAAAAAATGCATTAATTAAAATATATCTAACCTAACCAAATAATAATTTACAGTAAACCTGCGAAAAATCAAAATGTGTGGTGGGACACAGTAAAAGTGAAACTTCAACGGACAAGTGGAAAAACGCATCGCAACAAAGTACTTACGTTAAGTAAGTAAATAAGTAAAGTACTAAGTTACTTAAAGTTTACGGACAGATTGTTAATATACTTGTCCATTTTTTTTCTCATGATTCTACCATGTTAATTTAAGCCACGATCAGTGATTAATCTTAATGCACCGCCTACATATTGCCACCAACTAAAACTTATGGTGTTTCGGACAGGTCACGGCAGTAGGAACGCATATTCTTAGTTTTTACCTTCAATGAACAATAGTTACATTGTTGATCGAAGGTTATTATAATATTAATACCGGCTGCATAATAACTGAAAATGTGAAAAAGGAGCTTTTTAATATTGAATAATACTAAACCAATATAAAATGTAAAAATGTTAGAATCTTATCTTAGTCATACAATATACAGTACTGACAAGTTAAACAATAGAAGTCTTCAATATTAAATTGCCACAAAACAGTTCAAAACTCTGCCAAAGTAACAAACTTGATATCGCTACGTCGACAACATTTAACAATGGGTTGAAGACGTTACTCAAATAAAACTCCATTAAATTTGACGGAAACTTTGCTACTGAAAACATTTTGAACGTGCTTGAAACTCTAAATAATTTTGGTTTAAAATTCAAAAGGTTTAAAAGTGTCAAATAATGGCAAAGTTACTTTTGAGTGTAGCTGCAAAATTTATGGAATATATTAATTATATTTTCTCATTCGTAAGTGGGATTCTCTCTCTACTTACGTATTCTTTGTTCGTATTTTCATTTAATTGCATGAGTAAGATTTTATTACGTATAGTAGAATACATGGCACATCATTAGAAGCTAAATACATATGAATGGGCTTAGAATTAGCCATATACTTTTGTCACCTTACTTTTAAAGTGAATGAATTGATGACTTCTTTTTATTGTTCACCATAAACTTAAACGTATACAATATGGATACATCTCTAATTCAAACAATAGTCGGTATGATCGCTCATAGTAATCTAGGGAAAAATTAAACAATATTGGATAGTTATACAGGGTGGCGCAATAGAACGTGCATATTGCATCATCTTTTTTCGCGGGGTAGAAAGTGCGCGGGCGGGGGGGAGCCTGCATCGTTGGGTAGGCGGGCTCATGGAGTTTTAGTCACTATGAGTCACTTCGACGGGAAACGTCGCGCATTTTGCGTGCGCGCATTTTACCAGAACTCTCGTTCATACATCGTTACTAGGCGTTTATATTGTTCTGAATATGGACTACGGCAAATTAGTGAAGCTCCGAGTGCTAATTTAATTAAAATATGGGTACAGCGTTTTGAAGAGACTGGTTCAACCTTTAAACCACAAGCAAAAGGTCGTCCAAGAACATCTAGGACCGACGACAATATCGAGAGAGTTATGCAGTCTGTACGAGGAAATCCACAAATGTCTACTCGCAAGAGATCGTCTGTCTTACACTTATCGCGACGAAGTTTGCAACGAATTTTAAACTTGGATCTTAAACTGCATCCTTACAAGCTGCAGTTAACACAAGAATTGAAAGAGTCTGACTTCGGAGCAAGGCTCGCATTTGCTAATGAAATGCTTCGATTTTCCAATTTTGACAATATCCTTTTCTCAGATGAGGCTCACTTCCATATCAATGGGTTCGTAAACCGTCAAAATTTTCGTTACTGGAACAGTGAGAATTCCAAACTCAAGCACCAGAAACCACTGCATAGTCCTAAAGTGACAGTATGGGCAGCAATCTCTGGTAGAGGAATAATTGGACCGTTTTTCTTTGAAAATGCGCGGGGGCAAAACGTCACTGTTAATACCGAACGCTATGTTGCGATGTTGGAAGGTTTTTGGCTCCAGAGCTTGAAAATTCAAGAATAGTGAATTCTAGGACTTGGTTTCAACAAGACGGAGCTACCTGTCCCACATCAAATGACTCCATGGCGGTTGTGAAACAGATGTTCCCTGGCAGACTGATTTCGAAAATAGGTGATATCCCATGGCCCCCACGTAGTCCAGACGTGACGCCTCCTGACTTTTTTTTGTGGGGATACCTCAAGAACAAAGTCTACAGTAATAATCCGAAAAATATCGATCAGCTCAAGGAGAATATCCGTGGTGAAATGGCAGCAATTACACCAGCATTACTGAAGAAAGTTTTCAATAACTTCCGTTTGCGATTAGAGGAGTGTCGTCGTAGAGAGGGTCATCATTTAGACGATGTTATTTTTAAAAAATAAACTTCAGTTATTTCTTAATAATACCTCAGTTTTATTTTAACTATACCTTTTGTATTTATTTTTTAATCAATATTTTAAATATGCACGTTCTATTGCGCCATCCTGTATAAGGCCTAGAAATAAGTTTATATAAATAAATGAATTTGAAAACGTCAAAATAACCAATCAAATAAATACATTACATTACATGTACTAAAATAAACCAAATATAATGTGGTAATCAACTACTATAGATATACATAATTAAACAGAATACGATATATTAGGGTGGTCGTTAAAAATTAAATTTCTTGCGACGCCTTTTCAAGTCAAGACATCACGTGCCTCAAGACGATTCAAGTATATATATATATATATTAAAATAGTTATATATCTTCTTTACCGGTCTGTACACCGAAGATATTTACATATTTTAGAAATCAATAAGTATTTTCATTCGTTCCCAATTTTTATATCTACATCAAATTCAGTCCTGATCTATTTATGGTCTATTATTGAAAAGGTAACTAAGAGACTGAGATTACGAAATACTTAGAATTAAATGTGTTTAAAAAAATTACAAAGAAATTTATATTAACATGTATTACTGAAACAGAAAATTAACTCACATCAGGCGTCAGAAGGCCTATTAAATATGGTGTAATTATACCCGATATAGTTGAGGTGCCATTTATCATAGCAGTCAAAGATCCAGCGTAATTAGGAGCGAGGTCCAACGCATTCACCTGAAATGGTTTAATTAAGAAGTATGAGATTTGTTTAATTAGTAGTAATTTTACATAACTGTGCTAAATAAAATAAATAAAGTCGTTGTAATTTTAAAACACTATTATTCAAAACAGTAAGATTATATAAGCATTATTCAAGTATCATTAGGCTATATATAGATCTACAATTGGATAAAAGCTTCTCGCAGTACGTGATCTGTTTTACTGATAATTCTCTCAAATATTTTAAAATCGAAATAAATCGTGAACAATAAAGACTTAGTAAACCTTATGTACGAATTTGTTGTATGTGTTATAGTCATAACACATAGTCAATAACTGCAAAAATGGGGCAAATTTATTTAAAGGTGATGAAATTGTATTGCAAGCAATTTAAACTACCAATATTTAAGTGATTTATATTTTTGAACGCTTTGAATAATAATTTAAAAAATTAAACAAAATCATTCCTCCTGTTTTAACCTGTGTTACGGCAGAGCAAGTTCATGTCCCGTAGGTTAAAAATAACAAAAAGTTCAAAAAGAGAAATTAGTGTTTACCATCAAATTAATTAGTAAGTACATAAAATATGAGTTCGTAAATTGTACATGTAAGACAGTATATGTAAAATTTACAGGGAGAGCGACATTATTTGTTAAGTACAAAAATATAATACATATGTTATTCATAGCATCTGCATCTACAGTATTAATATATAACTATATTAAAGCATATAAAAACAGCTTACCTTCATCCCGCTATAAAAGCCACCCATGAGGGCCATGGAGGCGATGAAATAAGCGACCGCAGCAAATCGGTCGCAGCCCGCGTACGAAGCCAATATAATACATATTGCGGGCCCAGTAGCAGCTGCAACCAATAATATAACGTAATGTTATGAAACTATACAAACGTTATTTGATGTGCTAGAATCGAAATTGATTAAATTTTAAGCTAACACATAATATTTATTATTACTCGAAGCGGATAAACAGGTAAACAGTTTGCCTCATGTAATATGGTTACCATTGCCTATAGAAGATAGAAAAGAGGAGATGGGATAGTGGGGATAGGGGGTAGGCATTAATGGGATAAGATAGGAGTAATGGGATAGATCTGTGGGATGACATAAAGGAGTTACGACAGGGGCTACGTTCCACTAATGGCTCATAACGATCACGTTACAATCATAAACGCTTATGGAACAATTATTCGACCCACTTCTTGACATGTGTCGTTGTGAGCGTTGTGTGATTATAAATTATGACCGTGACGACCATGGTCGCTATGTGGAACGGTAGAAGGAGCATTTTGATCGTTGTGAGCTAGTAAAGGAACGCACCCAGGATGGAGGGGCAAATGGGTAACTGGAATCTCATCCATCATTCAAACACAATTAGCACAAAGCTAACCATTTGAAGTTAATATTATGTGAAAGCGTCATGTCACGATCAAGGTCATGATTCTAGCATGCCGTGGTAGACGTCAAAATGTTAGAGTTGTAGATTGTTGGTAGCTCAGAGGCACTTTAGGGAATATACTTGTTTCAAGGTGAGTTCAAATGCCTATGTAACAAATCATATTTGTATTTCGAATTTCACCTGCAAACGAAAATTCTAATGAGAGTCCTTAAATAAAAATACCACCAAAATTTAACGCAATATTTATCGCGTATTGAAAATCATTTTGTACATGCCAAACAAATTGAGCGTTATAAATTAGTAGTCATTGAATTTTGAGTATGACGGACGGAATAAAAGGCTGCTTTCAATTTATAAAATGTCCAATGAATATACTTTTATTGGTATACGCTTAGATGGAGGTTCGTTCGTTTTGCAAAGGACACGTCCCGTCATTTTTTTATTTTCCTTGCACGTTTCTCTCTATTCAATTTCTTAGAGGCAGACATTTTTGAAGTGTTTGATGGATTGCTCATAGCATCTCCATTACAATATTACAAAAACACTTTTAAGTAATTGGAAACGTTTTCAATATACTAGGTATTTAATTGTTTATATTATAGATGTATATAATCTATAGATGTATTTATGTACAAAAGATGCTAATAATCGAGTCGGGGGATGTAAAAAGTGAAATATAAATAATTTCGATTTTTTCTATAGTTTTGTTTCTCTATTTGTACCGTAATCTCAATTTGTACCGTAATCTCCGAAACGATTGGACTGATTTCAATGAAATTTTGTACGGTGGTAGCTTATATGCCTGGTCAACATATAGGATACTTTTGATCGCGAAATATTAAAACACTTTCCGTGAGATAGTTAAAAAAACTTTAATTACTTAAAGAGCTTGTTATACAACTTATGCATCTAATTAAGTATTGATATTGCCGGTATCATCATCATATAATAAAACAACTTACACATTAAAAAACAATTAGGCTGTATATCATCACGCTAAGACCAATAGGAGCGGAGCACCCATGAAAGAATTTTTTAACTTAATTTTTTTTTACTATTCTACGCGGAAGTTAGTATATTTATTGTGTTAGCAATATATATACTTTAATAAACTGCATTCACGGTCGGTTCCTATATCTTACTATTCATTCACCTAATTTATCATCGGTTGAATTTTGACATTACTTGTATAGCTCACGTCAAATTTTAACCCATAGTAAGGTGAATGATCGGTTGGTAAGATATAGGAATGGGCCATAAATGACTAGTAAGATATAGGAATCTGCCATCAGTGTGATCTAAGGGCGATTGTATTAAAGATCAATCTCCTGAATCAAATAAAATATTGAAGGCGTAAATAATTGTGTTGAATAACCCTATCAAGCTAATTATACCACGGCAGAGCATTCACTGCTACACACACTAGATTGTAGGTGTAGCAGTAAATACTCTACCGAGGTAGAACTGCTATAGTTGGGTTATTCAACACAATTACAAATGTATTGTATTGAGTATTTAATTATAATCAACTTTGACTGGAATGGTAAAAGTATTTAATCTTGGTTATTATTTTTTATAGCCAGTTGATTTGTAATTTCGAGCGTAATTAATTATTTGAAATCAATTCCAATTTCGAATTCCAATTAGGAATATTTTCTTTAATGATCTTAAGCGTAACTTTTCAATTACATCAATTAAAAGTGTTTGATTAGTTTCTATTGTTTTATTACGATTAAAGACGTAACACACTTATTAAATCGATTATTCAACAACTTAGTCATTACAATAAAAAATATCAACTTCAAGTAATTATATATCGTAACTTGTGCTAAGAGCAATCTACAATTAGTAATATAACTATATAATGACAGATCTACATTAGGACGTCATTCGATTTTACGACATCATATGATATTAAAGTTCAGCATATACTTGTTTATGTTATTATTATAGTTTTCCCGTGGCTGTGCCGCGGGTCAGACCTTGTCGGGTACTCTTGTTTAAAGAGCAAGCAGTAAGACAGTATACTTTTTATTGCATAATTGTTTTATATTACTGCTATTTATCCCCGAGAAGATTGTTCATTTTACATCGCAAACTATCCCATCTCCTGGAATGAAAAGAATCTATGCCCATTTTCGGTATTAAAACTGCATATGTACAAAATTACAGCGAAACCAATCCAGTACTCCAGTAGATTTCAAACATTAACAAAGGTGAAAGGTTGACAGACCAAGTGGCCAAAATAAGAAAAAAACGCATCTTACTTTCAGGGGTAACCTTTACGTAAATCTAACGCTATTCCTTTACCGGTAGAAAAGTATCCTATGTTCATCCAAGATATTGAATATATATAGCGAGTTTTAGCAAAATCGATCCAATATTGGTTCCGTGAAAGCATTACAGGCAAACAGAAAAATACACTTTTATCCCGGAAACTATCCCATGTTCATCTTCCGGATCGAAATATTTGTGTATATATACACTGAGTTTCAACCATATTAGTAGTTTTTCCGGGAAAGCCTAACAGTCAGATCGACAGAGTTACTTTCGCATTTATAACATTAATAGGGATATTTCAATTTTAAATTCAAAGTCCATTTTTTTTATATACGTGATCCTCGCTCGATGCGCACCAATTTTTATTATTATCATACAATCTTATAAAGTAAAACTTATCAATTGTGGAATTAATTTGAAAATTACATGTAAAACATTTCATTATTAGCATTTTACATCCCGCAAACCTTTTTTAAGTTAGCAAAATCAAACACCTACAGCGAACCTCTATAATCAGAAAACCAAAAGTATGGGCTTTTCTGAAACAGAACCAAGCCTTTGCAATATTTAGAATGTGTGTTTAATAAATTACGTTTTAACGGTTTTAAGCGCGGTAATTTGGCCGTGATCACGGCCACTGAAAGGCGACCGAAGCGTCGGATAAACTAAAATCAAATAAATTACCGCGCTTAAAACCGTTTAAACGTAGTTTTATTATGTGTACAAGTCGCGAAAACTTAAGAAAATATTATGTGTGTTTAATCTAAGATGTAATTTAGATTTGCTTACAATTTAAAATGAATTCTACAATTTTAGTCGAGAGGTGTTCAATGACATGTAAACGCTTTCTTTCGCAATTCACGTAATGTAGAGGATGTGGATTACAGAGGCTCTGATATATTATGTAAGGGTAAACATGTACGTAATCTTGAGAGATCATGTTTTTGATGTTAATAAACGTCCCACTGCTGAGCACGGGCCTCCTTATTTTCTTTTAGGGGAATGGAGAGATTATCCACCACGCTTATTCAAGGCAGCTTAGCGGGTTTAGTAGACCGAAGATCTCCAAGTGTAGATTTTATCACGATGTTTTCCTTCACCGTTAGCACGTGATATTTGTAACAATATGGGTCAGTATACTACTTAAGTAATTCGAATCCGCTTAATTTGAAATGTATATATAATAATAATAATAATAATAACAGCACACAATCGTTCCACTACTGGCTCGGACCTCCCAGTATAAAAGGGAACGGACAATAGACCAGCCACGCTTGTTCAAAGCGCACTGGCAGGTTTGACACATCGGTTATCTCGATGAGCAGATTTCATCACGATGTTTTCCTTCACCGTTGTTCGCACGTGGTAATAGTAACAGTATGAATATTAGGTTAGAAAATTACCTAAACAGTATATGCGTTCCGGCCACCAGAATTCGAACCCGCGTCCTTTAAGTTTGGGACACGTGTACTAGCCATTACTCTAACACGACTTATACATGAATCATTAGACATTAGAATTTTGTACAACCTTTGGCTGCACTTAAACATTTGTACACACCGATGGAGTCAGTGTAATCTATATTTTCACCATGTTTTGTATAAATAAGATAGATGGGTACAAATGTAAGGGTAGACCAAAAAAAGTTGGATGGATTGTGTGAAGGATGATATGATGATATATAGTGTGAGTGTGACAGAAGATGTATGTCAGAGTAGAGGAGTGTGGAAGGAAAAGACATATTGTGCTGACCCCAAATAATTGGGATATGGTGAAAGAAATAAAAGTTTTGTATAAATAAAAATATTTTAATTTTGATATTTTTATACCTTTAATTTAGTGTGATTTGAAATAGGTATAATTAAAAAATACTTAACTTATTATTTAAGAACTTAGATAGATAGATAACACTTTATTGCTCACCAAATACACAATTTCAAAATATACAATTACAATATTGTCATGGTAGAAACAAAAGGCGCCTTATCGCTGAAAGCAATCTCTTCCAGCAACCTAACTTAAGAATAATTTAATCTAATCTGCGTTGTAGGGTGCAGATCATTAAATATCAAAATAGAACTTACCGATAGTTGTATGAATAATCCTTCCAGTTTTGATTGTATGCCAATTCTTCTTCACGCAAACATCACACACCCAGCCAAAGATAAAGGAGCTTATCCACATAGCTAAGTATGGGATAGCTGTCAATGTTCCTGTAGTAGCTATATTGAATTTAAGCACATCTGTCATATATTTTGGTAGATCTGTAACCATTGTGTAATAGCCCCAGTCATGGCCTACCTGAAAAAAAAAATGGCGATTATAAATAATTCTTCTAATTTTGTTACACTGAGCCGAATAAAATTGTAACCTCATACTTAACTACAAACTTATTCTATAAGTTGTTTACTTTGAAAGGATTAAATATATAATTATTTAGCCTGATATTTAAACTGCTTTTTAGTAGCAGCGATTATAGAATAATATGAGTCGTATAATTCCAATACCCGCCAACTCCCTTAAAAAACAAAATTACGTTATGTATGTTTCTGGATAGTCTATGAAATTTCTCGTATGTCAATTTATTCGTTTTATACCAAAAACCGCTAACTTCTAAATAATTTGACATGAAATTTTCGAGTTTGTTCCGAAATCCGAGATATTAGAACACTTTTTTGCTTTAATAACAATATATTGCGTGTGGAGTTAGCTGATATTGGAATTATACGACTCATATTATAATTGCACTTAAACTAAACAAATGAGTAACAATCGAGAAAATCTATTTCATAAATATTTTTCGAAGTTTAACGTTTTTAGCCACGGTAGTGAATTCTTTCGATGGCACGGAATAAGGGCGGCGACGTGAATTTAATAATAATTTAAACACTATGATCATACAGAGCATTTGTTTCCTATTTTAGTTATCATAAGCCTCTCGTGTCTTTTGTGCAAAGTGAAAACATGGAATCTGATTGATATGTCTTAATATATCTTGAATATGCAATCTATGAAATGTCATATTTTGCATTAAAATATAAAACAATTTTTGAACCTGGTAAAAGCATTATAAACATATATAACACACAATCAAAAACAAAAAAATACATTACTCACACAACGCGCAATACCCTACATACATTACATGCACAATTCACAAACAAACCAAGACACAAAAGAGCCTAAAAATTAACAACTAGCACAGAAAGAAAAAACGCATACATGCACTAGTTAAGATAATATATATAGTATAGACATAAGCACACACTGCACATGCACTTCTCACAACACAGCATGTAACAATACACTCTACATTAGTATAAGTAAAGTATTAAAATTAGATAAAAAAATTATATAAGTTATTCTTAAGGTACACAACAAACAAAAATCATAAATTAATGTACACATAATAACATAAACAATAACGTTATTAATCAAAAACTAAAATAATAAGAGTAAAAAGGTACAACTAAGTCGAATTAGTTAATTTAAAAAAAAGCATTATAAAAATAATAAACCTTCTAATTATCCAAATATTCTATATTTATTTCGATTTCTCGTAAGCTACTTTTCTGAAGTGTCAAGTCTGCTGTGCACACAATTTTTTTATTGCGAAGCTAGCAATTAGTCAATCAGCCTACCTGATGGAAAGTGGCCACCACCGCCTATAGACGGTAGCAACACTTGGGAGAAGCCGTGTTACCAGCTTTTAGGGTGGGATAGAGAGTATGGAAAAGGGGAGGTGTAAATCAAAGGGTATTTTATACTTATATATAAAGGAGATGAGATGGTGATCAGATTGATGATGAACGATTTTACGCCAATATTCTGTAAGAAAGTAGTACCACATCGATTGTACCGACACAGCGTGCTGTAATCGAGATATTAGCATGGCTCTAAATATAAGAAATGGAATTTTAACTATAGAAACTCACACATAAGATTATACAGATTATTTATTGTACACCAATACAAAAATAAGGGCACTCTCTCTTATAACGTTACAAGGTTACATAACCAATTATTACGTCCAATTAATGTCAGAGAAGTCCTTTGGACAAGTTACCTCGTGAACCGAGGCCAGGTTATTGTGGTAACAATACTCTACTGAACAATAGCAATTGAAAAGCTATATTATGTCATTGATTCTGTAATTGTATAACTATAAAGTAAGGTAATGCTAATCTACATAACGAAGTAGAACGATAATTATTAGGTATTATAACTTTTTCTTCTTCAGCCTATCGATGTCCACAGATAGACTTAGTCATAATTTTTATCAGCATCATGGCTAAGAAATGAATTTATTTCTAAAACTAATAGTTATAAAACATAGACAGAACACATGCATTTAATTTCTATCAAATAATGTTCTATTAAATAATTATTTCCCTGTGTCTCTTGTAAATGCTGTTTATGTTTCACAAATTACTTGTTCAATCGATTTAGAGCCCATAGCCATAAACAATAGAACCGTTTTTTTGTTTTAGCTGTGTCATATGAAAAGTGATATACGGTTTCATAATAAACTTAGCGTTTTGTCAGTTTCTCGCAGCAAAGTTTATGTAGCTGTTTGTACACAAAATTGAAGAAAGACGGCGATATGATTTAATAATTTAAAATAAGTCATTAAATTCAACAATTTAATGACTTATTTTAAATTATTAAATCATCAAACAAGTTGTTGTTCTGCTTGAAATTTATTAATATCGGATTGTGGTGTAATCTTTTTTCCTGATCACTTCATTTTGCTTTTTCACACAATTTAATGTCTATATAATATCTGCACAATCAATTCAACAGAAAAAGAAAATGAGGAAACGAGTCTTATGATACTAAAAAATATGAGTTTATGTAAAATAATAATTATTAGGAACTAAGTTACAACTCAATTGACATCTATTAATGTGATATTTGTGATGTCTTAAATTAATTTTAATGAAAAGGTAACAAGATATATCAAAGGCATTTTTTCAGATTCATGTTAACTTAGAAAGTTATAAGTTATCGTGTGTTTCCTCCCTGTGCTTTGACTATAGCTTCCTTCTATCTGAGCACGCTACGGATGATTTGGAACACGAACAAATACGTGTGTAGGTTTAAAATCAAATTTAAAATTTACTTATGGTAGATGCCTACATTAATGTTTGTTTTGTTCACTAGGTAAAGAAAGTGATTCTAATTGTCTACCGTTGAAAAATTTGTTTTTCATTACTAATACTCGTATTTCAACACTTGTCATTTCACTCCTCCAGTACTATTGCCAAAATTATGCCTAGGCTTTGGCCTTATATAGACTAAGAACAGAATATATCTATAGAAACAGAGAGTACATTAATTCAGGATTCTGGAATACATCACTCGTAAAAATGAATAAAATAGTTATAAAGTTAAACTTACAGCTGCAAATAGCAGTGCCCAGACAGGCACTGATCTCACAATAGCTTTCCAAGGCACGGGATCCCTAACGCTCTTCGTGTCTGCACTGGTGACAGTTTCATTTAAATATTTCAACTCCTCGTCTGATATGTACGGATGGGTGTTCGGTGTACTGTAGCAGAGGATGCTCTGAAAATTGAATGGGTAATTCAGAGAAATTGTTTGAAAATTATTTTCAACGCTATGGATAACATACACATATTTTTATCTAACAGATATATTTATCAGGTCTGTCGAAACTCAACGCTTGAAACATTATATCAACCAGTTCTAGTAAAAATCCATGTCACTTAGTTAAGTGATAGTGACATAAATTGAAAATGTTTTTAATGTAATTTTTGATCTTGATTAATGGTGGTTAAACAAGATTACGTTACAAAAGAAACACTACTAGATTTAAAAATGTGTAGCACTGTACTAAAACCAATAGCTTAGACTCTAGCGTATCGATAACGGCTGAAATAGTGCATGCTTTTTACTGAGATTCGAACCAAAAATCATTGGAACGAGTGTCTGGGCTCATTTAGAAATTTTCTTTCCTGGCAGTCTTTAAGTAACATTTTTTATTTATTAACGCAACCTTTATTGAATATATTATTCAAAGAGTAATAAATGTCAACTGATCGTAAAATACAAATATAAAAATAAAATCTCTCGTGTAATATTATTATATCTTATTTGCATAAATTACAATATACAATTATAGTTAATAAAAAAATATTATCGGACTACGAAACGAGCCGAACGAGTTTTCAAGATTAATTATTAAAAAATATTCCAGAATATCTAGCTCTTGTTTATCTACTCTATGTAGTTTTGCTGTTGTTCTTGTAAACAAAATATTGCTAGTTTGTCATGTTCTATTTAAAAAAATATTGGTACGGTTCTCATGATACCATTTCTTGTTTTTTAAAACATAATGTTATTTTTAAAATTATAATAGCTTTCGTCCCCGATTCAGGGCCTATGTAGTCTTATTAAATAGTCAACTGTCATTATCTTTTTAATTTACACTTTTATAAAATTATCTATTATTGTATTTGTCTTAAAAAATTTACTATATTTTATGTTCATCTGATTTAGTAACTATTTTTTTTGGGTAACAAAAATCATAAATATCGGCAAAAAAATTGAATTTTTTAATATATTACAACAAATGTTCACAATATAACGTTCACTTTGTCACAGACATAAATTCTTGATTCTCACTATTTAAGGTTAATAACCGTTATCATTTTCCAAGTGCGAAGGTAACTGTAAACAATATTCTTGACGAGTATAGAATAAAGAAAGGATTTTTTAAAGTGCAACTACTGATTCTGTTCTGTACCTTAAATTAATTCTCATTTGATTTTATAAAGTTTTGATTATACACGCCTTGTTATTTTTTTTTGTTTTGTTTTTATGTTTTTTTGTTGTAGTTTTAAATATGTTGAGGTGTACATAACATTAAAGTTATGTAGTAGTACCTTATTATGTTCTAACATGTATATAAATACTTATTCTGTATTGTGAAGTGTAGATATTTGTGTGTTATGAGAATGGTGTATGTATAGTGTGCTTATATTATTTATTTTATTTTAATTTATTTACTATAAAGAAAGATTAACAGTCCTACCCAAGCCAAGAACCAAAGAATCCCAAAGCAGCCGAAAAAGTAGAAGACATTCGTCCAGTCGCCATCACCAGCCATAAGGAAACCCGACATGAAGGAGCCGAATATGTTACCAATTTGCGCACCACCAAAGACCAATGCGCCTTGCCTCGATCGTTCATGGGGCGGTACCCATCTGGCAAGACTATCATTAGAGCTGGCATTGTTGGTCCCTGAAAAATAAATAGGACATTGTGATCAGTAGGTTAAAAATACCACTTATTCTTGAATAATAAATTTGCTGTTACATTAAACACGGTAGCGGTAGCTATGGTAGCCTTCTGGAAAAGTCCATTCTCCCAGCGATGCCAGGCTAACATGCTCTAAAATTAATTTCATTTTAATTTTTAAACAAACTGTTGTGAAAGTAGAAAATAAAAAATATGAATAAACTTTTACTAACATAAAAGATGGGTGGACGAATTAAAAAGGATTTTGAAGAAAATCATTAGAGTAGATTTAGCATTCTAATTAGAATTAAAAGATTAAAGAAAAAGAGAGTAAATAGTAGATGAAGGAAATGTTATTGGTTTTTCAAGATAAACTGCGATGAATATTACTAGGACGGACAATCATCAGGAAACAACACTATCTATATAAAATTGTACCAGCAACGTTTAGTATTATATTTTTTTAAACTGCGGATTTATTGCATGAGTTCAGCAGAGAGCAAAGGGCCGACGTGATGGAAAGCGATTGTCCATACCTATGGACGTTTGCAACACCTGAGGTGTTACAAACGCGCTGCTGCTTTCTTAGGGGAGACTGGAACCTGGCCACTTATACCGGAACACAACTCAAGGTTGTTATGATAGCATACTCCAGGCCAAGGTGGTAGCCATCTCAGCGGGAAAATGCACTACCACCTGTGTGGGTTGTTTTGTCGTCTCTTACGACAGACCGCCCGGCTGCGGGAAATTGTATTCTTTCTACGTGTCAGCACGGATGAGAATGATGATGATTTTGTGGCCCTTATAACGAAACATTCCGTCGATATTAAAGATTATCCATTTTTACAAATAAGTAATTTGAAATGAATATTAAACTTAGGTGGGACTTAAAATTGCGCTAGTGTAAATTAATTAAATGCGTTATTATCAAAATAAACAATAATTCTATGAAAGAATTTCATGGTTACTGGTTCTGGGTTACTTATTCCGTTTTATTGAGTCATTATGAAAACTGTTCTACGTGCCACTGGCATTGTAGCAAAAACGATACTTGAATTTTATTTTAGTGTTTTCGTATTGCGTCCTTTTTTAGGAATTTTAAATGTTTTGGACCGATGACGTCATCAGATAGCAATGGTGTTGTAGTTATTTTTCAGGAAAGTACTTAGTAATAATAATTAGGTGTACAACTTTGCTTCCGCCGTTTTTTTCTGAAATTCGAGGCTTCATTGAAAAAAACTGGTTATACATATATGATTCAAAGTATTGTCCATCGCTGGCCATTACTTTCTCCCATCTTTCGAGCAGCATACGAATCTCGCATTGAAAAATCTGGTCATCTTTTGAAGCGATCCACGAAACGATCTAATTTTTTACTTCTTCATAAGACCGGAAGTGCTGGTCAGCCAGGCCGTGTGCTATTGATCGAAACAAGTGATAGTCCGAGGGAGCAACGTCTGGAGAATACGGCGGGTGGGGTAGGACTTTCCATTTCAACGTTTCCAAGTATGTCTTGACCAATTTCGCAACATGGGGTCGAGCATTGACATGCTGTAAAATCACTTTATCATGTGTCTCGTTGTATTGCGGCCGTTTGGCTTTCAACGCTCGGCTGAAACGCATTAATTGCGTTCGATGACGATCGCCTGTGATTGTTTCAGCCGGTTTTAACAACTCATAATACACTACACCGAGCTGGTACCACCAAATACTGAGCATGATCTTGAAACCGTGAATATTCGGTTTGGCCGTCGACGTGGAAGCCTGGCCGGGATATCCCCATGATTTCCTGCACTTGGAATTATCGTAATGAACCCATTTGTCGTCCCCAGTCAGAATGCGATGCTGAAATCCCTTCCGTCTTTGCCTTGCAAGCAGCTGTTCAGAAGCAAACAAACGCCGTTCAACATCTCTCGGCTTCAACTCGTACGACACCCAATTTCCTTGTTTCTGAATCATTTCCATGACTTTTAGGCGTTTTGAAATAGCTTGTTGCGTCACTCCCAATGATTCTGCCAATTCTTGTTGCGTTTGACACGAGTCTTGATCAAATAATGCCTCCAATTCTGCATCTTCCAAAACCTTCTCTCGTCCACCGCCATGCTGGTTTTCGACGTCAAAATCACCATTCTTGAAGCATTGAAACCACTCTCAGCACGTTCTTTCACTGATAGCGGCCTCATCACAGGTATTTGAGAGCATTCGATGAGCCTCAGCCGCAGATTTCTTCATATTAAAGCAGAAAATTAAAATCTCCCGCAAATGACGAGAATTTGGCTCGGAAGCTGACATGTTCAATCGAGAATAACTTTATGATGCAGACACGAATCGACTAATATTTCGATGACGTTATGTTAACAAATACCTAAGCTTTATGTATGACATCTGCGATCTATTTATTTCGACTACCACTTACCGCTACAGCCATCTATTGCAAAACGGCGGAAGCAAAGTTGTACACCTTATACTTAACTTTTATATTTTCATTTATTTCAGGATTTATCTAGGCTTTAATAATATACTAAAGATGGAGTCGAACCTAATCTTTATGTACGAATCTACTTTCATCTCATATTGACACAAAGTTTTTTATATATCTTGGCAGCGTAATTGACGATCAAAAACGTAGAGAAAACATAATGAAATAATTAGATATTATTTTGACATTTACATTACAGTAGAAAAGTAATCCTCAATGCACTTGATACGGTTTTTTAAAATGAAAACTTTTTGAAATAGACAATCTCAATTGCGTAGATACAAGAATAAACATATTTTTTAGATTTTGGGGTGAAATATAAAATTTAATTGTTAAGGGAAGCAAAATTACCGCTAAAGAGGCAGGCCTATTTTCTTAGAATATGGTCATATTGTATGATATACTTAAACAATACTTGCATAAAATAATTGACATACAATACAACAGGTAGAACCTTGAAATTTTGTGAGAGGTGAAACTTAGTTTGGCACATGGTAAGGTTATATGGTTTATCTGCATTCTTTCATTTGACGGTCGAGTGTGGTAAAAAATTGTACATGCACACGCGAGGATGTGGATTATTCACATTGCGAAATGTATGAAAATGTTTGTAAACGATAGTGTAATATTAAATTATATTTTGTTAAATATGTTTACATATTACATTTTTACAAATTCTTATCTTGTTTCTACTGATTCCAAATGTTTAATAATATATCGAGAAAAAAACAGTCAAATTCAGTTAAATAAAAATAAAATTTTAAACCAGAAATAGAGTTGATATATTCTGGAATTTTAGCCTTTTCTGTCCCTGTCCAAGGATGGAATTTCTAAAAGAGGCACGAGGAGCATTTTTCAATCGGCCCTTGTTTCCCTTGATATCATGATTCATATAAATATCTGATAAAAGTATGGAACACTTTGACATCGGATCCTCATTTAAAATGCTATACAACCCCCGCTTTACTCGAATGTTACGTGAAGTCTAGCAATTCCCAATCCAACTCCGATTCCCAACCACCAGTAATGCTATCGAGATGAGGTATCTCTCCTCCCACGAGGCGAAATTACAAGTCCCACGTAAGACTGAAGAGGGAAGATGCCGAGGATTATGCTTGCCCGCCTGTCAGGGTTCTCGAAGCTGGTAAAGCATTCTCGGATGAGCAAAGCTAAAATGCTATTACCATCCATACGCGGAGAATATCACACTCTCTAAACCTATCTCCTTCGCGGTGGGTAATGCACAAACGGCTCCCTGGTCAAAAAGAGGCCTGCTCTCAGCCTAATCTGTGTGATCACCCAAACGTATTATGAGCATTTTATGAAGGAAAATCCCAATGCACAAAGGTAAAGATAACTAAAGCCTAACCTGTTTTTATGCCTACAACTTTGGCCTCATGAATGAGAATAATAAATTTATAGGTAGGTACCGTGTAATATAGAGTTACTATACTTATAATAGCGCACCTATTTAAAAAATGACATTAATCAACAACCAGCCTTATGTCGTTTGTCTGCTAAGAATGAGATGAGGATTCAGAATAATAAACTAAAGCAGTATTTTTTCTTTTTTTTCTTTATACTAGCATAGTGCTTAAAAATATAAAGCATCAGGCCTTAAACTTTCCAAAACGGGATTCGGACCTCTTCATCTTAAAATAATAGACAATATACCCGCAACACTTTTTCAAGACAGTATTGGGATCACACTTCTATAATCTCGTCGTGCAGATTTCCTCAACTCGTAATAATTCCAAAAAATTGCCTAAGCAGTGCATGCTTCCTGGCCAGAATTTAGATGCAAATCAATGATATATGTAACATATCGAAGCTATAAGCTTGGAATTACAATGACAAATTTAATGTACGTGAAATTTGCAGGGTACACATTCTACGACATCTCTAGGATTGTACTACTAAATTTCCAGGTAAACAATATTAACAAAGTGATACCTACCTCTCCCATCCCTTGCAGTACTCGCAAAATGAACAGCCATGTAGCCCCACCTGCGTTAACAACTATAGGTGTCATGAGTGTAAATATCGCAGTACTCAGCAGTCCTATGCCGAGAGTCCATTTGCCTCCATATCTCTCCGCTAAGTACCCTCCTGGGACGTGTGTAATGGCATATCCGTAGTAAAACCCGCTCAGTATTAGCCCTTGAGTCGATTCCGACCAGTCAAATATCGCGTACTGAAATAAAATGACATTTTTATGCTTTATTTACTTCAGTTAGTAGGGGTTTATTTGTACTATAAATGGATTTAGAAGCTTTGTTTGCCATTTGGGTAAAAGTAGTAAACAGTGGGATTTGTTTGTAAATCCATTTGACATTAAAACGTTCTTAATGCCTTAGTTCACTGACATAGCAAGAAACTTAGAGCTATCAAATTATTGGACCTATCTACTTGTGTAAATCAAATTAATTGAGGTGTGCGTGGGTAATGTAGTAATGTTTTCGAACATGTGTTATATTCAAAGCATAATATTTTTTAATAAATAGAAAAAAAATACCATTACAAAAAAGTAGGTACATACTATATAAGTAACAAATACATATGTATATGCTCAAGCGGGTTTGGAGATTACTAAATACACATAATCAAAGTTGAAGTATATTCAATTCGTCATGTTATTATAGTATTGCTATAATTACATTTCGATACGGCATTATAATCGATTCTACATTGATAGAGGACTTGTAATATTGCATAAATAACAAAAAACGTGAACAATTAAATATGCTAATACAAAATTAAATGAGTTTTAAATAAATATCGACGGTCTCTGTGATTGAGCGGACTAAGCCTTTGCAGGACGAGCCCACTGCAGCGCAGAGGCTCCGGGTTCGATTCTTGGCATGGTAAATACTGAAATGAACTAACCTTATTTATTATAGTCTGGGATCGGCCCTAGAGTGGTCCGTTGTAACTTGCTTATTTTGGCATATAAAATGTATAAGTATGTAGTGTCTGCCATTATTATTATTTCACTTTATTATATAATTTTGTACGTCTTTGAAAAAATGCGCTTTTATAGGCAATCGAAACTATTGTACTGGTGATAAGCAAACTAAAATTAACGCACAAATGCAATCTGGGTTTAGGTTACATATTTAACACCTACTAGAATCTCAAACGAATATTACTTTTGATTGAAACAACGTCATGGCTTTGAATCATATTTCCATAGCGCTACATGAAGTTTTATTTACAGTGTCATAGTCGTGGGTTATGGAGTATACTGAGGCCCGGCGGCATCTTTTGAACTAAAGATAAAGCGAAGGAAAGCTGTGTTTTGAATAAATAATAAGCATTATATTAAATTACCTCCGTTCAACAAACACGGTTCCAGGGGCGACTCATATTTATTCTTTATATCGAAGCGGAAATGTGAATAGTATAGCTAGTAAACTTAAATGGCTGACAACGGCGACGGGTATGTATATATGATAAGCAACGTATAACTACACCGTTCGTCCTACTTTATAGCACGCATTATCACGTGAATAGAAAACATGAATCTAATTCTAATGCCCCTGCAAAATCTGAGATAACGTTTGTGCTAGTGACTGTGATCAAAGGCAACTTACTAGTAGCGTCAAAAAATAATGCTATGATTAGCTATATAGTTACTATTGTATATACATGAGTTATTTGTCAATGTTTAACGAGATTAACAATATGGCATCTTAAATAACGCATTAAACCCCGACTACATCTACGTGATACAGTCACAAATAGTAACATTATCCCAGGTGTAGCAGGAGAATAATATAGTCCAGTATTTTTTTTAAATCTTACTATTGTAGACTGACATTACAAATTTTTTTGTTTTAATATTGCTTTTACTTAGAATTTCAATTAATATAGAAATACGCAGAAAATTAGAATCGCAATCGTGCTGTCAAAAGTTAAAGAACACTTTCAGATGTTGAAAACGACATTTTTTTATAGTTTACAAAATGCAGTATTGTTGTGTGATGTCAGCGTCCTCAATACCAAAGCAGGCCAAAATTCTGACTTTTAAGTACCCCAATTGACCCCAGTTCCCAGTACCCCAGTTTTAAGATTTTTATTGTGAACTAATTTTTAACATTTTTGTTTAGGTTTTCTTATAAATATAATAATGAAGTACTGAACATGCAGACAAACAGCGTATATGTCCTAGTAAAGCACGCTACGCTTGTGTTATTGTTGGTATTGACAAGTCTAGAGCCGATCCCGATGCCCAAACGGACCAAGAAATATAAAAAATTCGTTTACGAACTTTACCATGCCAGGATTCTAACTCAGAACCTCTACGGTCCATGAGGATACGCTAGTAATAGCCAACTCAACCACAGAGGGCGCACTACATCATACATGCATAATATTCCAACACAATACATATCTTCCCTTAAAATATCTCTCTCCTCTCCTGTACTCATCTCACTTAATTAATGGTTACCAGGCTTTACTGAGTTATCGAACCATTACTTACCGGTCTTAGACTGACAGTGCCATTAACAATGATTTCGCTCTCATCAGGACAGGCATCAGGGTCAAAATGCGATTCTTCGTGTTTGGTGTTGTTGACCATCTGTGTGACAGCCAGGTTGAGACATACACGCATGGTGTAAGCGTTGCAAACAGCCAGCAGGCCCATGATACCCAGGACATATCGCTGAGGAATTAAGAACACTGAAGAGAATGAGCTTGAGTAATACAAAAGTATTGTCTTGACATTTTTTAATTAGGGCACTTGATTTTTTATTTTTTGTCGATAAACAATAGGAGTAATACAGACAGACACTTAATCAGCGAAGCGTAACCAGAGCTAGATAGCCATGTAAAGGTTGTATTAATAGTTTGTCAAATAAATGATGCAATTAGTCGACCCCGAGTACCCAATAAATCTTCAATCAATACTTAATATAATACGAATATTTAATTTCACAAACTTGGATATTAAGATGATTTTCACGAAACTTAATAATTTACGTACTTTAGAGAATACAGTAAAATACATAAAACATCGGCAGGCATACATACGTACGAGTACTTTCAAGTTACACTTGTGTTATACTCGACAAAAAAGGATACTCTGACTCCATCTCAGACACCTAAAGCAGAGGTAATAAGAAAATCCGTTTACAAAATTACCCTGCCGGCAATATAACTCAGCGTTCTATTCAACTATCAGTTGATGAAACTTGAGCAAAACCCGGTGGGATCCCTTATTGGTATATGTGGTTAATCTGTGCAGGAACGGAGAAAGTAGTAATTCTTGCTGCCGATCGACCTGTTGTTATAGGCGGCAAAACAACATACAGGATATACGGCATTTGTCTGTCTGGATAGCCACCACCCCTTTTCTAGAGTCTGTCGCCTAATAAAG
Source organism: Dendrolimus punctatus (assembly GCA_012273795.1). Lineage (NCBI taxonomy): Eukaryota > Metazoa > Arthropoda > Insecta > Lepidoptera > Lasiocampidae > Dendrolimus > Dendrolimus punctatus. The sequence goes on from CM022539.1 coordinate 13,395,372, forward strand.
TTGAATTGTGTTCCGATTTTAGTTGCCAAGTTCGATTACCTACCACCTTTGAGACCGGCGGCACATTGGTACAGCACCTTTCGTGCTGCAAACCTTCATAGGCGACGGTAATCACTTTCTATCAGGTGGACCCTGGGCCTGTCTGCTGGCATCCACCAATAAAAATGAATTAAAACAGCATGGATATGGACGTGCTTATACAATCTCTCTCATGGTGATTCGATAGGACAACATAAGGTAATGTAATTTGTAATTAACGATAATTATAAATAGCAAGCCTATTTGCTAGATGACAGAAAGTAACATTAACAAATCCATAACCAATATTATGTGCAAGTGAAGTTTTATAGTTCGTTTGTAATTATGTCACGTGTTTGGAAACTAACAGATTAATTGTTATTATCGATACCACAAGGTCTTATTGATATGGAGATACAGTAAGTTTGAAGGCTTCTTTAAGAACCATAGGTTGAAAGCTTCAAACTTATTCCAGTTCAATATGAATTAGACTGTTACTGCGTAAATATATAGTTTTACCGTTACTGTATAAATGTATAGTTTTACTTATGTTTCTTCTACATCTGGGATAATGTTAGTGTTCGTAGCTGTAGCGACATACGTCTTTTGTGTAGCGTCAAAACCAACGTTAATGGTTAGCTACACTAGTGTGTTTACGTAAGTAATCTATCTGTCAATCTTGTCAATTAGTAACAATTTCATATCACAAATAACGCATTAAGCCCATCGCTTACACTATCCCGGTGTAGAGAACTTTTTACAAGCCTTTATTTAACTTGCAATGGACGTACCTATATACCTACCTTGCAAGTTAAATTTGCCAACTTTCCAGTTTCCGATTGAGCACACACATTAAATTTTGCACACATACCGCGTGACAATGCAATAATATAGTACTGTGGAGCTGATCTGCTGATGGAGTAGGAAGGTGGCCATAGAAACTCTTGTACTAAACAATATAGAGCCGTCGCTACTTGTCTTGGTAGCACTCTGCCGCCACATGATATCCAGGATCTCAAAAGCTTTTATTTAAAAACCTTTTCAAAAAAGCTTATTTTATTAAAAATCTCAGAGATGAAAGACAATGTGGTACATTGTAAATATTTGTCTATATGAAACAAATTAAATACTTACGTCTTGATATTATTTTGCGCCATCTTGGTAACATCGCAGTGTGTCAGTCTACAAAGTCTTGATTGTGTTATTACTTGATTACCTGTAATAAAGGAAAGGTAGCTTTGAAACATTCTTGAGATAAAACAGATTACACTCATTTATCTTTATAAGAGAAGAACAAACATGAAAACAGATAAATACTATATAATACTCTTCACATAACCTTTATAATACAAGGTAAATGTAAAATCCTTGTCAATACAAGCTCAATAAGACAAATTCTAATCGTCATTTTAAAATAATAATAAAAAAATCTTACAAATAATACTCGTATAATCTATAGCTACATTTATATCTTTTTTTTAAGAACTCTACGGACTCCAGTTTCGTACCCTTTTTTACAACTTAATTTCTAGGTTTAGGCTCTTACTTATAATAATCTCGTTAAGATAGGATTAGCCATCTCTTAAATAAGAGACTCTTAACCCCCTAAATAACGGCTGTTTCAAATAAAACTTAAACTACCTCTCGATGTTGGTTATTTTTGACAGTTATTTATGATTTACTTAACCACCACCTCTTATCCTTAAGAGGAGTTTATGGGTAAGATTTTCGTTAATCAATTGCTGAGCAGTTTCTCAAAATTTAACAAACGATTATAAGTAAGGCCATTATTTTTTAGAGTTTATACACGCTTATTGGTTTTTGGTCCTTGTGTGTGACATAAATTTAATTATTTTTGCCTTGTGGTTTTCCTAACGAATAACTTATATTAGGTTTGAAAAGCTTTACATAAGTGGACACGACATTTCGTCTACGACAACGACCAAGTTCATGACTGCGATTTTTCCCGTTCCACTTGCTTGCGGACATTACAATCATAAACTCTAGTGGAACGTATTATGGAGCACTGATGTCATAAACGACCAAATACACAAAGTTCATTGGTTGATTTAAAAACCGCGCCTTTTTAAATGTCAATCGATAGAGAAATAATTCTCTGTGGTCAACGCCCACTTTCACCTATTGACATGGGTTGCTGTGAGCACTGTGTAATCGACCCTGAATAATACCGCTGCGGGGGGGGCTTTAGCTTACTAGGGAGCAAAGGATTCACGACCCCAGTATGACGAAGTGGATGTGTCCTGCTTCCCGGGACACATTCAGGCATTTTTTGCGCTGGATCGGACTGGGCGTAACTCTGTTCTAAGTCTCACCCTTTCCTACACAAAAGCGCGGGCACACGGGAGGAGGGGGTTTTTAGTGGGTAGTAGGGTCACTGTCCGTACACAATTTCTCTGAGTCGCCACACAAGCTAGAGTCGATCGCGGGTGGATACTTAAAAAGCATACTATTGCACGCAGTGATGCCGCCCCCGACCGACGTGATTCTCACCCTAGTCAGAAACCACTATTGTGCGTAAATCGGTAGCATTTTCCCTCGCCTTAAAAAAAAGAACTGTATAATCGAACTGATACTTTCGCTACGACTATAAAGACCGTGGTCGCCATGTGGAGCAGCTGACGGAGCATACTGGGCGTTGTGAGCTACTAACGGAAGTCGTTAGACTGATGTTTTGATCACTTGTCGGTAGTTGTATTTACGAAATAAGTCAGACGTTAATTATTAGGTTATAAATATTTTTATCTACCCTCAATTTGTGTTGTTTTCATAATAGCTTTATATCTCTGATGGTAGCCAGATTATAGTAAGTATAGTATAATCTTATAGATTTAAGAAGTGACTGATTGGGCACACCTTCAATGAAATGAAATATAATGTTAAATTTTACCGACACAAATATATACATTTTATTTATTATTTTTTTTGACTGATTGTATTGATGATGATTTAAATGCAACACAATATACAATTGGAACCTGACGTGTGACATAACATTATATAGTTACAAATAAATGTATTCATATGACCAATCCGTTTATTCGCTGATTGATAACAATCAGCATGTACGAGTAAACTGACGCGCTTAGATATACGAGTAAAGGTAATTTACCTGGACTCAATATCTATAGTCAATAGACAAAGAATAAATAAACCGCATGTGGTGGGAATTTTTACTGCAATGAGTATGTTTTGAAATAGAGAATAAGACATGCAATTATTATTATTCAGATTTCTTAATTATTTTTGATACTACTTCGCTGATTCTATGCGAATCAAGTTTAAAATCAAGCAATAAGGATCAATGTCGTATTTTGTTATTACTAAGGTCAACTAATAATTTAGATTTATGTAAGTCCTCAACAAGTAGGTATTGTTTTGCTATGGGTCTGTATAATCTGGTCTGTCCGGAAGTTTATGCCTTTGCAGTAGAGATGCGTACCATTGCTCTGTTTCATTTTTCTTGCTGGTTATGATCGGATTTTGCATAGATCAAGGTTAAAATCAAGCAACAAGGACCACTGACGTGTATTATTATTGCGCAGTTCAATGAACAACATAAATTTGTATATGCCTTCAATAATTATTGTTATGGTCTAGGTCTGCCAGGCTTGTAACTTCGCGTGATGATTTCAGCAGAGAGGTAGACAGCCCACCTGATCAGTTGATTTGGTAGGTAACCCTGCGTTTAATTTCTCTATTCCGTTTAGGTTTGCTGAAGAAAATATTTTTTATGTTAAGATCACCTTTGTATGTCACCTCTATTTTATAGTTTTATATACATGTAACCCTATGTAAAATGAATAATATTACAACTGCCTAATAGATCCCTGTTGACCAAACATGGTGCTTAGATTTACGAGCTCCTTCCTTATCTCATCTTGTATATAGCGTGGAGTGTTGCGTAAAAACGTAGCCAAGTCTAATCCACTCAGTACTGACAGGAGGTCGACTACTTTCAGCCAACGTTTTGCATTTTCGTATCCGATATAAAATATTACATCGCACATGGAATACTTTGGATGGATTAGAAGTCACCCGTGACATTTACAACAGTATCTACTTCAAGTGTTAACTCGAATAAAAATAGAATATAGGAAAAGGTCTCTCTGAAAGGGGCAGGATGAAGATTGAAGAAGGATGGAATAATATTACAAAAAATGATATTTTAAATTGTTCTCCATGAGTTCAGCGTCTGCCTGTCAGGCTGAACTCATGAAAGCGGGTTTCATCGCATATGGATATTTTTAACACAAAGGTGCTACCATTGCTGCCGCTCTCTAAAGGAGACTGGAACGAGCGTATGTGGGGATAAAACAATCCGTAGCCAGGAAGTGGGGTGTTTACCAGCCCTAATCTAGGGTATTTCATACCAGCTTTTAGTTTTGTTCTGAGATCAGTGGACAAGGTCCTTCTAAGGTCGACAACACGTTGGAAGCCACTTTGGTATCACAAATATCCATAGGCTCAAAGTGGATATTGTACCTATAAGAATGTAGCGCTTTGCGTCCACCTGCATCAAGCGTACTTATTACCTAGGTGTCTTCAAGTCCCGTGCGAGTAAATACCTTCTAGGTAGGCATGCTCCATCTTAAACCACATCTCTGCACTATATCGGGCGAGATCATGGTCAAACGCGAACCTTTACTACATTAAAAAAAGCCGAGGCTACCCATTTTCTATCAGGTTGGTCGTTAGCCTATGTGATGTTTTCCAGGAGTAAAAAAAGAATACGTATTAAAAAGTCATATGGAGGAATATGCCAGAATAAAGAATTATGGAAGGAAAAGAACGGCGATGATAATTACTATCACCAATCAAAACTATTACCTACTGCAAATGCCAGCTTCTCCGATTTTATTGTTGATTCCGTATAATACATGGTCTCAAAGGAAGTCTATTAAGACTAGCTATGTATATTTCAGTACAGTTTTATTATCGTTCCAGCCATACGAAGACTTAAACAGTATTATTACAGATGTTATTCTGGCTTTTGAATTACTTTAATTAAACATGTAACTTTGTTATGGATGTTTTCCGCTTGTATTATCATGTATAGCATTTTCACTTTGACTTTTAAGACGCGCTAAGAAGTATAATCTATTGTACATAAAATAATTAAAACATTTTCGTGAGTATTTTTACTTGATTTTCACGTACAGCAATACGAAATAAAAACTACTTATCTTATTGTTAAATACTGTTTTTACAATTCATAAAATAAATATTGGTTCAGCTTTTATCATTGTATTTGTATCTAATGACGTTTTATATTGTGATATACAATTTTCAATTGTTTCCCGCAGTATTCAACCTCGATTGTTACGTGGATCATATTGTTACGAGTTACGCAGGACTCGAATTAAAATGCCGTTGGAATTACTATAGAATTTATTAGAACTATACAAACACGTATATCACAGGTACAAATATAACTGGACACAGCCAGTACAAACTAAACGTTTCAATAACACGCGCAAAGTCTGTCACTATATCACTCGTCGAATCTACGTCTTGCTCGTATCGTAATCCTCGCTTTACTGACCCACCCCGTTCGGGCATTGTTTTTTTAGTAAACTGTATAATACAACAAAGGACCGCGTTTACTGAGGTTTCTGAAAAACGTAATCTGCACACCTAGTTAAGTTCCTGCGAACGAAAACTATAACAATAGGCTATTGTCTAATAGCAACTTTTAAAACAAAGTAAACAAAAGAAATCCAAATGAAGAAAGTGTAATAAACCAGGTCTGCATTTATTTGTCGGTATGTAACAATATTCTATACTCATAATTGTATGCCAATACATAGAATTGTAGTGTCTGTATATAATTTCAAAACAAATGACATGAAAGGTTTTCCCCTACCAAGTTTCGATTAAAATGTAGCGGTAGATGTTTCGGTTTCACATTGACTGCACAAATTAGACAAGGATTGGTAGCGATCTGGATGCTCAAATCTCAAACTGGAATTATTATAGTTTTAGATGCTTTATCATGAAATGGATTTTCACATTATGTATTATACTTTTTTCTTTTTTATAACTTATTGGATTACTTCGATGGCGTTCTTTTAGGCTATGTTTTCGGTGTAAACTTTTGCTTATTTTTAATCAAAATATAAACAATGAAATGAACAAGGATATATATAGATATGAAAGCAAAACTCTTACAATATCACAATCAAGATGGGTAATTAACTAAAGAAAACACAGATTTAAATTAGATTTGCTTGTTAACATTTGTGTTATATTAGGTTTACCGTCTTCTATCTATATAAATTATTATCATTATGTAAATTTCATATTTGAAACATGACATTAAAGTGTCATAGAAAGAGAATAAAGAAATAAACAATCTAGCAACGGACTTTGGAAGTTCCGTGTAAATTAAATGTCTCCTTGAAACTTAAATGTAGGATGTGGAATGCCTCTGTTGTTGTTAATCTTGAACTTTGCAAATTAAAGGAAACATTTGTAATGCAATACAATACGAAATACTTTTCACGTTGAGAAGCTTTGACTTAAGTAAATATAACAGTTGAACCAGAAAACACAGTGCTAAACTACCCATCACCTCGTCTTATTACGTTCTATGGCCTCCTCTACTAGCCGCATACAGAACCTCTCCAGGTACGGCCTCGAGTCCTTGCCCGAGATCATTGTTTGGGTGTTTGGGGTCGACCTTAAGTGGTCTGCTGTATATTACCCATAACACAAGTAACTTGCTTATCTTGGGTAAATACAAGTGCGTGTTACTTATATTATAGTTGGATTAAATCAAAATTTATATATATATACTCGTAGGTATATTAAAAGTTGATTTAAATGGTATGTAATTTCATATGAATGGAATTAAAAATCAGCGCTAGATAGCAATATTAAGTGTTATTATATACATAATACATAGTTAAACTTGACTATACCTAATAATTAATATTATTAATTCTTTTGTACAGCTTATTGCTAAATAAACTTAAATATATTATTTCCGTCGACTCGACACCCTATATTATCGACATGAAGTCTTGAAATAAAACCCCCCATATTAATAAACTAACCAAACAGTATTGCAAGTTTTTGAAGTGAAAACTTCTTTAGGACGATGGGCACTTTTGGGATGGGGAAAAATCACTGAACTCGCGTGATCGTCATACTGAGAATCAAAGTTCTCACTTCTGATGTGCTATACCACGACTGGCAGTTTTTTTAATTATTCGACTCTGGAAGTGGTTGAGTGGCCCAACTATTTACTTTATTAAAGTTCAGTCGTGACTTTATGAGTCACATTTGGCATCTAACTGATTTTAGTAATTAGTGAACTATTGACGATGATATAATTGAGAATCGGAATCGATACAGGAAGTCACACATTACCGAATCGATAAAAAATGATTTATTATCTTAAAAAACATATTTTAGGTTTCATTCAATTTTTTATCTTTAAATTATAGAAAATATGCACAAGTTAAGTATTTATGTTCAAATTTTAACTATACATCAATCTTCATGTTACGTCACTAATCAAAGAAAAAAAGTGATGACAAACATAACGTTGTTGTTACCCTTCTAAAGAAATAAGCTAATTATAGTGTTTTAGTATTATGGAAATTATTTGTTACAATTTTAATTTGTCGGTCATTTCTTAGAACGACTCAACTATAGTTGTGTTATGTCGCACACCTGTGTGTTCCATGAGCAAGTAACCTTGAACTATCACTTTGAAGTGCTGATCTATGTATTTTGACGCACGTTGTAATCAATGCAAAATTTATTGCTGCATTGTCTGTCTTTATACTTCAGTGTTTAATACTTAATTTTTTAACGAAGGATTATTAGTGTATTTTTTTACAATTAAATAGTCGATAGTGACGCACGCAATAGCGGTTCGATACGGAACAAATGCCCATCCAGTCCGTCTCTCTAAATAGAAATCGTGAGGAATGACGTAGGTTCAAAGAAGTATAAAACTAAGCTAACTAAATGAACTAACAGTGTATTTATTTTAAGTGAAATTTTGAAAATGTGTTTAAAGTTTAAATAGTAAAAAAAACACACAAAAAAGATAAACATCTTAAATTTTACATACATACATAACACCAGTCCGGGTATACAAAACAGAGCCAATAGCCATTCTTACACGCATTTTTACATCATAGCTTGTTGTTAAATTTACATAAGGTTCATTATATTAGTTAATTCCCTGAGACGAAACATTGTGTTGAAATGAATAGCTTTTCACCCCTCAACATGCGTGTCTATGTGTGTAGTCTACTAATGCAGTAGAAATATTAAAAAGCTGGTGTAAAGTCACACTTTCCTATGTAACCCCTTATTTATCCCATACTGATTCAGAAACGTGTACAGAGTGTCTACATAAGCATAGACGCTGGATGAAGAAAGCGAAAAAACAAGAGAATATCTTATATATTATATATCGTCTAAATCTTGAGTATGTTTAGATTCAGCAGTAAACTGCGAATCTTAGGGAGCCCAAGATGCTAATGTGGATTTACTCAAGCGTCGCGGGGACCTTTTGGATTGTGAAGATTAGATGCTAAAAAGAAAAAAAGTTACATGATGATGCCCTTTCACTGGTGGGGGGAGCGCGTGCAGTCTTTTTTAAAAAAAGAATCGCATAGAAATACTCAAGCGCGTCAGATATTCAAAAGGGATGTTAAATAAAAAAACCTAAAGAAATTCCTGTTCACAAGTTTGACGATTTGAACGCGACCAAAAGTCATAGCCAATTTTGAAAATAACCAAAAGAAAACGTAACATTAAAATACTCGAGTGTGTCAGAATAATAGTAAGATGGTTCAGCTTGATGCCGTTGTTGTGCTGACCCATAATCTGACAATCATGTGGAAGAATTTCGGAAAAAAGACAAAAAATGAATAATAAAAAATACCCCCACCATTTATGAAGGGTTCATATATGATGGGGATACATAATAGGATGCAAGGTTTCTCCCCTTATTTATTCTGCCACGCTAGAGTAAATCCCAAAATCCCCGCTTGGCCTCCCTACTGAATTGGCCTACTACGTTATATTTCACGACTAAATTCAACTAAACGTTTTGTATAAAAAATCATCTATTATACGCAGAATATTATTGCAAATTACGAACGGAAATAAAATTCGCTAATGAGTTTAAACAGTTTTCCTAGCCTAAATGGCAAATCAAGAACACCTTCTGTAATAATAATATAATTGTAATACTCGCCAATCAACTATAATAAACATTGTGGTTATACCACCCATTTCTGTGTTGATCCGAGCTACTACTACGTGCTAGTCTTATGTTTTTCTTGATCTGTAATACATTTATACTGATAAAATTATCTGTTGGTAATGTCAAAATAAGAGCTTTATTTAGTATAATAAAGCATATGAAAATATATATACGATACTTATAATAATTTAGTTTGTTTTCTCAACTAATATACGTAACAAAACCGTTAAACTTAGTTTTGTTATACGGTACTTAGATAAAAAAAACATTTTTTAATTTCTTTATCTCTCGGTCTGGTTGTTCCGACTAATATCTGGAACGGCTGGACCGATTTTGAAGAGTAACTAAATAAATATTCTACCCTAGCGAAGTCGCAGACACAGATAGTCTGCATATATAATTAAATTATCTGCTTTTATATTGTTATTACAATTTATACAATGCCTAATCATATACCACTGATTAGAAATTTTGCCTCTCCTCTAAAATTTAGAATCGGAATCTCTGAAACCGCTTAATGGATCAAAATGAAGATTTAATATTTTTTTATGTACGATTAAATTTATATCATCCAGGATATAAGATATGAATATGAAGTAATTCCGGCGCCAACGACGTGTTGGGCGCAATTAGATAGAATATAATGTATAGAGGAAAATATAAAAAAAATCTAAAGTTGCTAAAATTTCAAATACACCTTAAACTCAGGAACCTGTTATGTTAATAAAACGAGTTGCATAAAATATTGTCCTCGAAATGGCAATGTTGTTGAACTGAATATTTGAACGAACCGGTAAAAACTAGTACTGTCCAATTCGTTATTTAATATTACACTTGGCTTTCCAATTTGGAGCCACTTCTCATTATCTTTTTTGTAAGTTTTAGTTACGTCATTAAGTAGATTGCGCGCACCTGGTTTTTTTGCAGTGACCCTGTTTTAGTTTGTTATCTCTGTATTGTAAAGATGAATGACAGTTAGATGTACTTTTTGGTTACACTAACAGATTATATAATTCAAGGCATCTTGCAATCTAAATATTTTGTTATTGATCTAATAATTCCAAAGTCTTATATAGATAATACATCAGCTACTGCAGGAGGCTTCGTTAGATGTCTCAAAGTTGGCATGCTATAATTTTTAAATGTCCAACTTATTTTGAATTTAAAGTACGTAATGATAAATATCCTAACTTCATCATTCTTCATTCTTCAACATTTATTGTATCTAGTTTTTAATAACGTAGCTTTAACTTTGTTGAACAATAAAGTATTTCATTCATTCATTCATCCAGTGGAAGTGGAACTAACTACGGGAGCATCATATAAAATTAAATCGTTATCATGTTGTCGCCATGCGATGTATTTGTTTGTGAATTATAAGTGGCGTTAATAATGAAAGACGAAACGTGTGTGCAGAACACGTAGTAGAAATAAAACTTCAGAGAATATACTCGCAGATAATTCTTCTCTAACGTTTATTAATATAAACATAATTCTTTTAACCTACATCCCTCATATATACATATTATAATTCAAAATAAACTTCTTAAATTAGTAGTAAGTAGTAGTAACATTTTCAATTTACTGTTTTTGTTTAAAAATATTATAATCAATTTTATTTCAGTCCAAATTGGACCTATGTTTGATCATCTGTTTTATTGACTCTCTAATTTGAGCTGCACAGTGTAAAACCCGTATCTCATTTCGTCGCAGGCTTAGTCCTATACATTAGTGTTTATATATTTTTGGTGTTGGTTTTTCATTTCATCGAGTTTCAAATCACAACGATTCTAAAGAGGTTTAACTTCAAAACTGATCGGAGTGTCATCCTTTCGGATGGTTTATGATCTCCAATAAGTTTAAAAGAGCTCAAGAAGTTTAAATAAGAATAGGGATTAAAACATCAATTTTATCAGATTTCATGTTTCAGTTGCTTGAAGCCAGAAAATTATATGAATAAGAAGTCCAAATCTCGCACCACTGAATCAACAGTAGATAGATGAATTCTTATATGAACAGTTATAATATAAAACATAAATTAAAACTTTATAAGACCAGAATACGGATTGAAACAAAACTTCTACATCCCCCATAGAGCCATGGGTAAAGAACAAAAGATTATTTCTTACACTTATTTAAAATAATGCTGGAAAAATATTACCATGCAACCGAGGTTACCATTATTACAATTGTGTCTAAATGGTCTATCTTAATATCATTTGATGCAATCTATATATAAAAAATCGATTGGTTTACATTTTCTTTTTTTATTGCCTGAGTTCAGCAGACAGGCAGACGGTTCACTTGTTTGCAAGTGGTTGCCATCGCCTATGGAAATTTGCAAACCAAAAGTGCTACAAATGCGCTGCTGTTCTCTTAAAGGAGACTAGAAACTAGTCACTTATACCGCAACACAAATCAAGGTTGTTATAGCGGTATACTCTAGACCAGTGGTGGTAGCCATCCAGGCGGGCTAATCCGTACCTGGGTGTGGGTTCTTTTGTCGCATCCTATGACAGGCTGTCCGGCCTCAAGAACTTGCATTCTTTCTCCGTTGTTGAACGGATATATTCGGGGACAATATTTTTTTCTATATGAAAGGTACCCTATATCATATTCTATACCTATTCTGTCGATTTATGCAACATTTTAACAAACTGACATTGACATGTCTAATATTAGTGAGGATTTTGCCGCATTACATCGCGGTAATATTGGATATTATATACAAAGATCTTAGAACACAAATATTTAGCTACATATTTGTGTTCTGTAGATATATAGGGGACATAAAACTACACAATGGAGAACTGTTTGACCGATGATCTAATGAGATATTGTTCAATAATACAATATGTACGCATATTTTCTAAACCACGGTAGAAATAAATCTGCGAAGTTGACAAATTACAAAATTCAAATTTTCACTTAAGATTATTACATATATATACATATATTACATATATATATTCAGTTACTGCTTAATTGAACTGAAAGATTGAGAGGACAAAGATTAAGTTTGTATGGCATATAATGAGGAAGGATGAAAGTCATGTGACAAAAAGAATGTTAAACTTCAAGATGGATGGGGTAGATGTAAAGGTAGAACAAAAAAACGATGGATGGATTGTGTGAAGGATGATATGATGATATGTGGTGTGACAGAAGATGTATGTCAAAGAAGTGGAGTGTCGAAGGATAATACATATTGTGCCGACCCCAAATATAGGGATATAAATTTGGTGAAAGAATTACTTCTTATGAATTAAATTGATTTTATTTGCTTGAAAGTCAACTGAAAGGATGGTTTTCAATGACATTGAATGACTCCATTTTATTTTTTCTTCAGTCACATTGTTTGACTTATCCATGTTGAAGATTCGTCTGATATCCGGCATAATTATCATTATTTTAATTAAATAAAGCACATTGCAGTTAAAACTCGTAAAACTTGATATTGGGTTTTCCAAAATATGTTATTTTCCTCATCCTCGATAGGTATCACGTGTCTTCCTGTACTAAAAGTATTTATTTCTAACATGCAAAAATATGAACATAATGTTACAGTTTTGTGTTATTAGACATAAACACTACGTAAAACGACCATTCAATGAAAAGTTGAATTGGTTATTTTACCTCAAGCTTAAAATAATTGATTAATCTCTATGACAATTCAAGATGTTATGAATGTTTTCTACGTGAACCGATTCATATCTCAATCATGATTGTATCTAAATAAATCATTTTCTATATTATGTGTTAATATGGCAGAATTATTAGGGATTAATATTGCTCAATAAAAAATGTAACTCTGAGGCTTTTAAATCTTAGTGACTAGATAGTGCCACAAGCCTTATTTTTTAGGCATTCCAGTATTAAAAAATATAATGAAAATAATACAAACAGTACATAGTATTTATTCAAACCACCGTCACTCGAGAGCATTAACAAAATGTTGGCTGCATTTTGTCCAATATGTAATAGTTTATTTTTCGTGTTTAATTTGATTTTAAAGATTTTTAAAACAACTTACAAAAAAATATTTTTGAATTAATTTCTTATCGACTACGATTCTTGGAATTACACCACTTATTATGCTTGTTTTACACGTGCATTAGTTAAATAGAACTGGCGAGTCAAATCCTTATCATGGTTCGGACAAAAAATATAGTTTAGTAATAAATTGTCGACCAATTAGATGTATGATTAAATGATGATAAAATTTATTTGCAAGTTAATTATAAACTAATGGTAAATCAACTTTAAGAAGTTAAGAACTCAGAGTGTAAAGTGGTCGCATTCTCAGAATGGCATAACGAACATGACAAGTACCAAAATAAAATGACACGTGTCAATTGCACTAAGCGATTCTTCAAAGCAGCTAATTTAGACCCTCTAACTTACAGATTACCGGATATCATGGAAGTTTTCTTGCATATATGTTACAAGGTTCAAGATGCCGGCTATTTAAGTACGGAACAAATGTCTAGCCATGCCGCCTACACCAGATGCCGTTGAGAGGGTAGGCCTAAAAATGCTGGCTTAACGTCATCACGGATGATAGGCGTACCAATGGTTTTCAAATTCAAATACCGAAGACTGGCCGAAATGGAAAAGAATAAATACGAAAGCGGACCCCGGAGCTTTAAGGCAGATGCCCCGAACGCAACGCGACGATGATTATGGTCCCAGATGATTTTCATTAGGGTCAAGATTAAAAACTAAAAAGCTAAAAATGTAGATTAAACAAAATTTCATAACGAACTGAAATTTTGTACGCTATAAAGGATTTCTTCATTAGTTCCCAGTACGTAGGTACACACACTTGACATGAATTACGAAATCAACACCTTACTATGCAAATTAATAGATTGCTTACGTATTCCCAGTATATGATAAAGTATAACGTTTAACGTATCACTAAAGGAATTCACTCAATAAACGCGTGATCAAATATTGTATTACATCCACAAGCTGTGTAAAGAAGTTTCATTTCAAAAACAGCCGTCACGTTCGAGTTGGTAATTCGAAGACACTTGATGGTTTGAATTCACTGAAATGTTATCTGAGAGAATATAGTATAAACATATCATCTATGAAATAGTTTTGTATATTGGAGCAGCTAGCGTAAGGAAGGACGTCCGGAAACGCCGCAAATATTTAAATATGCTTAAATTATATAGATTAATAAAGGGTCGGGATAAAAAAACATTGTTTAAAAACTCGCACATCGTTATCATCGATTCCATTTTGCAACTTCATCCAGTTAGTCCATATCTCTAGAAATACATAGGTTCAAATTTAACAGGGAGCCTTATAGTGTCTGCTGAGTTGTGATATCAGAAAAGATATGAGAAACATTAATTAAAATTGCAATTATTTGGAAAATAGTAGTGTGATACAGCAAAGGTCACGTACTCGTACACACTCGAGGCCAGTTGCTCAACCGCAACGTTCACGGCTCAATTCCTGAACCATATCAATGTTAATACTACGTCATTGCAATTACAACCAAAACAGATAAAAGACTTAACGAGTTAGAATACGAGCAGACACTGTGAACCTATTCTAGAACCATAATCAAATGCAATATTGTTCAACATTAGGGCGAAAATAGATACTCATAAATTAAGAATATATATTAAACAATATGTGCTAAATTAATTGACAATTTCAGCCTCGCACTACTATAAACACGGGCCTTCTCTTCATTTTAAACAATAGGCGTTAGTCCAAGACGAATTAGCGAGTGTCACAAACTTTGTTATCTGGTATGGTATGTATGTATGTACAGGTTTATTTACAAAGTTTTTCGTCACTGTCACTACGCTGTTATTGTGACAATATAAATAAAATTTTGAACAAAGATTTTTTGTAATTACCTTCCTTTTTTATATATTGTATTGGAAACATCTAGGGTTTATAACAATACTATGGCTAAAAATTGGCGTTGCTTAATAAGTCGTAGTTTCGGCTAAGCGCTTTTTAGAGTTCCATAATCTATAATTTATATAAACAATGGACATATTCTGACATTTCGAAAATCTTCACTGTGTGTAGATTTACGCATATTGTCAGCTATCTGATAGGTAACGGTTGCTGGATTGCTTCCTTGGCGTACTCCTCTCGAAGTTTGAATTATATATCGCGCACTTTGCAGATTTATTCATACAGTTTTCACAATAAGCATCAGATAACAATAATTTAAGGAAGCTATATTTCAAAAAGCGAAAGTGCACTCGCAAAACTTCAAGGACGACTGGTAACCCAACAAAACAAGATCGTGCAGAGAGCAAAGTGGGACAGATCAGGTTCTCGATTAATTAATTTGATAAGTCATTAACTTGTATCCAGCTTTTTTCATTCGTATTTCGTATTAGTCAATTTTTTGACTAAATAGAAGTCAGATCATAATCGGCTTTATAATTAAGTATATTGCGTCATTTAATCAGTAGAAAATAAAGATTACATTCTAACAGTATTGAATTATGACGATAAATTATATATTGTAGAATCTAAAGGTTAATTTAATATCTTATATTAGTCTTTCGTTACGTTCCCTGAAAAAAGTACTTGTCAAAAGCATAAGTAATGTTTCACGTAACTTCAAAATCTGAATATCGTCGCAGGGTAGCCAGCCTATCAATTTTCTATCGGATACACTTCGGAGAGTTTGTGAACCTTTTCAAATCTAATCCCGCCGTCACTCTTCCATTATCAAACAACAATATACACTGTCATGCGACACCAGTGAACATGTCAGCTATATGAACGAAGCGTTCCGCGTCCAACTTCATTTTACATATCGCAAAAGAGTGGAACTCATTCCCGGAGTCTCTTTTTCCTGATAGCTACTATGTGGTGGCTGCAAATCACGTGTTAATAGGTACCTCCTAGATAAGCGCACTTCCGCTTAGATCATATATTTGCCTAGCATCAAGAGAGATCACGATCAAACGCAAACCTAAAGTTATTAAAAAAAAAACCAGTCATTCAAAGAGGACAACGTTCCTTAAACCTCAAATATATAGCGCCAAATACGTTAAATACAGCTGTAATTCAAAATACTCATGACATTATAGAAGCGATGCGATGATGAGGATATCAATTATGCCATTTAGAACGTAACCCAAAAGAAGAATGCCATTAATAGGATACTTAAGTATGTATACCGTTAAAGGTAATAAGTAAAAGTGAAATATTGTATAATATTGCAAGACATATTATGGTAAAATATTTGCACATTGTTAAGTAATTTTCCCACGTTCTATCAAAGATCATGAATAGCCTGATTTACTGATTACTATAAACATAGTTAAACGTTGGGAAGCTGACATTAAAAGGAGCTACTCGATATTACGAAAATTCACATCTGTGTTTCGAAGTTAGACGTTTAATGCTTTCAGTTTTTGTTTCACGACTGCTGCACCAAATTTAATACTTGGTAGGATTCCGTAGGTAAATGGCAAAAATAAAACCCATCATCATGTCCGTTGATTCGTGTATCTCTTCACCTATCCAGTATCTATTTATGTGAATATCATTTTTATCAAAGATATAGCATTTACATATTAAATATGACAGCCACACAATGGAAAATCCCAATCAAAATTTAAGTAGATACTCTACGCATATATGATGCATGTTATATATCACTTACGTTGCCAAAATGTAAACATTTGACTGCTGCTTACCTGATCACACGCTCAAATAACTTTTGTAGTTTCTGTTTATCATTCAGATTTAGGAGATTCCTACGCGCGCTTCAACTGAATGACAGATTTGAGAGACATTTCAGTATTCTGCCGGTAGTTACAGAAATAAGGGATGCAAAACAATAAGCACATAGGTATATATTCAATGCGGTGAGAATTCTTTAGATTTTTTTATGATGTAAATTTATTTTATTTAAGCTCGTGTTTTAATGATATGGTATATTCATTTTTATCTTGCGTTAATTTTAAGAAACGCAATATTACCCATATTTTATCATATTGAAATTCCAAGAATGGATTAATCAAGCATTGCGATACAATCAATCTAGTGTTGTAAGGTATGGATGGTTTTTTTCCCTCTGAACCAATTGTAATAAAAACTACTATTATCTTTTGTGACCTACTTATTAGCCTTAGAGGAAAAAAAATGTTTTAATGCAATATAATATGCTGAATCACATTTATTTCGTAAATCATAAATCAGTCTGAGACGATTACAGACATTGAGAAAGTAAAGTACCTAAATTACACACCAAGAAACTATTAATTTGGAAGTTGCTAAACAGAGTAATTTATTTAATATACTAATGCATATAAGATGTTATGTCGGCTTTTAATCAAACACTTTAAACAAATGTATATTTTTTAAATATCTTTTACCACATTTTAACCGCTCATAAAAAAGGTAATCCAGAAATATTTAAATATTAAATGCTGCATGCGTGCCCGAATAAATATGTAGAATCAATATGCTTGATTATAGCTCGATCGTTGTGAAACCACGTTCTCACAGATATCAGCATGAAACGGCTAGCCTTGAGCTAATATAACCAGGTGATAGGGTGTTTGCCCATCTGGATGGCTACCGCCTCTGGTCTAGAGCATACGGCCACCACCACCTTGAGATGTGTCCGGGATTAGTAGCCAGTTTCCAATCGCCTTAAGAGAGCAGCACTGCATTTGTAACGGCTTTGGTGTTGCATGTTCATAAGTGATAGTAACAGTTTGCCAACATGTGGGTCGTCTGCCTGTCTGTTGAACTCATGTTAATCATGTAAATGAGTGTAGAAAAACTTGCGTTTAGTACGATGAGATGAGCTTCGATGCCCTTTTTCGTCCTCCATCATCCCTCCTGTCTGATCCCATCCCCTTTATGCCAGACCTTCTATCTTAACCAAAAAGCTGGCAACGCGCTATTTTTACCCCTGGTTTTTTTTTACATAAATAGGGAAGATGATGTAATCGAAGATGTAACGCTTACCTGATAGTACACGAGAATTGAAGATACCCGGATTGGACTTTTCGGGAACACGGACTTTGACAGTGCATTCCACAGTTCTGCCGTACGTAGAAGGAACGTGGAGGCAAAACGTTTAGTACGCACTGGCAGCGTTTAAAGCGATTTTCAAACGCCATAGGCGATGGTAAAAAATTTCTAATAGGTGGCCCGTCTGCCTATATTCTAGCTTTACAATAAAAAACACTACCCAGATGGCGCACATGCCAAGCATATCTCGCTTGATAACGTCATATTTTTATAACGTAATTTTAAGGTCAAACCAGTTAAAAATGTAGATTTACTTAATTGGTGTTTTGTAGATTCGTACAGAATAAAGAATAAAAATTCCTGCGGCCGGGCGGCTTGTTATTAGAGACGACAAAACAACCCACATCGTGTGGTAGGGAATTTGCTCATCTAGATGGCTACCACCCCTGGTTTAGAGTAAGTCGCCATAAGAAATTTGAGCTGTGTTCCGGCATTAGTGGTCAGGTTCGTCTCCCCTAAGAAAGCAGCAGCGCATTTGTAGCACCTTTTGTGTTGCAAATGTCCAAAGGTGATGGTCAACGCTTTATATCGGGTGGGCCGTCGGCCTGTCTGCTGAACTTATGCAATTAAAAACACATGATTAAAAAAGCAGAATACACTTGGTTGTCAACATTTTAAAAAATCGACAGCACTTATTAGCTTATCGACACTGATCAAGCTTTTCTAAAAACGCAGCAATTATTTATAATTTAGAACACTCTATCTAGGCTAATTTCGCATATATTTTAAAATATGAATATTCATGTATTAAAATGTTTTACAATCTTTTTAATGATTATGATTATATAATAGAATTCGGATAAAAGTAGGATAAAATACAGTAAAGTCTTTATCCAGTCTCAGCCATCCACTGTTACTTGGTTCTTGTGAGTTCTCCAATTGTCGTAATAGCTTACTAGCTCAAACATATATTATGAGTCTCATTTTAATGACGTGGGTTCGAATCTAGACTGGAACGCATATGACCGTTAGGAAATTTTTCGTGATTAATATTGCTTACTACATGATGACCGTGATGAAAAACAGTGTATGTAAATTGATTGTTATTATCAAACCTGACAATCAGACTCGGACGAGTATGGAGGGTATACCATCTGTTACCCTAAAGTAATCGTCTAGAAGTAGATTGGTAAGTGACTCCTAGTATTGCATGTATAAATATTACATACTATTCGTATATAGACTTGTATGGGTTTGGTTTTAAAATAATTATTCCTGCAAACTAAATAGGCCGTGAACGAGGCTTTTATTTAAATATAACAGAACTTCTAACCCTAGAAAAGTAAAACTTACGACATACTGTTAGGGTGCCTATCCACCAAAGATGTGCTATGCAGCTATGCTACGAAGATGTGAAATCTACGCTACGAAAATATGTAACCATTTCCACCAATACTAAGCTATGTAGCTGTGCGAGGAAGATGCGCTCTTCAGCGACAAATGCGGGCATACTCACACACCACTCGCGACGGCCCATAGCAGGCATCCATAGCAAGTATCCATAGCACGCATCCTTCCATATAAAAAACATATCTTAGTTGAATCCGTTTACACCAGTGCTAAGCTATGTGCACCAATGAATATGATTGGTGGATATCAGACGCATCCATAGCAACGTAGCATAGCACATCTCTAGTGGAAAAGCACCCAAATACTTGCAACAACTCAGAAGGGTTTATTGCCATAAGTGACCAGTGTTTATCTTTTAGGGTAATAATCACAATATATAATCAGAGGACCTCACGGCTTAAGCACATTTCATCTACCCACTCTACACATTTGACATTTTTAGAATATCTCGTGATGACGAGGTATTCTAAAAACGTTGAGGGATGCCTCCAACAATTTTATATGAAACTTTGCAATTTGGGACAACCGATAGCGCGGATTGAAGTCTGATAAACCATTTTAATTAAACAGGTTATGAGTGACAAGAATTTATTACATTATTGTTTAGAAATTTTGGATCATATTTTATATAAATGAATGTCAAAGAAGCAAGTGAGGTGTGTAAGAATAAGCCGGAATGGCGCTCTGTTGCCTACCCCGCAAGGGACCTGGCGTGAAGCTATGTATGTATTTTATATAAAATATTCTATTTAAAGTTTTGCATATAATAAAATAAATGAAACACAGTAAAAAATCTATCGCATCTGCCAACATGAAAATAAAATATAGTGAATATCGTCTATATACAATTGAAAGATTTTGAATTGTAATGTACACAATTATTATTACCATATCATATAAGTAATAAATATTGTTACATAAAATTATGGTAAGTTATACACGACTGCTCTGTAAAAAACAGGCGCTAATCACAGGATAAATAAAAATATAGCATTATTATTCGATTAAATAAATGATGGATTAAAAATAATGATAATATCAGCCCATAAATGTCCCACTGCTGGGCTCAGGACTCCCATTATAGGGGAAAACGGACAGGATACCGCCACGCTTGTCCAAGGCGGCTTGGCAGGTTTGACACATCGGTTATCTCGATGTGCAGGTTGCATCACGACGTTTTCCTCCACCGTTGTTAGCACGTGGTAATTGTAACAATATGCACATTAGATCAGAAAACTGACTAAGAGTGCATGCGTTCTGGTCAGGATCGAACCCGCGCCCTTCGGTTCAGGGACGCGTGCGCATTACGCTACCACTACTTAATGGCAAAATGATTGATTGCATCGTTAAAAAATGAGAGGTTACATAAAATTAATTGTTAACCTTATGCCAACAACTATGCAACTAAATAATATGACAAACCTACTTATTATAAGGTAATCATTTTTGTCTTACAAAATTCAAACACGACTTCTATAATTTAAAGTACCGTATAGAAGAGAAGGATGTATTTACATGTATATACAGTTGAAGATATTGCAGGTTTTCCTTCCGTTCCTTTTCCATTAAAATTAAGGTCAGCATCATCAATAAACACAAATAATGGACTTCCTGTATGATGTTATGAATGCAAATAAGGCCGGACTTGAGGAAAATTAGTTAATTTTCCGTCGCCGTTAAACAGCTAGAATTAATGGGAAGTACCGGTAAACTTATACTTTTCAACGAGTAATTAAAAAAATGTCTTATAGGTTTTTAATTTTGAAAAAGTGTCTAGTCAATGATGATCAAGACATTATGTTCAAGATCAACATATTACTACATCATTACTGGATATAAATATAGACAAGACTTTATTATTGTTCACCAAAACAAAAATTACAAATAGTCTAGTCAAGAAATTCAAAAACGTGATAAATACAGATAAAGGTCCTAAAAATATGACCGACAGCTCATTAGATTCGGAATCACTTCTAGAAAAATGTTTTTGAAGGATTTTGGGGCAGGTAAAAAATTGCAATTGTTATTAACAGAATAAGATGAAAAAAGTGATATTTAGTTTTTCGTTAATGACTCAGAAAACATTAACATTTAAGCAATTTTGAAAAAAGTTCATTAAAGAAGAGGAAATTTCCGATAAAAAAGTCTCGACTCCTGAAACTGTAAGATCAATATTTATAATTTCCCAGAGGGATGAAAATACGGCCGAAAACGGGTAACTCTGGCTTACGCAAGCCACACCCACATCGGCCCTTTAATGAATAAATATTATTTAAACATACTAATAAAAATAAAAAATTGAAAAAATTCATGCACTAACTGATGAATGAACAATAATCTGCTTGAAATTTTTTTTATGACAATTTTTCATTTAGTTATTCAATAGTTTATGACCAAAATAGAAGATAAAATAGAAGCATATTTTTTTAACTAGTGTTATAATTGTTCACATATGAAATTCACACTGGCAAGTATGTAATGCAGTGATCAAAATGATGTATGTGTGCATTTTCGATTAAGAAGATTGACTTAGAAAATTAATAATAAAATTGTAATACTAAAAATGATGGTTTTTACATGAATTCGAACTGTACTGGATGGTAGGAAATCTCCTCCTCGAAATCTATGTTTCCAAGAAGGGCATACCCCACCTAGTAGCTGTTGCCGCCTTCCATAGGGGGATAAATAATACAATTGAAACACCCACACCACAACAGGAGACCCTACCTGCAATATATTTTTATTATATTCTTTCAATTTTTATTCTCCCTTATACGAGGCAATGATTCAGATAAGGTTGAGGATCACTCACCTTTCAAACTGTACAAACATTTTACAATTGTAAAAGAACTAACAAGAACAAAATTTCTAGTATTTCTTGAAGTAGTTTAGCCTTAGCCTAAATATGCTGAATATAAATAGTTGTTAAGCACCTAGTCAAAGAAGAGCTAATGTAACGAATGACATTGACAGTTCAACGGTTGCGATTGTATCACCAAACACTTAAAATTCTTTAAGCTCTTGTCTATAATGTATTTAAGTTTGAGTTCTTTGAATGTTAATTATTAATTAGTGGAAGTCATTCACACATTTCAAAGTTTTAACAGGCAATTAATGTTTTTCTACGATTCTTAAGAATTTTAATTGGGTCTGTTTATAATTGAGTTATTAAAATAATCATGATATTATTAAATGTAATATGTAAAATGTAATATCATATTCTGTCTATTATTGGTAACGTGATACTTGAAACTGTAAAGCCTGGGTCTATTTCAGATCCTTCCAGACGTTCAGATTATACAAAATCAAAGTCAGTCAAGTGTGCCTGGATTTTCTCGCGCGCCCTTCTGCTTTAAATTTTCTGAGATGACTTCCTCGGGGACATTATTATGAATACCATAGGGTATTAGAAGCACCTTGGAATATAAAACATCTGTATTAATCTATCTCTCATTCTCACTTTACTTATCTTTGTGAATGAATTTCACCCTCATCTCCTTCAGCTAGCACGATCAGGGGCGTAGTAACAGAAAATGGCGCATAATATTTGCACCCCTTCAGAAATTATTATCCTATCTTTCTCGCTCGTATCGATATTGAAATCAAGAAGTAAATATATTTTACTACAATTGTATAATATAATAAGACTGTGATCTGGGCTCAGTATTCTACGTATATAGTCTTGAGGGACTACGGGTAGAATACAAAACAAATAAGTTAAAATCTCTTGCATTGTATTCGATTATAAGTAATTTTCTAATTTTTCTGTGAGTATAATGCTACAAAATTATACTTTGATTTTTAAATTTAATTAGGTAGCTATTTTGCGTCCTTCCCTTTCAATAGACGCCCCGCACCCGGGTCTAGTGCTCTACTTGTTCCACCCTCTCACGTCACCTCACCTCTGAGCACGCTCTATGTAATATATTGAATGTTTATTCCGCGTACAATAATGATTTGAGGGAACGTCCGATATATTCATTCCCTTTAGGCTACGACATGTGGTCAATTAATGGTTTTGTAAGTGACCGTTGCTAATTAAGTTGGTGTACTTTTGGTGATAAGGCAATATATTCGTTAGTATTTTATTGCCAAATATATAAATAAATATTGGTAACTTCCAAAAACTTTTTCTTACTTATTGCTCTGACTTCTAAAAATAGCTGTCAGTCTACAAGCAATAAATCATAATAATTAACCGATATTTCACAATAACTCAAACAGACTTATCATTCAATCACCACATGGTTCCACTAATTTGCACAAGGTATACGTATCTTGATCAACTTGACCTAAAGCCACGGCGATTATAATTCGATGTGCGAATAAACCTGTAATTAAAACATTAAGTATTATGGTAATTCCTTCAATTACGAACCACCGTGGTGAATACTGTGTGTTTTATGAATACCCGTAGTTGATTAGGAATTTGTTTCATATAAGCCTATGTGGGGTTTAAATTAGTATTATGTTTGCGTTGAATATCTCATGCGTCGCAAGCAAATGACCATAATTATTCGAGTTAGCTCAAATATAGAAACTAAAAATATTAATTAAATTAGTTGGATATTTATCAGTTTTTGCCCTGGTTAGACTGTTACTGTTTCATCAAGGTGGCTTTGAACTTGCCATTTGGATAGGGACCCAATAACTACAAATAGAGATCTTATGCGACACAGTAACCGATAACACTAATATCTGGCATGAAAAATTATTTATCTGGCATTAAAAATATTTTATTGTCATTTAGTTTTAATAGAAACAATTAAATCAGACGTGTATTCACATTAAGACATATCTCATAGTTTGTTTTGTATAGGTGTAGAACTGTAGAATGTAGTACTTCATAACAATTAATCATCATTTTTACTTAATTATGTACATTTTATCGTTTGATTTTTAAATTTAATATTACGTGTATGTTCTGCACTATATAGTCTCTCTAGATCTGTTTAGTTTTATAAATAAAATAATATCTTAACTAAAATTTTATTTCAGAATAAAAATGAAAATCTGTTTTCAAAAGTTAAAGGTACTTGTTGTAGTACCTTTGGACAGATTTGCTATCGTTTTTACCCAGATGCAAAAAAAATTTGCTAAATGTATATTTATATATTCTTCGGAATACTGAACCCTACAATATACTAACAATATTCATACCAGTCGTACTGATAGGGGAAGATAGGTATGACACAAGAAGCATGATTAATTTATTCAATTAATGTCTAATAGAAACAAGCAATGATATGTTATATACATTTAATTTAATCAAGTAAATTAAATTTATGAGCAGTAATTAACAAGCGCAATAATTACTCTAACATAAATATGCAAAAATGTACTCACAAACCAAGACCACGGGCACGTGTTGGTTGTATGTATAAACTGGAAAAATATTTCCTCCATGGTATAAAGAAATAAATACCACGTGTTGTTTAATGCCGTCAGCACTAGGATTATTGAAGATCTAGTGACTGCCATCCTTTTTGCTGCTGAAGTAATGTGTTGATCAATGTCTATAATTATGTGAACTAAATGGAAGAATGAACTCAGTTCACTGAATTCCTAAATAATTGACTGAATAATTAAGTTTTTATTTGAGATTCAATTTGGTTTTTGTTTAAATTTTTCATCGCATTGTAGGTATTATTCTCAACATTATGTTATGTGTAGTTTTATTTAAAACTAGCTGATGACAACGACTTTGTCCGCGTGGTGGGGTTTTTTAGCTATATTACGGGAACTCTTTAATTTTTCGGGATCAAAAGTATCCTATATGTTGACCAGGGATATAAGCTACCACCATACAAAATTTCATTTAAATCGGTCTAGTCGTTTCGAAGATTAGCCGGTACAAACAGACAGACAAACAGAGAAACAAAAAAATTGAAATAATCTAAATTACTTCTATTTCACTTCTTACATCGCATGGCTCAGTTTTTAGAATTTTTTTTTCATTGTACAGAAATTCGACCTCTACAGTTTTATTATAGATATTGACTTTCTGACGCTGTACAGCGGCGTAATTTTTTTATATAGATTTTTTTAAACACTACACTGTGTATTTTAGTAGGTTATTTGGCTGATCATCAGATCTACCAGAAAGCTTGCAAAAATACATACATACATAACTTCAAGCCAGGTCCCTTGCGGGGTAGGCACGAACAACATAGCGCCATTTAGGCTTATTCTTACACACCTCACTTGCTTCTTTGACATTCATAGCTCTTGTCATGCACGCTCGACTGTTCTTAAGGCTCTCCTGACATCACCTTCTGTTAGTACACGATCAATTTGATCATGGATTATTATTTTTAGTATATTATATTATATATATATAAATATCATTAGTATATTCTTAAATTGAACGCCAACGTGTGTTATGTATGTATGTAATAATAATAATCCCCAATTTCCACGTTTTTTCACTATAACTTCATATAAATAACATTCATATTATTATAAATGTTTCGAGAAATTTGAGTGTGATGACATACAGTAGTAAGTCGGATAAGACGATTTTATATATGGTTCTATTTTTGTCTTAATAGGCACTGAATAATTGAATAACAAATAAATATAGCAAAATCTATACCACATACTTTTTACACTATGGTATTTACTATCAGTGGATATCAAAACAAAGCAATTTAAAAATACCTACTTCTCTTCTCGCGTAAAACTTTTTAATAACTACAAATTAATGCAGTAACGTGACATCAATAAAGTCCGAGCTAACACGTGTATAAGAGGATACTTAAAATACCTATTTGTCGATAAGAATCAATTTCAAAATCAATTTGATTTTTTTGATTTTTTAAATATTTACTACTTTTTTATCCTCTTTGTTACTAGCTGTCTTATTATGTTTTCTAAGTCAAGCGCGTGATATAGGATTCAGGCTGCTGCACTCAGAACCATATAATGATCTATTAGACTTGCAGTGATCGACGTATTCTTTTAATAATTTATTCATGTATGATAATCTCTGTTATCTAGAATATTTAGGCACGGCTATTTAATTTAAACGCAGGGGACCTGGGTTCGATTTTTAATTCTACAGTTTTAGAAACAACTTTGCTTTATTTACTCCAGTATATATAAAACCGGCACCAGATTTGTCTCCAGGCGCAAATAGCTTGGCTTTGGAGTATACAATATATATGATATTCTGCGGATTTATTTTTATTTTTTGATATTACCAGAAATGAATTTAGCGTTGAAAAAGGTAGGAATCATGTTCCAAAGTTTACTCTGGTCCATGTGTTGTTTATACCAGCTTTTATCCGGCCAGTCGACCTTACTATCTATTAACATATGAAGACCAATATATTTTATATAACTTGACAGCGAACTTGTTTATATATTGCATGTAATTCGGCGATTTCTTAAGAGAATAGAATTTCTGCTTCCATAAAAAATAGTGAAGTTTAAGGATAAAAACCCAAAACCTACTTAAACAATCCTTAGATATAGAATCCTTATAGGAAATCAGACACCGACGTCAACTTGATTTTGCCCCAATAATCATACTTAACCTATAAAATTAATATTGACAAAAGAATTATAATCTAAATAGGACCAAAAAACCGAAGGTTAAATTAATTTTTCCTAATTAATCATACCGCGTTAGAACGCATAATGTTATTATTCCATTACACATACATAAAACTGAAGTGTTTCTTTGTAACGTTAAAATAACAACTTTTTACTAAATGTATATGAAAGTATGTATGGTACTCATATCAAAAAAAAATTCAAAATGTTTGATGTTGTTTGAATGTTCTCTAGATGTTCCGGCTTATCTCTGAAACGACGAGACCAATTTTGACAAGACTTTCATTGACAGTTAGCTGATGTTACAAGAAGTAACTTAGGTTATTTAAAAAAAATATCTAGCGGATAACGTTGTTGTTATACATAAGTAGGTAAGAGTTATTTTAATTCATCTATTATTATTCGATTACTGGGGAATGTTTTTATTTTATAACACTCAAATTATGCTTTTGTTGCAATTTTATAATAATTAAACAAGTGAGTACGCACCACACATAATGGAGTACTGTGAAAGTTTCGATGGTCTACTTCTCCATCTTCTCGTTCTATCGTCCTAATTGCATTCCCTTATTTCACAGCTCCTATCCTATCCATTTTGCCGGA
Organism: Dendrolimus punctatus; assembly: GCA_012273795.1. Classification (NCBI taxonomy): domain Eukaryota; kingdom Metazoa; phylum Arthropoda; class Insecta; order Lepidoptera; family Lasiocampidae; genus Dendrolimus; species Dendrolimus punctatus. The sequence goes on from CM022539.1 coordinate 13,423,192, forward strand.
TCTCTTTAACTCATCCTCAATCACATCTCTTTCATCCAAAACCTGCTATCTACAATCTTCAGCGCTACAAATGCGCTGCTGCTCTCTTAAGGGAAACTGGAACCTGGTCACTAATCCCGGAACACAACTCAAGGTTGTTACATTTACGGCAAATACATAAATGGCATCACATTGAATACGCTTAGTGCTTAATGCATTATAGGTATACCAAATAAAAGATTGAATGATTGAAGGATGGTAGATGGTAGATGACATGGATAGTTATGTTACAGAAATGTTTTTTCGAACCCAAATTATTAGTGAAACGAAGGTTTATTAATTTAATTTTCTTCATCAATAAAAACTTTATTAATGTAGCAATTAATGGCGAAATATTTTAAATTTTTTAGGTGTAGTACATTGGAGGTTAAATAACTTAGTATATTTTGTCCAATTATATTACAAGGTCTAAAATTATAGCAGACCTACTTAATTTATGTTCGGTTGCTTAACATATTATCCAATCACTTGTATTACTAACTTCTAATTTTTGACATGTCTATCTATCCTCTATATATATATATATATATATATATATATATATATATATATATATATATATATATATATATATATGTGTGTATATATATGTATATATATATATATATATATATATAAGCAAAGGTTGTTTTCTTTGTCCGAGGTAAACTCGAAAACTACTGAACCGATCAGCATGAAACCACAAACATTCGACGCGGAATTAATCGTAGATGGTTATAGGCTATATATTTTTCCATGTTTTCTCAATTTGTTTGTTTATTAATTTATTTGCTCCCATAAAACAAAAGACAGGCATCTATCCTTGGTTCATTTGTTTTCTAGCTCATAAACGAGGAACATGATTTAACATAACCTCTATGTTAGAAACAACTACAGTCTTAACATATAAAGCAGAAGAGCCTGAATGTATGCTTGTACGCGCTAATCTCAGGAACCACTGTCTGATTCGAAAATTCTTTCAGTAGTAAATAACCCATTAGCTATATGTCACCGCGATAAGATCAATAGGAGCGGAGTACCAATGAAGAATGTTTCAAAATCGGGTTTTTTAGCTTACCTTCTTTTTTGTTATTCCACGCGGACGAAGCCGCGGGCAGAAGCTAGTACTCTATATAAGTCATATCAATTTTTTACCAATGATAAGGTCAAATAATGGAACGTAACGTATATGTGTATGCAGAAACGGGGCTTAATTGGAATTGTTAACTGAACAACTATTATTCATACGTAGACAGAGTTTCGAACCTAATTGTCAGTTTTTCTAATTTATTTGGAGAATACCTACGTTTACTTTGTAGCACTTGGTTTTTCTTTGTCATTTTCCACTTCATAGTCCGAGTTACGGGGAATAAACCAAAACGGTTTCAAAACTCAGTAGTTTTAATTTCAAAGCCAGTGTTTGTTTTAATAGCATAGTAACTTAGGCACCCGTGTCTTATTTGACTAACGTATGGACGTAACTTTACTGAATATCATGCTCCACATACTTAGTTTTAGAGACTGTGTGAGATGTTATTTATCATTGTCATCTCCAACTTCAATAGATATTGTTAAAACTACTAAGATCTAAAAGTTAAAAAAAACATTGTGATTGTTTTCAAATGCTAACAATGAGCGCATTAGGTCATTAAATCTACGCAATCCTCGTTTAAATTACACTCAAATATTATAGGTACTGAGCGACAATAGCATCTGCATAAGTATTAAAAATATACGACATATATATATTTCACTGCAAGTAATTACGCTCCGGTGTCAACCACGATTAAATCATACGATACAAAGTTTTAGTATTTGATTTTAAACCTAGATACAAATAATGCAATTTCGAAAACAAGAGTTCTATTTAACACAGTATTGATTTGTAAACAAACTTCAAGATAAAAATTGAGTAGCACACCGCAAGTACTGCAGTTTATGCGCTCCTAATCATCAGCAATATTGAAAACGTGCGATAAGACCAGATTGCTTTGATAATGTAATCGTTGATAATAATAGAATTAGATGTCCATGACAGAATTGTTTAGGATATGAACCGATAAGGTTAAAGAGATACCATTCCGTATCATCAATTTAACTGTAACATTAACATGGTTGGAATAAAAATATTAAATAATCGTTTTTTGGCATCACTATTTTTGTTGAATTTTATGCTATTGTATGAATTTCATTTCAGCAAAATAAACAATTGAACCCTATTTGACAATAATGCGTTGAGACCCCCTAAACAAGCGCCATTAGCGTTATACGATAAGAGTGAAAATGTATGTATGCCTTATCGCTTTATAGTGATCTCTTCCAGACAACCAGGACTGTTGATTATGTGATTAAATAAATGTAAATAGGATAAATATTACACAAGACATATTATACTTAGAATAAATAAATTCAAATATAGAACATTAAGATTATATATATACACATACATAGTTTTTTGAAAATGTTGAGAGACCTTGCATGTCTTCCGATTTCGAGCAATAAGTTCCACAGTCGGATAGCCTGCATAGCGAAGGAATTGGTGTAGAAGGTAGACATGATTCTTAGCGTAATGATATGTCACTCTCATACATCTTCTATTCTACTCGTTTAGCGATAAAGCGTTTGTATATGGGGCGTAGGAAATTCATCTGAAAATATCAGTCTTTGACCCTGGTTTAAGGTTCCTGTGCTCCTTATTCGATTATTTAGTGTTGAATCTCTTAATTTTTGGTGTCAAAGCATACGATCTGTAGTAGTCGGTTCGGGTTATAGGCTTGTTTTGGAATGATCTAGCACTAGATTTCCTCAATCAAAGTTTTTCGTTAAATTAAATCTAGAAATTCTCAATTTACTTGAATAGACAACGACGGTAGTATTCTTATTTCATAAGTTTCAGTCAACAATAATTTACTTTCAAATTTGTCAATATTGTGAATTTGGGTCAAATCTGATTTAAAACGCGTACCTAGTATTCGACTCCGCATAATGTCTGTAATTAATTTATTTCGTAATAATTGTAGTTTTATAGGTGAATTAAAAGGTTTGAAGTTGCACACCGGATATTGCATTCGTTTCACGTGGCATTTAAATTAATAGTCACTACCAGCAAAGACCAGTAACTTGAGGTTTTCTCAATTATCGTAGTACGCTGTCCGATTCAAATATTTCATACTTGAATATAATTATAATAGATATTAATTACAAAGAACTAATCTCCCTTTTCTGTATTGGTAAGCTTATTGTCGCGGTAGCTTAGTAGCTAGCATACACGCATGATTCCAATGACATGAGTTCGAATCCTCGTTGGTAAAATGTACCGTTTGTGTTGGCTACCGTAAGTAGCTTTTGTAATATCTATGTATAAAATTTTGTAATATAGCGAATCCTACTGTTGCCCGCCACACAGGCTTTAAGGAGACCTAGCGCGGGAATCAGAGTTTCCTTTGGGACGCCATTTTCACTGTTTTCTGTATTGTAGTCATCTTTTATGTACCATGTACAAGTAGTATTTACTTACATGCTAATAATAAATTTCATTTCAATATACAAATTAAGTGTATATTATTATATTAATGCTTCGTCTGGGATCATGTTTTGGTTATTGGGCTTAATACGTTATTTGTAATGCGATATTGGTAAGATGATGCCTCATTTGGGATAGTGTTACAGTTATAGGCCATTTCACGCAGATTTAGGTATGGGTGTAATAGCCATTCATTGACGTCGTTAGCTTTAACGCTATAAATAAGACATATTTGGCCACAGTCAATAACCATAACATTATCGTTGGTGAAGCCAATTTTAAATCAGATAGAAATATTCTAAGTCAAATTTTAGGTTTCTCAATCCTAACTGCAGAAGGCTGCGGAGTACTTAATTCTGTATGAAAATCGTATATTGCACAGCCATATATTTCTGAATACAACACAATATTTGGCGGAGAATATACATATCCCAGCATTATCATTGACGATGAGATAAAATCGGACACAATTTATTTTCCAGAAACAATAGAAATATACCCATATGCTTTTATGCATTTAAAATTATTTTTATTGCCGATAATTCTACTCTTAGTCATTATAGCTACAATCTACACCATCGTTTTTGTATAGCAAATATAATGAATCAAATACTTGAAATTCAATAAAAATACAAAATAAAAATAACTGAAAATATAGAAACTAAAGCGAAACAGTTTAATTTCGCTTAACCTAAAATCAAATTTAAATGTAAATAAACATTCGTCTATTTAAATTATATATAATGAAAAAATAATATATAATATAATAATTAATATTTAATATTATAAATTAATTTAAAAAATAAGTGATATAAACTATGTAAAATTCACTGCTAGAGCGATGTTACAGATTAACATTCGTGTTAATTTGTATCAATCACTTTACGAAATGAAATGAAATTATGATTATTAATAATACAAAAGAAATTCAAAACTGATTTATCGCAAACTTTGGACTGCAACTTAAAATTATTTTTAATTATAAATTAGCCATATTTTTGGAATTAAATAGAACAATAATAATTAATTTTGGTGTATTCATATGCATTTTTATTAAATCCTATCAATAATTTTGTTGAAAATTAGATAAAAAATACATACAGCTTGTTGTTTGACTGTGAGATGTAGTTTAGAGCTCCCAATTTTGTGGTCCATCCAATTCGGAGTGTTCTTGTCACAACAAATGCACGATGAACACAAAGTGAACACGCGTGTGCGATTGACCGTCGACCGGCTTGCACTCGACTAGCGTCGCGGCGAAGCCTGCGCAAGCGCACCCACATCCTACCAGCCCGTAATAAATCATTGCCATTCGTAAAAGTCAGGCAATTGCATAAATTTTGTATGATTCATTATATAGCCTATGTACCTTTCATCATCAGCTACTTTGTTTCATCGTTTCAATGTTTTGCCACTTTTTGGTAATGACGAGAGTTTGGATGGCATGCTACCTTTGGCATAATAAATTCATCAAATTGGGAAAATATCCCCGACGCTACCTATCGGTAGTACGAGTAAACCGTGCACTGAGATTGTAAAGCAAAAGCAACAAGCTTATAAGCCTGGACTGCAACGCGGATCCGTCAGGGTCCATGTTCCTCCGACCTGAAAAAGAGATACAATGCTACTTCCAGGTCCCTCAAAATGCAGCTCAAGAAAGCAAGATTCTATCACATCAGTGGAATTGGCCAGTGCCTTTCTAGCTACCTTTCCGGGACTAGAGTTTTCTGGGCCCTCGCTAAAGTTGTCAAAGGAAACATTTGTCGGGCGGCTCTTGTAGCTCTGCGCACAGTGAACGACCGTCTGACACACGCCACCAAAGATCAACCTAATCTTCTGGTTGATATCTTTGAGGCCAATTCGACTTTTGACGACGGAGGAGAAACTCCACCTACTATCCCTGAGTATCGGACCAGAATCCGCTCCCTCGACATCGAGAAGTCTTTTGGTCCTGATAGCATTCTTACCATTGTGCTGCAGACGTATTCAGGTGAGCTATCCCTAGTCTTTGGCCGACTTTTCACACTCTCTTACCACAAGGGCTGGTCTCTGCTTCGTGGAAGATTGCTCATGAGCACCCAATCCCCAAAAAAGGGGACAGAACAGACCCGTCGAATTAAAGGCCAATAGCAATAACCTCTTTGCTCTCAAAGGTGATGAAGCAGATTGTCAACGTGTCTAATGATACTTAGGCTTACTTCTAATCATACGCAATAGTTTTTTAGAACATTTATTTCGCGTACCACAATGATCTGGAGAGAACTTTTCGCTGCGGTTTTCCCTCTGTACTATGAACATGGGATTTTCTAAGAAGGGCATTACACAATAACTAACACGCACGTTAGCAGAACTCCTACTGTTCTTCTGTGCAAATATTAATAGACGAAGGTAACTTTCCATCAACTGTTTTAGGTAATAAAAATATCCGAACTCTATACCTGATTCTTATTACATGCTTAAGTCATAATATAAATAAATCATAATATACACCACGTTGTTATAACTTGCTCAGTACCATACACAATTCATTTAAAACGCCTCATATCACCGTAGCGAGAAACATCATACAATAGGTATTCATGGGACATGAAGAATTATTATGGCGGTAGTAAACAAATAAAAAACCTTTTCTTCTAAGCAATGACTGATTTTGTTGTGATACGATCAAAGTCGATCTTATGAATTTGTCTAAAAAGATTTTTTTTTGTGATCTGTTTGCAGCAATATCAACAACAAACCATTCATAGTAGTAAATTAACTTTTTATGAAGCATCGATAAATTATAATTACCTTATTTTAGTGGTTTAATAAACGTAGTTATATAATCCGAACTAACCTAAACTTTAACTAAAAGCGGGTACATAGAACAGGTACAATTTTCGTGTTTCATAACAGATCATATCTATTTTTTTACATCTATATAGAATAGATTTTTATGGTCGCCTTAATTATCTCTTACTTGTCATCTTGTTAATTAGTTCCGGCTTTAAAAACTACGTCCAATTGAGTGTTGCCCTACAATGCTGTATTCGATAGAGATTTCCAGATAAGAATAGTCATGTTGTATAACGCACCTTTTTTTTAATGCAGGAATACAGCAGACAGGCAGACGGTCCACTTGATTGAAAGCACTTACCATCGCCCATGGACATTTGCAACACCAAAGGTGCTACAAATGCGCTGCTGCTCTCTTAAGGGAGACTAGAACCTGGTCACTAATGCCGGAACAACCACAGGTTATTGTGGCGACATACTTTAGACCAAGGGTCGTAGCCATCCAGTCGGGCAAATGCCCTACCTGGCTGTGGGTTGATTTGTCGCCTCTTATGACAGACCGCCCGGCCGCAGGAAATTATATTCTTTCTCCCGTTCCCAGGATAATATGAGAGGTAAACAAGAAAAAAATGCCTGTGTTGACTATCACACTACCCGCTACTTCTGTAAAAACTGATAAACAGCATAACTAAAATAGCTAAAATAAAAAATATAATCTTATTACTTATTGTAGTACCTGTCCGGTACCTCCCTTGAAACTTTTTACTGGTTCATGCTTAAAAATATTGTCATTGTTGATGATGGTCGTGTGGTGTGGTGGTGATTTGATAGTGGTGGTGATGGTGGTGTAGTGATGGTATCCAGACTAGAAATATGTCTGACTACCCTGCTCCTGGATCGGCTCTTTCGGGTGTCATCTCACACTGGCACAGCAGACTAGCGTGATATGGAAGCCTTGAACCCAACACGGATTTTGTTGTGCAAGGCATAGGTATGTCATTGTACTTACATCGATTAAATAGCACTCTTGATGCATGTGAAGAAGCGTCAAGTGGTACGGTAAAAAAATACTTAATATCATGTATAGACATTACAAGCATAGTGACTGACATGTTGATCATTATTAGTAATGGTAAACATCATTAGTTTATATTCAATTATAGAAATTTGCCACTACTCGAAGTTTCCGGTAGATCCCAGACATAATATGTATAATATAAAGATTAGTGTTGCCACAAGGCAACATGTTCTGTTGCCATGTGGTAACGGCACCACTAATCTCGTTTCGAACAGAGAGTAAGAAACTGTAATGCCAAACTGATTTTTAACCGTTTTCCAAAAAGAGGAGGTTCTCAACTTAGTCGGTATGTTTTTTTTATCTATGTACACCTATTACTCTGAGATTTATGATCCGATTTACGCGACTTTAGTTTGATGCGGAATAGTTGCCATTTGATCCCCCAAAAATTTAACATAGTTTGGCCCAGTAGTATTCATTTTACGAAAAAAATTTTGTTCCCGTTTCTTGGGACCTATATTTTTTAAGACGCGCAGCAACTTTTTTAGGCCTACCCATAGCTAGACCTAAAAAGTTACAAATTAAAAAAATCGTTTAAAAAAAACAGACTTCAAAGACTAAAAAGTATAAAATAACTTATTTCTAAAGCTATTTTTCATTATAGTTTCTTATTTTTTATCGTAAACTTATTTTACTACTATATACTTAACCTTGGTTGGAAGATAATACTTATGATTTCATATAATGTTCATAACCATAATCCTAGTGAGTGTGTGAACCCCCAGAGGACGAGTGCAGTATGACGGTGGACTGGTGGCGAGGTAAGTCCTTCCTTGCTTCTTCTTCCACATCCCTTTGCCTTCTCCCGGCCATCGCATCGCGCCCGCATATAACAAAAAAACATTTAACGAACTATTCCCATATTCATCTTAGCATTTCACAAAATGTAAGCAAAAAATAACAGTGTTTCTCAAACTTCTCATCATCATCATCATCATCCGAGCGTTAAATCTTGGTTGCGTTCGGGGCGTTCACTCCGACGCCCAGGGTCCGCTTTCTTACTTTTTCTACTCCACTTCGCGCGGTTTTCGGCATCCCCGTTTTGAGACCATTGGCACGCATATCATCCTTCACGACGTTAAGCCAACATTTCTTGGGCCTTCCCCTTCGACCGGGGCATGACGGAGGTGGCATGGCTAGACATTTGTTCCCCACATAATGTTTCAAACTACTATATTGAATTAAATGATATGTAATTAATGTCTCATTTATTTGTTATATAACAAAAAGAAAACAATAAACAAATGACTAAAAACGTAAGACAAGGAGAAACTTAACAAAAACAATAAAAGTAATAATAAATGACAAGAAATAAGCGAAATTGTCCTGGAAACCTCACTATCACATCAACAAGCTGATCGATAGTAAAGTTGGCGGATATAACTGGACCTATGACAAAACACACATTAAAATGTGAAATGCTCGCTGTAGCTGTCTATAACTCGGCAGTAGTTAAAAAAGTGCTAACTTAGAGAACCTCATCGTTTTTAGGTTTCTTTTAGCATATTATGATTCTAATTTATTTCAATGAAAAAAATATTACATGAATTATTTGCGGTATTGGGATACAAAAGAATTGAATAAGTACGGCATATATACTACTAGGTTGTTATTTAAAGTTTTATAAGTATATTCCTTTCTCATTTTTTTAAATTTAAAAATGACCCATGAAAAGTCGTTTTATAGAAAGAAAATATTTTATTTAGAACAAAAAAAACTAAGTTAATATAAATAGAGAAAGAAACAAAATAAGTCCTAAATTGGACCCAGCTCAGCATAATGCTAGCCAACAAGGACTAGCGCTGTTCTTCCGTCTGGGACCATAAAGTGAAGTTACGGTGAACAACACAACACATAACAACAACAAAATATCTAGTGTAATGCAGTTTCATTAAGTTTAATAAAATTCACACTAAAAAAATACATATGTATATAAAAAGCAATATTTAAAATTGTAACACAAACATAATATATAAAATTTATGGTTTGTTCGCAACTTGTCTCACCATTCCCTGAATAATTATGCCATAGTGACCGAGCCCTATGGTCGCCAAACCGTATCGTTGCCATGACATAAGTATGCGTGCTTGCTCACACGTCTATCACCCTCCTTACATTTTATTGAAACTCAGTTTATCTTGTAATCATTTCAATATCATGATATTTTTCTAAATACGACATAACTTCAAGTTTGTGACTCAAGGTGCTGCAATATTAGCATTTATGATGCGAACTAGTTCTAACCAGATATTTTGTTTATTAATTTGTTGTTGTTGTGTAATTATTTAAAGACTATTGATATTTAATTCCCGATTTTACAATTCTGATGATAAATGTCAATTAAGAGATATAAACATCATCATTATTGCGAAGATTTTGTTGCTTATAGAACGATTTAATATTAATATTAACAATCACTCTATACGCATAAATATATTTTTTGGTATATAAGCATGGACGTAGATTGAAAAATTGAGAGGAAGTAGACTAAGTGGTATGAGCATAATGAGAAGGGACGAAAGTCATGAGATAAAAATAATAATATTAAACAGGAAGAGGACAAATATACAGGTAGACCAAAAAACCGATGGATGGTGTGTGGTGATGGGTTACATGATGGTTTGTGGTATGATAGAGGACGTATATAGAAAAAGAGCAGTATAATAGGACATATGAGGATCTCAATTAATTAGGAGAAGATGCATGAATGTAAAATTCACAAAATTAAATTTGTATTATCTTGCGACGAAATCAGAGACGGAATTATCAAGTAACTGTTATTAAAGGGCTATCTTTGTTACTAGCCTATTCTGGTTAATAGGAGATTCAAAGAAGTGCCTAGTATCCCGGGCATTTCTTCACTTGCTAATTTAGAATCAATTTTGACTTAACTGCTAAGAAACACATTATAACAACTCTAATACATAACATCAATACCCAGCAATTGGTTCGCAATCAATTAACAAAAGAGCAACAATATTTCAGAATGTTATTTTAATTGAAAATTGAAGGTTCAAAGTTGTTGAAGGTTGCGTGTTCGTTAATTAACGGATTTTTTATATAGGAATTTACTTGGTGACTCGGTAGGTGGACGAGTTAAATGTAATGCGCCTCCATTCGAAAGGAAAAGGCTTCCGTTCGCGGCCTGGACAGTCCTAGACCCTTTAATGATACTCCATTTCAAAATTATTATTTTAGTGTAGAGGAATTTTGCATAATCATATACCGTGTTTTTTGTTGCTTCATTTATTTTTTTAATTTAAAACACAGTTTTTAACTTTTTTTATTTGATTTATTTGCATTTTTTTCCTAATTATATAGAGTTGGTTATCTTTTGAATATACTTTATGTGATTTTTATTATATATCTCGGGTCTTATTTACTATTCTAGATTTCAATTTCTTCTCATACATTCCGCCTTAAGTACAAGATTTTAAGCTTAATATACCTTTTTATAGATAAGCGGCCTTAGATATATATAGAAACGATTAGGTATCTCTTAAGTAAGAGAATCAGAATCAGTCCCTAATTAATGAATATCTTTTTTTTCCACTTATAAACGTGTATTACCTATGAGGAGCACAGATAAACGAAATTTGAATGATTGAAGTAGGTTGTACCCAAAATACTCGACTAAAGAGGAGTTTATAGATGAAATTTACATTAATCAGTTGCTGAGCAGTTTCTTTAAATTTAAAAAAAAGATTATAAGTAAGGCCCTAGATGTCACTCAAAACGCTTGAAAAGTTACTTTGATACTAAATCACTTTTAAAGGTAAACAACAGTCCTTAATCATCTAAGGATTCGATTGAGCGTGTCCAAAGGAAACTAAGGAGATAATATTTTTATGTTTGCTTGTAACCAAACTGGCAAAGAGTCCATCCACCTTATTATAATTGGTTACTCTGAATCAGCAACAGTAAGGAAGTCGATGTAGTGTCTGACTCGTTGAGGCTTTAGACGCTGTTACACATAAATCTCAAGGAAGTTAAATATATAAAAATATAAGAAAAAAAGCAATATGATTTCTCTTTATTTTTCATTCACCGTTGACAGGTGGATGGTCGTGTTTTGGATAAACAATCTTCTTTTCTTTATCTTCATCCCTCTTCTTTAAAGGTCCGTGATTCCATCCGGGTGGATATCCGAATTTGTCGACATCATCCCACCATTGCTGCTGTCCAGATCCCCAAATGAGGTAGACGACATTGGTTCCTATTAGCACAGCAAATGAAGCCCAGAAGGCTATCCTCCATTGTTCGATGGTTTGCTAGAAACAGAGGACAAATTGGCAACTAAGTACCCGCTTTTTATTAAATCTTAACATCTTGCGTATCATTGTCGGGCTTCACCTGAGGCAATGCTATGTATGGTTATTGACTGTGACCAAATGTGACTTAAAAAATAACGTAGTCACAAGGAGCTACATTAGTGTACGTTATCTTTCAATATTTGAAGTCATTAACAATAATAAAAATATCGCATCACAAATATAATGCGTTATTTACTACTTTAATAAACCTTTTGCTGCATCTGCATGAAACTCCAACATTATCCGAGATGAAGAAGTAAAGTCACTAATATTTTTACCATTATGTCTTAAAATATTTGAAAGAGAATACTTTATAATAATACTACGTTTTAACGGTTTTAGAGCACGGTAATTTATTTCATTTTTGTTATTCTGATTATTAAAGTGGCTGAAACGTCGGAACAAAAAAAAACAAATAAATTAACTCACTTAAAAGTGTTAAAACGTAGTTTTATTATGTACTATACAAGTCGCGAAAACTTGAAAAAAAATTAGGGGAGAATTTTGTTTTTGTTTTTTAATTTTCAATTATTTAAAATGGAATATGAAATTGAGCAAGAATACCAATTCCGTTAAATCATTTTTACCCTTAATATACTATATCAAGGTTCTAAGGGCGCAAAAATTATTAACGACATTTTGTTCTTTATGGGAGGATACAAAAGCAGAAAGAATCACTTGTATTTGTTATGCTGGAAATATGCACCTTGTTCAGTTGAGTTTCATGAAATGTGATTAAAAAAGGTCGAGGCCTTAGTTGCCCATCCGATAAATAAAACGATATATTAAGTACTTAGGACTGTTCTACAACCCTTCCTCCCCAAACACCTGATTCCGGTAGACATTTGACGAGGGTAAAACTACGAGGCATAGAAGATATTAACTAAATGAGCTCTAAAAGGGATTTCATCGCATCGAACTATTAGGCATCTATTACAGGCCCCAATTCTATAACTTTCACAAAAATAAACATAAAAGTGCGAGTTAAGATTCATTCGACAAACAGATAGTCATATAATTAGTCTGTAAAGTTCACATTCGCCCTCACCGCGCGCATTCGCCTGTAATGTACTGTCACAGACGGACATTACAACAGTGAAGGAAAAGAACAGAGTAATAAATACGCAACCTGTAATGTTAGCAATTCAAGCATTATATTTTGATACTTGTAACACAACGACCGCTTCGTCTGACATTGTGCAATCAACTAAATGTTCAAAATCGAATTATAAATGTTTTGTTACACTTTTAAATCAGTTTCGGTTAAATCAAGATTGATTCAATGTTGAGCTGTGATGGTTTACAGACTACCATATGCGTTAAAAGTTATGTTTCCAATTCGATTCTATTGCCAATTTGAGTTACAGACTCGGGGCCCTGAATGTATGAAAATGACTATAAACCTCAAAAAAATAAACTAACTCACTACGATGCAACGTGAAATCAACAATACTATCTGTATGGTGTGGGCTGTCTCGCTCAACCTTTACAATATTTTTGAAGATAAAAACTGAAACAATTTAATTACGAGAAGTCTTTATTTTTATTATGTTACTGCTTCATCTGGATGATGTCAAAGTAGTGACGAAACCGTCACGCAGATGTGGCGATGGATGTAATGCATTATTTGTGATGTGATATTCTTATTAATTGTTAATGACATTAAGTATTGATAGATAACATATGTTTATATACATTAATGTAGCTATTCGTTAACGTCGTTATTTTCATCGCTATAAATTACCACCACCATATACCACATTATCCCAGATGTTCCACCAAGCTTACACAATACTCAAAAGTAATATTACAAATGTTTCACAAAAAATAATTTTGATTCAGACAAGCCTTCATATGATAATAAAAAAAGAAACTTAAATAATTTCTGTGTATATGAAATTAAAATTAAATTTATGTGAAACATTCGTAATTTTATTCCTGGAATTTGTGTAATATGAATTGTTGTAGTAGAATGTATGTTGCAGTTGTAAGTAAATTCTTTCAAATCATAAGCGCGAGCAAGATATTAATGATACACATGACAATTTGATTTTGCTTTATGGCCTGAAGTAGGCGAACAGTCAGACGGCCCGCCTGATGGAAAGTTACCGTCGCCTATGGTAGTTTGCAACACCAAGGCTGCTCCAACACGTTGCCGACCTCTACGAAATGTTATAACGCGCTTTTTAAAGAACCCTATGTCATAGCGCAAAAGGAAAACCGCGGCGGGAAGTTCCCTCCAGATTATTGTTGTACGCGAAATAAATGTTCTAGAAAACCGTTGCCTGGTTGCGAGTGGGAGCTCAAGGAAATGGGGGTGAAAATCTCGCCACTGGCGAGCGGTGCGGTTATAAAAGTGAGGCGTTGGCACTAGAACAAAAAGTTCCTCGGAATACTCCCCGTTATATAGACAATAAAATACGCAGAGGGGCGCAAAGTCTCTTCGAAGGCTAAACGATTTAGATCTATCTATCGATTTGGTTATGTTATCATCGCAAGAATCGGTTTACCTCATGTCTTTATCTAAAAGTGTTATATTTCAATCACGAGTACGAACATTAAGTGCCTTTATTCCAGAAAATAAAATAATTTTCAAGAGCCATGATACGAAATTTACGAGAGCATAGCTGCATAAAACACTAGTAAAAAATACAAGTTTTACATCCGTGTTTGTATGCGTGTCGGTAAATGAACATAATTTTAACGCGTAACTTAATAACACTTATTTTACTTTAATGACATTTAAAACGAGCCATATATCGTAATAAGGCTGCCAACAAATTATAACAGAGTAGCACTTTTTTGGCCAATATAAAAAAACTTACACGCAATATGCAATGAAATAAATGATCCGCAGGATTTTGTAAAAACATCATTAACTTCCAAAAATGTTGCGGTTGTTGAACTTGAAAAGGGCAGGTTTTGTTACCAAAAAATTAAAACAAGTTTTCTTTTCCTGGTATAATATAAAACTACCAGTCAGTCAAAGGATATATACAGAGTATGAAAAGCGGAAATCAATTCTCAGTAACAAAAGTACATACATACATAACTTCTCGCCAGGTCCCTTGCGGGGTAGGCACGAACAATAGAGCGCCATTTAGGCTTATTCTTACATACCTCACTTACTTCTTTAACATTCATAGCTCTTGTCATGCACGCTCGTCTGTTTTTTTTTAATTATTAGTATAATTTTAGTTATTAAAATGACATGTGAAAATAGTAATATTAGTCTTTAAATGCTTGGAATGACTGCTGTGTTCGAGTGTCCCTATTTTTGGGAGAACGGATCGTATAATTATTATAATAATACGTGAAGCAAAAACTTTGTACCCCTTTTTAAGAAATTGCGCGGACGGAGGAGTATGAAATTTCGCACACTTATAGTTTATATACAAAAGTCATAGTGCATACTGCTAATATTTTGTTTTAATTATGCATAAAAATACATTAAATCAATAAAAAAACATTACACACCATGTATTTGACACATACATACATACATAACTTCACGCCAGGTCCCTTGCGGGGTAGGCACGAACAACAGACACACACACGCATATATACTCTTTTTCTATTGTCAAAGCCAAATTGTGTGTAGCCTTGGCGAAATCTATGATCATAGAAGTATAGTTTTTGACAACAGAACCTTAATAATGTTCAAACTTATAATTTAAATTAATTATTATGGTCGAATTTCGACCACTGGGCGACCACTAGTTATTATTATTATGTATGTACTCTTCGAGGTTAAGGTGGTTTGGGCATGTAGAGAGGGTGGATGAAAATAGAATCACAAAACAAGTGTATGACAGTATTGTGAATGGCTGAGTTGGTACCGGTAGACCACGACGTACACATCATGATCAAATAACAGAAGTGTTAAAACGAGGTCAGGTAAAAAGCATATCAAATAAACGTGAGTGTATGAAGAGGTTAATGAAAGTAGATGAAGCGAAAGTTGTTTGCCAGGATCGTCGCAAGTGAAGATCTATAGTCTCTACCTACCCCCATGGGAAAAAAGCGTGATAATATGTATGTATGTATTTACTCCTCGAGACATTAGCGCCGGTTTATCGTGAGCGACATTTGTAAATATTTCTGTTGCAAATGTAATTTAAAATTATCATCCTGTTTTAAGATTTTCAATTTTTTTTAGACTAGACGCTGGTGAACCAAAACTGGAAAGAGTTAATACAAAATAATAGTGTAAAAAATCATTTGCAACAGAAACTTATTCAGGTGCAAATGTCACTTACGACAAACTTTCGGCAAAGGCTCGACTTGTTCAAGACTGTCACATTAGTTCCACGATATATTTATTCCTGTGTCGCCAGCACGTAGTAAATATGTCATAAAAATATACACATTTGGTCAAACAAACTTCCTAAATAGTATATACATCCAATCGAAGATTCAAATCTACATCATTTGAACGATATTATTTTTAAAGTATTATTGCTGGGTTTATAACTATTGTTATGTTTTGAGGTTCGTTATGGATCAATAAAATAATTACTTTTATTAATAGTGATTTAATAAACATACTTTTACGTGAAATTTTCTTATATAAGGCAGTAGTTATGTCAACGTTCAATAGTCATGTGCATTATATCACAAATATCGAATTAATTCGAATCCAAACAATTATAACTAAACAAATACATTACTGTTTTCCTTCCAGGTTATGACCTGTTCAAAGATAGACCGAAAAGAAATTTAATATCTTTTATAGGGGAAAGCAGGTAGGATTCGTACACAAGGAGCATTCGTACAGTGGAGATATCTCCGCCATTTTGCAACATTGAAATGTTCGCATTTGTGTGCGTGATTGCCGTTTGTAGGATACGGGTACCTGCGGGATGGGGCCACAATACGGCCATTGGCTTCGATGATGTAAGTCGATACGTGAATTCGCTCTGCGTAAGTATTTTTCGTTGTCATCTTTTAATTCGCTTGGCTGGTATAAGTAATGCTCAAATTATAAAAGTGATTTATTATAGTTTATGCCTTAAAATATTACTTTAATATTTAAATAGATATTTTAGCTCAACTATAGCGGTTATGTTTATTTCAAATTAATTTGTTGAATTATCTGGATGGGGTACCTTCGTGCAGTTATATGTGGGGTAGATTCGTACTGTACGAATCCTCCTCTAGTATAATAGGTACTAGTAGATATTGTACCTATGGGCAATTTTGTTATAATTTCACGATAAATACAACTCAACTTTATGTTTTAAGTCTCTGCAAAAAAATTATTTAGTTGTTAGCACTTTGCTTTATGCGGATGATGCCGTGCTTTTAGCCTAATCGCCATCAGAACTGCAAACACTAGTCACAATGATGAAAGATGACTGTCATGCGAGAGGCTTATATTTGAATGCGAAGAAAACAACGGTTATGGTGTTTGAAAGAGATGAAACCAGAATAAATGCAAGGATAATGGTCGATGATGTTATGCTGGAACAAGTGAATGAGTTTGTATATCTTGGATGTGCTTTTAGCAGGGATGGAAGGTACAGCGCTGACATAGAAAGAAGTAAATTTGAGGAATAGTATGAATGGAGCCTTAGGTAAACTTCTAGGCGCTAAGAAACTCAGCCAGAAAGCCCAGCTTGCCATACACAACGCAGTGCCAGTGGTACCATGCATGACAAGAGCTATGAATGTCAGAGAAGCAAATGAGGTGTGTAGGAATAAGCCTGTATGGCGCTCTGTTGTTCGTGCCTACCCCGCAAGGAACCTGGCGTGAAGTTATGTATTTATGTATGTTAAGACATGTGATAAAATTTATAATGTTGATTTTTAGTTCTTTTATTAATGGAAAAAGTATTATGTTACATGAATATTTTCAGGACTTATTTTTAAGTATTAATGTACTTAAAACAATATTTTTGATCATTACTAGATGAAGATCATTAGTTTCATAATTAGTAGAGAAGAAAAAATACATTTGTGTTCGATACATAGGTACTCTGAATACAATAATTACTAGTTTACTATATGACGGCTGATGCTGTTTTAACTTTGACCTCATTAAAGGATTTTACTACATTGAATAAATGGCATTTTCTTTGATTGTACGGAGGTTCCCCACTGTGTACGAATGTGCCCCACGCTATGCACGAAGCTACCCCATGCATGGGGTGCTTTCGTGCATTTTCCATTTTTTAGGAAAACGGTCGTAACTTCTCCGTGTTGCTTTATATGAAAACTGCACATCCATAATATTAAAGCCAGATAAATGGGTAATATACTGCTATTAAAATAATTTTGTAATAGCTAATAGTTTCTTTTTTATAAGGATCAGAACAAAAAATGTACGAATCCTACCTGCTTTCCCCTATATTTTACAAAGTAATCCTAATATATTAGTTCGACACTCACGAAGCGAAGTTTATTATTTACATCCACCAACAAACGCAATGAAAGAATTCAAATGAGTTCACCAGTATTTATGCAAAATATCACCAACTACTAAAAGCATTGAAAATTCCTGTAGAAAAAAAAACGAGTGCTTGTTTAATTAAAGTCATTAACCATGTCAAACTGAAACTCATTCGACCATTAACGTCCTTCCTTGACTTTGGTCTTTAACCGATTAAGAAAAAATGCGTGGAAAAAATATTTCAAGGTACGTTGACTGTAAGAAAGTGTGATGAATCCCATTGGAAATATTATTCAGAATAATTTTGCTTTGGGATGACGTAATGTTTTATACGAGCAAATATATCTTTTCTTTCTATTTCCATATAGGTTCCTATCGGTTGAAATTTGACATTATGTATTTTTGATCTAATGTCGTTATATAAAATTTCTCATTACTATGTGAAAATTTTACCGATATAGGAATCGATCATCAACTTATCGGCAACAACGAAATCGGCCCAGTAGTTTTTACGTGAATCCCGAACAAACAGACATACAGAAACAATCTAAAAACTACACTACACTTTTATAATAATATAGATACATATTAAGTGAGTAATCTTCTCAATTTTTTTAAATAATTATAATGTTGGTTTAATTTTAGTGGTGTGTTCAAGACATAAAATTTATTGACTTAAAATAAGGTTTTGACTAATAATACTAATATACTTTGATGTGACAACATTAAAATAAACTCTCATCCAATATGGTTTCTTTGCACTCATTTCGCCTCCTATAAAATTTACCTTCTTAGTTCTTTAAAATAACTAAAAGCAACTTTCTTCACTTTATTACACATGGTCTTTTACGTATCAAAAAATCAGAGAACAATATGATTGAAGATAAATCGACTAGAATCCATAACCATTGGCTGATAGCATATAGGTATATAAGCACATGTTTTTTTACATGAGCACGCCGAGTATTGAAAATTGTAATCATAAATAACGAAACGCATATTATAAGCCCGAACACATTGAAAATTATGTTAAGAACACTTAATTAACTCCTTTAAAACTAGAGAGATCGAAGTGCCTACAACAGTTATAATAGCAACACCGTTAAACTGATGTAAGAAAGAACTTGCTGTTTAGGCGTAACCTAACTGAGAATGTTAGTAATTTTCTTCTGAGAATAGGGGTACCATAATTTTTAAAAGTAAGAGTAGAGTCACGTGCATATCAACTTTTATATAAGTTAGTAAGTAAGTAGAATAATCGTCTATACCGTTTCCAATCGCTCATTTTACTTTTGAAATTTGCACGTCTATCAAGTTACATATTTTTAGTAAAGCCCAATATAAATAATTACATAATTCTCATACTTCATTGTTGTTGGTGACGTGTAGTATATTTATTACACGATATAGTATTTTTATCCAAAAAAACGGATAAGTTAAATAAATTAAAACTTATTTTTAAACTAAATAAAATAGATTTTTATTAAAAAAATCGAGTTGGTACGACATTAGGACATTACTAATATATTCGTCAATAAGCTGTCAAAGTAAAAAAATGCTTGGAAAGTGTACAATAGTGTTGGGCCGTTGCTGATAGCGTAGCGGGGATTTGCCACGTTGGAGTGTCCCTAGCACTTCCAAAGAAGTACAGTTGTAAAACGAGTCTGGGTAACCCACTAAAACCACTTGGTTTTCCATCCTTCGCCTTTATTCCACGGCCACGGGTATTTTTTACGCCTTGCAATTCCGCAGGCAGGCGGCGGTCCATCAGCCTTATTCACTGCCGGCGATCTCATCTCACCCATCTCATACGCCCTCCCATCATAATAGTTGCTACCCGTTGGCTACATCCCTAGTGTTCCAAAGGTCTATAAGCGATGGTAACCATTTTCATTAAGTGAGCCGTTTGCCTGTTTGCTAGCCTCGGAATAAAAAAATCACTTTATTATTTTTATTACACGAGTTCCGCAGACCGCCAGACAGCCCACCTAATGTTAAGCGGTTACCATCGTCTATGTTCATTTGCAACAACAAAGGCATTACAAATGCGCTGCTTCTTTTTTGAGGGTGTCTGGAGCCTGGCCGCTAATGTCGGAGCACAAATTACGGTTGTTATGACGGCATCCTCTAGACCAGAGGTGGTAGCCATTCAGATGTGTAGATACCCTACCACCTGGCTGTAGGTTGTTTTGTCGCCACTTACGACAGGCCGCCCTGCCGCAGGAAATTATATTCTTTCTCTGTTCCTGCTCTGAGCAAAATCTCTTTGCAACATCACGTTATTTAGCCTCTTTTACTACATACAGCAAGCTATATTATATAAGGAATTAATTTCGTTGAGACGTAATATGCGTTCTCTTAACAAAAAAAAAAACTTACATCAGGTGTGACCAATCCAATGAAATACGGCGTAATCATGCCCGAGATTGCTGCAATACCGTTGACGAATGCTGAACATGTACCAGCGTAGTTAGGCGCTATGTCCATGGCATTGATCTTCACGCTACTATAGAAGCCTCCCATGAACCCCATAGAAGCTATGAAAAGGCCGACAGCACTTGTCCGGTTGCAGCCTGAATACGAGGCCAGAATAATAAAAACTGCCGGCACGGAAGACGCTGTAAAGGAAAAAATTGACCATAACCGTGACCCGTCGTGATCGAGTTAAGCAACGAATGGCTATTGTTTTCAATGATGTTGATAGTTCCGATAAGTTTCAAGGCAGATTAAAGTGATACCGTTTTAAGGAAGTAAGAAAATATAATTCATCCCACGCCAACAGGATATAACTGAGATTATTTTACTAATGTATTAGGATTTAGAGTTACGTACTAAATAAATAAAAATTGCGATATTTACTTCTGTGTTTACTTTTATTTTAATTCATATTTAACGTACAAAGATTGATGTTTTTATTATAGTATTTTATTCATCATTACTACTCCACAGTACCTTAAAGAAGACTTCGAATTTATTTCTAGGCTTATTACTCCTATTCATAATACAACTTTTTCACTAATTCTTTCACGGCTAAGGCTATCCAACTTTGGAAATACATTGCCTGTTGCTGTCAAACAAGGAAAATCTCTAATAACATTTAAGAACATGGTCAGGAAATTCTATCTGCAATATAATGATATGTAATTCTATATAATAGGTATTATAATGCATATAGCATGCATATTTAATATGTTTAAATAGTTGCATTTTATCACTATATGTTGTATATATATAGCTATATGGGTATGTATATTATAGTCATATATTTATTATTAAAATGCCAGTATTCGTACAATAATGATGTATACCACCATCGCCACTCCTTATCAGAAATATTCTTGCTACGTATTGTCTGGAAGATATCACTTTTTAACGATAAGACCGCCTTTGCACAGAATTAAAATAATACTAGTTCGTAAGTTTTCTGTAATGGACATTAAAATGTTGTCTATTTATCTATCTAAATTTAACTCAAATTGAAAAGGTGTTATTTAAATTAACTACCACTGGAAAGCATTTTTGAAGTTATTAATTAAGTATTAGGCCAGGTGTAAGTTGTCACGTGCTATGGCCGTTTTAAGAGAAGTAATGGGAAGAAATTTCCAACAAAACGTCTTGCTAAAAAATATTTTACTTCGTATTTACTTTCATTTAATATATCTAGAAGGTAAGAAACGGGAAGAAAGTAGGCACTATGCTTAAAAGTGAATCTAATATAATTGAATAATGTTATGGAACATGGGCGTTACAGATTATTCATGTTTTTTTTATTTTTTGGACACTTGCTATTATAAAAATAAAAAAATCGCAGACAAACACACACATTTATATCCCAAATTAAGCAATTTACGTTTGTGTTATAATAATATACAACGGACCACTCTGGTGCCGATCCCAGACACCCAGACCATGGTAAATAACGGAGAAAATACGTTTCAGAAATTTACCATACCAGGAATCGAACCCGGAGCCCTCTGCGTTGCAGTGCGGTAGGCCGGCAAAGGCTTGCCCGCTCACCACAGAGGCCGTCAAACATTATGTCAACGAAATATGAAAAATAATACAATTTTCTTCTCTTTTTATTATATGTTATTTACAATTATTTGAAAAGGTTGGTTAATTAAAATTTTAGAGTATTCTTTAAGCAAATGAAAGTCGGGCTCATGGTATGAAACATTTGTAAGTCTGAATGACTTCAAACAACGAAGTACGCAACACGAAAATTCACTTAGTCTCACTAAAATGTTATGATTTTCTACACAAACACAATTTTGGTTCTACAACAAGTACCTTAAAACTATTTTAAGTCCGTTTTTCAGACTTGAAAGCAAAAGTGCCAAGAACTTCTGAATATTGTAACATCTGTAATAATTAATGTCTTGGTTTTTTTAGGAGATATTGTTTTTTAAATTAATGTACAATTAAATTAGATATATGTTGAGATGGTCAATATAAAACATGTTTTGCTTTAACACCTTAATTTGATGTACTAATTTAAGCAATGGCCGGTTTATAATCTTACCATTCATTTACTTGCCTTGCCATAGGTTAAATTTTGACATTACGTGTATGGGAGCTTACGTAAAAATGTTACCAAGCAGATAAATACTTGGTAAGAAATAGGATCGGGCAATAATACCTTTAAACATGATTAGGTATAATTCTACTAATATTATAAACACGAAAATTTATAAGAATGTATGGATATATGTATGGATGTATGTATGATTGCTACTCTTTCGCGCAAAAATTTCTACACATCAAAATAACACATAGGCTATAATTTATAAAAATATAGTGAATAATCTAAAATATAACGATTTCCCATCACCACGCGGGTAAGACCGTGGGGCGCAGCTAGTAATGTTATTAGAAAATTGCCTCAGTGTGTTGGATTAAAATGATCTTCCACGGAAAAAATGTACAAATGCGTCATAAAATAGATCTAATCGTATACTTACATATAGTAGTATATATTTTTCTTCCCGTAGTAATACTGTGCCACTTCTTTCTTATACATAAATCGCATGTAGAAGCAAATATGAACGAACAGATGTACATCGCAATATATGGTAATGCAGACATTAATCCTGTCTCTTTGATATTAAACTTGAGAACGTCCGAGAAGTATTTTGGGAGATCTGTTATCATTGTAAAATAACCCCAATCGTGCCCAATCTACGAAAATAAAAAATAAGTTCTAAACTAAAGACTCTTTCAAACAAGACGCTATAGCGGCCACATGCATAAACATATATTATCCCCGAAAATTGATATTGCGCCTGACCGCCATTTTGCTAACGTAACCGTAGCCGAACACTCAGTACTGTTAGCATCACTGCTTGGCGAGTACGCGTACATATCGAGTTGCGGATGACGTCACGTGAATGTTAATTTGACAAGGATCCAGCGCGTTACCAATTTGCAGGGATAATAACTGGTAGCGTTATCGTGGCCTTTCCTATGAAATAAATGTTAATTTTACATTCATATTGTCACACTTATTTACCACAGAGGTAGGCAGAGACGTTCGGCTTCCACTGGCTATGATCTTGTCGTACGTCCATTGGATGATCCATCTCTTTGTTTGACAGATTCGCAATAAAAAATATTGCAATAGGTGTACGGCTTAGGATGTAACACAAAATTCCACTTTGTTTTGATACATGTCACATTCGTAATAGGAATCTGCGAGAGTGGTTGCTTTAGGCCCCCTGTTTGTTATTCCATTTGTAAAGAAAACAATAACGAGGAAAATGGAAACAACAACTTACAGCTGCCATAATAAGGACCCATAGCGGCGCAGATCTTAATATTGCCTTGAATGGTACCGGATCCAATTTCCTATGAAGTCCTGAGGCCATCACGTTTTCATTTAAATATTCACGCTCTTCGTCGGATATGAACGGATGAGAGTTTGGTGTACTGTAACATAGTACTATCTGAAAAATTAATAAGTAATTATGTATTATAAGAACTTTCGCTTTTTTAAATAATATAGCTATGAAGCCCAAACTATCATATATTTATTCGTAGATAAAAATTACCTACTACTGAAATAGATATACAGTTGCACACACACACGCGCCCCCGTACACTCCTTACTTGGTATATAAACGCTCTACGCAAGAATGTAAAGCGTCTATATACGTCTACGTATATAGACGCTCTACATTCTTGCAAGAACAGAAGAGAAAAACGCAATAAACAAGTATATGGAAAGGGTCCTCGTGTTCTTTTTTCACGTTTTCGCTTAATTGCCACGAGTATGTAGAGCGTGCGTTAAAATATACACTTAATAATAATAACAGCCTATCAACGTTCCACCGCTAGACTTGGATCTCCCCATTTTTGGAGGAGTGTACAGTACACGTAGCACGCTTATCCAAGACGGATTGTTGGGTAATGTTATTGCGCGGGTTTCATGACAATGTTTTCCTTTCCGTAATGAGGTGCTAATTGTTATAATCTTTATTAAATATATGTATACTGTCTACTGTAATACATATTATAAGTAATAGATACTATATATACACAGTCTGAGAGTCAGATACATATGATTAAGTAACAGTTGACTTACCCAAAATAAAAACCAAATCATTCCTAACCCACCAAAAACATAGAAAACATTTGCCCAGTCTCCACCATCATCTAAAAGTAGACCAGATATGTAAGGTCCAACTATATTGCCAATTTGTGCCCCACCAAAAATCATGGCACCAAATCTTGATCGCTCTGATGGTGGAACCCATCTTGCCATCAACAATACAAAAGCAGGTGTTACTGGACCCTAGAATATTAATTATAAGAAACATTTACGATATTTACACATACAAAATTACAAAGGATACCCTTTGTAATATTGCATTAGCATTACACACTAATGTTATATGGCTTGTGTTTAAACGCCTACCAGAAATGCACCTATTTTACTACCAATAAATTCGAAATACCTACCAGAATGGATAAATGTTCACCAAATTGTGTTTCCAGAAGTATTGTAGAAATGAAGCTATTTTCCTTTTAATGCTAAGCCATAAAAATATATAAACGCCTTTAAAGCTAATTTCAGACCAAATATTATCGCTAAGTCGATATTACCAATATTTTGTTTCTCCACTTCCAATTTAGTAATTTTTGCAGAGGCAAAAAAGCAAATAGTCGAACGTACAATTATTTTTAATACCAAATATAATATTGCGTTGTTTTTCACTAATATTTCACTCATATATAAGATAAATACTGAATGGTTACCAGTCGGTTCTGGCGCTTTGGTCTACATATAACCTAACCTAACCAACTGTTTAAAACTCCACATATTTAAATTTTCGGATACATACAGTCTCCTATCTAAATAAATCCCGTAAAAAAACGTCTCGGCGACAAAATTACCAGATCATTGTCGTGAATTTCAAACTTCGACAATTAATTGAATATGTATTTTTCCACTCTTGGATTCAGATTGGATAATTTGATTACACTTAAACTATTTAGAATTGTAATTTTCGGTTTGAATGTTAGTGTATTAGTAAAACAATATTTGGTGGTCATTTATCCATTTTGATAAGCAAAAAGAATTTAAATACAAAACGTACAATTATTCTGATGAGCATATATTTATTTTGGAACGTAAAACATGTTTTTTAGGCACCTCGGTATAGAGTGGATTAAATTTATATGAAGTAATATATTTTATTTGGTGCTTAGTCTAAGGGACAAAAAATATTTTTGGTGAGCATTTAAATTGTACCCATGTTATATACTATGTAGTATGTATCCAAAAAAGCCTTATTAGTTTTAGATGTACTCATTATAGCATAATCAATCCAACATATTATAATTAAAATTAAAATTCCAACATATTAATATTATAATTAAATATATTATTAAATTAATATACCTAAAATGATATTCTTCATCAGATTTTTATTTTATTTATAGTAGTTTGAGGTCAAATTTGACCATGATCTCGCCCAGTGTGAACTGAAGATATTATGATCTAACACGGAGCAGCTTACCTAGTAGCTACTTAATCGCACGAGACTTGAAGATACCTAGGTTCTAGATATCGGGAAAAACAGCCTCCAGCAATGAGGTCTAACCGTCAGTATTTAATACTGTTTAGCAATTTTTATAACAATGTGGAATAATTGCATATCGTTTCAAAATATATACAAGATTTAGAAGACAATAGGGTCGACGAAATAGTTATAATATACGAAATATCACTGTAAGGTAACAACTAATTTGAATTTATTATAACTCTGTAATACTTAAATATTTTTGAACTGTTTCAAACAAAATTTTAATTAAATTTTTCATCTTTAGTTTCATATTTTCAGTAATTTTGTATAAGCGTAATTGCAGAACTTTATTCTCCTGTGATTACAGATTTTGAAAAGCAGTCTAAATGTTACATTAAAATGAAAATTTTGATATATTCTCGTTTACGTATTATAGTATTAATCATCAGCCATTACCTCTCCAAATCCTTCAATAACTCTGATGATAAACAAACCAGTGGCGCCTCCTACACTTACAGCCAAAGGTGTTAGAGCCGTTGCTACAGAAGTTATCAGCAAACCAAGTCCAAGGGTCCATTTACCACCAAATTTCTCAGCTAATAGACCTCCAGGCAGATGGGTTATCACATAACCATAATAAAAGGCGCTCAGTAAAAATCCTTGGGTGGCTTCGTCCCAATCATAGCGGTCACGACCCTAAAATAAAATTTTACGAGGTTACAGTGCGAGCGTTCTTTGCCAATATAATAAACTTTGAATGTAATTTTATCTTTTACCCGAACCGTTTATTTCAAACAAACGATCCCACATACTTACCCATATCAACAAAATATGCAGATTTTACTTATAGTATATATTTATTATAGGGCCAGTGCTTATTTATTATCTATCGTATTATATAAGTATATTAGGTAAAATCGGTCAAGCGTCTGTTAGTCCACATACGACGAAGCGTTTGATAAGACCATTGTTTTTGTTATTTTGCTACTATAGACCTTTTTTTATTGCAGGAGTTCAGCACACAGGCAGACGGCCACTTGATGGAAAGCGGTTTCCGTTGCCTATGGACATTTGCAACACCAAAGGTGCTACAAATGCGCTGCTGCTCTCTTAAGGGAGACTGGAACCTGGTCACCAATGCCGGAACACAACTCAAGGTTATTATGGCGACATACTTTAGACCAGGGGTGGTAGCCATCCAGTCGGGCAAATACCCTACCACCTGGCTGTGGGTTGTTCTGTTGCCTCTTACGACGGCCGCCCAGGGGCAGGAAATTGTATTCTTTCTTCGTTCCTGCAGGGATAAGGGGAGCTTTCAAAAAGTATTTAACAAAAAATACTCCATGCGTCGATACTTGGCCCCGTCACATCTTCCAATGACTGAGGCTCACAATACGGATCCTTAGGAACAGACACGTATTTGTGCCGTTTGAAGTTGTGACACTAGGTCCATAGGGTGTATTTACAAAGAAATTTGTAACAAATTATTTGAGGCTACCCACGACCAGAAGACTGATATCTACTTCACACAGCGAATTAGCATTGTCATCCAGCATGGATTCCATTGCAACGATTCCCTCTGGCATCAATGTGGTGCATGATCGTTAATTTTAGCTTATAGTAATATTTTTTGTATTCTTTAAACTATTTCATACTTTATAATGACTATCTCATTATTATTTTCTTAAGTTTTCGCGACTTGTATACATAATATACAAGTCATATGGTTTTAAGCGCGGTATATAAAATAATTAGAGCTAGGCATGTTTGCCGAAGAGTTTCTTGCGCCGCTTTTTCTCCTTTTCAAGCCATAACATGTTGCGAAGCGCTGATAAATTAGTTTAGGCGTCCATAGATTAAGGAATAACCATAAATAAAATTAAAACTAAATAATTAAAATGAACAAATTCGCGGTAGGCTAAATAACACTTTGTGATCATGTGTGGTGACCACGGCCACTGAAAAGTGGCCGAAATGTCGGAAATCAATTAAATAAATTACTGAGCTTAAAACCGCTAAAAGGTAATTTTATTATACTTTATTATGTTCATTCGTTCGCCGTTCATTCGTATTCAATTGTAACCTAATTTTTATTGAAATATTTTTTTATGTTCTACCACCTCGGAAATTTTCAATTTTTACGAATTTAAAATGTAATGAATTGGCCATCCAATCTGGCTTGAAAAAAGTCATTGAGATACATTGATTTGATTTCCGAAGATCTGTCGGAGTCATATCTTAAACGCTCACTAAGTATTTTTTATTGTGCCTGGTTACATGTAAGAATCAACCATATTTGTACATAAGTAATATTACATAATTACATTAACAGTTAAAGTAAATAAAAGCTACTCAATTTTATCATACTTATCACAATTACGCGCATTGTTTAAGTATTCAAGATTAACAAACAAACTCTCATGATAATTACATCAAGTATAATAAAAACCTTATCGCAATCGGAAGGCCGTTTAAAAGTAAGAAGCGCATATAAAGGATTTCATAGTTTTATGAATGATATAAATTGAAACACATCACTATGCAGTCTTGCACAAGAAATTTATTTCGTACTAGCTGGGCCCGGAACTTCGCCCGCGTAGTTTTTTTTCGCGGAACTGTAATTTTAAAAGTAGCCTAAGTTACTTCGTATAACATCAGCTATCTGCCAGTGAAAGTTTCGGAGATTAGCCAGAACATCCAGACAGACATACAGAAAATTAACTTGTAATTACGTCGACTACTGCATTCAAAGAGATTACAGACGATCGACTTGAATGAATTATTGATGATTTATTAAAACATTTTCTACTGTAATATCTAATTTTAGATGTGGCTAAGTTATCTAAGACATTTAAATACCATTTTATGGTGTTGTCCATTGCAAAAATCCTACTTCGTATAAAAAGAAAATAATCTTATACGGAAAATAATGTAAAAATTCATTATTCTAAACCATAAATAAAACAAAATACAATTTACATTATATTGTGTTTAAAACCGTATTTACACTAGCTCCTTTTCAATTGCATAAATTTTGTGAAATCAAGAGTTCTAAATTGACTATTTAAATTTAAAAAATATTTTTAATTATAAGATGATCATTGAAAAAGTTGAGTATTTTACAGAATAAAAACGGGTTGGTGGTGCCAACTATTATTGCAGGTGTGTCACGAATTAGATATTTAACAATCACCACCAATTACAACAACAACAACCCAAATCCTAGTAACTTACATTTAGTATATACATTTAGTATTAAATTATTAATTAATCATATACTGGACTGATTTTTTTAGGTAACCCATATGCAATATATTTATTGAACCTTTAATTATATATAAAATGGGTTTCATCAAATTAGCACTCGGTGAAGGTCGTTGTATAGCGGGATCTTAGCCTAATTGTTTTTTAAATAAATTTAGGTGCATTTATTATCTTACTTGACATTTATTTTAAATAGGTAAAAAATATCATAATATTATATTGCTCCCAATAAGCTTCATAAATTAATTTTAAAAGGCATATCGTTTGAAATTACACAGCTAAATTGGGTATTTCACAATCAAATAAACTCAGAAACGTTTTATCATTGCGAAAAAGTCACGGCCTCCTTAATTTTGCATAATTGAATATTGCCTTAAGACGTCACAATTTTAATGAGTCAAGTGACTTTTATTTAAATTATAATTAAAATTGTTTCAGTGGAACTGTTAAATATAAGACGAAAACGAGATATTCTGAAGCTGCTGATTTATATGAATACTATTTTATAATTGATTGTAATATGCATCAAATATCCTATTACTTTCGGGCAGATTCCCACAACTAACTAACTATGCAAATAACAAGGTTGTTTATGAACATTTTTTTTTTCTTTGTACTATGAGTTTATCGCTTTTACTATAGACACAGCATTTTAAGGAAAATAGCTGTTTGGCTGTGAAAAGACAGATGATTGGATGAATGACGATTGAACAAGGGTTCCGTTTTAGACCAAATTGGTTCAAACCCTAAAATATGAAAACTGATAATGTTACACATAACGAAACTATTTTAGGGGATGTACTCGTAAATGTCTTACATATTTATCGTCCCGCGCTGTTACACGCAGTCTTCTTTTATGACAGACACTTTAGGAATGCAATGTAATTTAAGAACTACTGTAAAAATAATATGACAAAAAGTTTGCGAAATAGTGTAATAAGTGGAATTTAATTGTAGGTACTTGGGTAATAAGTTGCAAGCATTTTAATTTTTGTATGATTTTTGAGTCTGATTCCGAAGAACAGTATTATGTTATATTACAATATTATGTATAATCTACACTAAATAAGTCGACAGTTACGGCACCTGTCTCTAAAGCTAAGATTATGGTCGGATTGTAATTGGTGTACGTTGTCCAAAATTCTTATTATTGAACTACGTCATTGCAATTTCATCACTAACACCATTCCTTTTTCGTGTCATAATTTTTCGAACAATTCACTTAGCACTTAATATTGATCAGCAAACTGCTTGTTCTATTATCTAATAATGGTATGTGATAGAGTTTACTGAACTTATTACCTCAGTATATCCCGCCATCACATGGCACACCTTAATTACCTTAAAAGGATCCTATACGAGGAGTGCAAACTGTTGACGTAATTTGAAAACCACTCTCCATAATAGACTATTATATAGTGGTAGCTTAATATTATCAAATAACAATATTTCGCATAGTAGAATTAGAAGCTGAAATACCTTTACTTATACTGTAAATGGATCAAATTAGAGATCCCGACATGTATACGTAAAATAATAAATCTACGTTTTAACAGTTTTAAGCGCAAAAACAAATATATGAAATACGTCCTACGTGGCTATAATATTCGAGGGTTGCTCTAGAATTCCCTGTGAACGACTCATCTCTTTCGAATATAAGAAAATAAAATCGGTCCACAATAGACGGAGAATTTGCATAAAGAAACAAACAAATAGATTACCGCGCTTAAAACCGTTAAAACATAGTTTTATTATGTCGCGAAAACTTAAGAAAATATTATGTAAGTTGAAATTCAACAATTTTACCATTTGTACAACAATACTGTATAGTATTGTTATATTGAAATTAATTCATTAAAATTAGTTCAACAGATGTCATTGCACCAGTCATACACTGTAATTTCCAATCAGAGGTTTAAAGTTAGTACCTATTTATAATGTTAACTCAAGTAAAAAGAATAAAGATATCACTCGTCTACGCGTATGTGAGTGAAAGAAAACATCGCGTTAAAACTTACATCAAGATCACTTTTGTGTGAAACTTTTCACTCCGGTTTATGTAAGTCTGGTAAATTTAATATCTAATCTCCTAGAAATGAGAAATCATATCCAGCTGTGGGACATTTATAAGCTTTGTTTGTCCTTTCAGATTCACTAGTATTATATCATGATTGTTATACGAATATGATACGAATAAAAGTGTTCTTAAAAATGATTTTTAAATCATGAGAAGAAGACAACGCGCGCTGAAACATAAGTTAAGTTTTTAACAAAAATGGAACTGACTTCAAAAATAACTAAAAAGCAAATCATAAATATATTCTACACCCTGAACTCAGTGCAAAGTAAGATATAAAAATAACAACATTTGGCGTCGACATACACTTGGCGTTGACTTCAAGATTTTGTAGAAAGAATTTGTTTTTTGAGTTACTTTTGAAGTCGATCTTATTTTTGGTTTTTTACTTTCAAAGTAGAAAGTAAGTTACGCAAATACTTGAATAGCTTTAGAAAAACAAATATATGAAAAATGTACTATATGGCTGTAATATTCGAGGGTTGTTCTCGAATTCCCTGTGATCGATTCATCTCTTTCGAATAAAATAAAATGAAATCAGTCCACAATTGAAAGAGAATTTTCATAATGAACAAACAAAAGACCAGTCGAATTCGAGTCGAGTTGAGGATCTACTTCCTCCTTTTTAAGTTGGATAAAAAATTAGGAAAGTAATTTCTGTTCATTTTGCATTATTGGTCTCCATAATAAAGGGTTTTCCATGTTTAAGTCCATTAAGGAAACTAAACATTATTCTATACTAGGGATGACAAGCTAATGTAACACGTGCCATTGAGGGCACACGACGGAATATTTTATGCACGCCAGCGATCACAAAATTCACTATGAAATGTTAGTATATAACATTACGGAAAGACCCCTTTATCAGATGACTTCAGTTCAGCATGCCTACACCTAAAAGTAATACCTTAAAACCTTAATATACATTACTTGTCATCTAATCTGCAACAACAAAAGTCACACTAATGTTACTTTAATTTGAATGACGCGTATTCCATTTGTTTTTGCATGAGCTCAGCAGACAGGCATCTATCTGATGAAAAGTTGTTACTATCGCCTATGAACATTTGTCAAACCAAAGGTGCTCCGAATGTGCTTCTTCTCGCTAAAGGGAGACTGAACCTGGCTAATAATGTCGCAACGCAAATCAAGGTTGTTATGGCGCACTACTCTAGACCAGGGGTGGTAGCCATCCAGACGGAAAAATACCCTACCACCTGACTGCATTGAGGTATTGCCTGGCTGTGGGTTATTTTGTCGTCTCTTACGACAGGCCGCCTGGATGCAGGAAATTGTATTATTTCTTCATTCCTGTACGGATAAAAACTTAACATGTAAGTGTATAACAGACACATTGCAAAATTTATTTTTGGTAGTAAATAAAGAGTTTTGAGTAGCTAGTATTTAGTATTATAACTTTCTTAATAATCACGAAGTTGGAACTATATGACGGCTTTTCTATGGCCTCATTAAATATTTCTTTAGAAAAAATGGCACGTTAATACATAAAATTTCGCCATCCCTGCTTTGTACAAAGCTTTTTGGATATGGACTCAATATTGGTGTACATGGTACTTTTTTAGTATATAGTTAAACATTTTTACTTTATTAATATGAGGAAACGAACTTCCTGGCAATTTCGTATCAATTCTTGTTGTTGTTGCCACAGAAAATATACTTACGTCATATATAGTTGTTTCATTAGCACTATTGCTACTAACTGATGCTGCCGGATCAGGACACGTCTCTCCAACTATGTGCTCCGATGACTGAACATTCACAACCATCTGGGTAATAGTTATACTAAGGCACACCCTCATTGTGAAGGAATTCGCCAAAGCAAACAGTCCCAGAACTCCCAGGACATAACGTTGAGGTATAAAAATCACTGAAAACCATTTTAAGCTGCACTATGCTTATTTTGATTTCTTTCTTTGGCAAAATTTTATTTTTAAGGCTTTATTTAAACTTAGTTATCATATAGAACATTAATAGTTAAGGCCAGAATGGTATTTGTATACTATAAATTATGTTAAATCGGCTTTACCATATTTTATACAAATGAAAAATTTCAAGATATAAAAAAAATATGGATCTATTATCAAACATTCGATATTATATTACAGTATGTGATGAAATACAGGCTTACGTCAGTTAATTATAGGCATAAGTGAAGTATGATGCAGTTTTTTTTGCTGGTGTACAGCAGTCAGATTGACGGTCCAACAATAAAGCCTCGTATACACGTTAAAAAATTATTTAGCAACAGTTGATCAACGTTGTTTATGCACAGCGAGAATGCTGCTGTAAACTTTGTTTAAATCAATATGGATTGTCCACACATGCCAGTCTGCGTTAAAATGTTGCCCGAGGAAGTAGTGTTGTTGTGTTCTCTGTATCTGATGTATAACGCTTAATAGGCACATAGTAACGCTTTTGATTGAAATAATGCTATTAACTGCATAATTTTATCCTTGCTCCACAGTACCGCCGTGTTTATCAACAGTTTCAAAGACGTCCACACACGTCCACATTTGTTGATAAACTGATGTTTTCCTTCGCCGGGCGTCAACTCTGTCAACATGGCGTGATCAACTCCGCAACACAAGTGTTGCCCGTAATATCTTGACAGCAGCTCGGCAACATGTTTATGCAACCATGTTGCTAAACAAATGTTTACCATGAATACAAGACTTAATTGAAAGTGGTTACCGTCGCTTATGCATATTTGGAACACTAAAAGCTACCAATGTGCTGCCGAACTCGTAGATAAGCCTGGAACCTGGGCACTAATGCCGGAACACAGCTCAACGACAGGCCGTCTGCACGTAGTACTTAGTATTCTTTCTCTGTTCCTGCATGAATATAGTGCTATATGTGTGTGTATAGGAAGTAAACAATGTGGAATTATTACAGTTAAACAATTCATAAAAACAAAATGTCACGTTATGGCAGACTCAAAGACAAAGACGAATAAAAATACATATACGTATATACATATTTGTAAAGTGTTATAAAAGTAAATGATGCAAATGGTGCCAACTGCAAATACTTTATTTATTTTATGTTTGCCTATATTAAAACAAATGTGAATCTATTTGCACCGTAAACCATTTGAAACATCGTGAAAATTGTTCTAGTTCGCCCGTCAGAATTAGTACTGTTTAAAGATAAACCAACTAACACCTTCTTTATCAGTTTGGTAATATATCAATATTTGCGTATCACACTTACCTCTGTTTAGTACAAGTCTCCATCCTTTAAGAGCCATAATTCACTGACAGGGTTAATAGAGAGAAAATTAATATTATGTATATTAAATAAATTTTCAGTATTACACTACTTACAAGCCTACTGATAAACGCATTGCATTGGTGATGTCGATTCACTGTTTCAATGATAATAGCGTATTAAAGTTGACAGCTAGCAAAATATCGTAAACATTATCAAAATATCCATCTCAACAACGATCTGATAAGAGGACGCTCCCAAAATGTCTCGAGTTGAATAAAAATGTAGGATATCAGCGAGATTAAATTACCTTACCATCTTGATCTTAGTATATTGATGGATATCATCCAAATCAACGCTGCGTGCAAAATTCAAAAATCATTCTTGTTAAAAAATAAAATGAGGATTTTCGGGAGAGGCATAAAAAGGTCGTAAAAATTTGGTTCCGATGCAATATTTTCGTAGTACAATATAATTATAAAACTATAATAATCTTAGTTTTGTATGTTTTTAGTAACTATAGTTATTCCGAGTCTTTACAGTTATTTCCGGGATTCATGATTCATTCAATAATACAAAAAAATCCATAAAACATTTTGTTGTTTATTTGGCCTCCGTAGTTATTAAGCTTCGCGTGCTGCAGTTTTCGCATGTGAAGTAATTTGTTATGTTTGAATGTGTGATTTTTTTGTATTAAAATCCTTTGGGCTATTCCGGATCTAATTTGAGACTATATATATAATTAGGCGTCGTATAAATAGCAGTTTTTATTTAAATATTGGAATTTAATTTGATATAACAAAAACAAATTATTGCTATAATTTACCATTAAAAGTATTCCTACCCTACTCAATGTTGTCATTAGTCAGATAGAAAACAAAATTAGGTTATTGGTGATCTTGGAGTTTTTGCCTTGCCTTATGCTAAATATTTTACTCAAAAAAGAAGCAAAATAGTGGGGCAAGCGATGGTGGAACGATCTAATACATTTGAGGAGTTTCAGAAACTGCGATACGAAAGAGTTGGATAACAAGTTTATTAGAAGATAGTAACGAGTTTAGTGAAGAGTTTAGTGAGTAATTTAGTGAAGGAGTTTAGCGTAGTTTAAGAGAAGATCCAAAAGTGAACTACGCGCGGTAAATTTGGCGGTGGCCACAGTAGCAGCAGCGTGTGATCTACGCAATATCTTCGACGGTATTGTGAGTGAGTAATCTCATCGTCGGGGCAGAGCGTCGGCAGTTGTGCGTAACGGCAGCACAGGAGAATCACGCACAGCTTTGCAAGACCGTAAAGGCATTTAGTTAGGAAAAAACTGGTGTTTAATACCAGTCCTAAGTGCGTATCCCCACTCGCACATAACAATATTTTTGAATAAAATTACATAAATTGAGAAATAAACATCGTGACTCTAAGTATAAAATTATTAATATTTATTTCCTAGCAAGATTCACGATAATGCTACAAGTTACATTTTATAGATGCAGCCATACTATCCTATTTGAAATATAAATTCATTTGTACCATAGTAATTTGAGAGTTTAAAGCAATTATTCGTGTCACGAGAATAATATATGTCATGAGATTATTTTATAGTAAACATTTTATTATTATCCTTAATTATATTAATAACATAAAATATAATTTACAATACAGCTATAAATTAACAGTCATATTTAATTCAACTTTTCTCTTTTGTCTCTTTTTTATCCCATTTCGTTCTTTCGGTGTCGTTATCCCGAGTTGGGAGGGGTCCATGCTTCCAGTTTTTAGGGTATCCATGTTTGTTGACATCATCCCACCATTGCTGTTCGCCTTTGGCAAATATTATGTATATTATATTTGTAAATACCAGGACCCCAAGACAGACCCAGAATGCTATCCTCCATTGCTTCAACGTTGACTGCAAATAAAAATAAAGTGCCTATTAGGAGATGAAAACTAAACAAAGTAATTGCGTTAGGTTATCGAACCTAACGCAATTACTTTAACGGCTCATAGCAAAGATAGATGATGTTCATATACGGTCTCAGAAGAATCTGGATACTATGTGTCACAAAAATTGTTTAATATATTTCATATCAATACAACTATATATAGAAATCCCCTGTCACAGAGTTTCACTGCGATGGACTCCAAAACTACTAAACCGATTTTGCAGATTGTTTGTAAATTTAATTTATAATTAAAGAAAAACTATTTCTACTATCAACTAAGTTAAGCATCATTTGTGATAATGGTTGTTGTGTGTGATCAAGTGAATTCGAGAAAGGTTTAGATTTATAATTGGACCCGGTAGATGCCGTTAGAATCGGGTTTCAGGATTTTGATGACTTTTTGGGATTCATTTGAGCGGGCGTTTGAACCCAGTACGTGGCGTTAGAATCGGGATCAAAATTTTATTTTTTAGAGCAGAACAACGTCTGTCGGAGCCGTTATTTTACTTATATAAATTAGAAACTTCCACATGTAGGCTCCATATAGTTTACAATGAATTCGTGGGGCAATGCTCTTCAACAAAATCCCAGAAAACCTTTAGTTTATTAGTTTACCAACGTAGATGACCGCGCCGAATGGGTATAATGAAATCCCCAACAAGCTTTTTCAATAATCATTAATATAAGTTACTTTTTTAAACCTTATATGAGTATAAACTACATTAAAAAAGGAATAATAATAATTATTATGAAGTAAAGATATGTTGCTGGGGAGTTAGTTGCGCGGCTTCTTCTTTTACAGTAACTAAAATTGCTATCGACGGTGATAGACGGCTTTCAATAAGTAATCTATAAGATCCCATTGTAAAATAGATACATTCATTCATTATTTTGAAAGAAAATGTAACAGAAAACAGCAGAATCATTTTAGAACTACCACATATCAGTAAAGAAGTAATGATTTGTTATTTCCTTTAGAGTCCAGTCATAAATTACGTCACACACACATTAATCCCCCCCCCCCTCCGAAATTTATCAGTGTATGACAAGGGGCGGGATTGGTTCTAAATATCGCGACGTCACAACTCGAAATCAAATAGATTTATGCTTCAAAACACGAAATTTAAACTATTAACGAAACTTCAAAATATTTTCAACTCTGTATACGCATAATGTTACTTTATATTTGCGAAACTGCTGTTTTAATTTATTAATAATTTATTGATGTAAAATTGCAACATAATAATATGTGATTTCATACTAAAGAAGGAGGAGTTACACAAAGGCTGTGACAAGGGCATGGGAGGGGCAAAGAATCATGAAATTCGTCTCTTATCAGGAAATGTTCAGAATCTTCTTCTTTCTAATACGGGTCAGCGTTCTATATTTTTTCTTCTTGAATCTTCTCTTAAAAACATTTAACTTGTAATTTTAAGGGCCGCTTGTATATGATTGCTTCAATTTATTTAAGAAAAACACAAAATGTATTTAACACCCTTAAATACAATTAGCGTCTTGCACAACGGAAAAATTTGCCGCTAAATATATTCAAAGAACTTTCAATACGTTTTGTGTAAAATGTATTTAGGCAGTTTAATATGATCTAATTTTATTTAAAGGCGATCGCTATGCAAACGGCTCTAAGAATTTAGAATGAGCTCCCATCTAAAGTTTTCTATAGCACCACGGTCTATGGTTATTCTAAATGACTTGATAGAATTACTTCGAGGTTGACAGCACGTTATTTCTATAGGTGATGGTTACCACTTTCTATTAGCCTATCTCTTGTACTTCAATAGTAAAAATGGGTATAATACTTATATGATGTGCATATACAAAATTGAAATAAAAATTATTAAACAATATTTGCATGTTAATTGTTCTCTTTGTATGTAATAATGTAAAGGAATCGAAACTCATATAACTGAAATCGTATAGGAAGCGTCTGTGTACAAAGAAGTTGATACACTAATTGTAATAAATTCTTTCTCAATAGCTTCCGCTCTATGTAAATTGATTACCTTCGAATAATTGATTGGCACAAAAAGTTAAACTGTTTTCAATGTAAATCGGTTGAATAGTTAAGGAAATTTAAATAATATGGTACTGGAAATCCAATCTCGAACTGGTTATATTTTATTTCAAAACAAATCTCGATTTTTTGATGCATCAGAAAAGCTCTGTTTTTTTAAATATTATATTTTTATGCAGTCAACAAAAAGGTTTCATAAAGAAAAAAGGTCAGTTGGACTTCTTAAAAGACGTATAGGCGAAAAAATTTTGGTCCAACCTGGGTTAGTCCCATAAAGTATTTTGTTCAGTATCAAAAACCGGATCGACGGTTTCAAATTTTTTTGTGTAAAATTGCCATTTTCTTTCTGATTATATATTTTTTGAAAATCTATGGATGGTGATCAAAAATTCACGAAAAATTATGAGTCTAAGTTCCTAAGACCATTTCGTGTAACTGCAACGGTTAACGCCACTTCCTTTTACTGCCCCGCAGAAAGTTTCCACTCTGTGTAATATAATATACTTACTTGAGGAGTTAGGAATCCAATTAGGTATGGTGAAATAATACCAGATATGGCGGCGATACCATTCACCATAGCTGTAGTAGTACCAGTGTAGTTTGGAGTAATGTCAAGTGGGTTTACTTTCATGCCACTGTAGTAAGCGCCCATTAGAGTCATAGCAGCAATAAACCAAAACACGGCGAGGGTTGTGTCACAGCCAGAGTATGAGGCCAAGATGATGCAAATTCCAGGTCCAGTTGCAGCTGAAAATAATAACTACGTTATTTGGATAATGGAAATCTCTTCCCAATGTTGTGTATAATTTTCCAATAAATCTAATTAACACTTTCAAGCCCCCCAATGATTGGCACCCAGTAATTTAATTGAAGACCAAAGTTTTTCAGTAATTGTTACTTATCCCTTATTCACTTGGCTAACAAGCTTTCACATAGGTTGCATTGCTTTACATCTTTCTCAAGGCGCGCCTCGGCGACTCGGTAAATTAGGGTGGGTCAAAAAATATTTTTTTTACAAGTGATACTGAAAAATGGTTGGTTTTACCTTACGAAAATTTGACCAAATATGAGCTCTTAATTTAATGTTGTACAAAAAAGATATCCTAATGTATATATTTTTTTCGTAAACCCCATTTGAATGATATTGAAGATTTAAGTTTGATTATTTTAAGACAAAATTAATTTTTGTTTATGAATTTTATAACTCGACAGTAAATGACTATTATAAAACGCACTGCTCACTGATAAAATAGTGAGGTAGTGTGGACCTCGAGATACTCACTAATACCACTCCGGTCTTATAATATCTGGTAATGTAATATTTCTTTTTATATCCTTGTTATGTATTTTTTGCTATCCACATCATTCTCTTATTACACTACTACTGAGAATTACGTTCATTTTAATCCTACACATACTTTTCAGAATGTTCATATCACCTGGATTTATTCTATTTTCATATAGCAGTGGTAGGTATTAATATGGTATCTAAATATCTGTTATATTTAAAACTTTCAGAGATTTATTCGAATCTTTTCAAATAGTATTACAATTGCTGTAAGGTAAAGACTGCTAAATTAACGACATGCTTGGTTAACTTTGTGGTAACTCGTGCATGAAAACCGAGTACGCTTCAATCAGTTAATAAAGGTTTTTTGCAATACCTACGTTTATTGATTCTGTTTAGTGATTGATAAAAAAAGGATTATTTTATAGAAATGACATGTGCAAATCACATAATTATTTATGTGTTTATATTTGCGCTAAGCGAAATATTACCTTAATATTTCTTGAACCTGTTTGATAGTAAAACACGTTTTTATGTTGTTAGACCGTACTTAAATATTAAGATAGAACCGACAACAATATAGTAATTTGCATGACATATTATTTTATATATAATATGAATTTCGGTAAATAATTATTTACTCATTAAAATCGCTAAGGAAAGATCTGTCTAATATAAGTATTTTTAAGACTCGTCGTTTTTAGATTTCGAAATGTATTTAATTGTTATTAAATAAAGAGTTATAAATAGACAGAAGATAGAAAATTATATTGTTCACCACATACACATAAAGTAAATAATTAACAGTAATTTGGTGTAAACGCGGGAACAAAGAAAAAAGAAAGACTTTAGCCTTTAGCAGCCTTATCGCTTTAGATCAATCGCCAATCCTGCCACCTCGCTCTATGGATAGTATAAACACGACGACTTATGATAGTGCCATCATTCAGATAACAAAAAATACTGTCTTCTTTCTTAAATGTTGCAATACGCTTCTTCAATAAAATTCCGAGTGAAGTGTTGGATCTGTCCTTCATTAAATTAAAAAGTACCTTGCTTAAAAAGGGATACTCCACTATTGAAGTATATTTAAATAACAAATCTGCATTTACACAGCTGCTCGCTCCAGGCTTTTGTACTATCTTCTGTATAACGTTTATATTTTGCATAAAATGTAAGGAATCTATGGAGATTTGTCGAAGTATGAACTCTTAGTATGTCATTATTGCGACGGTTACAATATTCTTTGTTGGTAACACCTCCAGTAATACTTAAAAAAGTACTTGCAATAAAACTTCTATATGTATTTTTTAAAAAAGTAAGAGATAGACAAATAATTATAGAATAGAAAGAATATAAAGCTTTTTGCCGCTTCTCGTCTTTTAAACAATGATAACACGTTGCAAGTTAAAGTACATTTAAATTTTGACTTCCGAATATGATTTTTAAAAAGTGTTCCCCAGTGGAACTTATTTTATATAAAAACTTTTGAATTTGAACATGTGCGTAATGCCGCGGAAAATTATTCTTACCAATGGTCGTATAGATTTTCCTAGCAGATTGGATGCTATGATATCCTTTCTTCACACAGAAATCACAGACGAGCCCAAAGAAGAATGAAGCAATCCACATGGCAACATATGGCAATGCAGATAATGTGCCTGTAGACTTGATGTTGAATTTTAACACATCAGTCATGTATTTTGGTAAATCTGTCACCATTGTAAAGTAACCCCAGTCGTGTCCGATCTGTAAAAAATCGAAGTGATTTATTCTGTTCGGAACCTGAGTTTTACAAAGTATTATGCTATTATGTATGTACGTACATTCCTCCTCGCCTTTCACGGGCATACAAAATTATTTGTAATTCTTTTGGTTACAAGCCTTTTGCAGATGTAAATACTTATTTTAAAATTATAGTACTTGTCAGGTGTTAACAATTCTTATCTTTTTATCTCTCTCTCTCTCTCTCTCTCTCTCTCTCTCTCTCTCTCTCTCTCTCTCTCTCTCTCTCTCTCTCTCTCTCTCTCTCTCTCTCTCTCTCTCTCTCTCTCTCTCTCTTCTCTCTCTCTCTCTCTCTCTCTCTCTCTCTCTCTCTCTCTCTCTCTCTCTCTCTCTCTCTCTCTCTCTCTCTCTCTCTCTCTCTCTCTCTCTCTCTCTCTCTCTCTCTCTCTCTCTCTCTCTCTCTCTCTCTCTCTCTCTCTCTCTCTCTCTCTCTCTCTCTCTCTCTCTCTCTCTCTCTCTCTCTCTCTCTCTCTCTCTCTCTAAGGCCTATTCCATCTACCTAGATCTGAAGGATATTGACAAAAACTAGATTTTTCGGTACGTACCTTCTTTGACTTATATTCGTTACATCTAGTTATTACGAGCTAAGTTTAATTTATAGTAAATAATAAAATATTATCATTTGATCAATGAGTTTGTCATAATAATATGAATGTTATAATACTCATACTTACAGCAGCGATAATTAAAGCCCAAAGAGGTACTGATCGTAGCAAAGCCTTCCAAGGAGTTGGTTCTAACTTCTTTGTGCCACTACTTACCAAAGATTCTACGTTTTGATTCAAAAATTTCTTTTCTTCGTCTGTTATAAATGGATGAGTGTTTGGTGTACTGTAGCAGAGAATTATCTGGAAAATTAATATCATTTAATAATAATAATCGGCGAAATGCATATCAGTACATGCATAGTGTATGGCTCCATAGAAGTGACTGGACTGCTTTTAGCATTTGACTTCACATTACCAAAAAAGCGTGTTATATAAAAAACCGTATTTCTCAAGAACTACTTTACTAACTAACTAACTTCGTTGGCTCAGCGACCCAAACTGTGTCTTAGTCTCCGAAGCGAGAACACGCCACCAATCTGTCCTATGCGATTTCTTGCCAGTCAAGGGCTTGAAGTTCACACAGGTCAGCCTCCACTATGTCCCTCCACCGTTACTTGGGGCGACCGACTGGACTTCGCCCATCCGATCATCCCAAACAGGCCCTCTTCAAGCTTCGATCCTTTCCCATCCATTCCACGTGACAGAGCCAACGGAGATGGTGAGATTTTATCTCTCCTATTATGTTAGGCTTGGCACGTGGTTTTCAATTTCGACGTTGGCTCGGACCCTTCAGCTGCCCTCGTCTCTCCGTGTTGGACCTAAAATCTTTAGGAGAACCTTTCCTTGAGCCACTAACAGCTGGTTACAACAAGAACTACTTAATAAACCTTTTAAAACCGAAACGCTTTTGGCTATACAATGAAGATTGTTTTATACATTCAAGGATATATGGAGGAGTGGGCAGGTAAGAGAAAGCGTTTCACTACCCTAATGAAAATCAAACTAAGCTTTAAACTGAGAAACACCGCTACGAATTTTTAAAGACTTTTTCAACCATACTCAATTAACGACACAGTAGTCACTATAATTAGTATGTATTGATACACATATACTGACGCGTAATTTTTAAAATATATAGTAATACTTAAAATTAATATACTCACCCAAAACACAAACCATAACAAGCCGAGGCCTCCAAACATATAAAAAACATTCTCCCAGCTTCCTTCGTGCATAATTAGTCCTGAGAAGTAGGAGCCAGCAATGTTACCAATTTGAGCACCACCAAAAACTATGGCACCCATTCTACCTCTTTCTGCTTTTGGCGCCCATTTCGAAAGCATAGCCATTAAACCCGGCATTGTAGGACCCTACAACACCAATAAAGTTTAATTTATACACAAATAAAAAATCATTTCATTTATTTGCAAATATGTATATATAGATAGATACCATATGGCTATAAAGAGCATTAAACCAAAGAATATTGACATTATTTCCTTGATATATACAAGTATATTTAATAATCAAATACCTAGAATACTTAAAATATTGTCTCGTTTGATTGCTATATCTACCAAATGAGTTTTTTTGTCGACATAAAATTATTTTACGCACTGCTCTGGTACATATATTTTTTGTCAAATTAAGT
The DNA here is from genome assembly GCA_012273795.1 of Dendrolimus punctatus. NCBI lineage: Eukaryota > Metazoa > Arthropoda > Insecta > Lepidoptera > Lasiocampidae > Dendrolimus > Dendrolimus punctatus. Next base: position 13,467,124 of record CM022539.1, read on the forward strand.
AAATTGATCAAAAAAACTTCATTATACTGTACTATAACAAGACTGCAAATTTAATGTATTAAGGTAGACAAAAAAATCGGCAACAGGTGACCCTCTGGAGCAGGCCCTGTTTTCTTGCAATTCATTTAAGCATCAACAAACTAAATCCAAAATTTAATGCATGGTATTTAGACAATTACACCATCAAAACAATAAACAATACCGTTCAGTTTCTTATTGAAAAATTAGGGAAAATTGGCCTAACTCTTTTGTCTAAATGCCAAATTCTATCTCACCAACAAGTTAAACAATATTGACAGCAAAATATCGGAGTTTCGATGTTTGTCTAAATTTGAAAATTCTTAATGAAAGTAATCTAAGACTATTTTTAATTATTCTTTCGCATCTTTCGATTCCGAAATTCAAAATTTTCTTTCCAAAATTGCTAATTTAAAAATATTACCATACATTGCGCATAATAGGCATTGCTTGTTTGTTCCAATTTTTAATTAACTACTCTGCTTTACTAGCTAATTTAGACAACATTATTTTTAGGCAATCACACTCGTCATTGTTCAATATAACTTTTGATGATAGTTCGTAGACCCAAGCCACTCTGCTGATAAGGCTTGGCGATCTGGGAATACGCAAAAATTCCGACATAAGTCTACCCGCCTTCTTAGCCTCATTATATAGCACCGTGGACCTCATCGGTAATATATTAAATTAAAAAAACTCACATGTTTAGCTGAGGCTACAAATAAAGAGGAAAAAGAAAACTATTACAAATGAAAAAAAAAATGCAAATAAAAAAAATATACGGTAACAGATCAAATATAATCAACATATTAAAATCTCAAACAAATAAATATCTTCTGCAATATCCAAAATATTGGCGAACTGACAGTTACTGCTCACAAGCTGACTTGTGCAATGTTTAAGAATCGTTTGATACAAATTTAATCAAATAACAATAAAAGGCAATCTGTTTCATGTTATGCATATCAAACCATTCAAATAATATTAAATTTCAAAGTAGTGACACAATATTTTGTAAATGGCGGTAGGTCTTATAAAGAAATAATACATTCTTGCTCAAATAAAAATGAAGCATATTGTTGTCAAATACATCAACACAAAAGTTTCCTTTGATTTCATTTTGGACACAAATTCAATTATTTAAATATTTGGCACGCATTTCAATCCTGAAATTAAATACTTATTTATATGTGATTTGAGATTACTTTAAAAGGTAACGGTCGTTTATTGACCGTAAAGTAGCATTTCCGATGAACATAACCGAACAAAGTGAATGGGAGTGGTTATGCAGCAGTTTTGTACGTAGCCTTTGTATAGCGCACTTGTATCTGCCGATTTTAAGACCCCTTTTGCCACAAAATATGAGGTACAAACTATACAATTCTTTGTTGGTATTTAGTGATCAATAATTTATCACAAATATTCACATCTGAATTTACATTACAAATATATCATTATATCAAATTACAGTGTATCTTATAAAGATCATATTCTGTGAAGGATTATCAAGACGATAGCCAGGCTGACATTGCATATTTATTGCATGTGTCACCAGAGAAATGGGAAATCCCATCTGGTGGAAAGCGAGTACCATCGTCTAATGACATTGGTAACACGGGTACAGGTAAAAGTGGTACACCAACAGCTAACTCGCAGCTCATTGCTAACACCAAAATTTACCTGCCTCCAAAGGGAGACTGAAATCTGGCCAATGATGCCAGAACACATCTCAAGGTGACACAGTGCGGTTTTTTTTGTAATTTATCTATAGTTATTTTAAGTTAATTGGGATGCGGGCATGTCATTGTGTTATAATAAATTCTAACATTATTTACATGTGTTTCAATGTCTATTCTATTACATAAAAGAACTGGCGTTAAATAACATCTTATCAATTTTAATTACTTTTTAACGGTGATGAATGCTCTGTATGAATTCTTTTTCTTGTACAAACTTCTGTCATCACAAACATGCAAGCTCCTATGAAATTCATAAGGCAGCGACGATTTCTCAGATATTAAAAGTATCTCAGTCGATTAACTGCCAGTAAAATATAACAATTTTAAACTTACCTCACCGAGGCCTTCAACAACTCTTAAAGCTATTAAAGCCCAAGCTCCTCCTACTTTGACGGTAATCGGAGTTATAAAAGTACATATCGCAGTCGAGAGAAGTCCAAGACCGAGCACCCATTTGCCTCCAAAACGCTCCGCCAGCATGCCTCCAGGTATATGGGTCAGTACATACCCATAGTAAAATGACCCAAGAATCAAACCTTGAGTTACCTCACTCCATTCAAATTGTACTGGCTGGAAAAGAACCGTGAAAAATGTTGTATGCATCAAAAAGTTATTCAATCTAATATTTGTCAGTTATTTACAAAATATTTAAAAAAAAAATCATTTCTAAATAGGTTAATTTTTTCATTTGGCCATAATAATTAATTAAAAATATCTTAAGCGACAAATAAATACGATATAGAAATCATTTGGTTGTTTGTTTCATCATTGAATAACTTTGCAAATTTATCAAATATCGAGTATAGAGCTTCACTTATTTTATTTTACTTTTCAAATAAGACGGCGCATAAATCTCTTACAAAATCAATAGCTGATATCGCAGAGCAATAAAACAGTAGACAATATGGGCACAATGTTTTAAACCTTGTAGGGGCTTGTATTGTTTCTTTGTAATGCGGATAAATAGTAAATAATTTTGACCTCCAAAATGGATAATTTTCACAGGATACAAATTCCAAGTCTACACAAACGAAAAGACCTGCTAAACAGGTACATATTTACATATATTTTAACCTTCATAAATCGTTTAGTATTATTTTAAAATATTTATTAAATTTCATTTTCTAGTATAATGTAGATTTATTTCTATTTTTAACAGGAAATATATTTAAAAAATAAAAATTTCTCAAATCATTAAATTAAATTATATCGAAATTTAATCTGCAAGCCTCATACAAAATAATATCTAAAAAAAATGTAGCATCCCATAGATATGTAAACAATTTTCATTGTAATCGATGAAACAAATTGTCCCACTATTCAATGATATGATATTGATAATGATTATAATCGTTTAAGGAAAACATGATGCAAAGTAACCAGGAAAGGTGAATGTTGAAAACTCCATAAATAACAATAAATACCGTGAAACTAATTGCTCATCATCCTTAACATTGAGAAAACAAATGAAACGACAAGATTAATAAAGTATGAAAGTTAATTGTTTTAGTAGTATTTATTATTATTCATTAGACCTTCTATTTATTGTAGTTCATTAAATTTAAAATACCATAATAGTGCATTGGTAACCGCGATACGTCACATCAAAAGAAGGCAATCAATTTGCGTACTTTTAACAACTAAGTCATGGTGGATGACTGGTGATTATTTTGTTCACGACCAAAACTCTTTCATCACTTACTATTTCTAAAACACAAGTAGTGTTGTTTTAGTGTCTCACGTACACCTACCTCTATTCCGCGTAAAAAATCTTAAAATCTTTTATAGATCCTTCATCCACTCATATATTTAATTGCTTCACTTCACAATTGACCGCGGTGTACTAACCAAGAGCAAATCGCAGATATTTTAAACAAAAGACAGTGAACAAGCACTGCAAACAAACTTGAATGCGAAGAAATTAAATAATGTAGATAACTCGAAAATTATATAATGTACAAATAGCGATCCATTATCTGTGCGCAACCCCATAAGAAACAGACGTGGCAATATGGAGGTATTTTGCATTTGTGTAAATACTACAATATTTTTATATATATATATATATAATACTTGCATCTCGATGTACAGGTTTCTGACTACATATTTTGCTACATGTCTTTGCCTAATAATAATTGTAAAAATTCGGTCAGAACCCTGCATAAAGAACGTTATGTAGAGGAATTTACGACAGAATTATTGTTAAATAAGTAATCGCGTAGCAAAACAGAAAATATAGTAATTTACACAGCAGAACTCAAATACAATAATTCTTCCGCAAATAATAAACTTATCTGCCACTGTCATATCACAATATGATGAATCCTTTCAAGTTCACCAAACTGTACCGATTCAATTCTCTTTTGCACTGTTTAAATACCTTTATATTATTTATTTTTAACCTCAGTCTCCATGTCATTGCTTCTTAAGAAAAAAATTAAGATGATTTTTCTTCACAATTTATATACGAACCTCGTACACGAATTGCTTTACAAAACTTGACAGTTAGGGATGTTGCAAATACATATATTTTTTATACCGGTATAAATATGTATATACATAATAATAGTTCCTGCAAGATTCGAGTATAAATCTCACATGTATCAAGCAGCATGGAACGGTCTACTTTAGCTTAAAAGTATAAAAGATGAGTAAATTCTTCAGACTCTATTACTGAATTAAAACTATTATATTTAGTATACTATTTTTTTTAGTCTTAATCTTATTTACTTATATTTCTGTTCAGTAACATGTACAAAATTATTAATTGAAAGTTTATTCTCTGTCCGGTTCATCACTAAACTCAGACTCTGGTAATACAGTCGGTATTTTGTAGGTGTACCAGCCATGAAAATAAAGTGGATGTGGACCGCTGAGATATACATTACCACGGTTAATACCTTTTTCTTATACTAATATATTAAGCTGAAGAATTTGTTTGTTTGTTTGCTTGAACGCGCTAATCTCAGAAACTACTGGTCTGATTTGAAAATTATTTTCATTGTTAGATAGCCCATGCATCTAGGAAAGCTAAATATCGTTAAGACCAATAGCAGCGGAGCACTAATGAATTTTTTTTTCAAAATCGGGGGGTTTCAAAACTTCTTTTTTTTAAGTATTCCACACAGACGAGGTCGCGGACAGAAACTAGTCTATCTATAAATCAAACTGGATGTCGTCAAGTCATGTAATTGTTCTCTGTTCTTAATCTCTTAACATGAAATTACAGATATAGTGTCCAGATATGGCCCTTGTTCGATATTAAAGATATATACTATAGATACCTCTTTTACATATATCAACTGATAGTAAATTTATATCACTTACGTCGTCATTTCTTAATAGAATAGCAGCAACTTCACTAGTAACGTTTGACACTATACTCTTATCTGGACATGCATTAGGATCATAATGTGCGTCTCCTTCAACTGCCGTCGTCTTTTTAACCATCTGCGTAATAGCCAGATTTAAGCATACACGCATTGTGTATGCATTGGCTATAGCCAATAAACCCATCACCGCCAGGACATACCGTTGGGGTATTATGAATACTGAAATAGAAATTTCCATGGATTACAACATCACGATCACGACTTCCCTTTAATATGATATCGATACAAATTGCTTTATAACAAGCAATTTGTATCGCTCTGAGTTTCTTTATTGATAAGGATTCAAGATTTAAACTACTACATAGTCCGTGTGATCTTGATTTTAAATGATATTTAAATTACTACAAAAGACTTATAAATTTAACTGCTTTTGTTATTAAAAATAATGAATATTCAACTAAAACAAAGCAAAATAAATAGTGTGGTATACAATTCGTTATGAGTATAATAAGTATGAGATAATGTGCTAATATAATGTGATGGTCCAAAATTTCCAAAGTAATCAATTCATTAAGTGACACTCTAATTATTTTGTATACAAAAATAGGTCGTTTATCCAAACAATGAAGATTTTAGTTTCATACTATCATATGAGAATAACCCCAAAGGTAAAGTGCTGTCTAAATTAGGTTCAACGTTACATTGTTAAATCGACTGAAATTTATTTATATTCGGACAATAAAAAAAAAACATTTAAATTCTTGATTGTCTTTGCTTACAATTCATAAACTTACTATGAAACTGGTCTAGTTATATAATTTATTAAGAACAGAATTTCATAAATGATATATGCACAAGAATAAATTAGTGTGTTATTATAATATATTTTTAAGGAATATACGCAGACTGGCTAACAACCCACCAAATGGCCAATTCATCACAGTATGTATTTAGCGTATGGAACTAATTTTATACAATACATATTACTTAGTCATTACTGAAGAAGAAATCTTTGGTACTTGTGCTTGTAGGACAATTCAGTAACTATATATTTAAAATATTAACATTCAGGACTGCTTACTCAATGTTTAAATTTTAATTAATTAACATAAATCAAAGGTGTCAAAATAGGTACTAATAAATAATCTTTACTACTACATACTGTATGCAAAAAATACTTATTTGATATAAGTTAAATACAATTCCTAGCTTATTAATAGGTAAGAAATATTATTAATTTTAAATTCAGCTCAACATAAAGATTCATTAAATGATGCATAATTTTTTCATGAATTTTCAATTCGAAAGTATTCGGTACTTACATTTCGAAATCGTTAATCTCACACCAGTCAACATTTTGCTGTTGTTTTTATCTAAAACAAAACAAAATCACTTCTATTATTTAATTTATTTCACTACACATTTATGATTCTAATATTTCGCGGAACGAAACATGAAGTAGACTTTATCTACGGACGACGTTGCGAGTATTTGACTCGGAGACTAATCAGGAAAAAGTATTGCGATGACTGTGTACGAAGTTTTCAATGGAATGTCACTACCGGATTAATAGACGCAAGGCCGTTGGAACTTAGGCCTCATCTTTTTCCATAAACACTGCCTAAAAAACAAGGTTTCAAAAAATATGTGAGCAGCGTACTATATTTGTACGCATGATTTCGTTCCGCATGATTCTTACCATGGGTTGAATTCTGACATTACTTGTATGGAGCTGTTTATCAATTATTAACTGATATTAAGGCTAAGGTTTCTAAGATATTTTTGGCACAGGCCATTTGAACCCATCACTTTCCAATCACAACGGCTCAGTTTTTTGTGTAGTGTGACTCTTGATGTTTGTTTAAGTGGGTACCTGGATGGTTTAATCTACAATTGAACCCGGTAGTTGGTGCTGGAATCGGGTTCCAGGGATTTTGATGAAATATTTACTGTCTATTTGAGCGGGTCCCGGGAAGGTTTGAACTTGCAATTGGATCCGGTAGATGGCGCTGGACAGGAAAACGTCTGCCAGGCCCGTTAGTAACTATATACAGTTATAGTTTATTCTTTGAACTAAAAATATAATTTAAAAAATCAGATCAGCTGTGAAATTTGAAAACAATTGTCATTTTTTTTTCAAATGAATATTTTTCATTTATTGTGTTTGCAAAAAATTTAAGGATCAAAATATGTTATCGCTCCAAATAATCTTAATAAGTAGTTTTGAATTGGCATTTCGTTAAAGTTTATAAAAAAAATGTGTTGTGGTCGGAAATTTCTTGGAATGCACTTGTCAGGCTTGGAAATTACACAGCTGTGATATGAGGAAGTTTAACGCAGCGCAAATACTAGCGATTAAGTGTGAAACGTATTTAAATTTAGTAGATCGTATTTAAACCGGAACTACACTCATTTTTATGATTAAATAATCTTCTTAGAGCGGTTGAGATAATTTTCAGACCGTTTAATGTAAGTATTCATTGTCTCACATTGTTTCAATGTGTTCTTTTAGTCCATTGCACTCGTATGCATATAAAAATAATATATCATAAATTGGACGATGTTTCTTTAAGATACCTTACTGACTTTGTTATGTTTCGTCCGTACTACAATTTATCAATAAAAGTGCTACTGTTAAGACGTATGTTTCTTTCTTCTTTATGACCTTGGGGAGCAATCGATATAACGAAATTCGATAACTTAGTACATTCAATATCGAAAATAGTCCCTAAAATGACATAGTTATCATTGTGTACCGACTCGAAGTTACAAGAACGAAGTACAATTGTCTATTTCATCATAAAACTAAAATTTGTTCTTTTTAACGCGTTTTTAAAATATGAACTTGCACAATTTTTGTATATAATTAAGACAGTCTTCGTGATTATTTAGGTTTATGATTCCTTAGAAAAATAGAAACCAAGTAAAAGCCAATCCTACTAACAAACGCCTCAGTTCGACTCAAAGAGTACATTGAATATATAAATAACGAGTTCGACTGTAGGGCTAAGGCTGGTATGCATAGAGACATTTAACTTACAGTTTAAAATAATCACTGTTAATGCTTATATTATTGGCGATTATTTTATTTTTATCATCAGTCGAATGACTTGTATAAATTTGTAGTTAGTTGTTTTTAATACATTACATTTTATTGGTAACCCAGGCTCTCTAAAGAACTTAGAACCTCATAAAAAGGTATATCACATACTTTCACATATACTATTAATTCTATTTTTACAATGTAAGTGTAGTACATTTAAATAATGTTACCATAGCAGGTGTTAAATGTATGTAATATTTTATGATTTCTACGTGACTGAGTCTAAATGTGTACTAATGTTACAATTCACACATATTGTTTGAACTATAATAATAAGCCAAAACTGAAGCTGCAGGGGAGGAAGTGATAAATGGCATAACCACAGAAATATGATCGATGAACCTGCAGCCTACTTCTCCACACGCCTTAGCCACTCACATCCCTCGCCAATCTTGTACGGCATTTTTAGGGGCCCCACCGTCTGCCCATTTTTCCATGTTCCCCGAACATTGCGACGGGCAGATGCCATTTTCCTCAGTCTCAGATCCCTAGTCCCATTAGCAGTTCATCGTTCTCATTTCCTACAATAGTCCTACACTGACCGGGCTTGTCTTTGGGTGCTTTTTTATATGGTATAGACAAGGATAATCGCCGTTCAGTGTCGCGCCACACTGACATTAAATCTGTCAAGGGGCCTGAACGTGTTGGCCTTCCTCTAGCTCCAAGCAAGCCGTTCAAGTCTGGGTCATTTTTATGGCCTGTGGTCTCTAAGGACATACAATAAAAATAATAATAAAACATGGATTACGTGAAACAATTTGCATAAAAAACCCGATCTTTTGCAGCTAAAGATTACTGAAAGCTTTAGCAACTTCATTAGTATGGAGTTCGGTACAATCATTCCAATATTATAAGAGTAGATGCCTTGATGTAAGAAAGGATAACAAGCGAGAAAGAGATGCAGATTGTTAGTATTTTTTTACTTTATATGTGCGTGTGTGTGTGTGTATACATACATAATAAAAATGATAAATAAAATTTTAAAAAATGTATAATTTTAAATAAATTTAAATTAAATGGCATAAAAATCTCAAATGAATATCTGTGTTAATTGCTTTGTCCAACAACTAAATACGATGCAAAATATTCAGTAAAACGCATATTAGATTAGAAAGCACCTACTTCTCGTGACGTAACCAACTGACTCAGATGTAGAAACTTGTACATTCAGTGAATGAACCAATTAAGATACTTAAGAAATACCACTGGCAATTGGATAAGTACGAGACGTGCAAAGTTTTGCTAATTTAGACAATTTAAGGAATCCAGATTATACCTGCTAAAATGTACGTTTCGTTCGTAATCTTTTTTAAAATATAATCAACACATTTAATAGAGGTGTATGTATATTTATTTATTCTTCATTACTTAGTCACATTTCTGTGTTATTTTTTTTTTATAAAATAAAAATATCAAACGACTATGGCTTTAAATCGTAAAGAATAGGGGTTGATACTAAATACTCGTATTTCACTTTTATACAAATACATCGGGTACAAGCAATGAAGCGTAGCCTGTACTTGAGCGACACAAGCAAGAGCTGCGTGTCACGGAGATGAATATGCTGCAATAGTGTGGAGTGATACGGAAAGATCGAGTCAGAAACTCCCGCATCCGCGGCAGTCTTCATGTGCGTGACATAGTAGACAAACTGCAAGAGTGTCGCTTACGCTGGTACGGCCACGTTTTATGGAGACGGGCTAATTATGTGGGGAACAAATGTAGGGGAAGGCCCAAGAAATGTTGGCTTGACGTTGTGAAGGATGACATGCGTACCAATGGTCTCAAAGGGGGGGATGCTGAAGATCGCGCGAAGTGAAGTAGAAAAAGTAGGAAAGCGGACCCTGGGCGTCGGAGTGAACGCTTCGAACGCAACCGCAATTTAACGCTCGGATGAAGAAGAAGACATTAGGTACAAGTTGTTGTAGTAACTTTGTAAATTTGAATATTAAATAAGTCAATTAGGTTTAAATTTTATAATTGATTTAATTAATTGTTCATTGTAAATTTTCTTATATTAAGGAAAGTAAAAAAGTATGATCAATATTAAATTTAGAAATATCAGCTATTAATTTAAATACGTAAACATGGTTCCCATTGTCCCTGTTGTTTCATTAAATTGTAAGCAGATTTAAAAAGTGTTTTTAATGCTGAAATTAGTTAAAGTTAAATGTTGTTTATATGATTGTTTACTTATTAGTGTTCTATAAATAAATTTATTAAGTTAATTGAAAAAAAAGAAGCTTTATTCGGTCACTATAACCGTCCGCTCTTTTATGTTGGAGTAATTTTTCTGAGAAACTATTGCATGCTTGAGAAATTGGCAGAATATATACCCCATAAACATTAGTATAAAAATGTATCATGTAAAAGGCGTGATTTGTTCCAAAAAATGTTGTAAATTATAAAATATGAAAAGACGAGAAGCTGACGTTCCATTTAGTTATATACCTATAATTTAAGATCTTTCTGTGTAACAACGTTTTTATTTAGTAATTGTATTTCATAATAGGTACTCTCTAGTATATTTTGGCCCACATCGTTAAAACAAGACGTTAATTCATTGAATTAACACAAATTTTTCACTGTATCAACCAAAAAACTATCTAAAAAAATAATTTTTAAGATATTTAACACCATTTACTGAAAATATCAAAATTGGAAGTTTTAAATAGTTATAGTACTTAGAAAATGAGCTAAAGATTCACAGTTCATAACAATAATACTTGAAATTTATTACAAATTTATGTTTGCTTATTTTATCGGTTATTTGCGGTTGTTTCAAGTATGCCATTCAACAAATACAACAAGAATAGTATTGTCATTTATTGCAGTTTACTTACTTGGCGATTGCTTGGAAATCATTATTGGGTGTTGGTTTGTTCTATTTTTATGTGACCTTGTGTGAGAGCCGATGAATATGTAAATATGTAGATTTTTTTAGAAATTGGAGATGGATATAAGATATAATGAATGAATGAATGAAAACTCTTTATTGTTAACCATAATCTTAAATCTAGACAATTGATATGGATACATTTGTATTAGAACAATGGGCGGCCTTATCGCTTATAGCGATCTCTTCCAGGCAACCCGGATATATAATATAATATAATTTCCTAATTAACAAAATGAAACATTAGGTACGTGGTTACTATTAATAATTTGTGATTTCCTCTGAAATTTGTAAGGCGCCAACGTTTTGTAAAAGAAAAAATATCATATTTAATTTAAAACCATCTTCTGATTTTTTTATTATTTATAGTTATTCAAAATTGTAATCATAAATAAAATAAAGGCACGGTAAAATAACAAACTGATGACATTATCAAAACACAATATTAGCTTTTCCTAATATTAAATGTAAATATAGATAAAACGGCGGCGTTCTTTTGCAAATTTCAAATAGTTTGCGTATGTTATATTTAATTATTTTTAACCCACTTCCAAAAGGAGGAGGTTCTCAACTTGGCCGGTATGTTTTTTTCTTTATGTATGTACACTTATATTGTAGTATTTTGTATTACTTTGATTACTCTGAGATCTATAATCCGATTTACGTGATTCTTTTTAGTTTGACGCGGAATAGTTGCCATTTGGCCCCCTAAAAATTTAACATACCTACTTTAGCCCAGTAGTTATGATTTTATGATCATTTTTTTATGAAAAAAATTCATTCCGTTCCATATGTACACCGATTACTCTGAGATCTATGGTCCGATTTACGTGATTCTTGTTTAGTTTGATGAGGAATAGTTGCCATTTGGTCCCCTAAAAATTTTACATAGTTTGGTCCACTAGTATTTTAAGTTTTTACGAACATTTTTGTTCCCATTTCTTGGGACCTATATTTTTTAAAGCGCGGCACCTTTCGTAGGCCTACCCACAGCTAGACACTAAAAAGTAACAAATAAAAAAGCTTCGTTTAAAGAAACCGACATCAAAACTTAAAAAAGTATAAAATAACTTATTTCCAAAGCTATTTTTAATTATAATATCTTAATTATCTTAATTTGTAATATATATTGTCTAAAACATCTTGAAGTCGTTGGCAAAATAAAACATAAAACTTACTATATTTTGATAATTACTAAGCATCGACTTTAAGATGTGCGGGCGCGATGCGATGGCCGGGAGAAGGCAAAAGGACGGGAAGAAGAAGCAAGGGAAACTCACCTCGCCACCAGTCCGCCGCCACACTGCGCTCGTCCCCCGGGCTTCACACTCTCACTAGGATCGTGGCTAATGTTAATTAAATGTGATTATAACAGTTTATTGTCTTTATTTCGTCTTCCAACAACTTTATATGCGGTGACAGCAGTGACAATTCTGTCCATTGTCTCTTGTTTAGCGCATTCTTCATTTAAACTTTTATTTTATTCTTGATGGCGAGGATGGGGAGCAAGAATTTACAAGGAGGTGTTCCTCGGCGCAACCAAGATGTTTTAGATAATCTCGTATATAATTATTAAAAATAAGATATTATAATTAAAAATAGCTTTAGAAATTACTTATATTAATTACTTTTTAGTTTTTGAAGTCGGTTTTTTTAAACGAAGTTTATTTTTTGTTTTTGAAGTATTGCTTAGTATTTATATTCATATAACCGACTTCCAAAAGAAGGAGGTTCTCAATTCGATTATATTATTTTATAATCGCGATTACTCTTTCAATTGTGGACCGGGTTTCAATTATTTTTTATACGAAAGAGCATACTTCTGACATGGTCTCATTGTCACCAAGTCTGGATCTGAGAGCGGATCCTAAGGAAATTGAGAGCAACCCTAGTAGAGAAGCCAAGCATGCGCCTACACGAGAGTATCGAGGCAAACTAGTATACGCGTGCCAGTAGTACAACTTCTACAGGCACTAAATATTTCTTATTATAATTTCTAAAGCTATTCAAGCAACTAAAATATATTAAATATTTTTTGAAATGAAAACTTCTTTAGAATAGTTGTGATTTGAAACTGGATGAAACGAAAAACCGACACTAAAAAGAGATGAACACACAAATCTATAGTAGTACCTAGCCTACGAAAGAATGAAATACGAGTTTTCTGTTATGTAGCACAGATTAGAGAGTCAATAAGACTGACGATCAAATATAGATCTAATTTGGACCGAAATAAAACTGATCATAATATTTTTTAGATTAAATCTAAAAAATTAAAAGTGATACTTGTATTTTGTTAAATATAAAAATGAAGAAATTTGTAAATAATCTAAAACAATTAAGAGAGCTAAACTTATTTGTATTGTATTATTCAATCTTATGTACTTAATTATCTGTGGGTATATTCTCTGTACACAAACTTTTTTTTTTAAATAACCCGACTTCGAACTAAAAAGTAAAAATAAACATTTTCTATAACATCTTGATGCAGGTGCATATTGAAATTATACGATCGTTTCCGGAGCTTCCTAGTAGGGAAGGTTCTTAAAAAAGCTTACAAACCTGCTCTAATTCAATTTGAATAAGAGCTTAAAGATTTAGTACTAACGCAGATAAAGCCCCGGTCAAAGAAATTAATAGATAACAATAACAAACCATCTCGATCTGTAAATACGATAATACAAAATCTTTCCTAATACTTTTCTTCTGTGACCGTAATTATGGCGACAATGCGTGTCAACAGATTTCGCTAGGCACACACTGTTTGAATATTTCCGAACAGTAGAAATGCGTAAAGCATGTCCAGGTTGAGATTGGAAAATCAATCAACAATCACCAGTAATAAATTTCGTAATCAGCTAATGATAAATACGGAAAGCTTTTAGAGTAGTATTTTTTATATAAATCATATACCTTATGTTTAGAGGGAACGCAGCAAGATTTTCGGAAATTGTGCTTTTGCAATTTGAGGTATATTTTTACAGATATCTTCAGTTTTATTTATTTTTTTACTTAGTGCTAGTTAATATTTTTTTATTAAATATTTATGGAATAAAAAAATACTTACAATTTATATCAAATTTAAAACCGAATTATATATTACTTATAACCATGCGCGTCGGATCGTATCACACACGATTATAATCACCAACTGAATAGCACAGGAAATACGAATATTGGAAATGGTTCTAGTTTTAGCACAAAATATTATCAGTTTGATTTGACGTTATCAATTTTGATGTATTTTCCTTAACTCTTAAGTATAACCATTTGGCTGTAGGAATTCTTCTCTCGACTCTTACTAACAAACCTAAACTCTATTAATTTATATATACAGAACATTAGAACTTTTATCGTTTAAATACATTTCGGTTACACTTCACTACACTTTATTAAATCTATATAGCTTTCATGTAAGAAATTTCCTGAAGCTATAAATAATTAGAATTGAAATATTTCTTATCCATCGTGCTAGTTATTGTCCTCAGAAGTAAGAGTCTCGTAATTTTACTCTGATTTTAAAGAACCAATAAATACCGTCCTTACTTTTATTTATTTGGTTTACCAGCAATTACTTGCACTAAAACAAAGTATATAGATACATAGCTTTATAAAAAAAGACATGACAAATGCAGTAATCACTTAATACGCAAACGCTACATGCAATTTGATATTTTGTAGTTTGAAAAAGTTATAATTAATTTAAAAAGAAAGAAAAAATATAAGGATTTAATAGTAAGTATTTAAGTTCCAAATGTAAAGAAATTAAAAAAAGAGAAATTAATTAGTACTGTGGGATGCAATAATTCGACGAAATTTGTAATATGAATTTGCATGTAGATCAGTAATCAATTAAGTACTTTGGTATTAAAATGAAATAGTACCTACTCTTTCATTTTACATATTATGAATGTTAATATATTGTTTAATATTTAAGATTCTCGTACTTATTTATTGAGAAAACCTCGAGCGAATACACGAATATAAAAAATAACAACATACATGAAAGCCAAAAATACAACTGCTATTATTATTTCAAAACAGTAAAAGTTAATTAAAAATTAAAGTCGGCTTTATATGTTATGAATAGTTTCTGCAAGTCATTAAGAATGTTACTTTTAAGTTTACAAAATATAATATTATAAGTGCGAGCCATACGAAAATACAAAGAATTTTGAGTAATCTGTAGAATTATAAGGAATATTCGGCAAAGATATGTATGACGAGTACAGTACCTAGGTACTGATATGCCAATTTGGAGACGACCTCAAGACAACCCGGCTGTGAACTATATATTATCATAAATTAATGATATGTCTATAAGCTTGACGCAGAAGGTTTACCGATATGTACTTACTATTCTTGTATTGTATTACTTAGTATTATTGTATATATTCAAGTAAAGTATATAGCATAATAAAGAAATATTTATGTAACCTTTTATGTCAACCCTACTAACCATCGACGCGTGACATCATGAGGCGATCGGCAAAACTTCTGCGTAAGTAAAACTATGTATTTTTGATCCAGCGATAGATAGGGCTTGTACTTTCCTTAGTAATTTTGCTAAAAACGGAAATCCTATTTTTCATCACATTCTTAATACGTAATCACGAAAGACCTACATACAACCTCTCTAGAAAGTTCATCGAACTATTCAGCATATACACAAACAACTTGCCATCTATAATTTAATCTATGAACCAAGACGTACCGTATACACCTCCTTGATTAACCGGAAGATTTTTCTTTGAGTGTCAAAGAGAACCTTCACCTGGATATTTTATCTTCACTCTTCAAATTTCCATACGTAATACCTTTAGACAAACTACCTTCATTATTATCAGGAATATCCCTAGAGTTTGAAATCAGCTAGTAGATGAGGTTTTTCACAGAAAATTCTAGTTCTTTTAAACGAAATTCCCTAGATGCTGGAAACATTTCTCCTGAGGCCGGGCGACCTG
The DNA here is from genome assembly GCA_012273795.1 of Dendrolimus punctatus. NCBI lineage: Eukaryota > Metazoa > Arthropoda > Insecta > Lepidoptera > Lasiocampidae > Dendrolimus > Dendrolimus punctatus. Next base: position 13,483,176 of record CM022539.1, read on the forward strand.
TCCTAAGAGGCTACAAAACAACCTGGCACGGTTTTTGCCCGTCTGTATGGCTAGCATCTCTAGTCAAGAGTATGCCGCCATAATAACCTTGAGTTGTGTTCCGGTAATAGTGGCTAGATATCAGTTACCTTTAGACAGCGGCAACACATTGATAGCACCTTTGGTGTTACAAATGTCCATAGGTAACCACTTTCCATCAGGTCATCTGTTTGCCTGTCTACTGAACTCAAGCAATAAAAAATGTAAAAAAGCCGTCCATTGTACCTGCCTGTACCGTTTAATATAATCACTGTAAATAACTTATTTTATGCATTATATATGCGGTGAACAATAAAGACTTTTCTATATATCTGTCTCTGGTATTTTTGTCAAATTACCTCTTTTCATTCAGTGAGTTGCCAATACCAAGTGTATTAGAACAAGTTTGTTGTTATATATAAGTATGAATAATATTCCTTAAAAAATATACTTTATTGAAATCGGTAAAATGAAAATAGTTAAAACTGGGTCACGATATTGCAACATCAGCTTAGTCAAAAGGGAAGATTATAAGATAAAGTAGACAATGAACATGATTTGGTGCTCATGTATTTCTGAAGTGTTTGTTCTGATTGCGGTCAAAGTATTGTGTAAAAGGTTGCTTTAACATAATGTTATAATGGTTTCTTCAATTCTCATGAAATGGTCCAGCAGCTAAGGCACTCGCATCTAATTCCAGTGATGTAAGATTATATCTGAGCAGAGAACATATGTCTTTGGGACAGTTTCTTATGGCGTAGGTATTATTTATGTAAATTGTTACAATAACTGCGTACTGATGGTGAAATAACATATCTTCACACAACTTGCATATCGATGTTACCCATGTTGCAACACCTGCAGCTACGTGGCAGTAGTGTGACATTATAAGTTTATAAGCGTCACGTACTATCACTATTTACATTCTCAGTTAATTTCTCAAAAATTTCAAAATCAGGAGTTCAGCAGACAGGCAGACGGTCCACTTGATGGATAGCGGTTACCTTCGCCTATGGTGCAACACCAAAGGTATTACAAATACGCTGGTGCTCTCTTAAAGGAGATTTGAACCTGGTCATTAATGCCGGAACACAATTCAAGGCTGTTTTGGGAGCATACTCTAGACCAGGGGTGGTAGCCATCCAGTCGGGCAAATGCCCTACCACCTGGCAAAATTTAATTTTAAAACATCATTAAATATTTAAATCAACACGTTATTAATTTAACTTTACATGAGCATCGCACACTAAATGACTTGCAAACACAATATGATGAGAAGACATCGTAAAATTACAAACTGTAGTGCACGTTTTACAAATTAAGTGTTACCTGACAGTGAACCTCGTCACTAGAGTAATTAGGACGTATGCTGAAATTCACCAACAATAGCTTTATCATCATGTAAATATCGAGGCCAACCTAGAAAATAAGAAACGTGTTATTGGACACATTCGCAGTACATATACATGATTATATCTAGTATTAGAATATGCCTTTGACTCTCCCGGGATAAAAATATCACACATTTTATTACATTAAATTGCTCCTAGAAATCACATTAAATTGGATTTCTTTGATCTGGTCACTGAAAATCATTTCAGAGACAAATTTCTTCGGGATTTCCAAAATAATATCTGCGTCGTTGTACAAATACTTACAACAAATATTTTAGTGATATAGACAATTTTAATTCTTCTATGCAAATTGCGATGCTTACATGTTGGGCGAGAGAGAGCCTTCTGATCACGGGTGGCATCAAAGTATTTCTTGTAAATCTCTTTGAAGAAATTCTTTCCCGATGAACCCCACGGACTTAATGTTTCAATTACAAACGGCACAAATATGTAACCCCTTCCTAAGGTTCCATATTTGCGCCGCTAGAGAGCTTCAGCTTTTGAAGCAGCTTCTACCTCAGTCATTGGGAGATGTGACGGCGCTAGAGTGTCTACACATGTCGCGTCCCACACAAGCAGCAATCCCATCTTCCATGGAATATACCACTTCCCTTATTCATTTATGTTAATATTTAATATATGTATTTAACGTTTTTCTTATTTTTCGTAATAAATACAAATTTATATCTTACACTATTAAGATACAGACTATATTTCTTATACGGGTCTCAATATAATGTGTATATACTAACAAAGAGGTAGGCACTGAAAATCGGTGCTGTGTCGAATTAACTTTCAGCGCAGCAATATACTGAGTGTCAGCCTCATTTGTCCAATTGCGGCATACGACTTTTAAAATGCAATGATGCTCTATTAGCCATATATATTGTGTGTGTGACGCCGTTGACAAATAAACGTTTCTTTCTTTCTTTTCTTTCTTTCTTTCTTTCTATCGAAATCGGCCCAGTAGTTTGTACGTGTATCCCGAACGAACAGATAATAATTTTTTTTTTAAATGCATCGTGTTCACCATTCGGTTAGTCGTCTATAGTCTATTCCAGTTGTTTGTTTTTAAAGCTTCAATATCCAGACACGACATGTTTAGAATTATATAATGTTATAGATTTCAGTTCAGATTTAAATTACCTAGTGATCTTATTTTTTAGATTAGGTTGTAATTATAACGTTGTGTCGTTGAAATGCATCATTTTATACATAAAAATAAGCGGTTTCAAAATGTAAACTTATCTCCTGATTTCTGATGTCAGTGAACTATTTATTTGATGATAGTTATTATAGCTGTTTGTAAATTTAATATTCAAAATCGATCTATGGTTATTTTGGAGGTTACTGTGCTTTGAAAAGTTTGATAGAATAGTTGAATGGAAATTTGATAATAATTAAAGACCTTGAATGAGGAAAAAACATGAGCTTATGTTTTTGAGTTTTAAGATAAAAATACTTGTACAGACTAATTTCCTTCATACATTTGTATATATGTTACTTTAACGTGTTTTGCTGCATTCTATATGCTTGAAGAATAATAATTTTGAACACTTAACATTAGTGTTATGTGTACACTCATTGAATACGTTATTATAAAGATGAAATTTCTGGTATCGTAAAAACTAAAAATAAAGTTTTGTAAAAGTTCAATTTTGAGTGTTATATATTATTTTGCATAAATTGTCATAATATATCTGCAAAACCCCCTAGAATCCTTAATCTCTAACACTTTTGATAAGCCTGCAGAAATATAACCACTGACAGAAGATTTAACATTGACGACAGATCTAGAAACGCTGTTTGAGATAAATATACCTATAGATAAAGGTTTATTGATACGCATTTATCAACGGTATACGTCACTAGTTTGTGTATCGAGGGCGATTAGAACATTGCGAAAAATAACTTTTTTCAACTTGTTTTTTAATTTGTTATTCAGTACAGTGTTTCAATTCTGGAAACCTTCATTTCGAAATTATAGACATGAGAATTCGCCAAGTTGACTTTGACAAATATAGCGAGTGTGGTCATTAAAATCAATCATAGAGTTAGGCTAAAGTTCAAGCCCAACAGTGAAACGAAATATTAAACAGTTTATATAAGGCAACAACTTGCCAATATTTTCATAACATAATCCCCTTTTGATATTTAACAACGAGATCAAGGATTAAAAAATGAGTTTATATGTCTGCTTTATCATCTCGTGATAGTATCAACAGGTTTTTCCAAAGCGTGATTTGATAAATCAATATTACCTATACTATTTCCACGCGTTTATTTTGACGTATGCACATCTATCAAGTTAAACATTTCTTGACAGTAATATATAAAATAAATTTATTAAAATTTATTTAAAAATGAAGTCGACTTTCATATCAAATCGAGTTTGAAACGCATTAGCACATTAGTAATTGATACGTCATAGAGCTGTCAAAAGTAAAATAAATGCTTGATAAGGCTATAAGTATTTGCAGGAAGTGTGTCAGTAAATTGACATTATTTTTATTGCAGATGATTATTGTATTATAGATGTTATAGATTTATTGACTTACTACTTTTTTTAACACTATATATTGTTACGACCGACAAAGACCTACTCACACCTGGAGTTTATTGCCTGTAGATATTTGGACTTCTTTTGTTTACTTTGTATTTAACATTTGTAATTGGAAAAACAGCCCATTGTGTATTGTAATCTTTATGGTAGTCATTTCCAAGAATTTCTTGGAAATTCAGTCCACGCAGTCGAGTAGACATATTGTATTTGTACAGTATAAAGAAATGCCCCAACGAAGGGGTGAGGCAGTCGAGCGAAAATCACAAGCGAGGCAAGATGTAATTTATTTCGTGACGGACTTTTCGCGTGGTATTGATTTGTGCATTACGTTTGGACTGTACTCAACCAGTTATATTTGTACCTGTGTTATACGTGTTTGTATAGGTCTAATAAACTCTATAGTAATTTCAACGGAATTTTAATTCGAATCCTGCAACTCATAACAATATTATAATTAAATAAAGATATATAAATATCTTGGTTGAACAAAAGTTTTTAAACAATATAAAGAATAAATATAAAATTATTTCTAGACATATTGTTGCAAACCATAAAAATTGTAGTATGTATACCTCAAATTTTGTCACAACTTCTGTACTACATTCTGGCAAAAGAAGTTTATTTATGATTATGAGTACCTACTTGAAATAACATAATATTTTTTGTAGGCATGATATTTATGTCCAAAAACATGACAGGCAAAGGACACTCTATTGAGAACGTCGTGTACTATGGCAGTTTGTTGTGTTTTCCTTGGCAGAAAAATGCAGGTTATCAAAAAATACTCCTTTGGTTTGTATTTAAATTTAAACGTTCTGACTATTTTTTTTACGTTGGATTAAATATTAAATAAATAAAATATTTATTTGTTATTTATCCAAAAATTATCGTATTTTAAGATCATAACGAAATCTTGGTTTGGTTGATAGCATGGAAGAAGGAAGAATACTATAAATTTAAATCTCAGTAATGACTTAACTCTGAAAAGCTCCTGTATAACTAGATAGTACAGATAAATATTGAGCTATACCAAATACTGGATAGATAAATTTTGATCCTACATGGATTGGTTTTATCGCAATCGTCGTCCCCGCTCTCGATGTGGTAAAGATAACGTAAATTTGGCATTGTAAATATAACAAAAACATTTTTTTTGCAAAGACTAAAATTATACAATATTTTTAATACAATGTTAAATTAATTAATGGAATCAACCAAATGCGAGGCAAAGATGTAATGTTGCCTTTTAGTTAGAGAGCCAGCTTAAATCTGACAACACATTCTTTACGGTATCTGAAATTATCCGTGCAGGAACGGAGAAAGAATACAATTTTCTGCGGCCGGGCGGCCTGTCGTAAGAGGCGACAAAACAACCCACAGCCAGGTGGTAGGGCATTTGCCCGACTGAATGGCTACCCCTGGTCTAGAGTATGTCGCCATAACAACCTTGAGTTGTGTTCCGGCATTAGTGACCAAGTTCCAGGCTCCCTAAAGAGAGCAGCAGCGCATTCGTAGCACCTTTGGTGTTGCAAATGTCCATAGGCGATGGTAACCGCTGTCCATCAAGTGGGCCGTCTGCCAGTCTGCTGATCTCCTGCAATAAAAAAAAAAATAAAAAATTTCGTCCAGTGAGACTTCTATACCCAGTAAACAAGCAATGGGTACTAGCTAAGCCCGGCCGCGGTAGGTTTGGGGTCCCTCAGGTGAGTCAGGTATGAAAATTAAGTAAATTTTTAAAGTATTTTACGGCGTCTGCCGTTTTAATATGTCATAATATACCTCTAGAAAAATTGAAAAATAAATATGGCTGCTGATTTTGAAGGTTGCAACATCCTGGCAGCCACTTTTCAAAATTCGGAAAAAAAAATTAAGTATTTTACGGCGTCAGCCATTTTAATATATTATTTATTGAACTATTTTAAGCTAATATTAAAAATGGCTGACATTTTTTCCGGTTGTAACTATCCGGTTTACAGCGAAACATTACCTGTAGTCCGTGCATATGTATGTCCACAGTTGTAATTTTCACATTCGTAAAATTTATATAACATTAAAATTATATTAGTCAATGTATTTTTTTTATAAATATACAATTAAACGAACACATCTACTACTTTAAATGTGCATAATAAAGAAAAAAAGGTTCATTATAAGGCTGTAACAAATATAAAATTATTATGAAGAGGTAAAAAAAATCAAACATTAATTAGATATATTCATTATTCATATCAGAATATATTTATTTTTGGAAATAATCTATAACGATGAAATGATCATGAAATATTTTATGATTAATTTTCATCTTCGGAATCGTCTCCAGAAAGTGACAAGTCATCTTCATCCACCAAGTCAGATTTTGTAAAAATAAAATACAATTTTTTAAATAAGCTTATGATAATTAAAATGCTGTTACAATAAATGTTACAATGCTTAAATGGCTGACGCCGTAAAATACTTAATTTTTTTTCCGAATTTTGAAAAGTGGCTGCCAGGATGTTGCAACCTTCAAAATCAGCAGCCATATTTATTTTTCAATTTTTCTAGAGGTATATTATGACATATTAAAACGGCAGACGCCGTAAAATACTTTAAAAATTTACTTAATTTTCATACCTGACTCACCTGAGGAACCCCAAACCTACCGCGGCCGGGCTTAGCTAGTACCCATTGCTTGTTTACTGGGTATAGAAGTCTCACTGGACGAAATTTCAGATACCGTAAAGAATGTGTTGTCAGATTTAAGCTGGCTCTCTAACTATTTGGAGAATTTTAGTTGGACAACTGTCATAGATATATAATGCTTATAATCAGAAGAGATCGTGTTTAGATTTTCGTAACATTTTTTAATATTATTTGATTTGATTAAAATAAGTTAGCAATAGTAACTTATAGATTTAAGGTACGTTACGACGACTACAGAAGAAATGTTTTTTCATACAAAATCAGATACACACTCAGTTTCTCCCTGACCCCTTAGCCTTAGCTCTTATTAAGACAAAAACTGCATGCATCAAAAATGAATATAGATACCTAACTAAATATCCAACTAAATATCGGCTGCGCCGCGGATCGGCCCCAGTGTCTTCATCTTGTTTAAAGAGCAGACGCTAATACAGGTACTGTCGTACTATATTTTTAATTAACTAACTACTCTGTTGGGGACCCAAAGTGAGTCTTGGCCTCCGAAACGAGAGTACGCCACTTTCCTCTGTCCTGCGCAGTCTTGCCAGTTGTGGGCTTGTAGTGCGGTCAAACTAGCTTCTACTCTATCCTTCCAGCGATACTTAGTACGACAAACCGGTCGCCGACCGCCTTGTCTCGAGTTACCCCACACTAGAGTTTACCCCGCTACTACGCCGCGGGTCAAACTTTAATGCGTACCTTTTGCTTAAAAAGCAGGCGTTAATACAGGTTACATTGTATTATAACTATATTTTATGTTGGCGCTGTCTACCCTCGGAAGATTTACTTCATTTTATATTGCAAACTATCCCATCTCCCGGGATGAAAAGTATCTATGTCAATTTTCGGTATCCAGACAGATCGAGTTAGTATCGGTTTTTTTATATTTACAAACTTGAGAACTGATTGGTCTCTTATACAAACTTTTATTTATTAACACTCTTATTTCAACCCGTTCTAGTTTTATTTATATATACCCCGTCTACCTTTCTGTAAACTAAATAAAATACCAAAACTACCTAAATATTAAAATATTAAAATTAAAAAAACTATCAAATCAACTAAAAGTTCCAAAACTACAACTACTACCTAAACTATTAAAACTACCAACCAAAACTACCAAAATTACCATAACTGCCAAGAACTACTAAAACTACCGAAACGACCAAAACTATCAAACTGACCAAAATATCCAAAATGATGAAAATGGCAAATCACAAATAAAAATTATATTTTAACTTTACATAAATCTTTCCCAATATCTACCCTATAATCCGGGACGATAAGCCTTCCTTGTCCAACCTCGGTGTAGAATTTACATACGTACCGAATTCAGCCAAATCGGCACAGTAATTTTTCCGTGAAAACGGGACAGCCAGACAGACAGAGTTACTTTAGCAGTTATAATATTAATAGGCATTTTTTGTTCCGTGGACAGAAGGCTAAAGAGGTCGTTATCGCAAATTCATATGATGAACATGATAAGTATTAACATGAAGTGGAACTTTCTGCTACGTCTTAAACTATATCTAGACACGTGTCAAATTCACTAAGCTATTCTTCAAAGGCGACCGCTTTACGCATTCACTTTTTCTTTTGGGGCACAATATGTATTTTCTTTCCACACTACTCTATTCTGACATACATCCTCTGTCACACGAAAATCATATTATCCTTAACACAATCCATCCATCTTTTTTTGGTTTACCTTTACCCACCAATCTTGTAGTTTATCATTCTTTTTGGCACGTGACTTTTATCCCTTCTTATTATATGCCCATGCCACCGTAATCTTCTTCCTCTATGTATGCGCGGATTCGAATTTAAAAAACCCGGGTATTCCGTACACACGTAGCCGGTGAAGCTAATAGTATAATTTTGTTGCCTTCAGTTATTGTGTAAATGTTTGTTGAATAATGATAAATAAGTACAGAAATTAGATTAGGCTCGTCCAAACTCATGTCCAAACACTATCTCTGCCTTTGACTGCAAAAATATATATCGTGAAACCAGCTCAATCAATCATTTTCACCAAATTCAGTAATTTTCAGGCGGTCGCCATTTAATATAATTTCATCCTCTTGCCAAAAATCCTTTATTTCTTACATATCTGTCGTCTTAACACCGCAAACGAATCCGACGACAAAAAAAGGTGGCATCTGCCATGAACCAAAAATAAATTAGGGGGACATAGAGAGCCGCTAAAGTGATAGCACTTTAGCGAGTCTTTTGTTTTTTGAACAAACACAGAACTTTTAGTATAATCACTGATTTTTATTTGTATATTCTATAATCCTATATTTGTTGCTAAATTTAAAAAATACTCAAATATCTCATGGATTACTAACTTCCTTTTATAAAATGTTATTAGCTGTATAGTGTGTAGAAATAAATTTTATTGAAATCGCCATGACAACTGAACTGAAAATAGTTGAAATAAAACACCCCAATATTATGATAATAAGGTTTCTTGTTTTATTAATACTAGTTTACAATAAGATTACTTTACCATTTCCTTATAAATAAGTATAATAATTAGATGTATGTTCACAATGTACAATCATGTAAGATTTTTGCCTTATATTTAGATTATGGAGCAGTCCGCCGGGCCGCCGGCCGCAAGGGCACTTCGAGATAACATCACTGATATTATTAATAATTATAACTTGAGAAATTAATCGAGAGATGATATACACGCTTCACTTTACATCCTCACGTTACGAAAGTTATAAATATACATAGTTGTATGCAATTGTTTATATAACCTTATTGTTTGGTAATTCGCCTTTTGGGACCAAGACAATGAAGCGACTTGATTACATTTCAGCTTGATTCTTTGAAGGAAGCATTAGTTTTTGATTTCATTTATATAGAATTTGTACGATTTCTGAATATATGTATAGTCTTAAATAACATTCAAATGTTGATGAATTGTCATCCAAATAGACACTAGGGAATAGTCGGTCCTATTTAACTCTTTCATCCAAACTCATCCAAATTGTAGGTCTTTGACTGACGCCAAACATCTTGTTGTGGCAACACGAAAAATCAAACTTGTTCATTAACAAATATGATTTTTCTAAACATAACAGCAATACGTCACTGTTCAAGTTCTCGTCCGAGATTTCGGGGAACTCGAAGGCTGTTTTGTCTTCCCATTTTACTTTCAAAAAGTGTATAATCCGGTAAAAGAGGACAATAGTAGGATATTGACTGTTTATTTGTTGATGTGAAAGTCTCACAGTTACATAAAACGCATTTTTTAAGCTACAACAAAAACTAACGCTTGGCGTTGTCAAAGGCCTACGCTTTGGTTCAGGCTTTGTTTGAATATTATTCTAAAACTTTGATATTCATGAATACTTAATACTAGATACACAAATTATGCACAGCCAAAAAAAGAAAAAGTTTTCGTCAAAATCACTACAAACTTAAGTCATCTCCCATATTAAAACTTACTTCGATTATAAATTTCTCAAAGTTCAAACAAATAAAGTTATAAAAACAGCTGCAACGACACCACATTCACTCTGGCATACATTTTCTACAATTAAATACAAAACATTAAAAAATATCTCAGCATTTGTGCTATTTATATTCGTGTTAATTTTGACAACCATTAGTTATTAATTTTATTGCTTTACGAAATCAAAACATTAAATAACTCCTTGAGCACAATTCAAATATTACAAAAAAATATTATTTGTGCAATTTATTAATCATTTTCTTTTTTCGAGTTATTATTGTTAATTATAATTTATGTTAGCCAGGGATATCTGCTTCAGCCACATAGGTGGCATTGTGGTTGTTTTTTCAGTTTAATTTTCTAAACATAATTATGTAAGTCATAATTAAAGTAACACAATTAATGTAACTATATGTCATGACAGTTTCAATTAAGTTTGCCAACTGTTTAAAAAAAATAACGTTTTACATTGCTTATGTAAATATAGTATTTGGAAGAGAAAAAGTATTTTTTAAGATTTCATTTATTCTTTTTCAACTTTTCACTATCCTTAAATTTTTGGACGCTATCTTTACATTCCAAATTTAAATTTAAGTTAACAAACAATTCATTCACTGAATAAATCTTTCAGTGGAAGAAGAATCGGTACTAGTTCTGTAATTATTCATATAAGTGTTTCATTTTACGCATCAGAGTAAAGATTGGAAGTGGAGTATTTTCACATATTTTGATTTTATGCAAAGTATATGTGCCAAAAATAAAATAGGTTACGTTATTATAAAGTATCTTTAGCAACCCTAGTTTCAATACACCTTTGATATATTACAAACATAAAAACAGCCCCTATAGCCTATGGCGCGATTACCGTGATACCCGGCAAGGTAAACTTCGTAAAACATCTTTCTGTCATGTACTCTGATCTGGTAATGTATAATCGTTTCCAGTTGTGTGTTATATAACCCATTATAATGACAACGGACAGTGTACCAGCCACGCTTGTCCAAGGCGGCTTGGCAGGTTTGATACACCGGTTATCTCGATGTGCAGGTTTCATCACGATGTTTTCTTTGACTATCGTTAACGTGTGGTAATTGTAACAATATGCACATTAGTTCAGAAAGCTACCTAAGTGGTGCATGCGTTCCGGCCAGGATCAAAGCTGCGCCTTTTGGGTCGGGGAAGCGTGCGCTAGCTATTACGCTACCATGACACGTCCGTTGTATGTTTTAGGTACGCATAATATAGTCATAACTCATTAAATTAAGAATACCTGAATACAATGGGCCTTACTTTTATGTAATGGGCCTTTTAATAATCTCGTTAAGAAAGGATTAGCCAGCTCTTAAACAAGAGACTCTTAAGCCCCTAATCAATGGGTGTTTCAAATAAAACTTGCCATCTTGCCTCTTAGCAGTCACTTAAACTACCTCTCGATGTTGGTTATTTGTGACAGTTATTTATGAAATACTTTACCATTTCTTATCCTTAAGTGGAGTTTATTGGTAAGATTCTCGTTAATCAGTTGCTGAGCATTTTCTTAAAATTTATCAAACAATTATAAGTAAAGCTAAATATGTGTTTTCTGTCGATTGATCATTATAATTTATATAAGATACTTTTTTTTGCTTGAATCAATATCATAATGTCGACACACACATGATTGGCCTTACTTATAAACGTTTGTTAAATTTTAAGAAACTGCTCAGCAACTGATTAACGAAAATCTTACCCATAAACTCCTCTTAAGGATAAGAGGTCTTGGTAAAGTAACTCATAAATAACTGTCAAAAATAGCGAACATCGAGAGGTAGATTAAGCGACTGCTAAGAGGCAAAATGGCAAGTTTTTTGAATCAGCCATTGATTAGGGACTGAACAGTCTCTTATTTAAGAGATGGCTAATCCTTTCTTAAGGAAATTATTATAATTAAGACCCGATATGTGCAACACGTAGGTAATCCTTTTGCTTTCAAAATTTATTTAAAGTAAATTGAAAAACTTGTTGCAATATAATTAATTATATTACGTATTTAACGATGTCATTTCATTTTAAATTGTAAGGAAAAAACTGAATGTGGGTAAACTGCTTACAACGCCATCTACTAGTTGGAACAGATATCTCCCAAGTTAATAAAAAACTAAATTATAAGATTCACGCAGGCAAAGAAATTGGCAGTGACTCAATTATATTTTAAGTAATATATTTTATAGATATTTTAGTATAAGTAGCTTACTTTGTGGAAATTACAAAACAACATATATTGCTATTATTGCATTTTGTTTATATTTTTCTATTAATATAAGGTTTTCTTGTGTATTTAATGACTGCCCTCACAATGACATTATTTATCACAAATTGCATGGTATGTAAAATTGAAACTATTAAATTATTCATAAAAACATAGATTTATGTATACATTTTAAGGGCCATTCTTATAAAACTAATAAATGTGAATTGCATGGTGGAACATAATTATATTTATACAAAAATAAATTATACAACTTAGTAATTGAATAAAAGTTGCTTTTGACTCATATTTCGTGACATTTAGTAATAAACACGTGTCACTCATATTCACCAAGGATTCAAGTTTGCAACTCAGTGTACACTATTCAGCTAGATTATAACCAACCCTCATACACGGTGTAGTTCTAGAACCGTGCAGGAACGGAGAAAGAATACAATTTCCTGCGGCCGGGCGGCCTGTCGTAAGAGGCGACAAAACAACCCACAACCAGGTGGTAGGGCATTTGCCCAACTGGATGGCTACCACTCTTGGTTTAAAGTATGTCGCCATAGCAACCTTGAGTGGTTTTTCGGCATTAGAGATCAGGTCCTAGACTCCCTTAAGAGTGCAGCAACGCATTTGTAGCTCCTTTGGTGTTGCAAATGTTCGTAGGCGATGGTAACCGCTTTCCATCAATTGGGCCATCTGCCTGTCTGCTGAACTCCTGCAATAAAAATAAAAGCTCAAACTTTCTATTGACATAAAAAATAATTTAAGGGCAAATCTAGTTTTGTTTATCAGCTGTAAAAACAAGCCGAGCTGAATACATTGAGTTTCAAAATCAAACCCTAGTTCTCGATTAACGTTCCCTTCCAGTAATTAAATAACTGCCAAAGACCATTCTCCACAATTGATTAATGAAATAAACTTTATTTACAATTACACGCGATAAAGTAAATTACTTAATAACATCAGAGTGATTAATATTTAAATATAAATTCGTATTAAAACATCTTCGAATTCAAGACAAATTATCGCGTTGTCTTCGTTTGTGTTTTTAGTAAAATAAATATCTCTAAGCGTCACTTAATTTCTATTACAAATAGCTAACTATACAATTTATTAACAACATTACAAAATAATCTAAATATGTTTTGTACATTTATAAGTTAGCAAAGTTTCATTAAAACATGAACATTTTAAAATACAAACAAAAATGTATGGCTGCTCTTAGATAGATTCAAATAGTTTTTTTATATATAGAATTACTCATAATTACTGCTAGATAGTCTTCTGTCAGATATAGAGATGTCGCAGTCACATGAATCTGAATCGACAGTAATAATTGAAGACGGTTTGCATTGATTTCGGTGCTTGAATTCCACAAAAATAAAAGCGGGAATTATTGCGCGTATAGAACTTACGCATATTTGTACACACGAGTAAAACAGTGGCCAAATTTCCATTATTTTTTTTAAATAATGTTTTAGCACTAATTTTCGTCCAACGTAGTTAAACAACACGTAAAATTTAAAAAGAGCTAATTGATCATAATAAACATTTTCCAACGATAAAATTTAGAACATTTAAATAAAAATTACACATTTGAATATTTACTTTTATTATGATTAGTTTTTATTAATTATTTATTCTATAATAAAATATAGTTAGTTATTTGTAATTGAAATGTTTAATATATATATTCTAGCATACAATGTATATAAAATAATTGTAATCCTATGCAGATTTGATTATATAACTACAGTAGGTATAAGTGGTTTCAAATTGAAATTAAATTATCGAGACTTAAAATTACATTTGAATTCGTTTACATACCAAAAATATACTTAAAAATATGTACGTTATTTACAGTATTTAGTAATATACTAAATATGTTTAATTTTGACACTGTTACGGGAATACGTTCACTCATAGAAACTGAAATTCATATATCAAACTCATAGTCACTACGATGTTCTATGTTATTCGACCTATTTTCAATGTGCAATAATTGCCAAAATATTGATTTTAATATCCTGTACATAATTTGATATTTATTTTAATCTATCCTAATGAATTACAGTAGGAAATATATACTGTGTATGACCTACACGCGTAACTTTTTCGTCATTGATAACAATTGTTGGCATATGTCTTTAGTTTTCATTACTTTTAGAATATAAAACTGGACAGTCAGAACATCAATTGTTTCAAAAAAAGTAGGCACAATAATTTGTAGACTCTCCAGGCCCCATAACATCTGTTTTTTTTTTATTAATTTCGTATATTTCACTGTCATCAGTTGCTTTCTAATAATTGAAAGAAGAACCTATATAAACCAGTAAGTAAGTCTTTGAATTTCTCTTCATTGGAATTACATAGGTAAGTACCTAGTATAACTAAGGAAATATAATCAATTTCGTCTTCTCAGTGACAAAATAGATACTCAAAGTCAAAACAGTATATTTACCACAGTCTATAAAAAATTACACATTGTGAGCCTATTAACGAAATCCCCGTATAATGTACTCATAAATAGCGTATTCAATTAAACACAGCGTATAATTCATATTAAATTAAATATTACATTGTACTATTTTACAAAATATGTACATTATACATTTATTTGTGTCCACAAGATAAACAATATTTTATCCGTGAATTTAGCACAATATTCTCATTGCCAGCAAGTTTCGATCGAATTTCACTTTGTCAACATAATCAAGTACTTACTGATTTGGTGACCACTATACAGTTTAGTACCTAAACAAAGGATACTGAATTATTCCATAAAGCCAAAATTAGGTAGGTAATCTATTCTGTAATTCAATTGAGATAGAAATGGGGAAAATTAAATCTGAAAAAATAAAACAAACTTGATAATTATAATAAACTTTTTAATGTATTTTTTATTAACTCTTTAAATAAGTGATTATAAATGTTACATAAAAAATATTGCAACGATTAAGTTTATTTCTTTATTTCGACATTCTATGACCCATTACTGTTCAAATTGAAAAACAGAAGTGAACATACGTCATTTAGCCTTAACGGAAAAGAATATTTAAAAACTTTTATCCCGAAAGGAGAGCGCATTGTGTTTCGCGCGCTCATCTCTCCTCCCGTGGGGCGAGAGGTTTAGCTGCCCCATGCCGAAAAGAGACTGACCATGCCGGGGGTTATGCTTCCCCCAGGTAGTGGAGGTGGTCCTAGAGCCACCTGCCAGGGCATGCGGGGTTGGTCGATAATTATAAATAGCCCTGGCATAACGTGTAGGAAGAAACACCGAGGGGTTTTATTGGGTATCCCCGATCGTGGCATGACAATAGCATTTATCGCTTGCGGTGCTATTGCCACCCCAACGTGGCGAATTCCACATTCCCCACTGTGTCCCTCCCCCCCGCGGTGGATAGCCATCAAACGGATTTCTTCTTGTAAAAAAATATGTTGCCATTCTGTGCGGATTTAAAATTTACGCGAAAAATGCCATGCAGTACTTGCTACACTTTCCTTGCCACTTGGTTACAAAATTAAATTCGATCGAAACACTATCGCACGCTTCTGTAATAAAATGACATTATAATTAAAAATAATAATACGAACGAATCTTTACACGTTACAAATCTATCGATAAATAAAGTAGTTGGCGAAAATCGCATACACCTTTTAATAGTCTAGGTTGACGATTACAAAAACTTTTTACCTTTAAAGAATCGCCTTAGGGTGGAGACCGCTGTCAGAGTCGTAAGGCGAAGAAAAATTACACCGTATTTTAGTTTCTTTTCCCAGGTATGTGTGGACGACCTCGTTTAAGCCTTGCGCGCATCGCGAATATTTCAGTGCCATTTCTTTCCATATATAATCTATAGAATTACATATAAGCATATGAACTGTTGAAGTATTTCCGCATTGGAACTTTTTTGTTGCGGATTTAAAAATTCATCGCAACTCACCACATCGTGGTGCGCACATGGCCTAAGGTGGCCCACGATCACGATCTTGCAGTGCATTCAGCTCGATGTTGCAGGCTGCAACAACATGCACAACCCTGCATTACGTGGCGGACTGCCATGCAGGAAAGCGATTGGGCCTCTTTAGGGGTATGGAGAAAACTAGATGGTGCACTTTCGGAGCGAGCATGTGTCGAGATAGGGGGCGCAAGGGGCGAGCGGGTGGTGTTGCGGCGGGCGGCGGGCGGTGGGCGCGGGGCGGAGGGGCGGCGGCGGCGGGGGCGCCCGGGCCGCGCGCCGTCATACCCCGTCCAGCTGCCGCACACGCACGTCCTGCGATGCGCACATGTCCGGCGCGAACGGCAAGCAGGTAAAGTACGCGCACGCCGCGCATTCATACGCCGGGGCGGCATAGAACAACGCAACCAGCGCGCACAGCATCCCCGCCGCCGACAACAAACACACCCACACCAGCACTATCTTCCTCCGCCTGTCGTACAGCCCGAAGGTGATGAACGGTAACAAAGCATAAGACAACAGGAACCCGAACACGAAACCGAATACGTGCGCGAAATTATCTATCCACGGCAGGAGACCGAGGAGGAACAACGCTATTGCGATTGCGATGAGCTTCATGAGAGCGCGGCGTGGATGCTTCAGAAGCGGCCAGGCGCCAATCACTTCCACTATGAGAGCTGCCAGTAAGCCAAAATGAGATCCAGCTGGTCCCACCTGAAATTGTAAAATGAAAAAATGATATCGCTTCTTACGAATTTTAATGATAAGCATTATTCAATAAAATTCCGGACGAAATATCATTGTTGCTGCTGCAAGCTGTATGAAACAACAATAGAATATATATAACATAGTTAAAAAGGAGATGGTTCTCAATTCGTCTCTATGTTTTTTTTTGTATGTTCCTTACTCGATTTCTCCGTCAATTGTGTGTGAGAGGTGATAGCCATTCAGACGGGCAAATGCCCTACCTGGCTGTGGCTTATTTGTTGATTCTTAAGCCAGGCCGCCTGGCCGCAGGAAATTGTAGTTTTTCTCCAATCCTGCACGGATAATAGGGTAATCATTATTATTTTAAATCTATAATGATACCACTTTAGATTTCATCAAAATCGCTTTTCGCTATTTTGTTTAATCTAAAATTAGGTATTGAAGAGCTACTTGAAAAATACAATCGGCAGGTATATCACAATTTTAATAAAAAAAATAATATCAGCAAAAGTATAGTTGCAAGATCCAGCACTACGCCAACGATATGTATGCCTTTTATTAAAATGCATCCAGTATCAAGTACTTTGGGCTTAAAAACAATAATGAATTGAAGCAAATTCTAAAAACATTTGTGAATTTTATCCTAAAGTGGTAATAAAGACGTATATACCTCTGCTCGATATGGCTCGAAGATAGCCGAAGCCATGTTCCCAGCTAAACCGCTTCCTAAATAAATAACTGCTATCCGCACTGGACCAGCCATCTTTTCCAGGTCTCTCATGAATAGCCACTGCAACGCCAGCGTTGCCGCTAAATGCAATAAACCAGCGTGGACAAAAAGCGATGTCCAAGCTCTGTACAATTGATCTGGCCGTCTTCTTCTCATGAATGGTAACATGCCGCACACGTCGTCGAGGCAGGATACCTGCGCAAAGATAAAATAATTAATAATGAACAAATGAATTATATACTTAAGACATAGGACTTAAACAAATAAATATTATTAGATAAAGTCAGACATAAGCATATAAATTGTATATTATCAAATATCGCTAATATAATACATATTGTTACGAGTTGCAGGACTCGAATAACAATGTCCTTGGAATTATTATAGAATTTATTGGAATTATACAAACACGTATAACACAGATATATAACTGTATACAATCAGTCCAAACGTAATGCACGATTCAATCACACGCGCAAAGTCCAACACTAACGTCTTGCTTCGCTTGTGGCTATCGCTAGATTGCCTCATCCCATTGGAGCATTGCTTTATACTGTACAAATATAATATGTCTTCTCGACCGCGTGGACTGAATTTCCTAGAATCGCATCTGGCTAATGAATACCATAAAAGATTACAATACACAATGGGCTGTTTCATTTTAAACACAAAGTAAACAAAAGAAGTACAAATGCAGCAAGGGTAATAAAACGTCTACAGGTAGGCACGTGTGAATTTGTCTTTTGTCGGTGCTCAAGGCGTAACAATATAATAGTTCGCGCCAAACTTTATTGCCTCATCATAGTCGTTACAGAAACTGTGCAATACCTTATTTATTAAAAAGCGTCTATTACACAGACGTCTATCAACTAAGAAATAAAGGACGCCATTTATTTCAAAATTATTTGAGTCTCTGTTTAAATATAAAATGTGAAAAGAAATTTATTAAAAAAATTGAATGATAGTCACCTTTTTTATATCAAAAAGTGAAAAATTTTGCAATTTGCTTATACGATATTAGAGTGCTTATTAAAGGCTACGTTGCTATAGCATATGACATTATAAAATAAATTGATTTCTCTTATAACCTAATTAGGCAAATAATGAAAATATCAATGTAAGTAGAACATACTTGTGAACACAACGAAGCTTCTTCATGAAAGTAACCTTTGACAAAGTCACAATGCTCTCTGGTGGTGATAACACACTGTCCGTGAACGCCTATACAACACGGATGGCCGATAACCTCGCAAGCCATGTGTTCGGCAGCGTGACCAGCGCGACCGGCTGCAGCTGACCCATCAAGTACAGACTTGCGACATATCGGCCACTTCGTGATATCGTCTGGCCATTCATGAGGTGCTATAGAACGTGGTGCTTCACAGAACCTGAAAACGAGTATATTGTCGATATGGGAATTCTGTTTTTTTTATTATATGAATCATCACTGTCATACTTTCTTCAAAACGTACGGGCTGTCCGTTTATGGAACTCACTGCCACTCAACATCAGACAAGCTAAGTCAGTATCCTCTTTTAAAATCATGGTTTTTAATTAAGTTTGGTCCTCTCGGGTATAATAGTGCTGCTTTTATGTATGTATGTACTTTATGTATGTATTTACTGTGTTTACATAGTATATAATTAAGATTTTTATTCATTTATTTTATATATTTTGAATATTTTTTATTATTTATTGCCTACACCGCCAGTCATGTTTTAATATTTTCATTAGTTTAAGGGGTTGCCTGGAAGAGGTCGCTTTAAGCGACAAGGCCGGGGAAAAGATCGCTTTAAGGGATATGGCCGCCCTTTGTTCAACATTTATTATATCTACTTTTTAAGAACGTAGTTTTAATTTTGGTGAACAATAAAGTGTTTTCATCATTCATTCACGTATCTTGAAAATATTCTGGCTTTTTACGCCAATACACCAACTTATATAAAAAGAAAAGATTTATACTGATCTTCTATAAAGCCATTATTAAGACTCAAAATCTTACAGATTGATAAATTTAATTCATAAAACATATTCAGCAAAATAAAATGGTAATATTTTCAAGGATAGTTTTATTCTTAAAAAGGTATTTTTGCAAGAGAATTTTTCATAATCAAGGCGATATTATGAGTAAGTAATCTACAATATCAAGTAATTAACATATAGCAGATGGTAATTAACTCCATATTTTACATATAAACTACTCCAAACATTTAAGTACGTAGACGATTATTATGACGATATTACAGCGTATACTAAAAGAAAACTGTGATACACAAACAGAACAAGATAAAACCTTATATTTCTTTTAATAAAAGTAAAAAGAAATATAAGGTTTAACTGAAATAGAATTTACAAAATTTAAAAAATATAATTACTAAAAGAAGTTACAGAAAAACAAAAAATATATTCAACCCAGGTGGTACACGTGTGAACAATAAGTAGTAAGCCTGCAATGACTTTCTTCCCTTCTGAAATTCAGCGTATTATGACTGGGACAAACGGGCGAAAAAGGTCCCCAAGCCAGCGCCTCAATATTTTGGCTTTGCGAAGATGTTCAAAGTACGATTTCATTCCGATAGTATAAAAAATTGTATTCTACTACATCCACAATAAGTGCTCGATATCATCGCAGCAGAATGATAGTAGAAAAATATTGGTATTACCATTAGTAGAAATTGCATTAAGCGAAAGGAATATTAAAGGTACCAAATTTTAAACATTAGTTTCACGAGTTTTCGCATATAAATATTTATAAAGATACGAGTGGCGTGCTACGGGCACGCTATTAGAATTAACAGAATACCGATATTAGGCAAACCTACCATTGAAACGATAGTGCCCGGCGATTTTGACCAGAATGTAGCAGAATTGGGCGACCGTAAGTAAGCGTCATTACTCACACGTCTGTCACCTTGAAACAAGAGATCATTTCGTATAAGAGATCAATTACTAATTGACAGTAAAAAATACTTACTTGGGATCAAGTCCACAAACAGAACCTGATATCCGACCTCCAGGACCCGATTCATCTGAAGACCATTTTTTCCACGTTGATATCGTGTTCTAAAAATAAAAATACAAAATCAATGAAAAATATGTCACCACTACGATACTAATTCTATATCAAAGGTGCTACAGACACATAAATTAAAATTACAAATTATCGAATTCAAACTGTTCATAGTAGCTTACACAAATATTTTGTGCCAATTAGGATTGCACCCACAGACAATAAATATAAGATTATTTCAGTGATTAGCTCGAGAATATTATGCCGTCAGAATTGACAGTATAATTGCGACGTTTGCCCAATAAGAATTACTCAGCGGAAAAACTACCTAAAATATTACTTCAATATTACGTCATTGAAGTAAGATGTAAATTCTTTAGCTACTAAATAAATACTATCAAAATTAATTCATTTATAACAACAATTAATTAATTTCATCGAGGAGATACATCATACTCTACGTGAAAACATCGACTTCCCTTTATTTCAAAAAAATTATCTTCATCGATTAAAATAGACGATGAATACATTCATTTCATTCAGAAAAGCAAAATTAACAGTTTCTCATAAATATGTATAAGAGAATATCAAAATTATTTCAAACATTTAAATTTTAATTAATCGTAAACATCTAAACGCAGCGTTATAAGAGATTACCTAATTATATTCAAACCGGCTTACCTTCGGTATTAATCCTCTTATCTGTTTTTAGCATGTACGACAAACAAGAGTGTTAATTTTTGGCGTGTTCTACACATTTTAAAATTGAGAAAACACTTTTAGGGTCGATTTGACCAAGGAAGAGTAAATTATAATGTAAGAATAAAACGTAATTAACTCAATTTTACGTTTTACCAACTACTAAATTAAGAATAATATAGTTATCTGAGAGTACATCATTATACCATGAAACGTTACAGAATAATTAATATAATCCAAGAGTAAATTGTATTTTAAGTTAATGTTTTCTTATCGGCCAAAAAACAGGCTTTACATCTACAGGCATGGTTTAAGGTGTGTGTTTTTAGTTTCATCCGAATTCGCATTACTTTATAAAAAAAAATGGCGAAGCTCGCAAACAGGCAGACTTCCCATGTCCAGTACATGTGACCAAAGTGCTTACCGTCGTCTATAGACACATCAAACACCCAAAAGTGCTACAAATGCGCTATTTGTTGCTCTCTAAAGGAGACTGGAACTGGCCAATGATACCCGAATACAACTCAAGATTGTTGTATTGGCATATTCCAAACCAGGGGTGGTAGCCATCCTGACGGGTAAATACCCTACCAACTAGCTGTGGGTTGTTTTATCGCCTCTTAAGACAGGTGGCGGCCTGTCGTAAGAGGCTGAAAGAAATTGTATTATTTTTCTTTCATGCACTGATAAAAGGAGTATAAGGATAGTAGGATATGCCCGCTAATGCATCCGCGCTTGACTTGTAATTCCCACGGGATTCCTGAGGCACAAAGTACCGCAACATTTAAAGCTATCGTTTAGGTGAAAACAATAAGCTTAAAACCTTAACAAGACTGCCACTTCAATAACGTAGCTTTACGCAGCACTAAACTCTCCACTAGTTGAATAAGTCAAACATTACAAAAACTACATTTATTTGGCTGTAGTAATGCCTATTTGATACAATTTTAAACCTACGGCATGTAAAAGTAATACTTTTTTACTGAGGATCCATACAATTCACTCTGTCTACTATGAAGTTAAAAAGTGTAATGGGTACACTCAGGCCTTCCTAATTCATAGAAATAGAATGGACGAGTTTTTCATTTTAGTAATCCTCCTCAACATATTTTCTTTGACTCAGCACAGGGTAATTGCAGCTACACGCTCATTACTCCAAGCAGAGCATTCTCTTCACTTAGCCTCTGAGCCGCCACATTTTACAACCGTGTGTTATGCTTATTAAAATATCATCTATCACACATACATCTCACTATAATTATGCATAGATACTTCCATAACAGTCTACCTAAAAATGTTTAACTTACCGAACAATCAGCCTTAGATGACTGTACACAGCCTGAATCATCGTTTCTTATGCAACAAGCGGTATCCCTTTCTCTTCTTGCTGATGCAGCTATAGCCCTAGCTATTCTCGCATCTCGCCTCATGCAAGGTGCGAACTTTGCTCCCAAATGTATTAGATCTGCCGCTCTGGGTCCAAGCCAAAACGACGCCGGTTCCTCCCACTCAACCTGAAATTCGTTAAGAAGGATATACCTATAACTATGTCTTTATTAATAATACGATTATTAAAATTTTAGATCTTTTAACAATATGATATATCTAAAGATAAAAATTCTTCTCAATTCGAAAAATCTTTATAACACAAAATGTAAAAAATAATTGAGAATAAAAACGTGTCTCGAGTTAGGCAATTGCCCGGCCTGCGTTTGCCTACGAAAGTGCTTACCAAGTCCCACTTAGTTATTGTTTAGGCTAATAACTAGATTTTAAGTTAAAGTAGTTTATAACAATTTAATAGTAATTAAGTAAGTCTTGTAAGAACTATTGTACAATAAAGTTGGCTTAAAAAAATGTTTTTTTTTTAAGAGTTCTCCGCCCCACCCTAATTATCTCACGTTGGTAGATGCTTTTTACCGTAAGAAACGCTTAAAAGCTACCGATTAACCAGAAGGCTGGTTTATATTTCATAGGGATAAAATGTGCGAATGCTACCAGTTGTCCGAGCTTCTTAGCGACCTGCCATAAATTTACAACGTTTAGCATTCTTCCACTATTTATATCCATATTTTTCGTTTGTTTTTTAAAGAGACGGAGCAAGAATAAAATTTCCTGCGGCCGGGCGGGCGGTCTGTTGTAAGAGGCGACTAATCAACCCACAGCTAGGTCAGCTAGGTGTTAGGGCATTTGCCCGACTGGATAGTTACCACCTCTGGTCTAGAGTATGCCGCCATAACAACCTTGAGTTGTGTTCCAGCATTAGTGACCAGGTTCCAATCTCTCTTAAGAGACCAATAGCGCATTTGTAGCATCTGTGGTGTTGCAAACGTCCATAGGCGATGGTCACCGCTTTCTATCAAGTGAGCCGTCTGCTTGTCTGCTGAACTCGTGCAATAAAACAAAATAAAAACTGTGAGTTCATTACCACGTTACAATTACGTTATAAATAGCATAACGTAACTACAATACTAAATATCTAAATTAAAGCAAACAACAACGAATTATTTTCTCCGAACTTCAGTATACCTATGGTTTCTACCATCATTAGATATTGTAATTGTATTGAATGTAGATTCAGGCATCATCTCAAGAAGGATTTTAGAGTTTCATATACTGTGTAGGTAATTTAATTAAAATAGTGCTTTCACCGTTGGCACGTGATAATTTTAACAAATACCGCACAAAGTTAGAATTACTACCGAGATGAGACGCGTAGTCGCGTTAGACATTAAGCTTATATATATATATATATATATATATATATATATATATATATATATATATATATATATATAAATAGAATGAAAAATATATATATATATACTTTTTCATTCTATTTATATTGCAAAACTCACATGTTACACAATTTTATCTATGCCATCCTAAGGTTGTCTGGAAGAAATTGCTTTTAGTGATAAGACTGCCTATTGTCTTCTATACTTAAACTTCTTGAATTGCATCTTGATGTTATACAATAAAGTATATTCTATTCTATTCTTTACTACAGGTTATAATTTATAAAGATATAGTGTGAATGATCATCATTATTAAAATTTTCCATGACCACGCGGGTGAAACCGCGGAGTGCAGTATCTATAATAATATTATAAAGATATAAAGTTTGTGAGTTTGGATGGTAGGGGTAATATCCATTACGACTACGATTTTAAAAATTCTTTCACCAGTAGAAAGCTACATTATTCCTCAGTGACATAGGCTATATGTGATTTTCATTAATAAATAAAATTTAAAAAAAATGTTTTACGTATAGTGAAGTGGGCACGGGAATGCCTATCAAATATGTTACAGCAATAACGTTCCATGCAAGAATTGCGCACACCCTCGTACGAGGCACTGCGAGTGATTTCTGCGATTATAAATTAATTAAAGGTTACATGGCTGACATAGAAAGAAGAGTCAATTTGGGGAATAGTGTGAATGGAGCGTTAGGTAAACTTCTAGGCGCTAAGAACCTCAGCCAGAAGGCCCAGCTTGCCATACACACCGCGGTTCTGGTACCTACGCTCACGTATGGAAGCGAGAGTTGGGTATGGAATAGAGAGCATGAAAGTAGAGTAAACGCGGTCGAGATGCGAGCACTGCGCAAAATCTGCGGAATGCTGAAAGGAATGCTCCGGTGGTTCGTGCATGTGGAAAGAATGTATGATGAAAGAATGACTAAACAGATATACAATGCAAAAGTGGATGGATACAGAAGTCGCGGAAGGCCACGACACACCTTCCATGATCAAATTGATCATGTATTAGCAGAAGGTGATGTCAGGAGCCTTAAGAACAGACGAGCGTGCATGACAAGAGCTATGAATGTCAAAGAAGCAAGTGAGGTGTGTAAGAATGAGCCTGTGTGGCGCTCTGTTGTTCGTGCCCACCCCGCAAGGGATCTGGCGTGAAGTTATGTATGTGTGTATGTATGACTTTAATAAACCTTGATATGCGTGCGTGTGTGCATTTGTGCATGTGTATTTAAAATTTTCCAGTAAAATGGGCACGGGTTAGATAATAAATAATAAAAAACTTAAACTTATAAGAAAATAACATTTTGCGGTCATTTTCAGAAACATGACACATCGCGAAACATTGAAGTATGAGCAAAGAGCAAACAAAAGGAAGGGCCTCACAAAGCTTGTGTGACCTACATCGCGAGCTCGCTCGCTAATACTCTTACTTTGTGCCGTTTTGCAATGTACCCTTTGTAAGGGCACATTTTAAATTTCTGCTGCGAAATGAAATCTCATTTTTGTATCAGATTGTAGTTATGGAACCGTCAACGCTAAAAACTTAGGTAAGCTAAGTATAATAGATATTAATACTATAAACTTAAGCAAAAAATATTTGCTGGACAATGGCCTTTCTGTTTCATGGTGACAGCCAGCACACCGCGTTTATTTAAGGTGGGTTGACAGAATTTACACAAACGTAAAACACCTGTGTTGCTGGTGAATTTGTAGCACCACTAACAGTAACAAAAATTACTTTGTAAGCGATGTCAAATTCATGGCTTATAAATAAGTAATTTGTTAGATTCATTTTTATATTCACGTAATCTCCGGTACCGTGTAATATGGCAAATTAACCAACGGTTGACAAATTTGCCATTATCTTGGTCTTCGACTTTCGTTTAAAAGATTACAATTACCTGTAGCAAAATTACAATTACCTCTCACAAAACTACAATTACCTCTCACAAAATTACTTTTTTGAGCATATAACGTCAGAGAGTCATAATGCTCAAAAAATACAATTTTGTGAGAAGGAATATTAATGTTACCACATTTCACGGTATATGAATAATGATTGAAATGGGTAAAATGGACTTTGTTCAAATTTTAGCAGTATTTTTTCACTCTATAAAGCGACAGGAGAATTAGTTATATCGCACATTGGTCAATAGTAGAAAGTAGGATGTTCAGGTATTTTCAAAGTTACCTAAGTTTTTTAACAGTCGATATTTATTCCCAGTCTTGAACTTTCATGATAACTGCAATAATTTATAGGAGAAAAAATATTTCATTAAAACATTTTTGTTTTAAAATACAACACCTTTTAAATCTAAAAAGCTAGACCCGAAATGTAAAGTCTATCCCTGGAGCAAACGAAACATTGTATCTTAACCTTTCTGAGTCATTAAAGCGCTTGGAACGTGTTTTGTTTAAAAGCTTTGCCCCATCCAACCTTGTTATGTTAAGTCTTGCACAAAGAAAATGTACCTATTTGTGCGTTGACGCGTATTATATTCACTGGATGACATGACATTGTTGTAACTGGCGCTATATAGAGAATCTTTAAAATTCTTTCTGAGCTTTAACTGTACCTAACTGTGTTATGAGAATTTCGTTCGAAAACCGCATGGCATTGTTTATATTCATAAACAGATAGACAGATTACACTTTATTATACATCAATACAAAAATGAACTTAAAGACTAAAATTATAGCTAGTTATGTACAAAAGGCGATCTTATCGCTAAAAAGCGATATCTTCCAGACAACGCCAGGAATGAATTGAGATGATAATGGCAATGGTGGTATAGGTAACATATAGTACTACGAACTACTTACATTAAATAATGTGTAGCTATAGATATAAATTATAAACCAGTTACTCACAATCAAATATCCGAAAAATTCTCTAATATTATGGATTTCAGTCCTAGAATACCAAGAATCATGCGCCCACAGCATAAAGTTTTTGAAAACGGAGTATCAAATTTCTTAGAGACCAGCAGCGCATTTGTTGCAAATGTCCATAGGTAACGGTAAAACCAGGCACACAGACAGGTTGTGTGCCTATATGTCTGTTTCAGGCATTGAAAAATAGCAACTATGGAAAACTATCAAAGCAATGACTAGATGCCGCCACAAGATGTACTTTCCTCGCTAGTTAACGTTTTATTATTTAAAATATCATAAACTACTACATTTAGGTAATGTAGGATTTAAAAGCCTCCCTCAGGAAAATTGCTAGTCTTAGATTGACGCCAAAGGAAGTGCTTGGAACATCAGAATAACTTTTATTCCACAAAATAATCAAAATGTTCTAATCAATATATATTTTTTTTGTATCAGGAAAATAAAATTGCACATGCCCACTACAATTGCACCCAGTGCATTGATGACCTGCGCAAGATCACCTGCGGGGCTGGATAAGGAAGATGGGATATGTGGTGCGTACTTGGGAAAGCCTTCGTCCAGCAGTGGACTGAGATTGGCTGAAGAAGAAGACACTACAATGTTTTCTTAGCACTCTTCAAGCACCCATTATAAAACTCCCGAAGCCAGTAACAACTGCTATCAAAAACACAAAGTAAAATTTACTTATATCTACTGATGCATAGAAAAACTAACTTGCGAATGATTTTTTCCGAGTCGTAAACGCCTAACAACAGCCTTTGATCGTGGCGAAAAGTCTTTTACGACCTCCGCTAGATGAAATATTTATTCAAGTGTGAGGAAAATGTGCATAATCAATCTCCAATGTTTTGGAAACTAATTTTTCTTTACGTTTATAATGCTGTTTCAAAGAGCGAGATACAAGGACACTGGATATATAAAATATTTATTTATATACATTTTTTAAATTTGTTATTTCTTTCTTTCTGCCTGAATAATAATGGAATACCCCCATTGCTAAGCCTACTGACCAAATACTTTTTACGCGATTTAAACATACAAACGTTCCACACTATTTGCTGTGTGAGTTTATTATTGTTTTTACCTTCTTGACTTGAAATTTTGGTTCATACGTACTTTCGCTAAAAGAGATTATCATAATCATAGAATAAGAATATTAGGAAAGACAATCAATCACTCAGAAAAGAATCCAATTCCGGAAAGCTCTTCGCTCTATGAAGTTTTATTAGTTAAAGAACTAAATTGAAAATTTCACTTTCTTTAGCCTTTCCTAAGATCACTTCTATAATCATTCGTAAGACTCTTCTTCTATGACATTGTACACACATCCTCTTTGGTAATTATTACGTCTACAATTCACACACTTTCTTTGTGATACAGCCATAGTTTTTGCAATTCACGAAGGCAACTGGGCTTTATTTGTGATAGAACCAGTACATGGACATCACGGTAGTGTACATGCCTCTAGAAACCCACTTTCTCATGGACTCGATAAAATAAAGCTCGCTCGCACTCTTGAACTGCAAGAACTATCATAGTTGGTATGACTCTTACCTGTTGTAAACTTAAACTTTTGACCAGCACTTGGCCTGAATGCGTGTGCCTCCCAAACCCCACCGGCCCGAAGCCGTAGCACAACAACGAAAGCAATAACACTAGGGTCTGGACAGTGCTGACCCACCACGTGAAGTAAGGCCGGTAGTCAGTCAACTCGTCCAGTTGTCGCGCGACCTCTTCTTGGTGCGCCACTGATTTACGAAGAGAACGCCTGGAAAAGAAATTTAGTAAGTCCTTATTACCGAATTTTAATTACAAGAACGTGTATTTTGCACACTCTGAGGATTTTGAATATATTCCCAGCTAAAGTCCCAACGGTATTATATGGGTTTTTTCAAAAAAAGTGTCTTAAAATCCCTTAGACACCGACAGCACGTCAATAACACTCTACACCTACTTTAGCAAATATTCATAGGTGATGGTAACTACTTTCCACCAGGTAGACCGTCTATTTTTCTTACAATCTGTCATTAACAGGTCGTCACATAAAACTGAGCAATCGATAATCAGTAATGTGATATGAGGATTCAGTGTGAAGAGAAGTAAAAATCATGTGAAAAAAGAACGATATACTAAGAAAAAACTGAGTGACCCCTCTTTTCTTTCCCCATAAATCAGTTAATTGGGGTTGGCATAATATGTCTTCGACACTCCTCTATTCTGACATACATCTTCTGTCACACCACAAATCATCATATCATCCTTCACACAATCCATCCATCTTTTTATGGTGTACCTTTACATTTGTACTCGTCCATTTTGTAGTTTAACATTATTTTTGTCACGTGACTTTCATCTCTCCTCATTATGTGCCCATAGCAACTTAGTCTTCTTCGTCTCAATTCGATTCTTGTAACACCACACATACATCTCAACATTCTCATGTCAGCTGAGTGGAGACGTTTGTGGTTTATCACTTTAATGGCCCAACATTCGGACCCGTATAGCATGACTGGGTCGTACGACAGATTTATATATTTGACCTTTTAGTTTCAGTGGCATAAGTTTGTCGGACGTCACAACACTCACTTTGGATTCTTATACCATGTACATGAAAAACATGTTTGAAAACTGAGCATCAATCTATGAGCCATTAACTATAAAGCAAGTAAACCCCACAAATTGCCTCAAATAAAAGAGAACAAATAATGTGCTGTCTTATAAATAATACCGCGCGTCGTATCCAGGGGTATTAATTCAAAAAGCCATTACAAGTTTTAAATGGAAGTACTCGTAAACAGGCTAAATATACTGGGGCCACAGGTGAATTATTACCAGATCAAGCCGTTCCCTATTCCCGATATTTTTTAATTCCCCTTTTAAGGGTAATAGCTTTAAGAAAGATTCATTGGCACAGCTTTTAGTTCTTTAATAATAATAAAAGTTTCCTAGGAAATTTTGTCCAACTTAATCTCGTTACTGAGATAGATTGTAATTTAAAAACTTTGTCCTTCACAAGAATAACTATGTTAAAATAATATTGTGGAGTATTTACACATTCAGTCTAGTTTTATCATTTCAAACCAAACAAATATAGCTGGCCCTTAATTTGCAATGTATATCTTAATAAGTACATGTTAACGGCGTATAAAAATAATGACTATTGTGGGGACACTGCCTAATCAGCGAATTGCAACGAATGTCATGCGACGCGCTCCGAGTGGCAGTTCCACAGAGTACTTTATATATACTGGTAGGCAGTTCTCTTCCATCAGCCATACCCGCGACGCGTTACACATTGTAATGTACCTACATATAAGTTAATAAATAATCTTGGGTTTCTAGAACACACACTTATTTATACCAACCCCACAGAAATAAATACATTATGTGCATATCGATAATGTATATATAGGAAGATCTGTACTTTATCTGTATTTTTTTTAATGTTTACAGTGATTTCACTAATCCGGTACTTCAGTAATCCGGTATTTCCAATAATCCAGCACCCTCCGCTCACGTGTCCCTTCCCTTCCCTCCCTATTCTCGTCTCGAGCGTGGCGCAGCACCGGATTCACCTGTTATTTCCATGATGAAAATAATTTAGCTGATATGTCAAGTAAAGGGCATACATTACTTTATTTGCATATTATTTTTTCTATACAATTTAATCCGAACTTTCCGATAATCCAACAACCCCAGTTTTTAATAGCGCCGGTTAAAATATTTAATAAGCTGCATGTTGAGAAACATAATCAAAGTCGTGGAAGCGTAATGGCTAGCGCATGTGTCCCATACACAAAGGGCGCGGGTTCGATCCTGGACCGAACGCATGTACCACTTAGGCAGTTTTCTGACCTAATGTGCACATTGTTACAATTACTACGTGTGCGAACAACGGAGAAGGAAAACATCGTGATGCAACCTTTACATCGATTTAACCGATGTGTGAAACCTGCCAAGCCGCCTTGGACAAGCGTGGCTGGTATACTGTCCGGTACCCTTTAATGGGAGGCCCGAGGCCAGCAGTGGGACATTCATGGGCTGTTATTATATGTTGAGAAATGTTTCTCATAGGATCATGGCAGGCAGCATATGAAATGTAAGAGTAATATTTAAAATAGCATTAATCGAGTATAAGCAAAACGCAGAATATTTTATAATATAATAATTCAAGCAATCACAAACCTGATTAAGTTAGTCCGTATTAGCTATAGAATTTAATAAAGCTTGTCCAGGTAGAACACGATAAGTTTGAACCTTTGTTAATTGCAGCGAACAATGCATAATGAAACGGAAAAAATCAATAAACAGAATGCGGAGGGAAGGTGCTGGCGAGTGCAAGACCCCTTTGTTAGGGCTCTTTAGTAATTATGCTATGGGTCGATACTGCGAGCCGCTGACCGCTGGTCGTCAGGGATATTTTAAAATTGCTTTCTGTTTGATGTTTTGTTATGCATAATATCTGCGACGTCGACGTCGCTTAAAGCTAAACCTCTGAATCGATTTAGATGTTGAATCGTTTTAATTATCAGATTATACTTAGATTTGGTGATAAATGGTAAATACACTATACTTTGTTGTGTATTGATATAGTGTCTCCATAGGGTTGAAATCAAAAACTTAATTAAATTAATATATCTGTCAAATTGGATGTTAAATAAAAAAACAATTATGACCATTTTGAGATATGTAGAGTATGAAACCAACCTACGAACCTGCCTACGAACGCTTACAATATTAGTAGTTCACCCAACGCATTGCTGTTCTTAGATAATACACCCCATGTCATTGCGCAAAACGCGTCAAAAAACATGATGCGAAAGCGTTTTTCTTTATTACTATTCAAATTAATTGCATATATTACATTAGACTACCACTATTATAAAACGTCTCACTTTAAACTATTCGAATATTTTTATTAGTATAATATGTTTTTAAAGAATTTACCAAACATTTATTTAAATCACGCATTAATTGCTTCTCAGAAACAACAACCTTGAAAGTCCATCTATATCTGTTACAATTAAAGTGTTCATTACCTTACAATGGACAAACCAACCTGTGAATTATTACAAAATATAGTATGCCGTACCTGAAAAATCTCCCGACGATGCCCATGCCGAACTGCCTCCGATTAGAGTTATCAGCTAAAGGTTCCAACATGGGAGTATGTATCCTTGCACCCCCAGCTCCCCAAGAAACACTCCGCTCCGGCCTCCTGTATTCCACACTACTCGAGCCAATCGGTGACCGGGCACTGTAATTTCAACAGAAAAAAATTAAAGAAGTAACCCGATTTAAATTTTTGGGCATTGAAATTCACGAAGGAGAGCGGCCTTTACTTGTGGTTGAACGTATACATGCAACATTAGAATAGTGTGCGTGTCAGATGGAACGATCAGTTGTGAGTGTGCCGTTCAATTTTATACGTGCTTTTGGTCTCACGCACACACAGGTACGTATATACCACAAGCAAAGCTTATCGCCTTCGTGAAATACAAGATCTATACCTATTAAAAATTAACGGTCTTATACACATTGAGTTAGAGTAAATTTAAGGGCTTCTTTACGGTTCTTAAAGAGTACTTCAATCTAACGTATTAAGTTAAGTATTCTAACAATTTATCCTTAAAGTGATTAACACTTAAGCCAATTAAGAATCTTAAATACTTGAAAAATAGGTAATAATAGTGATATGTTACCAAATTCTAGACTGGCCTATAAAACTTTTTCAATTAATCGTAATAACTGAAAAAAGCTTACTGACTTACGAATTCTGATAACATATGTGTGTTTTTAGTGGGTCCTGGGATAGTTTAGATTTACAATTAGAACCGCTGAGATCGGGTTCTAGAATCCTCCAAATCACCTGGGCTGATTTTGGTGATTTTGTTTTTGTGTCATAAAACAGTCTTTTAGGGATTCAGAAAATAGGGGTCAGCTAGTAATATACAAAGATTTTTCAGAGCTTCATTATTACTGCTCCATTGTCATTTTCATAATCTAATTTTTTACATTGCTTGAATCTATCAAGTACTTGTTCGAGCGTAACTCATTTGATTTATAATAACTTTATGATTTTTTAAAATACGTACAAAGACACCCTTTGTTACATATAGCATATAGCATTGTGTAAATAAATATTTAATTGTGCACTACGGATAGCGCATGTGTGTAAGTTTTCGAGAGGATTTAATCTTCAATTTCGCAGACCCCTGTCACAAAGATTTGGGTAAGTGATATCTCTGTCAGATAAGTTGAATACGCGGACTGAATACGCATAGCTACCTACATTACGACGTGTTTTATTTGTTCTGTTAACCTTTTTAATATGTTTTCTATTTATGAGACGTTCAAGAACGTATTGAAATTAATTCGAGACTCGAATGAAAATACCGATAGAATTATAACAGAGTTTATTAGAACTATACAAACACGCATAACACAGGTACAAATATAACATAACACGGCAAGTCCAAACGTAATGCAGAAGGTCGTAATTAAATAAAAAACGCGCAAAGTCCGACACTATTAAATTCCCGAATGTACAAACGACACACTCGTATTGTAGCTGTAGCTTGACTGCCCCCTCTCGCCATCAGGCCGTCGTTTTATACCTCACAAATACAAATGTGCCCGTATCGTAGTCGACGTAATCCGCAACACCTGGCTGATGATTCAGCCGCAAGCGGACGTAAACGATGCAATAAAACAATAGGTTGTTCTCTAGAAACGTATCTCAATAAGTAAGTAAACAAAAGAAAACGATCAAAGAAAACCGTGCATGTGTTCCGGCCAGGATCGAAACCGCGCCCTTTAAGTTCGAAACGCGTGCGCTAGCCGTAGCACGACACATTCTTACAACTACCACATGCTAACAACGGTGAAGGAAAACATCGTGATGCAACCTGCACATCGAGATTACTGATGTGTCAAACATGCCCAGCCGCCTTAGACAAGCATGGCTTTTGTCTATATGTGTACATGTAAGCATGGATAGGCATATGTTATACACTTACATCCTACATCTATATAAGCTACAGCTGACACAAATATTACAAATTAATTATTAGATTCAATTATATTATCAATCAAAATCATTGAATATAATCAAGCAAATACATAATTCATTCAAAACCACCAAAATACAGTCTCGCAATATTTGTCGTTGTGAATTAATCGAAGTCGTTTATGAATACGAAGCTGAAATCTTAGAGACCATTTCAAACACACTCGAGTGTATAATTATAAATTAGAAGCTAATTAATCTGTCAAGTTGGCGCAACATGACGTATTAATGAGAGCTCGGGACTGGTTCTAGAGCGATTATTAAGCAAACTTCGCTCCCACAGAACTTGGCTCTTCTAAGTTACTCAAGGTGCTTTCACACTGACTCCCTTACCAATTACACTAAGTAATTCTAGTCAGCGATAGTATACTTTGAACATTGTTCTCAACGTTCAATGCTAATTCAACTCTACATGAGAATGTTATATAATAAATAAATAAGACTAAAAAAAATTACTTTTCTAAAGCATTTAAACCCATAATAATATATCTTTTCCTTCCATACTCTA
This sequence comes from Dendrolimus punctatus, assembly GCA_012273795.1. Lineage (NCBI taxonomy): Eukaryota > Metazoa > Arthropoda > Insecta > Lepidoptera > Lasiocampidae > Dendrolimus > Dendrolimus punctatus. Next base: position 13,517,872 of record CM022539.1, read on the forward strand.
TTCATGAAAAAAGTCCTCAGTTCACACATGTCTTCAAATCAACCCTGACACAATCCATTAATTTCTTTTTAGCCTGGTTTTATTCGTATAACCACAAACTTCCACAATATGCTTTTAGACAAATGTTTTTCATTGCTCCTCGTTCCTGTCAATTTTAAAGTAACGAGTGTAATTTTGTAAGATTTTACGTACTCCTTTTACCTAATTCTTTCTCTGAATATCACACATCCATCTCGAAATTCTCATCTCCACTAAGTGAAAAGTGGTTTTTTCTCTATGACATTTATATATATGTATATGTACCAGTATACCTACTAATATACAAATATCTAAGTAAATTTATTTGGTTCCATGTTTGTCGTTGACTTCTTGACATTAAATATAAACCAATTTTTACAGATGTGGTATAAATTACTCGAAAAATAAAAGCAAAAGAAAGTGTATATAATATTTAAAGATTATACATAAATAACGATTTTGTAATATTCATATTTCCGAAAGCGCGAAAATTACGCAAGTGTTACTATAGCTTATATTCTGTGTAGTAACTACTTTTGATTTTGGGATATAAGTTAGTAAAGAACAGTACACGCAAACAAAGTCACTGATACCACTAGTAACATAATTATGTATGTTTAATTAATTATAACTTACACCACTGTAGATCGTTTGTAACTGTCCCAGTGTAAATATATCCTTATCCCGAAACAAGCTGAGCGCCACGACTCATTATACATTTACAGTTATTAAAAATTTAATATTTTATTCTCGGCGAGCATAATAAAGACTTTGCTGTAATAAGTTTTCTGGGGAACATATTATTTGATAAATAATTTACACGGGTGAATTTTTATCGGCCAAGCTTTTGGGGATTTTCTATTTTGTTTGCAGTTGTAAAGTATAATGGTGCGTGTTCAACTGAAAATGGTTTGTTAGTGTATTCCAGTGAGAATCTCTGATGATATATTAACAGTTTTCATATATTGTAATGAAGTGCTTTCTTATGTGAACTGATTTCAAGGCTAGTGTTAGAGCCTGGGCCGGCCAGGCTTACGTATATATAATATAAAATATAAATAACCGATAGACAAACACACATATCGTATGTCCCCAAATGAAGCAAGTTACGCTTGTGTTATGGGTTATATATAAAGGACTACTCTAGGGCCAATCCTAGACACCCAGAACATAGTAAATAACGGAGAAAATACGTATCCGAACTTTACTATAACAGATATCGAACCCGGAACCTCGGTGTTTCAATGAACTAGGCTGGCAAAGGCTTAGCTCGCTCAACCACAGAGACCGTCATATACCATAGTTAACGGGCCAAGAAACCTTCGGCACATGATTGTACACCATCACAGATAAAAATAATTTGCTATTATGAGCTTTAAGTGGAAATAGCTCGGGTACGGAGTAGATTACGAAAGTGTACTTGAAATTTTTTTTACTTTGAAGTATGGGGTGAAAAATTCAACGCTGACTTGTTAAACACTTCCAATCAGGATTAATTTTGACAAGATCCGTTTAGCAGTTATTAAAATATTAGGTATTTTTTGTTAAATGCTTTTATAGGAATTTGTAACCAAACGACAATAACGACACACCTTCCATGACCAAATTGATCATGTATTAGCAGAAGGTGATGTCAGGAGCCTTAAGAACAGACGAGCGTGCATGACAAGAGCTATGAATGTCAAAGAAGCAAGTGAGGTGTGTAAGAATAAGCCTGTATGGCGCTCTGTTGTTCGTGCCTACCCCGCAAGGGACCTGGCGTGAAGCTATGTATGTATGTATGACAATAACAAAATTGACGTTCCTTATATCTGTGAAACTCTTTACGGATTCTAATTTTAGGATACATAGAGAAGAATAATCATACTTATATACCCATAATATACATACAACATGAGATGAGATGAGAACAACATGGATTTGTAAAAAAACGTTCTACGTGTACAAATCTCATGTTGTTTACAAACTATTTATTTGAGAGTATGGATGAAGGTGTGCAAGTAGACGCAATATACACAGATTTCAAGAAGGCTTTCGACAAGGTGGACCACCAGAAACTATTAGAAAAACTTGCCTACAATGGTATACGTGGCAATTTATTAAGATGGTTTGTTTCATACATTACAAATCGCTCTCAAAAGGTCACCCTTCTCGGTATTTTTTCTGAAGTTACCTTCACTACCTCAGGAGTTCCCCAAGGATCAATTCTAGGTCCTTTATTATTTATTATCTTTATTAATGACATTAGATCCTGCTTTCATTATACTAAGTTCCTACTTTATGCCGATGACTTGAAGGTTTTCCGTCGAACATACACACATAATGATTGTGTTCTAATACAAAAAGATTTAGATCGCCTCACTTCATATTGTCTGAACAATCATATACTTTTAAATATAAATAAATGCAACTCGATAGTTTTTACAAAAAAAGTTAATAAAATCAATTATACTTACAAGCTTATGAACGTGTCCCTCTCTCAAACTGAAAACGTCAAGGACCTTGGGGTGGTGTTGGATAGTAAACTACATTTAGATATTCACACACAACAGATTATTCGAAAAGCTAACAAAATGATGGGTTTTGTTAGTAGAACAAGTAAATTCTTTAATAGGCCACGGACATATCTTTATCTTTATAACACGATTATCAGACCTCAAGT